>OX411311.1:97930950-99130950 GCA_948150685.1 Rhaphigaster nebulosa
ATAAAATATTATTTCCGTCGTAATTTTTTTTCCTTCATTTTCTTGTGGAAGTAGTATGTGTATGGAAACTAAAAGGGCTTTAAGGAGAGGACTTCAGGTATTTCGTTAAACCTGTGCCATTTTGGCGCTATATTCTATGGAAGAAGAGGTTTTTCGGCTGTTGCGCAGCCGCTATAGCGCAAAGGGTGCTCGATTTGGTACACAGGTACAACGGGTCCGAATCCTACAAAACAAAAAAGAAACAAAGAAAATCGGTCATAGATTAATTTTTTAAAGTTTGACTTAGTAGACAATTTAATGTTTTTTTAAATGAGGGTCTAAAATTTTCCGGCAGATGAATAGTTTTCGAGCTATTGGAGAATCTAAAGAAAAGGGAACGGGATTATTTTATAGAGAAACATCGAAAAAAAATACATGGGTTCAAAGTGATTAAATATATAATTATTATAAAATGTATAATAAATTATTCACAATACATTTTCGAATTAGGCACAAATAAAATATTAAAACCGCTATTGCCCACAAAATACCGGATTTGGTACACAGGAATCAGGGACCGAAACCCTACAAAATAAAAACAAAAAGATAACAAAATCGGTCCATACGTTTAAGAGATAATCATATCAAAGATACCCAAAAAGGCAGACAGACTGACCAATCGCTGGAAATGCTGGAATAATTTATAAACAGTTATTTCGTTTTCGTTGCGATGTTGACTTCTTATCTAAAAGCTTCTGGTACGGTCTGGTGGCAATTTTATACTATATTTTATGAATCAAGTAAAAATTTAATTAATCTAATTTTCCAAAATAAAATATATTATGCAATTTTTTTTTTAGACTAATACTTTTGTCAATAAGTCCCATCTCAATCATCATAAAATACAAAATAATATGTAAATATTAACTTTTTATTAAATGCCTGCAAATGCCAGTTTTAATTTCATTTTTAGTACCTTAATGTAATTATTTTTAACTTATTTAGTTAGCATTATTTAATGTCTACAAGCCGAAGATTGTAATATTTTCCAATAAAGTTAATGAGAAAAAATATACAATTATTCTGAATCAGCTGTATTATTTTTAACTCAAATTCAAATAAACTATTATTTTTATTTATTCTTGGGTATTCAGTTTAAACTATATTGATATTGTTTTCCAAAATCTCAAACCACCCTAACATACATTTCCGACACAAATCTGAATGGATTCAATAAAGAGACAAATATAATTTAACGCCATATACCACCAGGACCAAGAACTCAAATTAAATTGCATTTACACCCACATAAATGTTTTATGATGGATGGATACTCGTATTAAAAGAACCCTTAATCATTCATAACTGAGTGTAGAATAATGACTAGGAGGAGGGTGACTTTATTAAAGAGGGAGGGAAATAAAATTGTCCCTTATAATGACGCCATTACCCCCTGGCCGAAGTAAAAGGAGGACCATATCTCTTGAAAACTGTACAGAACTAGAAACCGATAATATCTTTTAGGGGCATTTACCCCCATTTAGATGGTAACGAAAAAAAGGAACGGAGAAGGCTGCGAGTATAACATTTTAATTGCTCTATAAATCATAGAGCCATTTGGAGAGAGGTTTGAAGACATTAAAAAATGGGTACGGCGGAAGGTTCTCAAAAAGTCGGACCATTTAAGGTACCTTAATTATGCGGGAGAAAAAGGGCGGGTAGATAAAGAGGAAAGCATAATTCAACCCAGCGAGTTTTCCCCGCGCCCGCCAAATGAGTGGAAAAGTCCGCCTCTAGCTTTTAGCTTACTTCAGCGCTCGTGAAAAATGTCGAGGGAGGATTTTCCCTCTGACTTTATTGCCCTTTTATTGTTAGCTAAGGTGAGTGGGGAATTTACAGCACTCCTGTGGTTCCATACGGCTCCGCTCTCTACCTCTTCTGTCTGAATATCATTGTTATATGTTTCAGCAATCAAATCTTATATTGCTAATGATACTTGACCTAATTATAATCACTTGATTAATTGCTATGGTCATATGAAAAAATCGTTTACTTTATCTGATCTAAATATGATCAAGATGTTAGCAGAGAAGTAACTATACTAATTCGATTAACAATATGTAAATTCCAGTCCATGTGCTGCGTCAATCTTCATTAAACTATTACTGTTTCTTATGAAATATTTAAAAAAATCAGTTATTTTGAAGAAGTAAAATATCAAAATCAATTAAGATAGATAAACGTGGAATAAACTAAAAATGTAAAAAAAAAAAAAAGAAAAAGTAGTGCTGAACAGATAAAAGTCGTGGGATTTATCCGCTTAGCACTACTTTTATTTTATTTTTTTACTGAAATGTACAGATGGAATTTGTGTTAGATCTAGCAGATTTAGGTTAGGTTGTGTATAAGCCAATATTGTCGGTAATATCGGCTTCCAACACCCACTTTTCTCTGGCCTAGTTCTTATTAATGAATTAATAAAGGTTGTTCCTTATAACTATTTTTATGTGCTGTTGACAATCATCATTCATTTGAAATTTGGCCATTTCCTTTTTAAACCCGTACAGATCTTTCAAGTTCTCAGAAAAAGCACCAATTTTTCTTTATTTATCATGCCAGTCGATATAATACCAATCCATAGTAATTTACACTTCATCGTATTATAGGTTTAGACTTATGGATTTTGCAAACCAAAATTATGGCAGATTTTGACTCAGCGTCCTAAAAAAACCATATTTTTTTAAAATATCATCGAAAACAATTTTTTTTCAGTTCCGAGGGTGCTATAAAATTTGAAGAAACGATATTACGTTTCAATATGAAGCTCTCATATCTCCTCTTCAGTGTATCCGATATTGACGATCTCGTTAGAAAGAAGAGAGTTTCTTCTTTTCATTCATATAAACAGCTTTCGCAATATCTTAGAGGATCTGTGTACAAAAATATAACAATTCAAATATCCTTTAAATTATCGACTTGAATGTTCGGAGAGATTAATGGTTTTCAGATTATACACTATATAATAGCGAACGGGTTTCCATTGGAACCAGGGCAGTAGCTATATATTTATTGGCAAGTAGTTTTTTGTCATACCGACCACTCCGCCAGTATGCATAGTAGGCGGAAATTACGAAAAACTGGAATTTTACAGGAGAAACGTTTGAAGTTTACATACTTAGATTTATCGCTGTCCCTAACTAACTGATAAAATATCAAGTCTGAAATTATCTTAGCCAATACTACTTACCTTGTTTGTTTAAAAAAAAAAGTTAATCTTCACTTTTTGATCATTTAAATATGAATCGTGAATTAAATTGTGGCAGCTTTTCTTAAAAAACTAAAATAAATTGTTATTACTAAAAATATTGAAACCAAAGAAATATACGTGTTATTCAAGCAAAAACAAAAATTTTCGTATGGTGGCACTTCCAAGCCAGCGATATCATTTTCTTAGTAGATCTGTGGAGAATTATGCACAATATGTAATTTTTTTCTGGTAAAATCCTCGAACCATTATTTGCAAAGATACGGCATATAGAACTTTTTAGCTGTATTTTTACTTTCTCACTTAAGGAATGTATTGGAATCGGATCAAAATTTTTATGTGCAGTTTCCAACGGATCTAAGCTCTCCACTAACAAGGCGAGTGCAGGATGTGTCTGTTGCAGGTTTTGATCAACATTTTTTTGACGATTCTACATTGGATTTAGTAAAGACGTTAAAAGCCTGATAATTAAAAAAAAAAAGTTCTCAGATATTTGAGAACAATGTTAAAGTTTCTGACCACATCTTTTTTTGTTTGTGATCTTCAGATGTGGTCGACAGCAAAATATAGTGTAAAATGTCTTCTTCCTTCGAAGCTCTCTACTTGTTTTTTTGGAGTGAGATTCCCGAAAGTTCGTAAAATTCTTTCCTGGCTTCCTGGATCTCCTTCGTCAATTTTCCAATGATAATATGGTGTGGTTTATAATTTCCTTGCGTTAGATAAGCAATAAAATCTCGCATCTCGAGTATTTCGTACACGTTTTTTTCAGTAAAATTATTATACAAATTGAACTGTCCGTCGTCGTCGGATGGGATTCCTGGATAATTTTAATCTAGGACAGTTACTGGTTAACGACACATTATGAAATTCCCGAACGATTTGGACCTTTTTTTTTATAATAAACACAAAATACCCGTTTCATCCCACAATGCGCAGATTCGATTCCTGTTGAAAGAAATTAATTTTATTTCATCGCAAAAAAATGAGTAAATATGAACTTTCTTACTATACTAGAAATAGTAGCCTGTACGATATTCTATCATTTCTACCTGGACAGGATACTAAAGAGCTTTAAAACCAATAAACAACAACAATTTTTTTTCACCTTTTGCATTCGAAAAGATAAGCCCATAATCCCAATAATATAACTTAGGCCTAACGCGAAACAAATTATATTTTTACAAACATTTACTCAGAGAGGAAGAAATCGAAACATTACCTCTCGGAACTAAAGGACACAAGACCATGACACAAAGATCAGGTTCGCAAGTGTAGATATAAAAGCTATAAAACCGAGTCAATACGAGAAGTGAAGCAGATGTGGAATAAATGTGGGCTAAGGTCTAGTTTATTGGTTTTAAATGTTAAGTCGGAATAAAAATTTAAAAACAGCTAAGGAAAGAATTAAAATTAAATAAATGCACAAAACATGTTATTTTAATCCAGTTTGGAATGAATTTTCTTTTTATAGAGAGATAGAGATATATCCCACTTAAGTTTCCTTCGATGAATTTAGTTAAATTATAAATTCAATATTAATTAAATACTACGCATTAGGGAGTAAGAAAAAATGTGTGTGTGTGTGTGTGTACGTATAATGGTTTTGTATTTGGAAAGAGACTACACAGATTCATTCTGAAAACAAAGAGATTAAAACTTCTGCCGAAGAGTAGCAACGGAACGCACTCGAAATATTTAGTTTTTGTTGTAAAAATAAATATAACTTATTTATTAACTACAAAAAATGTGTATAGTAACATCTAATGTTAATTAATCAGCTAAAAATAGACGAAGATGTGTACAAAAATAAATAAGGATAATAAAGATATTAGTTTATCAAAAAAACACTCCCGTTACAAAATAATGAATGTTAGGTGTCTATTTTTTGCTATCTTTACATTAATTATTTTAGAGTGGAGGTGTTTTCTTAAAAAAGTAATGCCAACTTATTTAATAAGAAATAAATAACAACGTATTTCTGTGATGAAAAACACATAGAAACCATGTGGCGCATGTTATAGTAGAGAAAATGCCCAAAATTGCATTTCAGGTTATTCGCATTCCTAGCACACGATAGGCGAATTATTACATAAAACACAATAAAGTTACTAAAAAACATAAATAAAAACGTAAATGTAACCAAGAAAAATATATTTGTTTCCCATGTTTTTTTTTCGAAAAAGATCATGGCTATAATAAACAAAACAATTGACAAAGGAAATGCATTGCATTTCAATGCAGACAATCTAATTAAAAGATTTATTATTTTATAAAAATTTCCTATATTCCGTTGTTTGAATGATAAGTAAATTGTAACTCTATGGTTTTTATTTCTCCCCTCTCTTTGCTTACCAAAAGTTCTCAAAGATTTTTATTATCAACCAATCCTTGAAAATTTCCAATTTCTTTTTTTTTTTTAAATACCTTACTTTATGGCACAAATTCATTCAAAATTAAATGCTCCTGTACTGTACATGTGAAGCAGGATAAACATGTAAAACTATTTTGAAAAAAATAAAATAAAAGGAAAGAGGACAAAAAAAAATCTAGGGGTCGGGCAAATTTTTAGCGGAACATTTTTGTTTTTCGATTTTCATAAAAAATAGGAACAAACTGTTTTGTTTTTTTTGTGGGGAATCCCAATCTGATCTCGGTATTTGAGAAAACTTACGCCCCCCTCTCTCACAAAAAAAACTATTTTGAGGGCATTCGGAGGGTTTTTGAAATTATTATTTCGCTTGGCGATAGAGACATTTTGGAACTAAACTCATGTTTATACCTTCATCAGAACCAGAGATGTAAAATAAAATATAAATGTGTGTGTGTATATATATATATATATATATATATATATATATATATATATATATATATATATAAAGTTAAGATCTGTAGGAATACATTGTAAGGCTTAATACTATCCCTAAATGTAAACAGACTACAGACAGTATATATAGAGGATTACTCAGAAAAATAAAGCAGTCTTATTTCAGATCTCATGAGTGTTGTTTCTTGCTCCCTTTTCCTTTCTCTGTTTTTTTATCAGTTTTGAGTCGCGGGAGCTTAACTGGTGCCGAAACCCGGGACCGCGAATTCCCGAGTAACGAGGAACGGAGGACCCGTTTTTTTTACTTTTTCCTTTCTCTGCGGCAATCCCAGAGGGAGTTTTGCGACCGGCAACGTTAATCATACGTCCCACCGCTGCCAAAGGAAACCATGGCGGAAGCTCATGCAAACACGGTAGCTTGGATGAAGGTACGAGCAGCGACGACGCAGGACATGAGATGGGCGATCTCAGAATTGGAAAGGTTCACTGGGGAGATTGGTGAGTCAACTTTCTCAAGACCGGAGATCGGATTAGGGCAGAGTTAGAGATGAAAATGTCCGAAAACATGTTAAATCAAAGAGACGCGGACTCCTTGAACGCGGCATTAATATGCAGGATTAAAAGGAGCATCCTGATTTTGATCCAGCCCGATGAAGAAACTCCATGGAATGTCGTAAAGGATCGTCTGAAAAAATCGTTCGGAGGCGGCAGATGGTCACCGGAAGAAGATATATTTTACATGTTCCGGGAGACGAAACGAGCGCATCAGTTAAATGGTCAATATGCTGGAACACTATTGGCCCATTATAATAAGATCACTGAGAAGATGAGAGAGAGGGCAGAATGGGGTTCCTTTCGACGATATTGAAGGTGCAGTTGGTAAAGGAGATCGGGAGGAAGGAGGGTCTAGCGAGAGATCGCACTTTTGTTGAATGTGCCCAGGAGTTAATAAACTCGAGCGCAAGGGAAGAAGAAGCCAGGAGTTTAGAGGAAGACGGGGGATGGAACAGAGTGGTACAAAGAAGACCCAGAGCAATACCGCCCATGTGGGGGAAAGGAAAAGTCAAATATGTTGGAAAGGAGCGAACAACAGTAGGAGAAAGGAGACAAGGAAAGTCGAGAAATAACGGAAGGCGTGAAGACCGGAGATGTTATGGATGCGGAAAAGTAGGCCATTTGGTGGCACAATGCCCACGCTCCAAGTGCTTCGAGTGTGGAACAGAAGGGCACATTACCAGACAATGCCCATACATGAGTCGGAGGACAGAAGGGTTCCGACCGCCAGAGCATATGGAAGTAAATGCACAGAAAATATGGAGAAGAGACAAACCGCAATGGGAGTCGACCGAATCGTCGGAAACGTCCGAAATAGAAGAGGAGGCACAAGAACCAGGAAATAGAGGAGGTGAGGGAAGTGATAGTGTCCGAAGGAACCCTGGACGACGGGCAGCAGCGGAGAGGAGAGAACGAGAGGAAATTGAGGAGAGGGGCACTGGAGAGACAACCGCATATTAGTGAGTAATAGTGTTGAAAGTGAGTGTAGCGGGCTGGCTATAATTAGAGTCGCAAGTGGAAGTTACTTAGTAGACACAGGGAGTTCCAACACAATATTGTGCAGGAGTACGTTGGAGAGGATGTACAACGGAGAGGGGACGCCCCGGATTAAGGTATGTTCTTGTAAGTTAATCATACGAGAATACGGTAGACAAGAGATATCCTATACCAAGATTCGAGGACATTTTAGATAGACTCAGTGGGGCTACGGTATTCAGCACATTGGATTTGAAGGCGGGATACCATTAAATAAGAATGCACCCGAAGGACCGACTTAAGACGGCCTTCACGTTTGAGAGGGGCCACTACGAGTTCACAAGGATGCCGTTTGGCCTCAAAAACGCGCCCATTAAATTTCAACGCCTTATGGACGAATTTCTGCGGGGGATAGACGAATGTATATGCCAGGTCTACATGGACGACTTGGTAGTATTTAGTAAGAACAAAGCTCAGCACGTGGACCATTTGCGCAGTGTATTCGATCAGATAAGAAAATTAGAGTTGAAGTTGTCCGCAGAAAAATCACAGTTGGGTCAAGACCAGATAAATTTTTTAGGGCACACTATATCGAAAGAGGGAGTGAAACCCGACAGCGCGAAAGTGGAGACAATAAGGAAAATGGCAATACCGAGAGATGTGCAAGGGATCCGGCGGTTATTATACTTATTATACTAAACTATTATAAAAGATTCGTTCCTGAGATGGCAGAATACCTCGTACCCATTAATAATGGATATAACTCCTGACATGGAAGATAACATTCGAAGGTGCATGACACGACTCCAAGAAGAACCGGTACTAGCATTTTCCGACTTTGAAAAGAGGTTCGTAATTACCATGGACGCGAGCGAATATGCGTTGGGGGCGGTTCTGGCGCAGGAAGGGGAAAAAGGGGAACGACCGGTGGCGTACTCCAATAGGCGACTCACGGACGCCGAAACGAGATATAGTGCGTTGGAGAGAGAACTGCAAGGTATCGTGTGGGCCATAGACCACTTTAGGGCCTATGTATGGTATTCGGAAGGAAATTCACAGTCCGCACAGACCACAGACTCCTGCAGTGGGTCGGGAAATTAAAGGAATCTTCCGCTAGAGTCACAAGATGGAAAGAACTCCTCAGCCTATACAACATGGAGGTGGAGTACAAGCCGGGGAAAGAAAACGTTGTCGCTGATTGGCTGTCCAGGGCGATGATGATCAATGCGGTTGAGGAGGACAGAGAGGAGTCGTCCAGAGATTTACGACAGTTCCTGCGGGAGTGGACGCCAGACCGGGAAGGGGAACAGGACGGACCAGAGGCCCGACACGGAGCAGTCGACTGCACATGAGAGCTCCACGGAGGAGAGAGCTACAGATATGGAGCAGATAGACCAAATAATTAATGACAAAAGACGACAGATCATTTGGAAAACGAGGACTACGGGTCTGCTCAAAATAGAATACGGAGCATATGAAGGGCGTAAAATCACCACCATTTCGTCTCAATTGTGGGCAAGGCCCGATCGGATCAGTCGGGTACTTAAGGACGCGTCGAGGCCTGGAAAAACCCATTATTTGTTCGTGAGAAACGAGACAATTTGCGATAAAATAAAGAGATTATGGCGAACTGAACAGATCGGAGTCGACAGTGCATTCATCCCGTGCAACATGATGGTAGAGACGATCCGAGACGAGAATCAGCAGAAAGACGTGACGCTGGCATACCATCAGGGGAAAACCAACCACCGAGGCGAGCAGGAAACGCTACAGACACTGAAACGCCGATATTTCTGGGGCTAATGAAAAAGACGATCAAAGAAGTGATAGGAAGGTGCATAATATGTCAAACTACTAAGTGTGACCGGCATCCGCCAAAGGTGCAGCTGGAAGAAATCCACACGGCGGAAACACCGTTAATTGAGTTACAAATTGATACATTCACTTGGAGAGGACACAAGTGGGTCACTATGATCAACTTATACAGCAAAGTGGCCATGGCATATCCGGCGCATGAACGGTCATCTGAGGCAGTGCTAGGAGCCCTGCGCGGGTGGTTCCAATTTTATGGGATTCCAGATCAGATTTCGTCAGATTGCGGTAGAGAATTCGACAACGCTAACATCAAAAACGAAATGAAGTCACTGGATGTGAAATGACATCTCATCCAGGTCATCCAAAGAGCAGAGGAGGTATCGAGCGGCTCCATAGCACGCTGAGCGAACACCTACGCGTGTACCACGCCGATAAAGGGTTAACACCAGAGGCGACAATGCCGAAAGCAGTTGCGGCCTATAACGACTAAATTCACACCTTGACAGGATTTGCCCCATTCGAGATTCTCTTTGGGCTCCGGGGACGACGTAGGAATAGTGGGGAAACGGCGATAGACGACGAAACGTCTAAAAGGCTAGTGAATAATCGGATAGCCCTGGGAAAATTATGGGGGAAAGTACGCGGACGTCTAGAGAGAGGGAAACAAAGGAGACTAGCGCGTAGGAAACATAGGGAAAATAGTAAGGTTAAAGACATAGGGGAGGCATTAAAATAGGTACCATCGTGTACAGGAAAGTAGGATCCAACAGGAGCTAAGAGTTGCTAAGGTACGGGGGCCCATTTAGGGTGATTGTTATTAGAGAGCATAATTTAGTGATAATCCAGAGCGTGAAAGAACCCGGAAAGCGTAGAAATGTGCACATTGAACAATTAAAGCTACCAGCAGGTGAGCCAGAACAACCTTTAAACAGGCCGGAGCATCCTTTTCACCGTATATAATCATGTGAGACGCAGTTTGTTTCATTTTATTTTATTTAATAAAGTGATACCGAAACTTGTGTGGTTATCACTTAAAAGAGGAAATTTTTTTTTTTTCTTTGTTTCATTGTTGCTATAAGTTTTTTGTTTTGTTTTCTTCACTATTGTATGTGTTCGCACAAAAAAATTGTATATATTAGATTATTATTCAGTGTTGTATTTTAGTTTTCATAATATGTAGTTATGTATATATTAGTTATGTTCATATTAGTTTACAACGGTTGGTCGTAAACTGGCAGAGGGAGTTAAGGTCTGGAGGAATACAATGTAAAACCTAATTCCATGCCTGAATGTAAACAGAGCTCAGATAGTATATATACAGGATTACTGAGAGAAATAAAGCAGTATTATTTCAGATCTCGTGAGTGTTGTTTCTTGCTCCCCTTTCCCGTTTTTTTTTATCAGTTTTGAGTCGCGGGAGCTTAACTTATATATATATATATATATATATATATATATATATATATATATATATATATATATATATATATATGTGTGTGTGCGTATTCATGTGGAAAGTATGTCTGTGAAATTGCGGTAACTTTTTAGTTAAAATCGACTTACCGGAAATGCCACTTTTTATCTTCGATATTACACTTTTTTAAATTTTTCTCGAAAACGGTTATAAACGATTTTGAAGAAACTTGCCTAAAGTTAAGCATTTAACTTTCCTAGTAAGCATATTCTCCTAGATGCCCTTTAACTTTTCATATATGTAGTACATCACTCAGGGATTAAAATGCAGGGAGTTATGATGAAAAGTTATGATGAATAGAATATTTATTTACGCATAACTCAAATTGTATGAATTTTATGGTAAAATGTGTATAAAATCATACGAAGGCAATTAAATACTCTGAAAAACAAAAAAGAAATCATCGAGATCGGACCAGTATTAGCAAAGATACAGCGTATCGGACTAACTGGGAATGCCATTTTATATCTTCGATTTTACACATTTTTACAATTTTCTCGAAAACGGCAGCAACGATTTTGATGAAACTTGCCTGAATTATTCTCCTTAATGCCCTTCAACTTTAATGTATCAACGAAAAATTGCAGGGAAAAAGTTATAGCCAAAATAAAATTTTATTTGCGTATAACAGAAAGAGTATGCAATTATGTGTAAAATCATATAGACGTGGTTTATTGAAAAAAGCTTAAGTGCCAAAAATTCGAAATTTAGGTTTCAAATGATTATGGGACATAAACACCGCCTCTAACGATTCCCACTCACGATATATCGAGAAAAAAAATTGGAAATGTTCTAAAAACCGAATACTCATGAGGTAAGCACCAAATACTAACGACTTTCAGTCGTCACTATGGCCTTAGCCAGTGCTAGAATCCCCTAAAATATATTGTAATTAAAAAGGTTTTGCCAGATTAGTAAACTCATGCTGTATACAATAAATAATAAAATTTTAAAAAATATATTGTTATTTGGGGAAAAATCGTTTCATGTGTTTCCTGTCAAGTTTTCTTGTCAAGTGTTGTTGCTGAATGGCGCTTACGCCTTTTTCAAAAAACGACGTCGATATGAAAGGAAATTATATTCTCTGACAAGCAAAAAAGAAATCATCAAAATCAGACCAGCATTAGCAAAGATACATATAAGGACCACAAGACCCTAGATTGAAAGTCGAGCGCGTCCGAAAGGAGACGTATGTGACCGAACCTCCTCCCACTAAACCGCTAACCTGTTATTTACAATATGCTCGGTAATAATGTAATGTAATAATATAAAAATAGAAATCTACTTAATAATTTCTACTTGTATATTACTTAATGGAAACAAAATGTTTCCTTGAACACTAAATAGAATTTCCATGGAAGCTAAATCGAAACTTTTAAAATATATCTCCAGCACGACAAACCAACAGAATTGTGGTATAAATATTGTTTGAAAACTATTTGAATGTTCTTTTATGAGATAATACATCAATAAAAGCGTGATGCTGAGTTTATTTCAAGTAGTATTTATGTGAAATCTTTAAAATAATGTTAAAAAGATTATTATTATAGGGTTGTAATGGAAATTTGTGTGGTGCGCACAACACACCAGATTTTTAAAAAATAGGAGTATGGTGTTAAATCAATAAAAAAGAAGTACTTGACTTAAATAATGCTAACTTTTTATTATTGTTTAAAAATAAAAATTAGATGCATCGGTAAGCTCGTCGAATGTCTATATTCAGATATACCAATACTTAAGATACGAAACAGAAACAAAAACGAAAATTCGGCCCGACTTGTTTGTAAGTAAGGTATCCAATTCCGGCGCTCATGTTATTCTAAGAGGCCTATTGTTAATATTTGATTTGTAGTCAATTATCTGTATTATTTGGAGGAGACGAAGGACGGCATATCAACGACAGAGGATAAGCCATTAGCTTGCCCGGAGGCCTAAGCTAGCTCCTGTAATTGGACAATCTCCATACCGGCCCAAGATATACAACATATAGAGGAAGAAGACAAAGGGGCGGTGACGTGGTAAATGACCACCACTGGGATTGAGACATCTAGTTATGGCTGAGGACAATCCATGTATAATTAAGCGGGACAGCACTAATAAGGCTCGGATCCCTATCTCCGTTCCCAATAAGGAGCAGCTCGCTATTATTCACTCCTGGGGCCTTAATCACGACTCTTCACTAACAGTACTCGTTAGGGCTACTGATCAATAACTTACTGCCTCCTCTCGCTTCCTATCACCGTATGGAGGTGTCTTGTCTCTCTCAGTCTGTGGCGTCGTCCAACTTCCTCGAAAAGTAGCCGGTACCCATCTCATATGACAAAAAAGCTAACAAAGATATAACAAAAAAAAATCGTATCTATACCTTTTATTACTATAACAATTACAAAAACATTGATCCGTGATACGAACGAGAACCTTGACCGATCAACCGCTTTAATTGTTTTTATTATAATTTGTTATATTTAATTTCAATTAAAAGATAAACGTAACCTTCTCTTGTCCCATTACTTTAACATTTACTTAAAATAAGTCTAAACTTACAATCATATCGTCGCTTCATAGCAGAACCATCCTGTCTCCATATTTGGCATTTTCTATTTTTTATTTATCAAGTAAGACAGTTCAGACTTGAGAGGATTTGATGCAGATGCATTCAATCTGTAATACTTGATCCTATTATTAGCAATGTGTCCATAGATGGCAAAGTTCTTTTATTCATATATTCTCATGATACAGTTATATAATTCAAATTGTCTGTCAAGTTTCGGAATATATATTTGTAAAAAATATTTAATTTTTTAAAAATCTGTTATGAATACTTTTTACAAATGTTTAAAAAAAATATCTGATGTGGACAACACATGACTTCCTTGTACGCCAATTAAATTATAAATCGGTGACTCAAAATGTGATCCTGAATTTACTTGTTTCCGAAGATTGCAGTATCTCAAAAACGACACTCGGCGTCGCGACATCCATCTATTGACACACACAGACAATTTTAACTCTTGTTTCTGGAGTTCTCATTCCGCTATTAAACGTCGTTTTCTTTCAGTAGGTAGTTACCTGGAAATAGTTAGTTTCCAAGAGATTTTTTCATGTTCCGTGACAACGTTAAAACTGTCAATATCACTAGAAAAAGCATCGGAAATCGACAGTTTCGACATTTTAAGAGGAAAATCCCACTTAGCTTATATCTTATTCTTCTGCTGTAGACTTGTTGATCTCACAAATGGGGAGGAAAACCAGTATTTTACACTCAATTTTGACACTTAAACAAGTAATAAAAATGTTTAGTTGGATTGGAAACCAAATTGCGTTTGTAATCTTTATTACCGAAACATATGATTTCTGTATTTAATTAAAATATAAATTTAATTTATATGACCATCAAGTAAAGTATCTTTTTCGGATCACCAATTTTAATCAACATCTAGTATATACATTCATATCGATATAAAAGTCCTAATTACCAAATTTGAGATGTTTTACATTATATTTCAATATAATTTTTGATGGAATCTAATATGACCTTCAAGTAAAGAATCACTTCCGGTCTGCCAATGGTAACATAAATTTCTTATGTTATTATGTAATATGTTATGTTATTATGTAATCCTTATATGCCTAATTTGAGAAGTTTTGTGCTATATCTGAATATAATTTTTGATGAAAATCAATAATGATCTTCAAGTAAAGTACCACTTCCGGTAGTCCTGTAGTGACAAAAAAGAGAGAATCTATTCGCAACTAGATTTTTCAACAATCCTAAATACAAAATTTTAACTTTCTACGTTAAAACGTTTTTGAGTTATGCGAGATATACACGTACAGACGTCACGACGAAACTAGTCAAAATGGATTCAGGGATGGTCAAAATGGATATTTCCGTTGGAATCTGAAAACTGAAAATTTTCGCGATTACAATAGTTCCTTTACTTCGTACAAGGAAGTAAAAATGACAAAACCTTTTGCCAAGTTTAGGACTAAGCTATAAAGCCAAAAATATGGTTTATGCATTCATATCATGAAATGATAACAAAAAGTTTTAAAAAAACCTTCTTCTTCTTTCTTTACCTCCATAATGCCACTAGGCATGGAGGTTTAGCTTCGGTCCAGGCTTACCAATTTTCGCGATCATTCGCCATATCCTTCATTTTTGCAAGAGAACAGCCTCTTCATCACCCAAGCCTGGTGATGTAGCCCGTGTACATCTGCCTGGGTTGGCCTCGCGGGCGCTTTCCTTCTTGATTGGCCTCTATTAATCACTTGATCTTTCGATCATCTACTGTTATGCTCACGTGAGCAAACCATTTCAGTTGGTGCTCCACTCTCCTTCCAACTGGAGAGACCTCTAGGTTCTCCCGGATTCATTCATTACGAATTCGGTCCCTTTGGGTTTTCTCCTGGATCCTTCTCAGGAACCTCATCTTCGATGCTCTCAGTTTGTTCACTAGTTTGTTCATCCAGGACGGTCCAGCTCTCCGCACCATAGAGCAAAACTGGTAGGAATGCAGTTTTGAATAGGAGGAGCTTTGTCTGACTGCTTATTTCCTTCCTTCCTATAATTGTGGAGCCTATCTAAGAGTATACTCCGTTTGATGTTTTGACTCTATATGTTACCTCATGATCTACTTTCCCATTCCTGAAAATAATTATTCCCAAGTACTCGCAGGCATTCACAAATTGAAGAGGTACCCCATTGCAAGCTACTGTTCCCTCATTCTCACCCCTTCCAGCCAGTATAGATTTGCTTTATTTTGAGGTGTCGACATGTGAGAAAAGCAAATACGTACATTAATGATTTAGCTTTATGCATTATGATTTAAAAAGAAAACGTATTGTAATTGCTTAATATTTGGCTCAGACCATTCATAAAATAAAAAATGAACCAATGTAAAAAAATATATACTTTTATTTTGGAGGGGTGGACGTTCAGCTCGAAAGCTCTTCTTGAAAGCTTGAATCCGCTAGTGGCTGTATCGGGAAACCTTCTGATTTATACTCGTATACACCTGACACAAAAACAAATAGCATTAGGTCTCTAAAAGCACTTCGATAAACGGAATTAAAACAGAAACATTTTCTTTCTTTCAGTGACATTACATCGAATGCCGGGTATTCTTACTAAATATTTTATCGCATTAAATTGAAGGATATGCGAACGAAGTTTATTACAAAACATCATAAAAATGGCCATAATCAGTCCTATTTGGCCATATGGAGTTGACTTTGGGTATTCATTGAACCACTGAATTCTTCTTGTAGCTTGACGAGGAGTAGACATTACTGACCTTATATGGCAAAAAGGCAGATTAAGATGTAAACAAAATCTTTAATATTTCTGGATATAACCACAAAAACGATGATCTACGTTAAAAACGTGATCATTAATTATAATTATTTTTATTATAATATATTTCTTTATGAGTAACTTTATTTCAGTTGAAAAAAAATTAATCAATTTCAATTAAAATTCAATTGACTGGTGCTTACTAGTGATGAGCCTAACAGCTCTTTCTATGATTCGCTCTTTTTCATAATTCACTGATTCAGTAAAACGAGCTACCTCCGCCTCAGGACCGGCGAAGAATGGGGAGAGGGATTGTCAAGATCGTTGGGCAGGGTGACATGATTCACTGAAAAAAGCAACCCAAATCGTTGGTCACTCACTCATTAAAAAGGGTAAAATAATAATATTTATAATTTTTCTACAAAAATTTTAATGATGAGTGCTCTATTTTTATTCGAATTTTGATTGAATTCAGTTTGGAGAAAAACTATGACTATTTACAGCATGTAAAGTAACCAATAGTTTATAATAGATATAATATTGATATTTCTATTTGCATCCTTTTCTTTCTTTATGTTTCCTTAATCTTGAAAATAGTTCAACACCTTCGATGATTTTATACATATTGCCTTTATATTGCTTGTGACTTTATGCACCCATATCCATCATATAGGCGACCAACTTTATAGCTATCATAAATTTTTATTTGTCTTTTCAGAGTCAAATCTGGTTCACGAAGCAGGCACAACGCAGTTGTTCAATGAGTAGACCAAAAAAAAATTGTCATAAAAAAATAGTTTAATGCTTAAATGAAGCTTTTCTGTAGAAAAAACATAGTGAAATTCTGCCCCCAAGCGAGAAATGTTTTTTTGGGGTGTTTTTTTTTTCTTGGATTTGATATATGCAATTATGAGATGTGATAGCTACTGTTAAAATGATAAACTATAATGTTTGATAATATAGAATTAATATTAAAAGTAATGTGAAAAAACTAGAAATAGGTCCAAATAGAACTATGGGCTTTCCATTTTACATGCATGGATCCATTTCATGGAGTGTTTTCTTCACTATCTTACCGACTAGACTTTAAAAAGTGGAGTGCTAGAGCAGATAATAAAATAAAAATGGCTGAAAGAAAAAAATAGGCCAAAATGGCTTGAAAAAAGAGCTTGGCCTGTCGATAGATGTCCTAGAGGGTTTGGTACTTCTAATGATGGAAATTAACCTAGACGATTTTTTCGAAATTAGCGTGTTATTTACAATAGATTGATCTTGAACTGTTAAAAAGATTCTACAAAATAACAATCTCCATATGACGAAGTAATGATTCGAAAGGTAGAGTAATATTTATTGTTTGCATGATAATAAATTAATATTAGAACTACTACTTTATAATATGATGATATGCATAATGAATAATTACCTTGTTTTAATCTTGATGTTGTTTTTAAATAGAGATGAATCTATTGCTGGACACCGAAAGCTTCTCAAAATGAATTAAAATATAATGAATTGAGACTGTGGTAATCTACCTTTATCAATTGGAAATAAATTATAAAACAGTTTATCTACAGTTTCGAGTATTAAATATTTTAAGAATTAATGTTTTGGACTCTGGTGATGCTAAAACTTGTAAACAAGTGAAGAGACTCGAAAACGTTTTTGTTAACTGAAGAACACACTTAGTCTGCTAAAGTTAGTTGGGAAAGTAATCAAAAACATTTTACTCACGAGGATTTGGTTCAACTGCTGACAGGATTGGCTGTCCCGTGATTATATCAAGTGCATTAATTATTGTCGTTTTGCTTGTGCAAACCATAGTGAAATAAAAAAGATCATAATAGATAGGATCACCATCTCGAGCCGATAGCCTTGGTAGTGTTATCGGCAATCAATAAATGCCCTGCATCGCTGGAAAGCAGCCACACGTAAAAATAACAATGCCAATTGCAAGGCTGACAAATTTACATCGTTCTAATGTTTTGGATGCTTTTCCACCGCCTGTTCTCTTTATATATAAATGTGGACGAGGCCCAACTCCTTAACTGAGAGAATTTGTTAAGGTTTTTTTTATTTTTTTCTGAATATATTTACTTTATTCAAAGATTTTAAAATAAATAACTTATTTCATTAAATTTTAGTTTTTGTTTTATGTAGTCTACGAACGTTATTTTAGCTATGCATGCTAAAATAAATTATTAATATAACTCATAACTACTAAAACTTTAAAATGTTCTGGCAGTTATATTTTAATTTCCAGGGATACCAATTATCAGGGATACCAATAATTTTTTTATATTAAGGTATATCTACATAATTACTTCAGACTCTCTATACCGTTTCACAGTAGGATGTTCTTGCTCAATCACCTTATTTTAGTATATAACATTTATCAGTTGACATCCTTATGATGGTATAGAAGGATCAATCTAATTAGGGATTTATAAATTATTTGCCACTTCTATAAATTTGTTTTATTGAAAACTAGTTTCGAATGTTATACATTTATCCTTCAGCAAATATAATTCAAAAATAAGCGATTCAAAATATAGTTTGGTATTATTATACATATTAAATTAGATTAATGTAAATCAGTATTATAAAACATTTATGAATTTAATTAAGACTAATGAAATTCATGTTGGTACTCACCAAGATTTAAATGGATCATATCAAACAGAAAAGTTTGTACTGGTTTCTTCTCGCATTGAACTAAAAATGAACGAAAGGTAGGTAGGATGTTTTTAGGTAAACTGTTTAAGGGTCAGAGTTTTTCCAGTAATGTCGGTGAGTAATTGTTTTTTTCTGTTAGAGATGGGAATAAATTTAAGAATGGGCTATTGGAGATATTTATTTGGTCATTTAAGCAAAAATCTGGATTGGATTTGAAGTATTTTATTATTTCAAGTGCTTCATATTTATTTAATTTGAGACTGTTTTCAACGTAATGTATTAATTTAACTACTAAGTCTTTGATGAATTTATGATTATTTTCATTTAAATGAATTGCAAAGTTAGAATTATCTGTCTTATTATTATATGCACGTATATGTTCCTTTAATCACTGATTTAGTGATCTTCCAGTTTTCCCGTGTATTTGGCTGCACAATCATTACAATTTAGTTGGTATACTCCGCTTTTTTGGAAAGGGTCTATTTTGTCTTTTGTGAAGAGAAATATGAGGATAAGCAATTTATAGAAGTGGCAAATAATTCATCAATCTCTAATTAGATTGATCCTTCTATACCATCATGCGGATGTCAACTTATTACTAGTGCATCCTATAAAAAATACTTCAACAGTTTTTTGTTGCCGAAATATAGATCCACAAAGCTAAAAAAATTGTAAAAGTTACGAATTTCTTAATACAATGACAAAAAGCAGAATCTCTCCTTGCCTCCATTCCTAAAAACTGTAAACTAGGCAGTCATTGCCAAACGCCAGTGGAATAAATTGTTTACAAAAATGTGGTCTTTTAAGTTTTTGTAAAATTTTCTATTTTATAAGTACTTGTCCACAGTCACAAAGCAAAAAATGATAGTAGGGGCAAGTCCAGATCTCTGTTGTATGACAATTGTGCGTGGTGTACCTTTACTATCATGTTTTGTTGAGGAAACTACGGACTAACAAACTACAACAGAAATATTATTTTTTGAATACATTTATTCAATTATATTCCACATCAGCCTATCATAAATCAATGAAGATTGTAAAATGTGAATCTTAGACGAGTTTTTTTCGATTACAACAGTATAATAATCCTTCGGAAATCGAACTATTCACATTAGCCACAACAGCGCTCCTGCTTGAATAATGAGTCTTCCAGATACCTTGTATGCACTTACCCTAAAGGCAGGAGAAAGCGCGTACTAAGTACTATTCAATTAATTATCAATCTCATCAAAATATCAAAATGGATGTGATTGAAACGTAGGCTTAGATATAATATTTAAATATAATTGTCTAAAGAATATTTTTTAAAACATAGAAAAATCTAGCTTCAAAAACAAAAATTTTACAGTCCTGGAAAGTCGAACTTAATACAATTTAGTGCGCACTTGCTCCACATTACCTTAATTGAAGTCGAGATTTCTTTTGGGATTAGTCTAGACCCGGATCCTGATTTGCCAAAATTTGTGGTGCGAAATTAAGTTTCAACGACCAAGAAGTGTTTTTAGAATGAAATATATTGAATCATCTTTGTTTCTAATCAATAAAATAACTCGGAAATACGTATAGTAAGTTTTGATTTATTTCACAAAGAAGCTTTTCATTCTGTATTTTATTTACTTCGAAGGATTTTATCTTCTTTATGATGATGCAATTGGAACACAATTACATTCGATTGGTTTTAATTGTTCGCTTCTTATTCAACGATAATCGTGTAATTCTTTAAAAAACACAAAAATTAAATTTCATACTTTTCTGCGTGAAATCGGATCATAGATCTATACATACTTTTTTGTTGTATTTAAGGTTTGCTATTACCTTCGTGAATATTTTCCCTGACTATATGAATATTTCTGCTGAACATCCTCTTTGTAGTTCAGCAGCAAAATGGCATTTTTCCGTGTTTTTTAAACCTAAAATAAGTAATAAATTCTAAACTATTGACTTCATCGTCATGAGAAAACAAAGGCTGTAACGAACAATACCATTCCTGACTTACTTTTTGTAAATAATTTTTATATGTCCCCCAGAGAGGTTTGTCCCCCGAAATTTCGGCGGACTCAGCTGATGTCGGTTACTACAACCAAGAACAAGGAAGTTATGATCAAAGTTTCACGAATGTACAAATCATTTTGTTAATTTGGTTGATTTGGGCTTATTTTTCCTGTATTATACAGAAAATTATAAAATTAAGCAGAAAATTTGACGTTACCTTTTGGCCCGTTGAAGATAAATTAGTAAATAAATATATACTTTTGAAGGAAATAAAATTGTCTATACCAGAAAATGACTCCAAATTCCTCAATTCCAAAGCATTTCCGACTCCTCATTTCCCTCTTTAGTGTGCATCCAATGCAGCAGAAACGCTTCCAATCAACCCACTACTTTTATCCCCTAAATGTCAACTCATCACCCCTTCGAAATTAAAAATAAAAAAATAATGTCTACAACTTCCTCTCTGTCAATTTTTCTGTAAAACGAATGGGTAAGGAGTTAAAAAAACAAGTTATACAAACAATGTGAGGTGAAAATCAATTTTCCGGAAATTATAAATTTTCCGGAAATTGTCAATTTTCGAAAACGAATTTCTTTAGTACATTTTTTGAAATTTTCCAAACATTTGTTCCCAATTAGGAACATTTGCCGCTAAAAGGTTAATAAGGTACACAAAACATAAGGTCCAAAACTACTTAACCTTTTGCAAGGTAACCTCCCCTTTCACGTTATTAATGCAGTGGCTGCATTCGACTTGTCCCAAACTCACTACTTCAAAATAAATATTACAAAGAAATTCGCTTGTCCGCTGGGACTGAGTAGATCATCGAGAATACAACCAGAAAAGTCAAATCTATGTTATTAGATTGGGCTGCTTGAAGAGAAATAAATAAAAATTCTCATATTAAGAGGAGAAAATAAAATAAATATTGAAAAATATAAATTGCATTTTCTATGTAATGGGCATTGATTCCCATTAGAATATTGAAAAATAGAAGTTGGTTTCCATGTAATGGACACTGATTGCCACTACGCAACATAAAACAGAACTGGAAAAAAAGAATTCGAAATAATTAAAATTGGTCAGTATTGCCTCATTACCCATGAGGTGTGATGATTGGTCATTTAGTATTAATGCTGTAATTATATTATTAAAATAAATCGATAAATATAATTATCTTCAGAATGGTTTATCATGTTATCAAGCACAATAATCTCTGATGGTTGGTCTTCGAAAACTCCAGTCCTCTTTCATCTCCCAGAAGTGCTTCCACGTGCTAATAAGCATATTCTGAAAGCTGCCGTCCGGGGCAGGCTACTCTTGTTGATAAGGTATTATAGGATTAAAAGGGCGTCCGTTGAGTTTGAATATCATTAGCTTCCAAGTCGTCACTAAGAACCGCTCATTTTTTTTACAATGGTGCCTGTTGCTCTTGTTTCTTCTTCCTTTTTCCCTTCCTACATCACACTCCTTATTAATTAAGATTAAATATGCTCTTTTACAACTCTTCTTCCATTTTTTATTATCTCCTTAGGGGCTGAATTTATGAAGACAACTAAACATTGATAGTTTACGACCGGAATCAGATGCCATCCGACCAAGACAATCTACAAAAGAAATATATCGAGGTTAAAATTTCCATAGCTAATGTCTTAATTCTACTATTCGTGGCCGGGCTAGAGCATTTAAATGCCCGCCAAAACGGCAATGAGGCGGGAAAATATTGGATGGGCCGAAGAGAACTGGTTCATTAGCAGGCAGCCATTATATCAAAGGAAATATATAAAGTGCTAGGGGACATCTCTCGAGGAACACCTGTTTTAGTGCGGGGGTCGTGAGACTTCCTGCCAAAGGTGATCCCCTGTTTGGCTCGCACGGCCCTAGGTGTCATGTGAAAATACATATTTGCCTACATTTTTACAACATCCTATCGTAAAGTTGTATTTTTTTCGTTCCGAAAAAGGTCAGGGAAAGGGCAGATGTAGAAAAAATAAAAGGATAGAATTTCTACACCTATTCATTTACTTGACAAAGTTCCAGGAAGTTGACCATATTGGTCGAAATTTCTGGTCATTCTTGATATTAAAAAAATACAAAACATATTTCGATTTTGTAATTGTTATTTTTCGGTAGTGTTTCTGTTGACATAGCCTGAAATAAAGTTACGAATCTGTTACGGCATTAGAAAGTGCTGAAATTGCACTTGAATTATAACGAAAAGCGTCTGAACATCTGAAGCTTCCTATATGGTCACTACAAATTAAAGAATAATGCTACTTCGTTAGTTTATATTTGGGAAAATATTCAATCAGAGTCAATTCTGAAGTTTAACTTTAGAAAATAGTGTCTTTCTGAGATAAAATTTTATAATATTTGTATTGAGAAATCCACAAATGAATAATTTTTCAATATTGAATACTTTTTTTTACAGCTATTATAATACCTTTCCATTTTATTTCAAATACCACCCATTTAAGTTGTGACAAATCGTGTTGCATTTTTGTGTTCCTTGGAAAATTATATTTTTAAAAGTTGACTAAGCTCGAAGTTGTGTATTTATAAATCATATGATTTTTATGATATAATATTCAACACTTCAAATAACAAAACAATTATTATTTTCATAATTAATTTTTTTGGACGTGTATTAACAGAACCAAACAATACATTCGAAGAAGAATACAATTTTCGTCTTGTATATTCATAACAATCTGTTAATCACTTTGTGTCTTTTTCTATAATTTTTCTCTTTAGTAAAAGTGCTTTCTAAAAAAGTATAATAATTTTTTATGAACCAGCAATCTCTGAAATCGATTTTTTTTTTTATCCTGATGATTTTATTTATTTATTAGGCTCAAATTAGAAATGAAAATTTAAATAAGAAATCTCGCCCCAAAACTTGATTTCGGGTTTGATTCTCTCCCCATACAAGGAATTTTATATTTTATTTTAGTTATTATAACAACTAACTTAATCATGAATAAGAAGAATATTATTTTTAAATAGAAAAGTAAAGCCAAAATATTACTTATTCATAAGTCTACACCAATATTTTTCTTGAAACTGTTTTCTATTACAGGGACTTTTATTGGTATAATAACTGAATTTTCATTGGTTAATATGAATTTTAAAACGAAAGCATTTAAAGTTTCTAGTAGGAGGAGAGGACCTGGTGCACCGACCTAAGAAAATTCCTCGATCCGCCACTGGTCTTTTTTGGTCTACCTCGTATTCTTCTTCAATATTTCTTCCATCTATATACATCCTTTGGCAATCTTCCTTACGGTATTCTTTTCAAATATCCAAATCTACTCAAGCATTTTTTCTATTACTGCAGAATGTTTCTTCTACTCCTATTTTGGTTTATTATTTTCAATAATGAACCTTTGTAATAGTCCAAGGAAATAATATTAATCCCCTTTCTAAATTTGAGGTTTATGTTTCAAGATGCATAAGCTCTAAAAACTGAATTAAAAAAAAAGGGTCCGTCCGCCGTATGACGTTCAACTTCCACTGTACACGACTTTAATTTTAAGCCGATTTTTTTTTTAGATTTGACACCGAAGACACAGGTCACTCTAGAATGATCCTTGGAACTCGATAATTCCATCGAGAAATAATTAACCAAATTGCAATAAGCTGCAGCGTTTTTCCCTAATGCCTTTATTTCTGATTTTTCTCGTCAGAAATTGTTTTTACATTCCCGTTCGTCGCTGACAGTTCGTTTCCGAGGCTATACATTTCTTTATAAAACTGCCTTATGTTGTGAAGGTTTTTGGTCTATACACATGATACTATAAAGATCACCCAGGAGCTTATATTGCTGCAATGAGAAGTTATGATTTTTTTCAAATCATTGATCACTCACTCATTAAAAGAGCCAACATCAATCGGTTCAGGAGTAAATCGCACATCTTAACTATGAATGATTGTTGCCGTCACTCTCTCAGGCGCGAGTAACTCTGCATTACCTCACGAATCTGCGGTTCATTTTGCAACTGGCCTCATACAGAACATGACTTCATACAGCAATTCGGTATAAGACCATACAATGTTTTATTTACAAAATGATAGGCCATCTTCTCATTCAAATGTGTCTAGATTTTTATCATTTAATTAAATATTAGATTTTTAGGTTTGAACGTCTTAACACATTTTTCACAGTAATTATATTTACTTATGAGAACTTGGAGAATAAACAGAAGCCGACTACACTATAGCAGCTTCAAGGAGACATAGCTCATCAGCTACCTGCTAGCTGAACCAAATTGAGTAGCCTGTTTGTTTACCATGGTGAAGAGGATGGGAGATGATGTAGAGGAAGAGAGAACCAATAAATCAATTAGAAGCCCGGGTTCGGCCCATTATCATATTGATTGGTTGGTGGCTAATCACCGCTCTGCCATTAGCGGAACAAATCATTTCCTAGCCTTTGATTATAATAAATAACTCTCTCACTCATTCTCTCTCTCTCCCGCTTCTTTCCAATCTCTCCCTCTCTACCTCTCTCACACAAATAAACACACACATACAACCAAAACTCTGCCTCTCTCTCTTTCTCTTTCAATTTCTCGCTTAACTTCTTCTACCGACAAGCTAACGTCTTAATCTCCTGGCGCTGCCAGGAGAACGATAGATTTAGGCAGCCGTCTTAAATAATAGCTTTGAACAATTGCTTACCATTAAATAGTCTTTTCCCCAAAAAATATCATGAATACGAATGCATTTTTTGTTTTTTATATTGTTAGTATTAATGCGTTACATTAGTATAAATAATTTGATAACCATAAAATGTGGTAAATCTAACAGCTAGCACCTTATAGATTCTAGGTTAGAATCAAAATATTTCCCATTTAAGGTCGTGTCAAATCATTTTATCGTAGGTCTGAAGCATCAACTTATTAATTTTATATCGCTCAGAACAGCATATCCTAAAATATTTAAGTTTTACTTAAGTATATTATAATATTATAACATATAATAACATATAATATCATAATATTTACTTATGATCAAAAATTACCAAAGTTATTTCGTAGTACTCAATGTCAAAAATAAGTTATTGTAATCCTCCCAACTTTTTTTTTTTTTTTTTTTCTCTTTATTGGTTAATTCACAACTGTCAGTGATTACTGACAACCAGCGAATGTTCTTACATAAACAAATTTACAATTAAAAGGGCATGACAGGCATGAGGAAGAGATATACCCAGTGGCAATTCTTCGGTCTTGTTTCACTCCCAACTTAAAGCAGACAAATCCTTCATTTAAATACAAAGCTAAGTAAGAATATGAGTTGACATCCGCATGATGGCACAGAAGGATCAATCTCATTAAGGATTGATAAATTATTTGCCACTTCTATAATTTTATTTTTATTTAAAATTAGTTTCGAATGTTATACATTCATCTTCAGTTCTAACAAAAATTCAAAAATGAGCAATTCAAAATACACTTTGGTATTATTATACATATTAAATTAAATGTAATATAAATTAGTATTATAATAATATTATATAGTATAATTTTATTATTATAGTATTATTATATAGTATATAGTATATAATAATATAGTATTATTATAATTAGTATTATATAATACTAATTTATATTACATTTAATTTAAGATAGTATAATAATACCAAACTGTATTAAATTGGTTAATTTTGAACTTTTATGTGTTTTTAGAACTGAAGATGAATGTATAACATTCGAAACTAGTTTTCAATAAAAACAAAATTATAGAAGAGGCGAATAATTTATTAATCCCTAATAAGAGTAGAATGTTATTAAGATCGTAGATTTATTATTTTGACAGTAAGATTTTATCGTTTATTACTAGTAGTATTAACTTACAATTTGTGTACTTAATTTACTATCAGAAGTATTATATTTAATATTCCACAGTATAAATTAAATTGCTACTCACTAATTATTGAAATGTTCAATGAGCATGTATTATTGATACTATTATAGATTTACGGGTTTGTTTTATTATTATTTAATTTTTTTTTTTTAATTGATAAATATCACCAATATTATATTAATGTTAAAGAATTAGTATATGTTTTTTTTTTGTATAAGACATGCATGTAAAATACCTCAGTGTCTGAAATATGAAGCAAATAAATAAATAACCCTTTCGCAGGTTTATAGTGCGAAGGTCCAGAGTGTACACTCTACAGCATTGATTCTCTAAATGGTGCTGCGGAACATAAGGGTATCGCTAGTATACTATGAAATTTTTAAATGATCGAATTAAATAAAAAAATCAAGAATAAAGTTATATAAGATAAATAATTAAAGCAATTATTTAAAAAAAATAATATTATTCTTTTTTTATTACCTATAATAAATCTATGTTCTTTATGGTTTATCTTACTTATTTCTATTGTTTGTTATTTCATATATTGTACAAACGGATATTATTATAAATTAAAGAAAAAAATAGAAATGATTATAGATAAAACTTTAAGATAAAATGTGGCATTTAAGAAAAATATGTATGTTATAATGCTAAAATTAGCATGCTATACTATTTCAATATCGATTCAATATATTTATACTTATAGGGCACGATACGCTAGAAAATGGACTAACTAGTCCGAAACGTCGTGTAAAATAAGTTGGCTTGGTAAATAATCTGAAGTATGAAGTAATATGAAGTATTCCTGAAAATAAATGATGAATTAAACGAATTTAACCGGTAGAAATCAATAAAATTAGAAAAAATAAATACAAAATAATTAGAGGAGTGCCGTGAATTTTATTTAATAATGTCAATTTGAAAGCCACTGCTCTACAGGTTACAAGTTACAAAATTTGCATTTTTCGCATTTATAATGTCCTGGAATAAATTGTAAATTCCCCATATCCTGGATTTTTTAGGATCATCCTCCTTCCTGACAAACGCTAACTCCCTCCTCCTCTCTCATTACTCACACAGACAGACATAGTGTGAAGACAGCCATCGTCGCGGCGATGTGCCCCATGTGCAGCGCTAAGTGTGGAAGGCCATTAAAACAAAAAGCCGCTAAAGACGGCACTCCGGTTCCTAACCGACCGTGACCGGTTACAGAGCCGCCTCTGTTCCGGCTCCACCCGCCATCTTCCGGGCTTCCTCAATCGGGATCTTGTCTCCAATTTGGTGGCTTACTCACCACCACTTCTGTTCCCTGTCAATACATCTGACTGATGGCTTCCTTCATGGGGCTGTTCGTGAAGCAACAGGAGATTTCTAAGCAGTACAATTTGTTTTGAATTTTAGTTCCAGTCGAATTACGTTTTGGAACAAAAGCGATTCAGAACGTAGAAATTAATGGGTAGAACAACAATACTACAAGTATTTTAAGTGATAGGTATTAAAAGTACTAAACTTTAGAAGTAACGATCGTTTTTTACATTTGTTTGGTGAGATTTACAACTGTATTGCGAATATAATAACTAAAGATGCTTTCTGATTAAAAAAAAAAGATAGTAACATGTGAAAAAATTATCCATTTGTATGTGGAATGTTTATGTTGTATATGTATATATATGGAATATCAATGGAAGGTATATGTTGGAAGGTCCCAAGGCATTCTTCTTTTCAGATAAATTGGAATCAGGAAACTAGTTTGAGGGTTTGATTAAGTGTAACTGACCTATTTCAGGCCGAATATGCAACAAATGGAACAGTGAGTTCATAATGGATTATCTTATTTGTGACGTATGGATCATTGGAAGGATTGAATACGTACGAATAGTTAAGTGAAAAACCAGAGCTCAACTCGTTATGGCCAAAATAAGTCTGATATTTAGATGCCCATTTTTGTAATCAATTGGTTTCTAGTTTAGAGCGTTTGTCTTATAAATAATGAAGCAGTTAGAAACGCTAGAAGTTTCTGGTCATTTCAGTCTAGTATGATGATTCCAGATTAGTTTTTTGGTCAAAATAACTGGCGGATCTGTTAATGGAATATTATTTAATGCCCTTCATTGGAGTTTGGGAGGCCCTTCAAACAGCTTCGGTACAGCCGTTAGTCGAGAAACAGGGCTTTCTTATCAAGGATAGGAGGACTTGGACTTAAGGTCCTTCAAAGATCTTCTTCTTGTTGTCAATATTAGCAAAATAAATGCGAACCAATGATTTCACAACTCCCAAAGGCAGAAAGTAAAATTTTAATGATTAAGCCTGCTATAATGATAAAAACAGTTTAAAAACATGCATTCTTAAAAAAAAAAATACTTTTAACTTATTTAAACATATGATCATGATAGACTTCATAATCACTTAAGTGAGCAGTATTATAAATATTTTGGTATTATGAAGAACCAGGCGACTATTCACCTGGATCGTGGAAATGTAAGAACGTCAAGCAGATTACTGTCTCCAGGTTGGTTACGGATAACTTTTACGTGCAGATATGTATGACGTAAGCAAATGAATAGCGAGTCAAAATAATGTTTTATCATTGAGACGGAAAAATCATGACGCATAAGAATTACAATTAATACTATTATTGTTTATTCAAGAAGGCTAACTTTGGGTATGTGGAGGGGAGAGGGAGGGAATCGGTTAATGAGCTATTATTGTTGGCCAATTAAGTTTTATAATAAAGTTGTTGTGAGGCGACTGCATGCCCTAGGCTCCTGTCCCTTTACTAATTGGTCCAGGGGAATGTCTCCAATTAAACAGGTCTGGCCTATCGCTCTCACTCCCTATCGCTCCCTCTTGCTCCCGGTTTATCGCTCCTTCCCTAGCTATAGATATTCATTCTCCCTTCTACACACACCTCCACCTCCTTAACATTTTACTAATGAGTTGGCTCCCGTTCTCGGCTGCCTCCTCGCCACCTAGAGGACGTCCTGGATTCCATCCCGGCTATTTAGCGCCGGTCCCGAATTCGCACTTAGTGCCGCTAACGGATCTTTTTCTATTTTTCGCTCTTTTTGTCAGGGCAGAGTTTGATTGGAACTGTCTCGGAATCTAAGAAATCACTCTAAGCTGCTCTTAACTAATTCCAAAAAGCTACTGCAGTTTCTTTTCTAAATGTTAAGACCATAAAAGTTGATCTGTAAAGGTCACGTTCCAATCCTTCCTTATGCCTCTCTCACATACCGTATATATTTAAATTAATAAATTCCAAAATGTTTTCTGCCGAATTATTTGTGAAATCTTACTCTAGATGTTGTTTTGAAAACCACTATATTATTCCGAATGAAAATTTCTCAAAAGTTAGTTCCTGAATTACAATTGTATCATTTTTATTCGTTCGCTATCTTACTTGATTTAGTATTACTAATTTTGAATTCATTCATTGTATTCATATGTCATCTTGCATACGTGCCGTTGTCATAACAATTTAAGATCTATGGAAGCAAGTTGGAACTCCATACAAACATTTTTTAATAAGAGTAGAAACGTTGTTTTGTAAATAAAATGTGGTTTTTAGTTTTCTATGAATAATAGAGGAGATTGCATATATGGTTTACCATGTCTAGCACTAAAACACTGTTAAATATGAATACTATAAATAGGTAATGGTGTAGCTGGGTCTTATTGCTTAGCTGTTAAACTGAAGAGATATTTTCCAGTGGGGCAAACGTTTGTTAATTATAAACTGTTACTTCAACATAGTCATTGTAAACTATGTAGCTTCACTAAGTGTGGGTGTTAAATAAACTTTCATGGATAAATTATTTGCATATACGAATACACATGTTACCCTAATATCGCTTATACTTAGAATGCATTGGGAAGAAGAAAGATAGATTCCTAATGCGAGAATTCTCGCTCGGGTATACTAGAATTGTATTATTGCTATGCATATTGATATCAAATATCAATATCAAATCACTATCAGCTGTATAAGAATAATTTGGGTTAATCTGAATTATAAGAGCTGAAGTCATCTTCGTTTCGTATATAGATAAACTGATAAAAATGAGTTTTTTTTTTTTGCATTTGCTCCTAAGAGAGATATAGTCTAAAAATTGCAATGCTCCATTTTTTTGTTAAAAATTTTATGCTCAAATGTATTCGAATCAAATCATAGAATGAAATAAAGCATTGACATAATGAGAATGCTGCGTCTTTAGAAATGAGGGATAATGATAACGACAAAATACGTTTTTGGGCCCAGGGTTCATTCAAAAGTGGAAATTAACCGAGGGCCCAAGAAATAAATTTGATCTGCTCTCTTTTTCTTGGGTAATTGAGAAATTAAAGCACTGGAAGCATTTTGTCTCTTTAAGATAATCAGAACAATAGGAGTGTATATTTATATTTAAAAATGATATTTATTGCTATTATTAACAATGAATACAACAATAAAGACAGAAACAGCCATATATATGGTCAAATGTTTACTGCGCTATAATGTTTTATTCTGTTGAAACATTATCGCAAACATTGTTAGTCGAAAAATAATTGTAACAAATGCAAATGTATTAAAACAGTCTGTGTATCTTTTAAACGCAGGATGCCTTCAAAACGATTACACTTTCTTGTTTTTCGGAAAGATCATATCAGATGAAACTGGATTACGACATATAATATTCATTTCCGACTTTCCGAGGGAGATCATCGATGATAAATTGCTATTTCTTATCCAGCTCGTCCTCTGTGCGATTCCTGAAACAGCAAAGAATCCATTTCAGCGAGGATGGTATCTGTCCAGAAGAGCCGAATTAAACAGAAATTTGCATCGGGCCGAGAGACCGTAAGCTCACGCATTAGCTAAAGAGGCAGTAGTGGTATCTGATGACCTGCAACCGTAAGCGATCTTGCGATGTTATCGACCTACACACCTGCACTCCAGCTGCCGGCATATTGCATCCATTAATATTCCAGCAGATGCCTGCTAAGTGACAAAATTTGCAAAAGGATGGATATGATAAAATGTCCACTACATCCACAAGTCGACTTTGAATTCTAATATCAGTTATCTCGAGAGTGATTGACCCCATCATTCCTTTTCCTTAATTTGGCTGGGAATAAAATGGATGAATATAAATCAACTTATAAACCTGGTGCAGACCGGCTCATCTTCAATCAACAGCGGTTCTGACTCAGTGGGACAAGGCACTGAAGTCATCTACCACAAATAAATGATAAAGGATTGTGGAAAAGAACATAAAAGTAAATAACATATTTTTTGTATTGTTTACACTATATTTTTACCTGTGTTCTTCTTATTTCTTTCAATTATTTTATTTTTTGTTTGTTTAATTAATTTTATCAATTATTAGTTCTATTAATTTCACTCTTTTGTATTTCCATTTTATTTATATTGCTTGGACGTAAACAACCTTACAGATTAATAATGCATTTACTTGAGCATTTTCTCTGAATTTACTGAACAAAAAAGGGTCCTGCACTAACTACAGATTATATTCATAAATTCAATTTAAGCAATCCAAAATACTCCAAACAGTTCTACACGCACAATGGTACATTTCAAACTACAAAAAACACCACGATTACGTAATATGTAATCATTAAATATGTAATCGTATATTATACCAACTGTTCCATCATACCATCATCCCAGCCCACTTGTACCCTGTATTTCTTCTTCTCTTTAATTTGGAAATCCGAGCGTCGGTTAAAACTTTTCCAACAAAAAATGACAAAGTTTTTTTTCTCACCAATTTGATTTATATTTATATCATTTTTCAAACAGCCTTAATCATATATGAAATAATATAAGTTGGTTGTTTTTTTTAAATCTGACAGAAACAATAAAAATATTCAGATTTACACGACACGTTCCACTACATTAGTCAACTTTTGCTGAAATAAATAAATATATTGCAAGTAAAATTTATTTTATTATTTAAGCAGTGATCTGTGGTCTTTGAAGGCCTTATTAGAAAAAAAGGGCAACTGCAATGATGGCGGAACAAGATCTAAATGCCCTCCACTTTGATCGACCGAGATATAATATTTTCCTAATCAGACAATGTCATTGCATATAGTTCTTGTTCTTGATTGGCCAAATCGAATCTTGCAAAAATAAAAGGAATCGACATCTTATCTCACTCTGTCTACAGACTCAATCCACACCAGTTTTTTCCTCATCATAGCAGTTCTTCGAAAACTATAAGGATGAGAAGAAACTTGAAAAGTTTTCAAGTTTTTCGCTTCCAACCTTGGAGTTGGAATCAATAAAACCACAAGATGGGTGAAAGTAGTATTCAGAACGGTAAATAATTCGAGGGGTGTCATATGAGTCTATATTTAATTTGATAAAAAATATATATTTTAATGCGCTTGAACTTCTTTTGTTATCCACCTCCGAAGCGAAACCATGTAACATTTATATCATCTAAATATTTCTCAATGCTACTTCCATCAAATAAACTGATAGCAACATGGATGCAAAGCACTCACTCCACAGTACAATAATTAGCGACTTTGGCAGCAAAGTATGGAGAAACCAGTTAAATTCCAAAAAAATATCAGATTCGTTCCCCCAAAGGATGTAGGTCTGAAATGAGGCCCCTTAATACATAGAAATAACTATTAATACATACATTACATACTTAATTAATACATATTAATATATAATAGCCTTAATACATACAAGCATTAATAGACCCAGGAAACGAAATAATCGAGTCTTTCTCTATCGATTGTCTTCATACACACACTATTTAGGAAATCGTATTATAAATAAATCTAAAATAATTTAAACATAATCATAATTGCCTTGGAATACCTTCGGGTAATGTAAGGATTTGAAATATAACATTGTATACATATTGTTCATTTATGTATGTAAAAGAGATCTTTAAATAAACGGAGGATAAGAAAAAAAAATGTATATAATCATAAGATAGTCAAATAGTTAACAAAAATAATATTTTCAATTAGTATTAATATGTATATATTATATATTTATATATATATATATATATATATATATATATATATATATATATATATATATATATATATATATACCATCCTCGTAAATAGTAAAGGAACCAGAAGTGTTAAAGGAAGCTGGTATTCTAAGACTGTTACTAGCAACAGGTGGTAGTTTGATAAGGTAGGAGTTACCCACCCTTCTGGCTGATCACCCTGTTTTGATTCGAATCTATTTCCTTTAGGTAGTATAATATAATTTCTAATTAAAGTGTAATACAAGTGTAAAAACAATCAGATCAATTTACTATAGCGGTAATATACTGTTATCATTATTTTTATTTTATAACTAAAGAATACATTGATTAGGCATACAAAGCAGAAATAAAAGGTTGAAAAACAACGTTTGTATATTCTTTAATTTACCGAGGGTTAGAAGATACCAGAATTGTACTCCAGAAGTCGGGTAGAATTAGATGGTAGAATTTATACCAGAGCTGAAGGGCGCCAAGTACTTCATAAAGAAGAAAAGAAGTTGGTCGAAGGGAGGAGAAGAATGGAAGACAAATGTTTGAGAAAAGTATCGGATTATCTTATTGTTATGGTGTATGATATTTCGTTGTGTATATACACACACATATATAAAATAATAATTTTGATTTTTCAAACTGTTTAAGTCTTCATGTCATAATAACGTTAACGTTTCGAAGACGTGCCAAAAACGGATATAATATAATTATGCGGTTATAATAAATAAGATAATAATAAAACAAAATTAAAACCATTATAATACTAAAATTAAATTGATACTTATACAGTATTGAAAATTGGTTCAAATAGAAAAATAAATTGTAATATAATGATTAGTGGTATTTCAGACAAAATATGTGATACTTGTGAGTGAGCATTAGATGACAAATAATCTTATGATGACAAAGTCTAAATAGGGTTCATTATTAAAACATATCTAACAAACAAATATGATATAATTGTTGTTATTCCGAACATATGGCAAGAAATATTAAAATAATTTCAGAGAAAGTGAACTGAAAATTAAAAATATCATCCACTATTCAATTCAGTATTTCTGAATGTAGTATCATCTGTAAACCATTATTTATGTAATATATACGTGTAGTTCATGAGGTCCTTGTAAATCCTGGAGACTTTTTTTTTTAAATTATACTAAGGTTTTTTGTTTTTTTTAAATTACGTACTGTGAGGCGGCCATATTAAAATATCAATCTCAATCATCAATCAATAATCAATCCATGCCATATTAAAATGGGCTAAATTATGACAAAACAAATGTTATAATATGTTTTTAAAAAAACTTATTATGTAACTATCTCAATCTCTTTAAAAAAATCGTTACCACATTTTTACCTGTTAGTATTTTTATTTTTTAAATATTCATTGTATTTCGCTGTTAATGATTAAAAGCGGTCAATTTTAAACTCTATAAATCTAATTTTCTTTAACCAACGAAATGTTCTCAATGCTCGCAAGCGGACAAATATCTGTGCTTATTGTCTTTATATTTAACTGAAATCTCGAACCTTTGGGGCTGGTGATGGACCGGAGGGCCTTCTCCCAAGAAGACGTCGATGATATAAAAAGACAGGTATCTACTATTTACCGAGTGAAGATATTCGATCCCGAGAGCTGGTGTAATTAAGACAGTATACTTTCCCCTGTTGAATTTGTATCAGTCCTCGGCGAGAGCTACACCAGTACCTCCCAAGCGTATTCTAATGGCCTCCCTAACGAACGTGTCTCTTGGCCTTTTTATTTTTCCCAGAACTGCTTTATCTGACTGCTCGTTAAGGATTCGGCTCCCGGCTCCCAATTAGCTCAGCTACCGGTCTATCTACCTGGCCGGTCCCCCCTCTTCCCCCCCGTGTTCTACCGGTGTCCTCCGCCACTTCGTATAGGATAGATCCGAGGGATGGGATGGTAGTGTACAAGATTGTGGAGTAGGTGGTTAAAGGATGATGATTCAAGTGATGAATACTCCAAACGATATGTTTGTGCCGCTTGTATTCTGCCGCATCGATTTTCCACAAAAAAATTAATCCATCTCCAATTTACCTACGTAATTACGTAATAGGCAATTAATAATTGTAACAGACGTTCGAAAAGCATAGCAGTTTCAATATCGGAACTCAAAGACAACTTCAGATATTAATTATTTTTTAATTTCAGCAATACAATAGGTATATAAGATACAATTTTGCATCTACAGATATTATAGAGTAAATATTACAACGGCCACTTGTTAAGAAATTGCGCAGTTGACGTTGACTTAAGGCGGCCACTGACGGTCACTCCAAATCTTAGAATTAAGTGGAGCAGCAAAAGTGCTTGGAGTGAAAACGGTTTAATGGCCCCATAGACGATTACTCCACTCCATCGTTCCATTTTTTACCAACAAGTATTGATTCATATTCGCAAACAAGCATTTTATAATAATTAAAGTCTACAAATATTTCAATTTATATTACTCGTGACAAATAGCGGGTTATAAATATTGCCTTTACAGTAGTAATAACATTAAATAAATCAATTTTTGCTCAAAAAATAAAAAAATAAAATAGTGAAAATTGCAAGCATAACATAAATTTTAAATCCACTAAAAACGTCCATATCCTTTTGATTAATATTTATGTTTATGTAACATAACCAATAGTTGAAAAATAAACAAAACTGTAAGTTATTCATATTAATATTTGAGTATTATATTTTATACAATCGATATCTAAGTTTTAGCTATACTGTATCTACTGACTAACAATGTTTATTATTATTATTTAGCACAGCCTAAAAATGAGTGAAGAAGTATCGTTGAAGCTCATTGTTCCACTCCGACGGTTTTCCACACTCACGATCGGTTGGAGTGATTGGAATGTGACATAGCGTGATGGAGTTAAGGGCCGATAGAATTCCAGCTGTTCCTCATAACTCCAAAAATCCACACAGGATGTCAAACTCACGGTTATTCCATTTTCTATTTGACGTGGAGCGGTCAGTGTGATTGGAAAAACTTTGAGATTTTAAAAAGTAAAATAATATAAGGATATTACCCTTAATATAAGATTCCAAACCAGAGCCTTGAGCCTTTCAAAATAATTGTGAATAACAAACTAGCACAACAGCGGAACAGAGATAGTCCACATCTCACATCGGCAGTTTAAAACAAACAAACCAAGTAGAGTAGTACATCACTCCAAAACAGATCAACATATATAAAAAAAAAAGGTATTTCAGTTCTGATGAAGCCTGGATTGGCGAAAAGTTGTCTCTAAAATAGCAATAAATAAGTAACCAGTATTTATTGCCATTATAGAAACAAAAGACTTCGATTTGGAATCATCCGCAAATATGCCAATTATGGTTATTGCATCTTTTTTGAATATATTCTATCATCAATTAATAAATAAAGCTTATTATTAGTAACAATTTTGTAAAATTAAGAAAAACAATGGAGTTTCCTAAAAAAACAAAATCTGTATTTCCAATAAGCGGTGCTGGTGCTCCGAGTTCTATTTGTAACGAATAGAAAGTAATTTGTCCAGATTTATAGTCATTTGCATATTTTGTTCTTTCAATTTACATACGTAATACCTAACGTAATTTGTCTTGTCCATAGATATGTAAATATCGTACACAGTTCGTTTCCAATAAATCTTCCATCCTGACCAAAGATCGGGACCACGGTCGTTACAAATCCTTCCTTAGCCAATGAATTCGAGATGCTCTCCTAAAGGTATTAATTTTGTTTAAGCTACAAAGGAAGCTTCATTTGAGCGGTATTTTAAAGAAAGCTAATTATTATTGTTCGATTCATGTAAATGAATTTGTATATAGAATTACTATATTTTGTTTTGGACAACGAAAGATTCTTTTCTAATCATTACCAATGTATTTTTTTTTTTTTTAAATTGGGATTGCCAGTCTGAATTGGCCGTTCGAATTCGATGATAGCTATCTTGAATTGATTTGGAGTTTTTTTGAATCGGAGTTCACAAACCGGTTCGGATATTGAATGATTTATCAATTCAGCATTATGTCTTATTCGTGATAATTTGAATTAAATATATTATAACCAGTAAGCCCTAAATAATATATTATAAAATAATCTGTAAGAAACAATAACAGCATTTAACTTTCCTTACATTCTTACAACAATTTATTGGGGAAGAGATCAAAATCTAAATTTTCCCTACAATTTTTACTGGATTTGCCAACAATATTATGAAATATTTTAATTTTCCCAACTATATTATGAAATATTTTAATTTTCTCAACTATATTATGAAATAATTTACGAATGTTGTCATTTGACAAATTTCTTTTCTATTCAAAAACAAAATTGTATTGATAAAATTCTATTTTCTTAGCTAAGAAGGCATTGGTATTGCTTTTAAATTTTAGTAACTCTTTTGAGTAAAATGTTATGCAATTTAACAATTTTAAGTAGGTTCTCAAATCTCAAATATCTCAACTTTTTGGGCTTTCAAGTTATTAGAGAGGGGGAGGGAAAAAAAATTGTCTCAACTCCTCCCTACATGTTTCGTATCTGAAATGAACAAAATTATATAATTGCAAATGAGACAAAATAGGTATATATGTAAATTACATGGCTGGTATAAATAGAAAATATATATATTTTGAAGTTCTCATAAGTTCCGAGGATGTTATTACATTTTAAAATTTTAGTGATCTTCATTTAAATTTCAACTCAATTGAAATAAAATTATTTACAAATCTACCGCTCTACTTTTGATGAGTTGAGCTCTAACAAACATTTTGAAACGCTTACCTCTACAGTTTGAATCCATATTTAAGAAAAATCTAAACCTAAAGGTGTGGGATTTATCAGGTGTTGATACTGGCAATCATAAAGATATACTACCCGGCATCGCCTCTTTATTTGGATATGTTGGTTTGATAGTTTTGTACTCGACTAATAAGGTTATTTCTGATATCTCTGAATCCTAGTCTCACTTTAGAAATAAATTTCATAACAAATATCTTCCAACAATTTTTTGACTTTTGTTCTACTAGATTGTGTTATTAGCCACTGTGGTCATGTGTTTTCATATCTCCACATTTCTGTAAGAATAGGAGACCATACTTTACTATGCTATACCAACTAGTGCTTTGCCGTCTGCTATCGGTGAGTGTAGTACGTAATATTTAACCTGTCACGAGTGAATATTCTGTGCAACAGGCGTATAGCATATGTGTTGTGTTACAAAAACGAAAATCTGTCACATTAGCGTTATAATAGTGATTCTTATTATCCTTTACATTAGAAATGACTGCAATTTATTTCAATAAAATATTATAAAAAGTTTTTGTAATTATAAGGTTTTCGCGTTAATTCGTTTTGTTTTTTAAATATATCTCCAATAATGCGGCATTTCGGTAATCCGGCTATACCGATCCCGATACAAGGCGGATTAGTGAGATGCTACTGTACATACGGTTAAAAATAAATCCATATTGGTTTAACAAAAAAATGTTTGTATTATTTCTTTTCCTAAGAGGTACACAGAATAAATGGACTACCGTACAAGAAGGTGGAGCTGGCTAATTATATATGCGGCTATAAAGAGCGAGGCAATTAGTAGGACTAAGTTATAAATTTAGTAGCTAGGCTCCTTATAATTATTTTATTATTCGGACTCTCCAATTAGGACTGTCCCAGAAATCCGGTCCTCTTCTGTCAGTCCTCAATTAGCTCCTTTCTGTCTTTCCATCTTCTTCTTTTCTTTTATTTTCCTTCTTATTTTATTGTACCCTATATAACATCCGGTCAATATTCCATCTTCTCTTGATATGGCTTGGAAGTTCATATAACGATTACTATTCTAGCAAACTGTATTTGTATATTTATTAATTATTATATTTATTTATATATATTATATTTATTTATTTATATGCGTTAAGATTATAGGAGAAAACAACTAAATATTAGCGTTTTACGGACGTTCTTTTTAAACTGCAGTAGACTCGCTAAAAAAAAGTTAACTTCATTAATAGCAAGTCAATTTAAAAACAAAATTATATATTAAAAATAATTTTACAATATTAAATTCATTTTTAACAAACATAAAATAGATATAAATAGAAGCAGATTTACAAATTTAATAACGATTGGATGTTTTTTCCAGAAATAATTTGACGCAGAAAATTCTCGATAAGAAAACTTTTCACGACTTAAGCAACAAAAACAATAAATAATAATTTTCAGTCCATCAATATTACAAAACAAAAAAATTGGCAAACTTTGAATAAATTGGTTTTAGACCATCAATGACTCCATAACGGGTTCTTACTATAAACTCCGTGCGTTCCTTTCGAATCTGACTATGAGTTCAAAGATTTATGAAAAACAGATAAGCAGTTCAGGAAAACGAATTTCCCTTAATAGCTGGGTAAAGGGATGAAGAAACTTTTTTGTGAACTCAGGGAAATCTAAAACGTGTCAAAGAAGTAATTTCTCGAAAAATGATTTTATGACTCCATTAGAAAAATATCCATCGAATCCTTATTAACTTTAAGTATTTATTTTATTCTTATTTAGTTATGAAAATAAATTTACTCGTCTTGTCAACTTCAGGACTCTATAAGACAATACATTTACACTCAACAAAATTTAAAAACTATTTATCAACGAATAAAATAAAATTTTAGAATTAATAAGCTAAATAATTAAAATACTAAAGTTGGCATGAAATTGATGATATAACCCTAATTTTATATTAATTGACTATGTCTTTATATGTAATTTTATAAATTACTTGGGATAATCTACCTACAACGCACTAGTAGTACCCACTTTAAATCAGAAAGATGTTATGCTATTTACATAACTGAATAATTCCTTACTCATTCATAAATTTGAATATTCATTCAATTAAGACATCGAACTAGATATTTCCAGTTACATCTGGACCCAGAATATTGAATAGGATCCTAAAAGCAGGTGTGTCTGAATAACTGTTATAAACACGATCAAAATAATAGAGTTATAAACATGTCGTCTACTCAATGGCCCTACGAATGGTTACCAAAGGCTACAAGAACCAGGTGCGAGTTTAAAGCGCAGCTTGTAACCACGTCACGAGTTAATGATTGAACATATTTCTTATATTTGATTTGATTTCATTTGAATAAAAATTAAGGGTTCATCAATATAAAACTTCAACGTCATGGCAAGGGGGTTAAGAGAAGTGACCAATTAACAGCCTTTACGTTGTTATTTTCCACGCACGGCATCTAAAACGGAATTAAATTTCGTTGAAAGATTTCGACATTCTACTCTCTTAGTAACCTTCACAATATGCCATTATTAATAATGTGTCTATCGCTACAGTAATAAGCAATCACGGAGATTTTACATGAATGAATGACATAAGAGAACATTGGAATCCTCATACCAAACTGTTAACGACGAAACTAAAAAAAAAATATTGAAAAAAAAAATTTCCTTCGCATGATGAATCCTATTTGTTAATATCACTTACCTATATTTGCTTGTTAATTCAGTTTAAGGTCCTAACTCTTGAAAATGAGAATCTTACAAACTTTTTTTAACCAATCTTATTAATTAACTTGTTAATGTTTTAACCACTTATTAAGTAGGTGTGGAAGTAAACATTTTTAATTGCATCAAGCCCAAATACAATTTCTTCCCATCACAATCTCCGATGTTTACTCCCTAACATCCTCTTCCCATCCCCGCTCCCTTCTACACTTTATTAATTTCCAGAACGTTTGAGGTTTTATACATTTTTCATAATCATGATGCAAAGTTGTTTGCGTTTCAAAACTTAGCTCCGCCATTTCATTAATATTACAATATCCGTTTGTGTCTATCGTTAAGCTCATTATGAATTTACAATAATTTTTTTATCTAATTAAAATAAAAATAATATATTTAAAATATTTGTTCTGTTTATAAAAACTGCACAAACTTAGCTTACCCTCCAAGAATATTTATTATATGGATGAGTAGCATACGCAGAGGGGAGGGGGAGGAAGGGAGGTGGATTGGTGAGATATATCCTCCCCCAAATGTACGATAAAATATAATTTTCATACCCACAAGCTTAAGGTTTTTATTTTGATTAATATGTTTTCTAAGTTTTAACAATAATAGTTGACAACATTTTCATTCTTATCCTTAATAATTACGCCCAATTTGGCAATTACAGACCAATTAGGTGATTGCCTAAAAAAGGAAGGAACTTGCCTTTTTATTAAATCTCCCTCTCCCCCCCCAAAAAAAAAAAAAAATCTGCTGGATATTGATTCCTAAAATATTCCTATTTCTTTTAGTTTATTGAGTAATATTACATGCTGTCTCAATAAAGGACAATAGTAATAATGGTTAAAGAGATCATTCACGCCATATTTACAAAAAATTAATTTAATAAAATAATAGCAAAATAATAAATAGGAAGAAAAAAATAAAATAAAAATAAACTTAAATATGATAAAAAAACATAAGCATCTTCGGGACATAAATATAACCTTATTATTATACATTATTATAACAATATAATAAACATAACAATCGGTCAGAGGAACCCCAGCCAAGCTTGTCCTACGACTTATGGATGGAGAAGCAGGACTCCAGGATATCCCAGCGTTTCTCTCTCAATCGCCTCACTGGTATTGAAGCTAGTGGAGACTGAGATAGGGCGCTATAGCCACGGACTCACAGAGCTTGAATGTAGAATCTGGGCATTGCCAGCATTCCAACATACATATTTACAGAAGGTCTCGGGGCCACTGCCGCTTCAATCTTCGAAGATGATTGTAGGGATGGCTGGTGCTAGATAGGGATAGGGATTGTGCTAAAGGATTGGGATGATGAGTTAGGCTCTGGTGAAATTTAGAGAATTTTTAAGGAATAAGGTCTAAAAGAAATGGGATATTAAGATCTTGGTATAGTTTATTGTTAGTTACATAGTATGATCGTTAACTATTGTTCAAAGGACTTTAGACTGAAAGGATTGGATGCGTTTGATGTTCAAAAGTTTAGCTGTCTCCCACAGTTCGAGCCCATAAGTTCATAGGTTTCAGAATTGTCTTGTAAATTAGTAGTTTGTTGTCAACTGAAAGCTGGGATTTTCTATTTAAATTTCGATGTCTAGGCAGTCTGTATAATTGGCCAAATCGGCGGTTTAGCTCTTGGCTTGTTAGTCTAGTATCTGGGTTCCTAGAACTAGACTTGCTTCATTAAATATGTAAGTCAGAGCTAAACTGTCGTAAGTGAAATTTTGTTGATTTCGATTTTTTTTTATCGTATTTACATAATTTTCCGAAATAAAGTATCGTAAATAAACAAAAAGGCAAGTAAAATGTTCTAAACTTCAAATATAAAGATTGATCACTATCAACAACAAGCAATACAACTTCGTTTAGCTCTCTTGTAAAACTTAGAAAGTGTCACTTATGACAGTTTACCTCTGATGTATAGAAATAAAATGCATTTTTTAGCTAATCTCTTTTACCTAAAAAATAATCTTGCATTGAATTCTCACACGAAGCTTAAAAGACATGAACTCAACAAATGATTCAACCAAGTATATAGACTACCGAGTTATTATAATCTATCCCCTTTTAATAGAAATCAAACTGCTCGTTAAATAGTAGTGAACTATGATTTTCATTAATTGATTTATTTGTTTATCACTCATATTTCTTTTCAATTTTGATGTTTCGGGATCTTATTCCCTTCGTTTGATTAAAATTACATTCTAACATTGTATTGATAAGGACGATATTATAAAATGGTTATACAAGTAGGAATATAAACATATATATTAATGCTAACTAAAGAAAAATTGTATGTCTGATGAAGATGATAAGATTTCGAAACTTCAAAATTGAAAAGAAATGTGAGTGATAAACAAATCAATCAATTAAGGGAAGGGTAGTTCCCTAAATTAAATGAAAAACTTATCATATACGAGACCATCACAAAACCTATACAGACCTATTGATTTATGGCCAAAAAAAATACTCCAGTACCAAAATTATAACATTCTCTCAATTCATGTTGTAAGTGCTCCATATAATATTAACAATAATACCCTACAAAATGGTCGTAATATAAATTAAATAATTTTTTAACGTTCCCCTAAAAAATCAAAGGTTATTTGACTTTAAATTCCCTTTCCTAGATAATACCATAATAATTTTATTTGTTAAAACATTGTAATTTCTACATAATGTTTTGTAGTTGTATATGGAATAAAAAAAATGTCTTCCGAAAACCTCCTATCATTGATCTATAAGTTTTTTGGAGAGTGCAAAGAAATAAGACAAAGCATAATGATAAAAGAAGTCCTGAACTGCTATACAAACAGTGAGCCAGGAAAAGAGAAGAGCTATTAGCCGGAGATCATCAATAACCCTCGGCGGAGTGCTACCTACGGAAGGTCTCATTGCCGAGAACACTCGAGGACTCGAGGAGGGGGAGGGGACCTTCTGATGAAGACGGAGCAATCAAGGGAAGTGGAGGAATCGGGTTATTAATTGTCGGCGAGGATGTCGGCCCATCCATCAGCTGATGTCATTAGCATACCTCTCCTCTCTCTTCTCTTATATACTCTTTTATCTTACCTCTCTCGAGTATTTCCACCTGAATTGTATCTTATATGAGTTCCTACTGTATTTACAGGAGCTACTTAGGAACATTTTCCGCTTTTAATCAGTGTATTCAATAATCTTCTGATTAATACTGTAGACGACGACTATACTCGATCCCTTCTTAGATCTAATCTGGACAGCTACTTTTTTATTCAATCAGCTACACAATTATGCTCAAGAAGCTCAAGAAGCTGCAGTAACCAAAGACGCTAGCAATATACTCCGATAAAGAATGATTCATTATAAATTTTCCTATTTTTATATAAAAATTTATATTGTAACTCCAACTTATTATTTTCAGTTGCCTGCCAATTAAACCAGTAGCAATACTCCCGGATTTTCCGGGCCTTCTATTTTATTGTATTTATGAAAATTAATATTTTGACAGTAATACAGTTTTATTGCAGGGTTTCTTAAACTTCATAGAAGAGTGTGAACAGCTTTCTTCTAACGATGTTCCACTGACAAAACGGTGACTAAGCATAGCCGCGAGAAAAAGAGGAACTAACATTTTTCATTAAATATTTTAAATAAATTAAATGTTAAAAACTTTAGAAATAACATAGATATGTTTACATTCACTTAACTATGTATTACATGCTTTAATAAATATTTGAACGCTTATATTTTCTATATAAATTACTTCAATAAATGTCATTCATAGCAAGAATTTTTTATTTACTAATCATATCATCTCTTGTCCAGAATTTCGCGGTATCCGGAATAGCATTGGCTAAATCATTCCAGATACGAATTTGCTGTAGCATAGAGCATTTACTTCTTGTTTTTAATTTCGGATATCTGGTTATACAGGAAAAACAATATATTAATTTATTTCCTGTTACCCACCTTCCCATTGTTATACATTCCATTTCTTTTTTAAAGAACTTCAATAATATCCAGAATGTAAGAGGCACAACTCAAAATTTCTAACGATAGAAAGTTTAATGGTTCGAGCCAGCCCTCAAATATCAGGCCAAACCAATAGACACAATTGATGATCAACCAGAAACATATGTTATAATATCTTCATTAGAGGAAATTAATGTCTTACAAACCTAGAATTGTCCTGTTTCAGGTATATATTATTATTAATAACATATACCAGGGACAGGCCAATTTGTGTGTAATAATTTATTACGCTTGGTCGATAAAAAAAAAATAAAGTAATGTAAGGATAAGATAATATCTTTATGAAAATATTTTCTCTATTTGGTTCGTTTGGTCCCGATTTCTAAAATTAACTATGTTAGTGGAACTTGAAACTACTCTACCAGTCTTTCGGGTACCCGTGATTATTTATTCCATCATCCTTGTATACGTTTATTATATTGGTCTCAGTCTACCATTGAAGGTGGAAATTCGAAATGATGTCGATTAACATAAATACATCGATAAGAACTTTATTGCCCAGTATTTGCAAGTAATCGGGTGGGACCCTGGAAGATCGAAAAGATGAAGGATTTTAAGAGAAGATAATGATCTCTTCGATCCCGTGGGCGTGTAAAGAAGAGTCAGACCTTCTCACAAGATTTTATTTCCAAACAAGATAGCATCTGATAATACCTTCGACTCTGGAGGAATTTTTTGGACTTGTTCCATTTTTATTGTAACCCGGGTAATAAACCCTAATTGGTTATAGTGGGCAGCTGTAAAACATTTTTATTGGAGATAATAGCACATCTTTGATGAGGAATTCCTGTGTCCTGAACGGCACTGGCACTTATATTTAATAAGAGAATGCGAAATTGCTAAGGCGATGCTGAAATTTTTCGTTATTTCAGCTCCTTTTATTTCTTCATCTCCATCTTTATCTCGGCTTCGTCTTTGCTAATTCGAACTTATTTATTTTATTGGCCCCCCTATCTGGTAGAATTAGCTGTGGAAGGTAGCTACTAAAAATATTTATTATGAGGCTATTAGTTTGTCAGCATTTAACTATCGAGATATAAACGAATTTGGAAGAGAAACTGTCCAATTAGGAACATAATCCATGCTTTTCAGATGCTTATATCTGTTACAGATAACAAATAAATTAATTTCACTATTTTGTTCCAGTTGTTAGTACAACGTTCGCGTATTAAGGTTTTTCCTGAACGTAATTTTATCATACTCTGATAGATTAGCCTAATTTATAAATAAGTATTTTGTTTATAGGTTAAAGGGAACTGAAAGTGTTGTCTATTGAGTATAGGTTAGAAAGAAAATTGTATTGTGACTCGATTATTCAAACTTTCGCAGAAAACATGGCAAGAAGAGTGTCGCGGATAATTGTTTTTAAAAAAACATTTTTTCCGAAAAACGGGAAATCATCATTTTGTGACTCTATTTTGCCTATATTTGACTATATTTTGGAAACTGGTATTCCTACGAAGAAGGACAATAAAAACTACTTTAAAGTGAATTTAACCAGCTTCATTTTCAGTAATAATAGAAGACTATATGTCTAATAGTTCCTGACTTATCAAACTTTTCTCAAGATGTACAACATTTTCGACGATTGCATAGTGTTATAAATATAAAAATACTTGATATTACTCATATTTCACTAACTGAATTGATAATCAACTGTTAATAATTAAATTATGTTTAAATAGAGCAATCTGGTACATCAAAATGACAAAAGTTGTGAAATTGTTCATAATGTTTTTCGAGCGGTAGGTAAGTTCCAAGAAATTGAGAATGGAATAAAAAATTAACGAAAATTTTAGCGGTTTTCTTAAATAAAATAAAATTTATAATGTTGATCCATACACAAACAACATATCAAAGAATCAAGAACTATCCTCCCCCTCCCCCTCTCTCCTTTTGCGTTTTAAAATGCTTCGTTTCCTTGACTACTTGACCAAATCTCAAAATTGATGTAGCCATTAGAAAGCTTGTTAGATTATTTACACCTATTATTATGTTATATATATATATATATATATATATATATATATATATATATATATATATATATATAGTATATTTTTGAGTTAGGAATTGTTGGAAGGCAACAACAAAGGTCACTAAATAGTAAAAATCCAAAAATTTGAAAAATGACGGTCATTCTGCGCAGAATCTAATGCTCTATATTTTTTATTATAGTTTATTTTTCGATAAAGTTGATAGTATTGAATATTTTTAATCAACTAAAAAAAGCCCAAAGCTATTGATGTATTTTGAAAGTACAGATTACAACGGAAATTGGCGCAAACTTCCAAGTTTCATCTTTTTAGAAGTAGAATACATAGATTAAAAATATTTTCAGCTTTACCTGACTTTTTTCATGTCACGGCCTTTTTTCGATGAAATTTCAGTGGCCTACCTGATGTTGGTACATTGTACTTTTCTACCCCTAAATGATTTATAAAAAAAAAGTTCATTTTAAAAATTCTGACTAAGAGGTGTCTCGATAAATGGCCTTATCGTGTTTAATGGCTCATAAACAAATACTTCTTTTATGATTAGATTGATACAATAGGTCATATTCTTATTCGAGTGGCTAGTTTTAACATACAATTAAGTGATGGAATAACACCAAATTAATATTTTATATTGCATTGCATTGCATGTATTGCATACATATATTATATACTTTTTTTTATTTTACAAGCCTAATACTATTCCTTAACCAATGACCAAAATTATATTTACTTACATTAATTTATAATATCTTAATTATACAAATTAACTAAATTAAAACATCAATATGTGATATAGAAAGTAAAATTCATCCGGTTAAAAAACAGATTATACAAAACACATCAGTATAAGTGCAGTATTAAATTGAATTTGGGGAATTTCAGACCCCCCCAAATTATCTGTAAAAGCAATAGGATTGGGGATACGACTTTTTTTTTTTTTTTTTTTTTTTTATGCTTTCGACCAAAGACAAAAAGTTCGTAAGAAAATTGCTGATAAGGATATAAGCAACTAAATAAAACTAAATGTTTTACCTAATCAGTGGTGTTGTGATACATGTTAGGTTAATCCTTAGGTTAACGTATTTGATAGTATCTATAGGAAATTTATAGTAATTAGTTTTCGAAATATGTATGTAAAATAAATTTGTATAATTCAGTAAATAAAATATATATAATTTGTATTTTTCTCTAAAGTTAATCCTCAACTTACTTAGAAATTATCTGCTTTAGATTATCTCAATCAATTATCTTCTCTCTCTAAAACACTTCCTCTTCACAAAACAGTATACGTACTTTATTTTATACGCACACATCAACACTTCTTTTTTGAGATCTTCTTCTTTTATTCTTGAGTCTAGAGTTTCTGTTGGAATTCTTCCTTGTGACAGCCTAATAACATGGCCTTAAGAATGCCACAAGGGACATTCTTGGAAGTGAACTTTCGAGTACTTTATATCTATATTTTTTACTTACTCATAATTACTGTATTTTTCTTTTTTCTTTTATGGATATCTTCTCCATTAATCAATTTCCAATGCCAGACATTAAAAGATTATCCCATCATTTATCTCTGAATGTTTCTGATACACCTTCATAATAACAATTAACATTTTTATTTTTTTAGATTATTTTTTTAGAATGGCATTTAATTTTTTTTTCATGTTGATGCATTATTACAAGGAAATATAAATAATGAAAACAAATTCGGAGGAATAAATTAATTTTAATAACAAGTTTATGGATAACTTTGTAAATATAATTAAACAATTTATAGTAATTCATTGCACTACATTTCATAAGGTTTGAACATCCCAGTAAGGATTTGATCAAAAATGATTTCTAACTATAAATTATTATTACTTCTACTAGTAATGAAAATAATAATTTAAATTTGTATTTATTTATTTTTTCTTACGTGAAATTAAAGCTCTAATTTGGCTTTGTTTGTGTATTTTATTAAAAGCTTATTGTATCAAAGTCCAAAACTGAATTTTTTTTTGTTGTAATTCAACATTAGTAACTTTAAAAAAAATCCCAATGTTTCCCTAAAGAATGGATTTCTGAAAGGCTCAATCTCTCTTTTTAGGTCAACTGGTGATTGGAAACAACAACAAAAAAAAACAGCTGAAGCCTTATAAAATAAACCTAAATTGAGAAAATCTCGACCTTTTGGAGTATTTTGCAACGTTAAAAAAAAATTCATGGCATCAGAAAATGCTCCAAGAATTAAAAGAAAAAAAAAGCGAAAACATAACACTATAGGGAGCCCGGTATTAAAAAATGTGATTAAAAAATTATAAAAGATCACCGGAATTCTTTCAGCTGGTTCCCATAGCCCCAGTGTGATATCTAGTTATCTAACTAAATGATAACAAATCAATGAAATATTTTAATGAACATAACATAAGAAGAAAGATTGTTGTCAGCACTGAAGAGCACTAATGGGTTTCTGAAATCTTAAAAATTCTAAAAATCTAAAAATAGGGACTAATTAAAGTTCATTATAGATATAAGTATTTGAAATAGTTGAAATACATTATCTCTAGACCATAATATAAGTTATATAGCTTTTTGCTGGAGATTTCATTATGAGTTCATTCATAGAAAGTCTCTTCATTTTAACAAAACAGCAAACGCAACAACAATTTCGTAAGAAATACTACCTTTAATAGCTACATTATAAACTGCTTTAAAATATTAGGACCTAATAATATACCAAACTATAGTATTAAGAACATGTTTTTGAAAACATTAAGAATTAATTCATAGAGTTTTTGCTGGTACCGAAATAAAAAATCTACTTAAAACCGCAAAGTGTTAATATGTTGTAAGTAATATTTTTAAAAATACAGTAGCGGATCCAAGAGGGGGCGAAGGGGGCGACTGCTGAGCGCCTCACGCCCTAGGGGGCCCCGCGCCATATAAAAATTAAATAAATGACAAATTCATTTTAGACAAATTTATAATTTTGGGCGTCCCTCGAGCTTCTTCCTCTTTGTGGTTATTCCATACTAGCCAAATACTCTAGCGGTTCTCCGCCCTACCAAGGGAGGGCCCGCAATATCGTATCGCCCAGGGGCTCGCAAACTCCACAACTGTTGGCTGATTTGGGGAGTAGGAAATAAAATTTTGCAGTAAAGGAGTTGAAAGTTTGGAACCTACTATTATTGTAGACAGAATCCATTTTGTTTCCTTATTTTCCAATTATCATTTTAACATACATTAATCAATGTTTTCTTCATTAAGTAGTATCTGATTTGAAATCTCAAAACCTCTCTTTTAATTTCAGGGTCATGTCGCACGAAGAGACTGAAAAAGGGATAACATTTAACTTTTGTAAGTCTACATTCAACCAAGTAGTAAATTTCTTTTCCTATTCTTTCTTTTAGTTTGTTTTATTGCCTTTGTTTTTGTGATGAAATGTTCAGCATAAAAGTCTCATAGACTCCATTTTACAACTTCTTGATTAGTTCCATCAATTGTTATATTTCTGCAACAACTAACATCACTAGTTTCGTTTATTAGCCTCGCTCAATTTAAATAAGATGGAAACGTTATTAATGTGAGGGAAAAACTTTTCCTATATTCTGAAGGTGTTACTTTGATCAAAAAATAAACATACGCAAGACCAGTGTGAGAGATTTTAACTATACGCTCTCGATAACAATGATATTAAATGGTTAAAGATGAATATAAGTATGCGTATAAGGTACAAAATTTGGACCAATAATATCTTATATAATAATAATATGGATTTTTTTTTTTAATTTTATTTAAAGGAAATTAGGATTTTGCTTCGGGTATGTTGGGGTAATAGAAAATAGCGAAAAGTTTTTTATATTTCTAATCCTGTATGAAATAAATACAGAATAGCCAAGACTACCAATTATACCCATAATAGCCAAAACACAGCTGACTAAACTACTCCGTCGAATATTTCTTTCCTAAGTAACATTTATTAATATTTACTTAAGAACTTGTATTTTGGATACTTAAACAGTTATTCACCATACAAAAACTAATCCTATCAATGATATAAAAAAAGAAACACGATCGCGAACATTTCATATTTTTAGTCCATAAAAGAATATTTTTATTGTGTTTTTTTATTACTATTTGACTTTTATTGTTTTACACTTAAGACTTTATAATATGTAAATTTGTGTATACTTAATTACACGGATACATTTTTTTCGTATTTTTTTTTTAATTTTTATTTTGTGAAGTACTTCTTTGTAAAACTTTAAAACAGTATACATTATAATATATAAATTTTCATTGATTATCATTGATTTACTTTTGTTTTATCTTGTATAACTCACTGTACAAATATTATTTTATGGTTTTTAATTTTCTTATATATTCAGTATCTATGTTCAAGCAGAATTTTGTTCCTTTTATATTTAATTATTCATAATATTTAAGAGAATTATTTTAATTTGTATCATATTTTTCTTTAATTTTCTTTTTTTGGTAAACTTATATATTATTTAAGGATCTATAATTATGTAATTAATTGGTTATTAATAATCACATGGGATCTATATTAAATATAACGTTTCCAGATCATTTCATTATCATCAGACACACAATTACTCTGTAATATCACAATTTTATTGATAATATTATGCCAACAATCCACTTCCAAAAGTTAGCCACAATATTTTTTAATTTAAAAAAAAAATCTAAATTCATTTACATAACGTATGTTGGGTTGAGCCCAATTCTATTTTTTTGGAGGCTCTTTCCCCAAGGCAAAGAATTTTATGTTCTGGAATGAAAGCATCATGATGAAATCCTAGTATTGCATTTTTGTACCGTTTTAAGCGTGTTATTACAAGAGACAGAAACTGTATGTCCATAGCTTTTCAATGAAAAGGTCGACTTTAAAATATAACCAAGAGAGGAAATTAAGAAACCCTTTAGGACAGAGACCAAAAAAGAAGAAATGTCGAAAAGATTTCTGTTTCTATTGTTCCAAGCCCAGCTCAAACCGAGAAGGGCAGGTATATGGACAGGAGAGGAACCGATTTAAATTGGTAAAAGGCGAAGATGGTCGAATACAGAGATATCTAGAGAGAGATGCTATCCTTACACAAATCACCGCTCACCGATCCTGCTCCTGCTCCTGCTCCGTATGGCTATTAATTATTGATGACTCCTGCCATTTCCTTTATCTCGCTCCCAGGTTTCGGTATCTTTTACATAAAACCAGGCCCATTTGTCAGCTCTCTTCTTTTTGTCATCAGCATCCTCCCCTCCTTATTCTATCTTTTATTCTTCTTCGTATTTAATGGCATTCCGGAGACCCCGACGGCTCCCCGAAGTCCGGAGGTACGTGGAGTCCTCAATTAGATTGTTCTCACGATGAAGACATTCTACCGCCTTATTTATAATGGAACGCCGGTGCATTCCCGGCATATGTTCGGGGTCCTCGAGGTACCTTCAGAGATAAGGTGTCGCCCGTTGGAACCGAGTTATTGGGCATTCTCTTTAATTTTATCGCCCTTGTTTAGATAATAGATTGACAAATGTCGTTATTTATGCTACACCGGCAAAAGGCTTCTGAAGTATTCAAGGAAATGAAATAAAAAAATCATAAATTAAATCATACCAACTTGACAACTTGATGAATGCTAGGAAATTTGGGAAGAATGCCACCCAAGGAACCTCAAATGTACAGAAAGAAATGTAAAAGCATGGAACTCCTTAAATCGCTGCTACAGTAGAGAAGAACTTTAAGAAAATAGTATTCTAGATTCCAGCATTGAAACAATAGTCCACATCTTTTAACAGTGTTCCTTTTATAATAAAAAAATAAATGAAATAGAGATACATACGTTGGGGAACGCTCCTACTAAAATTTATTGGAGGAAGCAAAATCTAAAATTTCCTAACTATATTAAATATTTTATTTTTTCCAAACTTTTTGAGTTTTCAAATTACTGGAGGGGGTGACACTCTCCTACATATTCCTCCCATTACGACGTTCCTGCATACATGCCCTAGATAAATCGGATGTCGGGCCGGTCGCCGACTTAAAATAACTACATAACTAATAACTACAAGCATAAAATAACTACCGGTCGCTGACATAAATAAGCAAAAACAATATATGATCTTTTTATTTATTTTTATTAAATATGAAATATTTTATAACCAAATAAAGAATCTAATAACAAGTCTATAATACGTCTACAACAAACGCTCTTTGCCTCGATTGAAACATTTTTTTAATTCAATGGTTAGGAAAAGGGTAAAGAAATATTAATTTTTATATTATTTTTATGGTAGAATTATTATTTACTTTATTTTGGAGAGTTTTATGAAGTAAATTTTATTTCCTGAATCTTCTATTTTATTAAAATATTTCTCACATTATTTGCTCTTCAATGTTTAAGGAAATTACTCCATCATCTGGACTATCAATTATCCTTCTCCTCTATTTTTTTCATGATTGTATCCATAATCTACAATTTATTTCGGCATAAATATAGATTCATAGTAACTTTTTTTAAAATTTATAAACAAAATGTCGCATTGTAAAAATGCAGGAAGGCATTTTACTTCATAAACTACCCAAAATGGGTTAAACAAATAATACTTCCAAAAAACAGAAATATTTATAAAACAATACAGTGAAATAAATACAATTTTTATCATGTATCCTATTGCATTTTATTTTATTTTATATGGCCTAATTGTAATATTCCAGTTACTATAATATAGTAGGTTTAATTTTGTAGAGATTATTATAATATCCCAGCTGTCTAGTTTCTTGTTTTATTTAGCTCATTTATATAAATAAAAGTAAAGAAAATGCCGTAAAGCAAACAGATATAATAATCTGACTAATTTTCAAGTATTTCTTCTATTAATGTGATATATTATTAAATTGAATATTTTATTTTTATTATTTCTATTCAAGGTACTAAATAGAATTTTATTGATGTTAAATAAAATTAAAGATATTCATATTTTTCTAATATTTTCCTAATAAATAACGAGCATGTGTTTCATTAATAACAAAGACAAATAAAAAAGATTCTTAAAAGGCAAAAAGAAAAGAATCCTACAGATGTGGGAAGAAGGTCCAGCGAGGAGAAACATTACCAGCAATGCTTGGAAAATATACAAACTGATGTCTGAAATAAGTTGTGTACCTATTAAACGTAATAGGCTTACTCAACAGAATAATAATTTAACTAATTTTCATTAATCTTTATATAAAAAGTTTCTTACATAAGAGCGTTTTTTGGAAATATTTTTTTAAGGAACTGAGGGCGAATTTGGGCCATACTGATAATTAAGAGGTGTTTAATATTTAGATAAAATCGCCCAGCAAAAAAATAAATAAATAAATAACCATTTAAGTAGAAAACAATACACTTTCGAAAATATATTAAAAATTGACATTTCCTCATATTATCCTTACGAAATAATTATACATTAAATAATAATTTAAGTATATCGAGGGGTGAATTCTAAAGTTAAGAGAAAGGACAAATTAATTTTTTTTTTTTATGATTTATGAAGATGAGGACTTGAGTAATTATCATTTTACAACCATTTCTTAATATTGTGTAATTAGAACTATCCATCCTGATATGTTAACAACTAGATATGTTGAAATTGTAGAATAGATTTTTTTCCTGGACCTTTTACAATTATCTAGATGTAATATGTTGAAGACCTAAGGTGATGAAACATTTCTGGGTCATTTTCAAAATTTATGAAACATTGCAAAGGTTTCACTTTATTTTTAATTTTTGGAGATGAATTATTATTTATCTGAAAATTAATTTCGCATGCACAATGTCTGACCAGCCCCCTGTTACCGAACTCTCTTTATATACCTACCAATCTTTTCATAATATATTCAATAATGTTTTATTTTTTCATTTTTGAGTCTATGCGTGAATAATCAGTAAAACTAGAATTCAATGATACAACAATGCGTTCTTAATAATTTAAGACAAGCTGTGGTATTAGGTAAAAATTACTAACGAACTGTCTAAAATTGCATTTATTTTGAATATGATCTTTCGTACAATTGCCCATATTTTGCAAAATTTGTAGTTACGAAATTATGGAACTCACCCCACATATGTTATATAGTCCAATCGTGACTAAGTGTGAATATTACACTGGATTATTAAGTTGAGTTCCATCGTTACTGAAGAAAGCCCAAACAAATATTCTGAAATATAATGATATATTATATTTCTCGATGATTTTCGCTTATTATAATTTTAATAATAAATCATTTTAATATTTTATACTTGTGGTAACTCATATATGATATAAATCCGTATATATTTTTAAATTTTGTAGGTTCTCTTTCTTATTTGTTATTGTAGCTGAGGGCGAAATAGATTTCCATTATTTTATTTGTTTTATTAATATCATTACGTTAATGCTGCTAGGGTTTCTTTTCTATCTTCAGAACAAAAGAATCTTAAATATTATTAGCATGATACTCCTCTATTCATTACATCCATGCTAATTTCGTCTTTAAATAATAATAAATTAGTTAAAGCATTAAAATACATTAAAACACTTGAGAGAATAGTTTAAATAGATGTGATGACGAATAGATATAAGAAACGAGTCCTCAAGTGTTTTAATGCATGTTAATGTTTTAAAGTAATTAATTATTAATTTAAAAAGAAATTAAGTATCGTGTAAGTAAGGTAAACTCCCGAAACGTAAGTATAAAACATATTTACGTCGTTTTTTGAAAAAGGCTTGAGGGCCAAAAATTTAAAATTTAAGTATTCCCACTCACGATATATCGAAAAAAAATTGGTAATGGTCAAAAATCGACAATTTATGACATAAGCGCCAAATACTGACGACTGTTGGACGTCTTGCGGGCCTTGACCAGTGCTAGAAATCTTAAAAATATATTCTTATTATAAACGATTTGCCATCTACTCTACACAATAAGAAATAAAATATTAAAAAGACATTGTTATTTGGGAAATAAACGTTTCATGTGTTTCCTGTAAAGTTCGCTTAGTGACGCTTACGCCTTTTTCAAAAAACGACGTCGACATGTAGTAATTTTTGATTAATAAATAAAATGAAATAATGAAAGTATTTTTCACCATCATCTTTAGATATAAATCCTGTTCGATTCACAGCTAATTATGCCCAGTTATAAACCTGATTTCTCCAAAACGGAGACTAAAGGTCCTAACATTTCCCACCAATCCAGCAATTGATCCACAATAACATCTTCTAAAATATGACAAGATAATTGACTCTCATTCTATCAATTATATTGAAATGTAAAGCTCACATCACAAAGACAGACACAACCGCTGACATGGGATCGCGTTGACACGATTAAGGCGTATCAATAATACGACAACTTGCTAGACAACTTGGTATAACTGTAAGCTATCGACTTAGCCGAGAAGTTGGGTGTAACGTTTAATAGCCATGGGCAGATGTTCCCATATCAGTGACAGCCTACAGATGTCGACTGGCTCTACTGTTATATGTTAATTAATTGACTAATGAGCTAATGGAGTGGATGGGATTATTGTTGATCACTTGTTAATTGTCATGCACATTTTATTAAATTCTTGATCAAATTTTAAAATTCAAGCCGTAAATGTACGATGTTGGTTGCATCTCTATTTTTTATGATCGTCTAGGATATAAGAAGAAAAATATCGATCAATATTTTATCACTTATCGGATAAATACTTAATATCGGAATTATACTTAGTAAGGAAAAAAATAAGCCTTTGTCACATCTATGAATGGAAAAATTAATAAAGATTAATTTGTATAAATACAAAGAGTGGGAGGGCCCGCCTGATGAGCGGTTTTAAAAAATACAAAAAATAGCATTCATTTATTTATTCCACTTCGTTCAAACACTATGTTCAATAAACATAAAAAAAAATATAAAAAATACAAAAAATAAACATAATTAAATACCATTAAATCAATAATATTATTGCAATTGCAATAGCAATGTCCCATGATATTAAAACATGATTATAACAGACAATTTCCTATTAATCAGTATACAGGGTGTCTAATGTAAATCGGCTAAAATGCTTTTACCGGCCAAATTGATGATCTAATAAAAAATACCATATGGAAAGACCTAAATTATAGAAGTATAATTTCACCAACTAAATAATTTTTTTTTAATTTAACGCGGCAAGTACGGTTGACGTGCGGTGAAAATTTGGAATATGCAGCTAAAACCTACTTCTTTATAAGATTATTAATAGTCACTAAACAGTTATGAAAGACACTGCGAATCACATTTTGATAGATTCGAAATTGAAGGATTTATACAATTTTAGAATCTTATATTCTAAATGGCATTCGTTATTGTTTTTCAGGTACTTCATAAAATGGAATCTTGAAGATCTGTTACATCATTTATATGTATTTTTTTCATCGTATTTCTATAAAAAAGAAAAAAAAATGCCAAGCCAGTAAGTGTACTACATTTTTTTCTGAAAAATGCAAAATATCAATTACTGAAATGACTTTTCCACAATTATGAAAGGTAAATTGATTGAATGAAATCAAAAGTTTTATTGATTTAACTTTGGAAACATTATCTTCAGTAGCAGCAATAATAATAATAATAGTAAAGTATAAAAATATTCATACACGGTTTACATGAAAAAATCATAAAATGACTATTGCTTCTCGGATCACCATAATGACATCAACAGTTTCACTTAGTGTGTATGGATCCTGTTTGTTTATGAGGGCATTCATAGGCATTTAGTAGGTAATACATTCAATCGAAGATATGAATTGATATCCATATCCATATCTTGGATTGAACATATTAGCCACTAAATGCCTATGAATATCTTCATTAGATTATTGAATTCCTTCTCCATTCCAATGCATATAAAGTGCAAACCTCGACAATAAGAAGAAATGGTCCAAAGTAAAACGAAGCACTATGAAGAAAACTGTGAAACTTCTGAAACCGTAATTGCTGAAATGTATGAAAATATTTCTATTGTCAAATTGATAAACATTTTGAATTCATACAATCATGTTCCCTTTTATCTCATAATTGGGGAAAAATCATTTCATAAATTAATTTTTCACATTTTACAGGAAACAAATACTACAGGCAATATCTTTAATTGAAAGGCGATAAAAAATTGATGTATCATGTCTTCAAGATTCCATTTTATTAGGTGACTACAAATAATAATAACGTTCAGAATATAAGATTCTAAAATTGTATAAATCTTTCAACTTTTAAGATTTCGATTTACGAGCCTTTTCATAATTTTTTAATGACTATAAAACATTGTATTAAAACACAGGTGTTAACTACAAACTCCAAGATTTCACCGCACTTTAACCCTACGTATCACGTCAAAGTTAAAATATAATAGCGAGTCGGGAAACTATAAAAGTAGACTTACGACATTTAGCTATGGCATTTGTTGATTTGATCATCCGTTTGGCCGTGAGAAACATTTGAGCCGATTTATAATTTGCAGGTGCGGATTTAGAAATGAAATAAAAAAAATCATTATTATTATTGTTGTTTAGTTCTGCATTATTCGGAAGAGTTACTTAAGACAGGAGGAAACGAACGATCCTGAAAGATAAAATTTGTTGATCTATTAATCACAAATACCACTTGGCCCGGCCACCAATCAAATAACCGAGATATCGGGATTGAGTTATTCTTCGGTCCGAGGATGGCTCTTCATCCGGATAAGAGAATATTATTGACTCCCCATTTTCATAAATTTCTTTAATTCATTGAACTCGCCCGCAGCGGGCCAACGTTTCAATCTAGTGAAGCCACCTTAGTAACGGCTCACCCAAAAAGCCTCTAGAGATTAAAAGGTTTATTCCAAATCCAAAGTTGTTCTTTTATTTTTCATTCATCACCGGGCATCGTTATCGAAAAATATTCACATTGTATCCAAAAACAGAGAAACACTGGCAGGACCTCCTCAGTCAGTCTCTTCTAACGAACTCCAGTAATTTATGGTAATAGGTCACTAATTTAGATAACAATTTTTCACAGAAATCATCTTCCGTTTGATTTATATAAATAGTAAAGCAGGTGAGTTCTCCCAGGACGAGTTCGAGAATATGTTTGCTCATGGTTTGAAAATTATATTTTTTTTAATTCAGAGAATCAAAATGTTTCAAAAAAAAAATTAGAAAATGTTACCAACGCTTTAGTTACACATCACAAACATTGAAACATGTAAATTCTTCATAATTAGAATGGATCCTATCAAATCACCTACATACATATCCTGTCAATCAGGAACTTTAAACATTCATTGGGGGAGGAGCCAAATCTAAAATTACCCAACAATTTTTGACCGGATTTCCTAACTATATTAAAAATTGTAATCTTCTCAACTATCTTATGCAATATTGTAATTTTCTCCAACTCTTTTGGATTTGAACTTAACACTCACCTCTTGCGAATGTTGGCACTTGACAATTTTTATTTTTATTCAAACACAACATTGTAACGATAAAATCTTAATTTCTCTCTTTGATTAAAATGTTTTACCACCATTTTCACCGTTTGAAAAAAGGTTTTAACATCTCAAATTTTCCAAATTTTTTGGTTTTCAAATTGTTGAAGGGGGTGATACCTCCTTATCGCTCTCTGCTATCCATATAAACTCCATATCCAGACATATTCAGCAGTTCTTAGTCTTCCTTATTTATTAAATCCTTATTATTAAATCTATTGCTTATAATCCTACGAGGCGCCTAAAAAGAAGATGACAGCAAAGACAGACTACTTATTGTAAAATAACCAATGGCTATTTTCTCCCTCAGTCATTTTCATTCATATTAATCTGAAACAGCATTTTTAGTAAATTTCAATAACTATTATTCATATTGTTAAAAAAAATAAATAAAAATACTTACCAAAAATATTGTTTAAATTCTAAAAGTGTTGACCAATCATAAATAACAGGCAAGTATAATTTCCTTTTTTATCAAAATTTTTTATTTTTTTATTTGATCTGTAAATGAGCAAAATATTTAATTATATTTAGTTTGGATTGCGTCTATTATATAATATACTTTTCCATTAATTATTGTTTTTAAAAAACAATAAGATAATAATAATTAACTATTAATTAACGATAATGATATTTAATTTGTAATGATGAACTGCAGCACCAAAATATATCATAAATGCTTGAGAATAGCATTTAAGGTGAAACTGTGTGAACGGAAATTATGCATTGATGAATTTACAAATTTTTCGTCAAGGGACCAAGCATAGGCCTTATGATTTTATTATTATTTTTTATCTTCTATAGTATCACCGGGTAGCCCAACTTTAAATCTCATCAAGGTGATCTTGTACAAAAGATGCTATAATGTGGTGTTTTTCTGAGATCATTTTCTCGGATAAGTCTAGCGTGAAGATATTGAACAGCAATGGTCCCATTATACTGCTCTGTGGAACTCCTGCTTTGATACGTAAGTATGTAACGATTTATCGGGTAAAAAAGATAAATCGTTACCTAATTTTACTGTAAAATATCTGCCTGTCAACTGCGTAAATAATATCAAGTGGTATGCAATATTAATGCATCTTCTACATTAATTACTATTATTTTTAAAAAATATATAAAGTAGTTTGACAGACCTCAGGGCCTTCCAGAAGCTCTTATATATGAAATTATATAATATATATTATATTTTATTATATATTATGTAATACATTATATATTCTATTGCATATATGTTTTATTATATATTATTCCTTTATATATTTAATTATTTATTATATCCTTATATATATATATATATATATATATATATATATATATATATATATATATATACATATATATATTATATATTATTCCCTTTTATATTATATTATAATTCCTCATACGTTTGAATTTTTTCAAGTAGAAAAATTTCATATTAGCAACTTTTCGAATTGTAGTGAGGTTATGAGACAGGGACCTAAGCACTATATCAGCACCAAGGAGAAGATATCTGAATTTTATGGATTATATAATACTATATCTTCACCAAATTGAAGATTTTCGAATACTGATGTAACTGACCTTTCACAAATATAGATTGCATAATAAGTTATATAAATGAAAGAAATAAATATTCCTTATACGTTCAACATAGCAAGATATCTGCGGACTTTTTTTTAACGCCTCAATTACCAGAGGTTTCCCCTTACAGAAATGAAAAATGTAGCCAATCTGCTCAATTATATCTAAATGTAGACTTTTTACCCTGGGAGTAGCCGATATAACGGAATGAAATACGTCTCCTGAAGACAAAACGAATATAAAAAAAAAAAAAAAAAAAAGGAAGCGAGGAAGTCTGATAAATTATTCATTTGTATTTAATACAGCTGATCAGGCTCAAATGAAGCTGTGAATTTTCACACACTCCCCAGCCTGAGTAATAAGTGAAGAAAAACTTCGATAAGAGGAGCATGTTTGCAGTTTGTCCCCGGAGCCATTATCTAAATTAGAAGTGAGCTGGAGTGCTCGTTATTGTGAGCCAAGATTGCGCTGACAGTGCGCCGCGCAAAAAAAGACGTGGCCGGTAGCCCAATTATTGCGCCTGATTAACAGTTGTGCCGCTTATCTCTTGAGGCCGGGGGCTTGATATATTTGTGTCCACTCCTCGAGATACCTGGAGCTGGAGTGGGCGGCTTTCTCGTTTTGTTTTACCCCTCGTGGAATGGGTAGCCCCTGTAGACGGCAATTAGTTCACCTGGGCTACCTACAGCTGTACTAGAGATAGTCCCTTATCGCCGCCATTAACACCTTAAAGGTAATTAAAATTAATAATGTAATCGCCTTTGAAGGGACAAAGGGTTCGAGGGCAGGGAAGATAATTTTACTCAATTTTTCTTCATCTGAATTGTTGCTTATTTACTATTTATAAATGTGTGACATATTCATAATTGTTTACCTTATTTTATTTTTAGAATTGTTTAAACGAGGCCATGGTGGCAAATTGATTATGTTAAGGCATCCCGTGAGCATTTTCAAGTCGGTGCCGGGTCGCATCCAGCAAGATCTAGACTCGATTTTCGAAACGGAATTTTGTTCTCACTTCACTAGAATGGAACTACATTATAATATCAATAATTTATTGTTTTACATAAAATACAACAGAATATTTATTATTTATTAGCCTACTCTTATTTTAATCAAGCCTCCCAGGAAGCTCGAGTTCCGGGGATCCCCCCCATCTACTCCTCTCTAACTACAAGCTTTATATAAACAAAACAAACAAATGTTCAAATTAAGCCCCTCCTTTTTCGGAGTAGAGATATTGACCTCCTTGTGAGTGTTGAGCGATCAGGAAGAACGAGGGGAACAGCGGTATAATATTATTTTTATGTGCAATTTTATTTGTATTTATACAATGAATTGTTGGTCTGATACTCTAAAAATAAATTCAATCTGACCTCAATAATTATATTTTTTCTCTGTAATTTTATAATAATTTATAAAATGAAAATCAGGTATGTATCATGGAAATAACATATATTTTAAATCATGTAGAGCTTTAACAAGCTTGCTCAACTGTCAATTTTTCCTTCAATGGCCAGTGAATACATCCATATTTTTCTTTCGAAAAGTTTGAATAAAAAGTGTACGTGTTTTCTTGGAAATATGTCAAGAAAAAGAGTACTTTATATGTATATTTTATATACTTATATTTACTTTTTATTTGCATGAAATATAGCTGATAAAGTTAGATAAGTATAAATTTAACATAAGTTACAAATTTTTAATCGACGATAATTCGTATTAGGATTATATAGAAAAAATTGTGTATTTTTAAATTGATTCTTAAGTCAATATAATTTATTATATGTTAAAACAACCAATTGAATGTAAATATAAAATATTAAACAAAATTTAATACAAGAATATGTTCAAAGGAACGAATCGTATATCTGTAATTGAATATAACAATGATATGACTATTAGTTATATTGTGAAACGTTACGTAAATGTATTTGCAATTTTAATTTATTTTGAGTCACTCAAGACGGCTTTTCCGTCTTTAAATAATAAAAATGTATCAAAACCTCCTGTTTTCATTCGGAATGGAAGCTAGAAGAGCGTTGGAAATGATTTGTCACCTTATATTTTTATTATAAGGTCAATATCGTGCGACAGTGGTAATTAACACACTCCTTCCCTCATAAAGCCTAGATGGAAAGACTGGCGTCCAAATTATACCCACTGTATTTTTAGTCAACCAATGAGAAACATGCGTTCCAATTTCCGAAGTTCCAATTGGCTTAGTAGTTCTAAACTGTTATATTGCCTAAGCAAAGCTTCACCCCAAGTCTGTTTCCCTCTACAGAACCTTTATCATACACGAAATAACCGCGTGTGAAGCAAGTTTTATATTCCATTTTAGATTCCATTCGAAGTTTTCCGTGTATAATCGAAATGTGATATATTTGAGCACTATTCCTGAATAAGTGATTAACAATTTAAATTATTATGGAAGATTAAATATATGTAGTTCTTTAAGATAATTGTTAACATCACATTAGAAAGTCGTAAATCCAATGGTTTTTGAATAATTTAATTAATGGATGTTTACAAACATTGGAAACTAAACCGTTATTGATTAAATAATAGATGACTTAATAATTGATAAAAATAAACTGAGATATATTGGAACTTTTTAATATTCAATGCAATAAAATACAATTAACCATGGAAAAATCCAATAATAATATAAATATATATTTGGACATAGATATAGTTTTAGATAATAAAAATAATAGAATCACAACTAGATGGACTAAAAAATAAACCAATAGCAAAATAATACTTAATTTTTATAACTGTAATCAGTACTATGCAGATATAATTAATAAATTAAATAAAGACTAAAATAATAACGATTTACAACATAATACAAAAAAAAACTAAAATAATTAGGGTTGATTAAAAAATTTAAATAATGGTATAAACAAAAATATTGACAGGAGGAGATAAATTAAGAATCTGGTATTAAATAGCCAATGAAAGAGAGGTTATTGTGATTATGAAAATTAATATGTAAGTGTTCCTTTGAAAGTTTTAAATATTTGACTGTATATAATTGAAATATATATTTTATATATATTTTATAAATATATATTTTATATATATTTTATATGGATGGATGATATAAAAATAAGTATACTTACAAAGATTTTATAAAAAAATATCTGATGTGCACAACACATGACTTCCTTGTGCGCCTAAACTATTAATTTTATTTACTATTTTATATACTACTTTATATACTACTTACTATTTATATACTATTTTATTAATTTTATAACTATTTATTCCTTGTGCGATTAAACTATTAATCGGTGGCTCAAAAAGTGATCCTGAATTTGGTTAGTAGTTTTCGAAGATTGCAGTACCTCAAAAACAACGTCGCGACATCCATCTATTGACACACACACAAATGGGGAGGATAACCAGTATTTTACACTCAATTTTAACACTTAAACAAGTAATTAAAATGTTTAATTGGATTGAAAACGAAATTGCGTTTGTAACCTTTATTACCGAAATATATGATTTCTGTATTTAATTTAAATATAATTTTTGATGTAAGCTTATTATGACCTTCAAGTAAAGTACCGCTTCCGGTTTTTCAATTTGCACCTAAATCTAGTATGTTATTTAAATCAATATATAAGTTATAAATACTTAATTTGAGAAGTTCTTCATAGCATTTTAATGTAATTTTTGATGGAAATCAATTACGACCTTCAAGTAAAGTACAGCTTCCGGTGATCAAGCAGTGACCAAAAAGGGAGGTTCACAACTAGATTTTACAACAATCCTAAATACAAAATTTCAGCTTTCTACAGCTAACCGTTTTTGAGTTATGCGCGATACGAATGTACGTACGTACGTACAGACGCCACGACGAAGCTATTCAAAATGGATTCAGCGATGATCAAAATGGATATTTCCGTTGAATCTCAAAACCGAAAATTTTCGCGATTACAATAGTTCCTTTACTTCGTACAAGGAAGTAAAAATGTGAACTTATAGGATGGAATTAAATTGAAAAACTTTGTAATTTAGTGATTTCTATTTGATGTAAATTTGTGCAATATTTTTTTTAACTTGTTAATAGTTGAATACTAACCCTGGAGATGAGGTAAAAATACCTCGAAACGCTGGGCATGATGTAATATATTTAATAAAATGATAAGGAAGAATTAATGCTCACAATTACCTTAAAGAAGTAAACAATGTGTTTAGTCTCTCATCTAAAAATTCAAAATATACAAAAACTTGTGTTTTGATGACGAGTTTATATAATTGCCGTACTAGTTTCAAAGTACTGTTACTGGAATTCTTTCAAACGGTTTCTAAGGATCTTTAATACAGTGGTCATTATCGTGTGTTACAAATATTTGAACAAAAATGCTATTAGAGAGCTATAAATTAAATATCCTAACCCGAATGCTTCGGAAATTTCGTACCGAAATTCGTCAATATTAGGAGACAATCTCGTTATTGAATACTGATAGCATTTCCCAGCAAGATATTTATGGCCCTAATGAGCAGGGTCACATACGTAGAAGGACTAATAGGGTGAATTCTCTGCAATGATTTAGCTCAATCGCAGAATGCTTCAGTCGAAACACTTCATTAACCGGATAGTTAATGCATCCTCCATTTTCCTCATCTCTTGTCCACTCCTCCAATGCATGTTGGAAAAAAAGAAATTCTCTTAATTTCTCCTCATCATATTAATCGTTTACATTTGCAAAGCTAAAAAATATGCAGCACTCATTAGTGAAGGACATTTATTTAATGGTGAGTCGTGTTTCTGATAATTCTTTCTTATTAAAATACATTCATTATCTACTCACGCGGGAAATTCTATACGGATTCTTTCTCAAAAATTCATTATAAGTGGCTTTGAACATCGACTTTTTTATTCATGGAAATATTTTGTTTCCGATCGAGAAAAAAAATATAATAATCTACTACATCTTGAGATCGGAAATATTTATATTAAATCTTGATTAAAATATTTTTAAAAACACAAAATATTTTGTTTATCTCTAATTGGTTCCTTTGAAGGTAGAAATGACCTTTCGAGCCTTGAGTTGTTTGTTTTTAAGAATCAGATTTAGAAATATGAATTATTTATTAGAGAATTATTTTTATATTAACATTTATGATATATATAATAAACAGGAAGGAATGTAACACTGATAAACAGGAATAAATGAACCTGGTTGGGAATAATGAATCGGCAAAAATCAAAATTAAATAGGAAAATATTTTTGTAGTGTATCACTTATTTATAAATGTTTACAAATATTTTTTGATGGTTTATTTTGTATTTAACGAGGTAATTTTAATGATAATTTGATAATTTGATTTCAGTCAGGAAAAAAGTAATGTTGTTTTTATTTGTATTAATATTTTTATGAATAAAGGAATACTTAACTTATAATATATATATATATATATATATATATATATATATATATATATATATATATATATATATATATATAATTTTTTTTTATTTTTTTTTTGAGCCAATATATGTTTGTGTTCGCAAAACTCGAAAAGTGTTCGATTTTCACCATCATTACGAGAATTTCTATCGGAAGATATATATATATATATATATATATATATATATATATATATATATATATATATATATATATATATTTAAATTTTCGAAATGGTCCCCTTATAGAGAGAAATGGGAAAACTGTTACAATTTTTTTTGTAATCGTTGACATGGCAACTTCATAAATGTAGGAATGATAAGAACAATAATTCTGTCTTCTGTTATTCACATTATCTTTTAAAAGTTAAATATTAAAAAGCAAAACAACTTGAAATTTGGGAGGGCTTTTAACTCGCAATTATTTTCACTGGCAACGCCATTTTGATGCACCTATTAGTTAATAAACAAAAACAGTTTTTTCCACATCTGCCTTTGCTTCATTCCCTTAAACCTTTTCAACCGTTCCTCTTGAGTTGTTATAGATCTTCTTTTTTTTTGTTCACTTTTTGTTCCAATTCCTGAACAGCTCCTGCACACCTACCTGTTCCCTGGTACTTGGTATTCTTCATTAAGAATATTTAAATTGTCCTCATACAAAGTAATTAGTTGCGGGTATTGGAATATGTAATTAAACAGAGGAGTGGAGGAAGGAGAAGGGCGGATTTGCATGGAAGATTTACGATCCGTAGCTGAGATCTACTAACGACTGATAAATATATAAACGTCTTATAAGTGCACTTTAGGGGCACTTATAAAGAGTTCTTTCTTTGGCCGTCTATTGTTCTCAATGTTCCGCCTCGGCTTTTTTATTTTTCTCCGTTGATTTAATGCGTGTTCTCCCGACTACAAGGGCGCATCTGACTTAGCTTTAATTTAATAAGACCGGCTTTTGAGATTTATTATTGGGCAACAATTTTTTTATGCCTAATCGGCTCATAGGGATTGTGTGTTATCGGAACCATGTTCACAAAACTGATCTGGACAAGTTTCGAGTTTCTATTATACTTATCAATTAAATGAGAAACAATTCCGATGATATATGTTATATTCTGAAGGAGATTCATAAAAGTATCGTTAGATTTTTATCAACCTTAATAAAGAACAATTATTTTCCTGTCTAAGCCAAATTAGCCACGAATAATTAAACACCATCATGAGGAAAGGCAATTCTTTGATAATTCAATGAATTAAACTCGTACTGATTAAAGATTGGAAATACAGCTCATTTCAGGTATTGGACGGGAACAGCTCACTCATTGGAATGAGTTAGTTCTTTTTCATGACTCTCCCCTGACCATTAGCATGTTTCCTTGTTTGCGTAATGTTCAATTTGTTAGGCTAGTGAAATTTAATTTTAGTTGACCAATAAGTATTGAACAAAACAATTAAACGTACTTTAGAATGAAGAAATAAATTGTAAAAAATAGTTAAATTACTATTGAAATCTAAACTTTTTATTTGTAATCTTGCTTTCTTAATTAAGGCACTGCATAGGGGTGTCAACTAAATTTTAGAAACAAAATTTAATATATACATTCAAGGTTATATCACGCTCAACACAAAAGGGAGAGTAATTTTCTAAATTGTATTTTATTCATATAGAGAGGGAAAGGTCATGGAATAATTTATAGTAACATTCAAAATAGCACGATTCATCTTTTTTAAGGTTAATTTTTTAAAAATAGTTTGCGAAGATTTTCTACGAAATTTTAAATTGTTTCCACGTTGAAAGGGGAAGCGGTTGCCCCACCTTGCCCCTCTCCCTCTGGATACGCTCATGTATACATATATATTATATTTAGGAAATTATTATAGTTTAGCTCATTTTAGTTTACTTAATCGAATTAAGAAATTTTAAAAGAGACTGAGATAGCTCAGTGGGTAAGGTCTGGACTCTTCACTTCCGGATCTAGGTTCAAGACCGGCTGCTGTAGAAAAAATATTTTGTTTTATCAGCCGTCGATCGACTATAGGATCAGCAGACCCAGGCTTGATAAAATGGGTACCTGATCCTTTAATGTGCCAGGAAAAAATCTGAGCAAGGATAGCTGGCTGCATCATATCCTTTTGTAATCATGTTGTCCAAGAAACAGTAATTTTTATCATGTACTTAACTCAAGACTCTTCTTGGATTTAGGCAATGCATTTTTTTTGTTTTTTATTATTAATTTTTTTAAGATAAATTATACAAATACTAATTACAGTAAGTTGCATTGTTAAAACTGGCACTATTAATTTTTAATATTTATTTGATAAAAAAGTACTATTTCTTAAGTTACGGGTATATATTTTATAACTATGCGGTGGGAGTTCTCCTAAGAATTAATTTGTATTAAAAAAAAAAATTAACATTAAAAGATATATTTTTAAAATTAAATAAAAGACGGGTACGATTTCGCTATTATACCATACGATTAATAAATAGTAGAAAAATTACAAATTGGTAAATAGCAGCCTGTCCATCTTTAAGGTTATATTAGTAGCGAACAATTGAAAAATGCTAAAATACTAAACAGCTATCACCCAGCCCATCTCGATGGATGCCAATCAAACGGTTAATGTTACCTGTGATTTTTAACAGTTTCAAATTTATAACTGTTTGATATTGATTTCGAACTTGGAATGAAGTTTATCTGTAATTATTCAACTACCATAGCATTAAACAACTTCTAGAAGTTATAAAGTAACATGTTCCTGTTAGCAATCCATCTCTTGTTAAAAGTAAATCCAAACTAACAATTAGGTACAATCTCTTATGCTTTTGAACATTCTAAAACATCTATTAAACAATAAAAAACATTTTTTATTAAAGTCAAGACTCCTCTTAGATGGCGATGTATTTTACACTTTACATACACAGAGTAACCTGTGGAGAAATAGATTTTATAGCGACATCAAACCGGAATTAGTGACAGCGGAGTATAAACTGAAATGCCTAGTGTAGTAGTTTCACTGATTTAACATACTGCGTTTTTAGCATCACACGAGTCCCTTCTATAAGTTACGTTACGCTATAATTTGTAGCTCTTACTGCGTAGCTTCTGAATATAGTCAATTGGCATACATCTCAGATGGTTATTTATAAGAATGATGCCACAATAAACGCAACATAAGAAAAATATTTTGCGCGCTAGCGAGATCACTCGACTTGCCATGTAGCCGCTCTGTTTTACGATCTGTGTTATAAAGGTTAAGTTATTATTAAATTAAAAATTATCGACCTTTCACAATCCAACAATTTTAATGTACATATATTTTTATGATCATAAATTTGTATCCTAACTCAGATACCTCTGAATAAGAGGTTGTGTTTTTTGACTGTTTTCATATATTAATTTTTTATTTTTAATAATGAAACTTTGTAGGCGACCAAGAAAAAAAAATTAAACCCCCCAAATTATGAGGTTTTACGTCTCAAGATACGCAGAAAAAAAATCCGTCCGTACTCTTCCGCTGACCCAGAGTAGGGAAAACGAGGGAATTAGGAGAGCATAACTCCTAAACTGTTTCAAAATCTTCTATAGCTTGATTAAAATACTTCTTTGATCAACACTACGTAAAGTAACCATCAGATCAAACTTAAACCTTTTTTAATTTCATTTTGGCAAACAAATAAATTTTATTTGAGTACAGAAGGTAGGTTCCAGGTGTGTTGAGGAAGAAGAAATTAGTAAAAATATATTATTAAAATACAAAATTATTAAAATTGATTTTACTAAAGAACAATTTTTAATATTAAAACTTTTAGACAGTATTAAAATCTTATTTCAAAAATGTAAAGAAAAATTTAATTAGTTTGAAAAAAAAAAATTATTTGCATTAATGAATTTTTCTGAACTTCCTACAATATCATTTTCTTAATATCAAAATGGTTTTTACTTCATAATACAACACTGATGATGTTTTAGGAAGTTTAGACGGTGCGGAATTTCGATTCATTGAAACGACTGGTATCAATGGACCTGAGGAAAAAGTAATGAATGTCATAGATTAATGATATTATCGATTCGGGAAGTTTTCCTGGAATTGTACTCTGGACATCTCCTCAAATCTTTATTAGAGGGCTCAAGAGCTTCTTAGGAAAGCATTCAAATCGATAAGCAATTATAATGCCTGCTCCATGAACCAAGAGGCGGAGCACATTTGCAGGCATATAGCGATAAAAGTTTGCCGCTAGTTTGGAAGTTTCATAGGTATATTACCTAAACGCTACAAAATATCAAGATGTAATCCTGAAGACATAGTTTTTATAATAACAGAGCCTTATGATAAGCCGATCATCTACACCGGTGATGAGGGAAGCTGTTTCATATTGTGCGGAAACATCATTTCATCCAGTAATTACAGTAATACCTTCTGGAGGTATTAATGGGACACGCAAGTATTACGAATGTTTTTGTTTATTATTTTCAATGACGAATCTTTGTTATCGACCAAGGAATAACAAATTTTAACCATCTCTCTCCTCAAAATTTGAGGTTTTACATTTCAAGATACGAAGAATCGGTATTCCAGGAGATTTCGTAACCCCAGGCTGATCCTCGGGACTCGACATTATATCCGTCATTTCGTTTCATAATACTAGAGATTTCATATGCTCATGACATCTCCATCCTTACAACCATCACATGGTCTGAAAAAATTGAGCTTATTTCTGACGTTGCTAGTAAAACTGTTACTCAATAAAATATATTTACAAAAAAAATTGAGGTTAATCTCACGATTTACACATTCACAGCATCTCAAAATGTCGGAACGATTTCTTAAAAATATTAACATTTTAATTAAAGAATATATTTTTTTTTACTTACTAGATAGTGGAGTAGCCGTAACTATCAAATCAATTAAGAGTGAATTTTTCAAAAAAAATCTCCATAGCATTGTCAATAACAACTTTGTATTAACTGGATAAATGGATTAGGTTTTATCTTGATTTTCATTTGCTTACCTAACCGATAGAGATGCTTTGAAACACGAAGTGAATGTTGTTTCCCTTCCGAAAAACCTGTACCACTACAACCCATGAAGGGTCTTGGGTTCAGTACTAGGTAAGGACCGTACTGTTTCTAGGCCAACGGTTGTGCAAGGAGGTGATTTGGCCGAGATCACGCTCAACCGCCAGGTTTTTCCCCCAATTAAGGGTACCCATTTCGTAGAGGCTGGGTGGTCCCCAGGAGGGTCTCCCGATCCCACAGGGTCGATCCACGGCTGATAACTGAATAAATAATTATCTGCCACAGCCGGTCTCGAACCCGGGACCGGGAGCATTGCAACTTAGTGTCTTACCACTGAGCTACTCCGCTCCTCCTTCCGGAAAACACTTAAGTTTATTTTGACAATGGGATCAGTCCCTTAAATTAACTTTGATTGTTCGACTTTTAATCTTCTAATTTACTCATTTTCCTCACTATGCTACCGTGGTTTTTCTCAGAAATTGCTGGTCCGATTTTTTTTCAGATTAGGTATCGAAGTCCCACGTCACCCCAAGATGATTCTCAGTATTCGACATTACCATCAAAATGGCGGTCGATTAGAGGTTTCATAAGCTTATATTTCGACTATTTATAAATATGGAGGGAAAATATAAAGTTGTTTGGAATCTTAATGCTAAACCATGAATACATTTAAAATGAAGGTACTATTTATATATATATATATATTTTTTTATATAATTATTAAAAGACAATTTTTAAAACGTTATTAATAATTAATAACGGATTTAAAAAATAAATTAGAATTAACCATTGTTTAATAATTTGCAGCGTTTTTTAATTTATCTCATATACAGTGTGAATGTTAATGATATTTTTCAGTGAAACATATCTTCTTTCATTTAACGTAATTCCCAAATTCTTATAATTTTAAGTCCAAATAAGAAGTTATTCACAAATAAAAATAAAAAACTCAAAAGAAACAGCACTTTAAACAAAAAACTTATTAATACTTCCCAAATAATATTATATTATAGTATTATATTTATATATTATATTATTATAGTATACAAAAAAGAACTGATAATAATAAATAACTCAAAAGAAACATCATTAACAAACAGCTTATTAATATTTTACAAATAATTTTAATTAACAAAACTGAAGTGATAAGAAAGTTATATTGTAGATTATTAGGGGAAAACAACAGACCACATGTTCGGCCGTATAATATGAAAGTAACAACCTATCTTTCCATATTTTAAGATACAACTGAAACTGGAAGTTTAGTCAAATATTGAAAATAGATCTCTTCCGGATATAATGCTTAGTTATTTATATTTATTTGAGAATCAAACAACCAGCCTGTTGGATATCGGTAGTAACCTTAAAAACGGAAATCTGTAGTCAATAACTGTAATAATGTTTTAATTATTATTTTGGTCTAATTTTACATAATTGCAAAAACTTATCTTATAAACAAAAAAACTTGTGAATTTTTGTAAAGAAGAAATGGGTCAGATAGTATCTAGCTTGAAATACATATGTTTGATGTCTATCTCTCGGTTTAACATAACATTTTAAAATATTTGATTAGCATCTTTGATCTTAATAGATGATCTTTCATAAATGAGCATGTCAATGAACCTGTGGGTTTGGAATTAACATGATAAAACAGCGAGGATGTTGCTTAAAGGCGATAAAACTGTTGTTAACTTATAAATAACGAATATTATGTGAGCAAGGTGTATTATAGACATTTTAATTTTATATTGAGAAATTCGTTGAAAATTTATTTATGCTTCGAGAGAATTCTAATTTTAATAATGGTTTATTTATATGCATATGTTTAAATATATAGAATTTAGGATATAAAGTTGAATATATGTTTTTATCTATTCATCATTTTCAATTTAGGCAAAATATTAAACACTTGAATTGCTTATCATAAACAGTTTCGTTTCTGGCAGTCATCCGTTAAATTATGTAGAATTTTAAAATAGGGCACGTGCAGCTCATATCCGGGAATCTAAGGATGTGTTTCCCAAATGCAAGTCATTCCCGGAACCCCCAATAAATGAATTACATCATCGGAGGACCCTGGACAGAAATTTAAATTATAATCACACCTTTGACATTCTCTTTTCTACCGCCAATGTTTGTAATGGTTAAATTAAATTAAATTAAAATTAATTGCTTTGTTTTTCTAAATAAAAACTAGTTTTGTTTTACAAGGCTAATTAGTATATTGATTATTATGTATTCATTGAGGCAGAGCATTATAAATAATTACTTTAAGCGTATTATGTTCACGGACTAATCCTAGCAGTGTGAAAAAAGAAATATATTTCTTTTTTCTTCAGAATGTTTTAGTTAATGGGTCACAGTTTGGTGGCCTCAATGCGGAAATCGCTATGAACATTTAAGTGCTTTTGATACTTTCCTTCATGTAGCATGTAGCGTTGAAAAAGCATATTCACATGTGTAGGTTCTACTAAATGGTGTTGAATGTTTAAACGCTTTGAGGGATTATTCCTTGTTGTCTCGTTCCACAATCAGCCAAAACTCCAATAATACATATTTCACCAGCCAGTCGCGGATACCTTGAAAACCTTCGCGCACTTCCAGGGGTCCGCGGACCGGTTGTTAGGAACCATTGATCTCAGGTACCTTATCGATTTTCAGAAGCTATATAAATTATGATTTAATTATTTGTTGAAAACAACTACCCGTGGCAATTATCTTTATTATTATAAAAAAAAAATTGAATAATACTGTCATCGACGTTTCGAAGTCCTTCATCTTCAGGATGCTTGCTTTCTTCAAAAATACACCGTGCCCTCCCCATGCCCTCCCCATGCTCTTTCCCCACATTCGTACAATTTTATTTCGTCCATATTAATTAATACATTATACAACATTCTGGGGAGTGACTCTACTTGCAAATCCCCATCACACTGTACCAACACTGAAATGAACTTTTCTGAAAAGTGTGAGGACATGGGGAGGGCACTTTGTATTTTGAAGGATATAAGCTTCCTGAAGGTGAAGAAGGACTTCGAAACATCGATGACATGTTGTAGAAATATTTTTTTTAATAATAAAGATAATTTTCACGGGAAGTTGTTTTTCACAAATAATCATATCATTATGTAGGTATTGATCTGTTTGATTTAAGTTTTTTTTATAGATAATGAGATAATGATCATTATGTATTGATCTGTTTGATTTAAGTTTTTTTTATAGATAATGAGTACGTATTTATTGGCCAGAACAAACATTCCCTTTTTGTACTTCATAATTTTCTTATTACTGATCTTAATATTCTTTGAAACGGATAAATTAATTGAGTGGATTAGAAAGATTATATTGAAATAAAGGTAATTACGTACAATCTCTATGAATCTCTGTCTGCATATGCCCCAAATGCCGCCATCTCACTTTAAGTTCTTCCCATTTCCTCGAGTTTTGCATGATCATGTGCTTTTTTCTTCTTCGACAGCGTTGTTTTCGTGAAGATATATCAACACTGCTTTTGCTTAAACTCTAAACTGCAACCTGAAAATGTGGCAAACCCATTCTAATTACTTCTTTAAATTTCCAGAGTGACAACCTTCTGCTTTGGGTAAATAAGGTATCATTTTGTAATTCACCGGTCCGTATATTACAGGATTCAGTGTAAGATGTGCGCAATTAGTTGCTCGCTACACACCCATGTTTGCACGCACTCGTCCGGCGTGCGCACACCCCAAAGATGCCGACAGTTCAGATCAGGCGAAGAGGCGGAGACTGAAGAAGGGATGGAGAGTGGAGATGCAAATTCTGCGGCCATGAGAGAGCTAAGTTACGACCGCTCGGATACAAAGGATGATATCTCAATCGAGAGAACGGAGTGCCACTGCCCGGTATAAAGCAGCCTCCAGCCCTCTCCGATAACTCCCCAGTCCTCTCTGCGACCATCTCATGTATATGCCTGCTTCTTCAGCTCGGCAATAATTCGGGCTTCTTTATTGATAATTATTTACATTAAATTGCCTCTGTAAATTTCTCCGCGAATTTCTGGAAGTGAATTAGTGAAGTATAGTCATGAGAAGACAATAAGATGTTAAAGAAAGAAAGAATATTCTATTGAAACTGCTCTTACCGTGAAACTTAAAATTATTTTTTTATCTAGATTGGGGTGCGTTCAAAAATCAAAAACTAAGTAAAAATTGTTAACTGTTTAATGTGAGCCGACGTTTCGGCCTTCTCTGTACGCCATATAAGGTAAATGTACCGGCTGTGGACACAGTTGAGGAAATTTTCTTTTCGATTTTTTCTTTTCGTTTTTCCGACCCAATCGTTTTTCTAGGTATTTTTGAGATTTAAAAAATATCCAGTGATAGCATTCCTATTCCTCTTTGATTTTATGACTAAAAAAATCTCCACATCTCATACGTATTATAAATTTTACATGTAATGTATGGCACATACATATAAATTTTACATATCTATGTATGGCACATATACCTATAAAGTTTATAGTATAAACAAATACACGGCCGTCTTTCAGGGTTTCTCGATGAGAAAAAACATTAAGAGCAGAAATAATACATAAAATTTAAACAGAATAAAATAAAGGTATCAAGTTTTTTACGGATAAAAACTAAAAATTTATTATTTGTAATTTTTTATCATATTTTTCATAAAGCTAAGGCCCGCTTTGACTTTCCTTTCTTCAACTGTTTTATTTTCAAAAGATTTGAATTTTTATTCATCAATCAAAATTGTCATTTAATTGTTAATTTTGCTATTAAACTAATTTCAAAAAGGATTTATTTATTTTTCTTATTGGTATATACTTAATTTTTGCGTAGTTATAAACAAAATAAGGATAATTATCTTAGTGTGTCTCTGATAGGCCAGTTAATCTGGACCTTTCACGCACCGCGGTTGGAAGTAAGTGTTGGAAAGCTTAAAATGGTTTTAATCTGATCATGAGACCTCACATAATAGTAGCATAAGTTTGCTCTATTCTAAGTGTTGAGCTAAGGTGGGGGGTGGGGAAAACCCCCAAATGTTCGGACTTTTTTCAGTTTTTTGCCTATAACATATAAACGTTGCATCCTAACGAAAATTTTATTCTAAGGGATCTCGGAGGAAAATTTTGGAGAAGTTCTGAAAATTTGTTAATTTGTGTTTTGCAGGGTGGTGATTAAGGCTTTCGCTTTAGTTACCTCGAATTTTTCCTGAAAGTATAAAAAAAAAAAAAAAAAAATATTTTCTCATTCCTGGTAACCATGCATTATTCCAACAAAATCTAATATTTGTTTTATACTAAATTAAAGAAGAGTAAATTACACACAATTTTGATTCAGAGGATTTTTTGTTTGCGTGCTCTGTTTTTAAGTGAGCGCAATTTGAAATTATGAGGCGGAATTTATTTTTATTTAATTTTGTTTAAAATAAACAGTTTTCAAAGTACAAGAAGGAAAAACAAGCATGTTTTTTTTTTTTTTATACTTCTTGCAAAAATTTGAGGTGACAAAGTTGAAATTCGTAATCAGTAACCTAAAAACTATAATTTTCAGGACTTCTTCAATACTTTCCTCCGAGAGCTCTTGGTCAATAATTCACATTTCCCCTCATAATTTTGAATCGTGTTCGCTTCAAAACGGAGTTTCCAAATAAAAAATCTTTATAATTAAAATTGTAGGTAATTTGCTCTTCTTTTATTTAGTATAAAATAAATAAAAGAATTCAGTCAAATAATGGTTTCCAGAAACACACACATTTTTTTTTTTGCTTTTTTTATACTTCAGGGAAAAATTCAAGGTAACTGAGGTAAAAGCCGTTTCAGCACTCTGCAAAACAAATTTTCAGAAAATTCGGGGATTCAAGGCAAGCCATTTAAAAAAAGACAGGTCTGTTTAAAGTAGTCAGACAGATCTCTAAGGACCGACTGACTGACACAAGAACATTAACTATCCCGCTGTTTCATTTCCTAACTTTTCATTTTACTCCATTATTTATATATACATTAAATTAATACATTACAATTCAACTAACTCATTACAAGCGCAGCTGTGATTTTCATTCCTAAAGTTGTACAAATGTAACGGTTACAAAACCGGTATCTTATTATAGATAACATTCATCTAATATAAAATAATAATAGACAGAATTATGAAGAAGAGGCCACCTCAATGATCATTAATGATACTCCTTATGGCGGGAGCCGGAGAAAAATTTAAATATCCTCCAAAAAGAGGAATAATATTTAATAACCGAGATGGAAGCCACACGCTACCGAGGACTGACGTGACAAATCACATCGGCCTACCAGGCACCATATGAAGACGTTATAAAGAATAAAAAAAACAATGACATATACCGAGGATTAAAAACCAAATTGGACACGGGTATGAGATATGACGGTCTGGTACAGGTACAGGTATATATCAGCGTAGGCCTAATGGTCACCATAGATCTACACTTTTCGGAGATAGTATTCACAGATAGTGTCTGCGCCTTCTCCTCCCTACGGGATGTTTCCATTATATTTCTTCGGCTTCGGTCCAACTTTGGATATGTCTTCAGGATTTCGGAATGAGGTCTGTTTAGATTTGTGGAAGTAATATGATGTTGTGCCCCAAAATCGTCAAACCATTACACTCTCACTTCATTAATATTTGTACGTACTTTTATCAATAATTAGTGGTCAATTTTTTTCTTGATGGTCACCTAGGTGCAGGCGAGGTAGGGAGGAACTTCAAATGCATTTTTTTTTGGGATGTTTTCCTCCGGAACTACAAGAGGTAAAAACACACTGTTGGTTCCGTATCATTGCTCATCTATTGGGGTATATTTTAAAAGATTTCGAAGTAAAAATGGTCAACGGGAAATGCTTGACGGTTTCGACACTAGCAATATTTTTCCTTCTTTATTTCCTCAACTATAAATTTTTTTTCTCCGGTCCTAGTGCCCATTTAGTTTCACAAAATGGTTTAAATGATGAAATAGATATTTTAAACTGATAGAATAAATTAAAATTAATTTATCTTTCGAAAAAAAATGTGTCCAGGAGCATCAATCTTGTGTTTCGAGATTTTCCTTTCTAATTCAAAAATGAGGATAATCCCAATGAACCCCCTAAGAAGCAGGAGGTTGCTAAAATAGAGATATTTTAATAAAATCTGAAGTCTAAAAGCATTTACAAATGTAATTTACATAAATAAAATAAATGCTAGGAAAAAATTAATATTTATTATTTTTTTCTGAAAATATATTTCGCTTGCACAGTGATCTCACAGGCTGGATTTTACTTTAGTTTATATATTTTTTTGGACTCTTTCCATTTCCGGAATCCCCATAATATACATCGATGATCAACTTCACTGATATCTTAAATACCAATTCGGTCATCAAAGTACTAAGAGTTGGAAACTGTTAGAAAAACTCTAATCTGCCACATATATCTGTCTGGAAATAGTGTTATAATAAACATCGAAGTAGCCAAATTTACAAAAAAATCAAAGAAACTTAATAAATAGAAAATTACTGGGTGCGGTCAAATCTTATACCTTTTTTTATCCGAAACTATAAAATTTGTTCTTACATATGTGAGATTGAACATCTATATATCATTTTTTTTCAGAAAAGACTCAAAAAAATGTTTTTAAATAAAAAATAATGTATTTTATTTCCCCTCAAAGTTATAAGAACCAGTTTATGTAGTTATGAAACCAACTTTGAATAAAAATTTAGGAACATTTTTGTAAAGAAACAGTTTTGTAATTAATTTTATTTATTCATTCATATTACGAACACTGGAGAATATTATTATTTTTTTCAATTAAGCCATTTTGTTGTCCCGAACCTACAAAGGGAGATGGGGCTTGAAGTGGTCTAGACATTGAGTGGCAGGTCTGCCGGCGCCGCCTGATGCAAATACACAGATGGACTCCTGCATGCAGAACACTAGCCCTGTATGCATACAAAGGCCCCCCTATATAGCAGGGCTCTTGTAAATTCTCCGGTAGGGATCGGTATTGCGAACGGATAAAGTTATATTTAAGGTGGAAGTCCAAGTTAGACTAGTCAACTATAAATCAATTTCAGAAAGTTGAAACTAAATTCCAGCCTCAATATGGTTTAATTTGAGATAGATCCACTTCAAACAATAGCAAAGTGCATTAGAAATGAATCGTCAAAACCATTAAAATTCACAATCGTATTGGTTTAAACAATGAAAATGAAACTAAATCTGTAAAAATCAAACCACATCAACATTGCGCTTACGTTAAACTAATACATTCTCGTGTCACTAATCTAAGACTCTTGTACTTAGAAAAAATACTAACTTCGACGAACCAAAAATCATCTTCGCCAATGACGGTTGACTTTGAAACTCCAGCATCCATTGTTCACTTACCAATACACATATGAACTTGCTCCTCTACAGAGAAACGGACAATTAAAAATAGTTATTAACTGTTCGATATAGAAATCTAAGACACAACAAAATCGGAACAGTGCTTCTTAATCCTTAAACTGCCCACTGAATTCCATGTAATAAAAGTTTAATAATGTATACTGACTATGCATATACAAATTTGTATCAAACAGCGATACGATTATAAACTTGATAATAATAAGCACCTGAAAAGCCTTTAAACTCCTAAAAAGAAACTGATAAGGATTTAGACTTTTTTTTTAAGATGGTAAAATGATCCACTTACTCAGGTATTGCCGCATGGAGTTGAAGTGTTTTTTCCATGACCATCGTCGCGGTACTTTTTTGCTTCCTTCATATAACGAATTATCCGATTCAGTCACCTTTCATAAGAATTATTTATGAATAAAAAATACATTGTGAAATAAAATACAAAATAAATTAAATAATATTTATGTAGAAAAATAGTAATGTTAAATGACAATAGCCAAATTATTTGGATCAATGTATGATTTCTGTAATTAATTCTAAGAGAAAAACATTCTGAGAGTATATAAATTTATTTTCATTTAATCAAGAAGCGATTTTACACATTTAACCACGTGTGACATTAATTGCTAAAGGTGATGTATTAGTCATATTAGGTACAATACAAAAATCTGGAAATGTCTTATGGAATTTAGCAATTTAGTAATAATATAATGCTAAAAATGTTAAAAAATCTTCTTTTTTATTTGTTACATTTTATGGGAAGTGTTTAAAATAAATAAATATATAAATAATAAATAGAGGGTAATTTAAACTTCCCATATCATTTTTAACTTTATTATATCGTTGACTTGGAAGAAGAGTTTCCACTGACTATTGTAGATTTCTTTGACATTAAATATCTGATTTTTTATTTTTAATATTAACCGCAATTAAAAATAATTGTTAGCTTAGCTAATAGAAGTTTGTTAATGAAACATATCGATTTCCTTTATATTGTGATTATTAGCGTAATAAAGAATGTCTTGATAAACATAATAGCAAATTATTTTTAATGTTTCAGTAATATTATATTATATTTAGTAATATAACGCCGAATCTTCGCAGCCATAGTGGAGTATATCCTGAAATATGCTTAAGAAACGTGGACAATGAACTCCCGTTTGTACTCAAAGGTGCAGGAGGTTGAGAGGGATTTCTGGAGAAGGTGCCTCCGTGTCACTAGGCTGGATAGAATTAGGAATGAAGTAATTCGTCAGAGGATGGATGTGGATAAATCAGTAAATGAAAGGATTGGGGCACGCCGCCTAAGATGGTACGGTCATGTGAAAGGAATGTCGGACGAATGTTGGCCGAACCGAGTCCTGAATTGGATTCCACCAGGGATCCAGGGAGAAATGGCTGGCCGGAGTCTGCAGGAGGATGATTGGCTGGATCGAAGCGCTTGGGACGCTGCGATGACTAGTTAAGGCAACCCTTGTTGGAACGCCTATAAAAGTAAATAAAGTAATAGTAAGTAATATTATTCTTTTGTCAGTTAGGTGGCCAAAAAGTATAAATATCATGCTAAAAAGATGAGTTATGGAAAACACAATTATTTATGCTAAACATATTAATTTGTACTTTAGCACATTCAGTAAATATTTTGAATTGATTTTTTTTTTTTCAAATTCATTCGATCTTTTGTTATATTTTTTTAATTTGTCCTTATTATCCACAGGAGCTGATTAACCTACAGCTTGTATTGCTTTTTTGATGAAAACTGACCCAATTCGATTCATGAATAATGATCAAAAAATGAATATTAACTTTTTTTTAAAACAAAATTGTTACGTTGTTGATGTTTTATCGGTGAGTTGAGGGACCGCGAAGGCCTAAACAGGCAAACTTCAAAAGTTTCTCCTGTAAAATTTCACTTTTTCGTACTGTGGCATTCTTCTTCCAGATGTATATATTCCCAAAAAGGTTTTGTTCGAGTTTTTTTGCAGGTTTCTGCTCCGTATCCAGGCTTATATCAACGATTTTAAGAGGCAAATGCAGTTACTGTTGTAGGCCACTTTGAATAATATAGTCACTTTGAATAAAAATTATAACTGAATTTTTATTGTTACAATTTTGTGTTATAAGTGTATAAAAAAAATTATGGAAAATACTATGGGGAATCGCTAAACAATTCTTAAAAGAATTCCCTAGCCCCCTCCCTGTATCGTCGATATTCCAGGTCACAGATAGAGATCAGGCACTGACCCCCGAACGCTATCCTGTAAATTTTTTTCTGATATTTTTTCCTTCGATGGAGCCAACCTATGAGATACAGACAGAGCAATTTGTCTGTTGATTAATTCCAGCGGAGGACGGATACCTGGGTCCCGCTGAGCTCTTAACAAATACGTCGTCGCTAGTGAAAGCGATCCTTCTGTTCGCTGCCGTTGATATATTTAATTGTCCTTCAGGTTTATTAGTGAACCGCAGGAGTCCGTCCTTATCCTTTCTTGTTGAAATTTATTCCCTCCTTCGGCGTCCGCCTTACTATACAAAAGATTTTTATCGTATCTCTGAGATTAGATCGACTTTATCAATGTGTAATCGATTAATCGGCGTGACCCCATGCTGACAGTAAAAAGGCATAAAGAGACAGGCACTACGAACAGAATAATTTACATCATAGAGTTTTAAATAATTACAGCATCTGCTATCCCAGTTCAGATAAAACAGTTATAAATAGGAAGTAAACATCCATTATTGAAATATAAAAGAGCTAAAATTCGAAAAGACAGATAAATTAATTGCTACGAAACTATCGGAAGACTCCAAACAACTAACCAGTTAACTTTTCGCCATAAGTCCATGGTATTCGATCACATTCTTTATGTGGGGCGCCCTTAAGGCCCGAATCTCACAACTTTCGGGAGGCCCGGTAGTCAGGAGGGTCTGACCCTTAGCGAGAACTGGGTGCCTGAGAGATGTCTTATCATAATTTTGTATTTATAATTTAATTCTATTGATTATTTATAGTAATAATTTGTAGATATCATCGATAGTTACAACTTTTAAAATAAACCTTTTTAAGTCAATATTCGGCTGGGGTAGTTGAACTTGGAGGCTCGAATTAAAACCTGTCTGAAGACCCAACATTCTATGGCCCAGTCTTCATGTGATTGGATGTCTTAGAGTGAAGTGTTCAATCATATGTTACTTAACAGATGTAATAAGTACAAGTTGATCATTACAGCACTAAGAATGGGAGACTGTTGGAAAATGTCTAATCCACATTACATATCTCTATGCAACCAGTAGTATAAAAACATCAAGATATTCTAAAATAGAAAATACCAAAGCGAATTAATAAATAAGGAATTACTGGATGCTAAAAAAAAATTTTTTTAGCCGAAACTATAAAATTTGCACTGACAACTTCTGTGAAATTGAATAGATTTGTTTATCTTGTTGCTTTTGTCGTGATGATGCTGAATTGGCGAAACTTTGATTGGTTAGTTGTTTTGTGTTATGAGTTGTACATAGTACCAATATTAATATACCTATGTATATACCTATTGTACATACCTAATACATACAATAGTATATAGTAATGAAGTAGTAATAAATCATTAGGAAAGTAAATTGTTAATAAATCATAAGATTTAATTAAGAAAATATGATCTTTTCTCATTTTATTAATATTATTTTAATTTAGAATATGATATCGTTTAAAATCATGGATATCCGGGTTTCTGTACATATATTATGGTATTTAACTAACTCCCCACCAGAAACAAAATGGCCTCGATACCATCTTATATACAACGGTTTTTGGAGTTCCATTATACCAATGTGTAGTTTCTTGAAGAATCTATGTGATATTATAACCTTTTAATCCGTACATAACTTATTGTTGCATAGAAGATTGTTATTCACGTCTATGACAAACAAATTCAACAACAAAGGTAAATTGCCTAACGAGAAAACGGTTGAAGAAAAGTAAAAGAAAACTAACCAGCGTAGGAACTGATCAAATTGACGTCACTGTGCTTTAGAAAACATTTTTCCATTTGTACTTCTATTAGTATTACAAGAAAAATGAAAGTGGATGACCTAGGCTTAATCAATTTGAGGGGACTCATAAGAGAATCAATTAGGTACAGCAAGACCATTAAGGGGCCATGGAGGAGAGGAGATGAAGACGTAAGGGGAGAGAGACTGGAGGATGTAAATTATCTCATTAAAGTATTTAAACGGACCAAGTCGATAAATACAATGTTCACATTCATTAGGGCGAGGTGGCAGGTCTCTTGAGTCGTAGGCGTTGCGAGGTCGTAATTAAGTCGTAGCTTCCTAGTGGTCTGTCCCTCTATCCCTGGCTCGGGTAATGTCTAAGTCTTGGTTACATCACTAGTTTCACTGCTTCTCTTGTCGGATGGTTGGATATCAAAGAGCATCAACGCTACGATATTTTACGACAGGTACAAATATTATGTGTGTTAACCCTCTCGGGGGCCACGTCTCTTGAAATTCAGGGAACGGTTTAGCAACCGTTTTTTCTTTGAATTAAGAAAGTGGCCTGCGGAATTCGAAAAATGTTTAGATCCTCCCTAACCCAATACATATTTTTTTGTTTCCCATGCTCGTAAAAGCAGAGATACATTTATGAAATTACAATAATTTTTTTCTTTTACTACCTGTAATGAATTCCCTTTGTTGATTTGAGAAAACTTGCAGTACATGATTGATGGCGATTTTTTTCTAACAAAAACAATTGTTAGAAATTAGTGCGTATTATTATTTTCACCTGGTGTTAGGATGGTTAACTTTTTTACAATAAATTTATGTTCTTATTATTGTTAATGTCTTCTTTAACTTTATAAATATTACATGCCTCAACATTCCTTTCCCTAAAGTCGAAGGGTCTTCTGCATTCTACCTATAAGCCTGTAGCAATCACTATTTATTTTCATTCAAGTGTTTCTTTATTTCCTTTATAAATAAATTATTATTATAATATATTTTACATGTAATCTTTATTTGTAGATTTATAACTTGAAAAGGAAGGCGGAGTTGTCAGAAACGTTGTTCTTGATAGAAGATTAAAGTATAAAACATCGTAAAGGTATTTAATAAAACTTCTAATAACCTTATTTAGTATATTTCTGTTAGTTATGAATAATTATTATTGGTTATAATTTATATTTATTACTTAAAGAAGAAGTTGGCCGGGGGATGCCCTCAATGAAGAGTACATTAATAAGTGTAACTTATTTTATTGTGAGCCAACTTTTCGGACTAAGTTGATTGGCCTAATACGAGTATACGATGTTCTAATCTGTAAAATTAAACGTTGGATTAGTGAATTGTAATACGTTTGTCAAGGAATATCCAGATTAATACTGACTAATTTATCGGCCAGAGATGAAATATACAGCGGAGGTAGCTATGATTTACTTTTAGTTGGCAGGGCATAAAAAGTACCCCACGACCATTCGAGGCTATTAGTGGGGCTAGGTCCCCGGGGCGAGAAAAATTCCCCGTCACAATCACAAGCTACCTATGGCCTACAAAGGCTCAAATTATAACGAATGCGAGTTTTATTATGAGTGATGGGATCATGGCTGGCCTCATAGCCACTGAGAGTTGGCCGATTTCTCTTCATTTGCCTTCCTCGACCCTTGGGTATACATCACTGCTGTTCGAGCGGCTCCTTGTATTCCGGTCGTAAATCAATCCTGTCCCGGGTATGGAGCAATATCTTCGATTGACTAATTTCTCATATCTTATTTTAATCATATAATGATATTAGTTAGCTATTTGTATGGCTCTATTTAAATTTTGAAAGTGATGCGTAAGTCAAAGTAATGAACCTGAAAATGTCGCGCTCTTTGTTTTGTTATTTTTTTGTTGTTCACGTGAATTTGAAACTGCTACATCCTCATATTTCTGTCATCGTGAAAAAACGCTCCAAGGTGAAGTAATGGTGTGTTGAGTGAATTCGCTCTATCCTGTAGATCTTTCCTGTATTGGAGTGGATCTATTTTTATGAATGTTATCTCATTGATATGTCCACCTTCCTAGTTTTTGTATGATTTATTAAAAGGCGCAAATAAAATTTTTAAGAATCCAATTTCTGATTCACTTAAGTTACTTCCAGAATGAAGCATGGATACCTCATACACCATACCTATGGATACACCATAGCTCGAATGGTGATTTCTGGTGGTGGAGTAACAAAATTTGGAATGTCCATTTACTAAGAAATTTAATTTAATTCTATAACCTTTAATTCTATCACGAAAAATAGAAGATGTAACTCCATTGAACAAGCCGTTTTCCAGAAGTGGTACAAGCTGAGCTGTAGAGGACCTTGGAGTAAGAACTCGGCATACAGACTTACGCATCAAACCGCAAAAGATCAGATACGGGCTTACGTCAAAGGGTTTGACAACAAATATCAATAACGCCGCTTTGAGATTGAAATCGCAGCGTCTGAAGCAGCATCTACGATCAGTTTCTTCAGGAGCACCAGAATCTTATCAGCAACTAGTTTTCAGGCATGGGGGAGGGAATCAACCAGCCGGCACCTCCTCCTGACAATCATCCAGCTTCAGCTCAGCTGTTCAACTTAGTTAGTGCTTTGAATAACCTCATATATCCCCTTTTCAGTCTGCCTTAACATTTTTCAGAGGTAACCTAAGGTTTATACTCTGAATATGGCCAATAATCAATCGACTGTGAACTCTATCACCGTTCTTCTTTGGAACGCAAATGGTATTAATCAACACTGTACTGAACTCGACATGTGCTTTCATAATAAACGGGCTGATATTGCACTAATAACTGAAACCCATTTTACTCCACATTCCAAATTTTACATTCCCGGCTACAAAATATACAGAACTGATTACCCTGATAATACATCGCTCGGCGGTATTATTTAAAATATCACTACAGCACAATCCTTTACATATACTCATTACTCCAGATATACAATCCACAGCCATCAGACATTACACCCGATATCACAAGTTCGCTGCAGTCTACTAACCTCTGAGATACGTTTTAACACCCGCGATGTTTTTCACCTTGAAATATATTTTATTGCAGAAGGTGGTTATAATGCCAAATGTCATTCCTACGGATCACGACTATGCATTCCTAGAGGAAGAAACCTAAAGTCTTCCATCCATGAGCTCTCTTTAAACACTGTTTCAACTGATATACCTACTTACTGGAACATAGAAAATACTAGACCTACTTGATGTTTTCATTAATAAAGGACTTAGGACTTTACCTCATATTCTAAATAGGAGCTCCAATTTTTGTTCTAATCATTCTCTTCTCAATTTAATACTGATGGACGAGCCTTGTACTACCCTAAAACGACCATTTCTTGTAGAAGGTATTGTTGATTGGGAAGCATATAGGAATTGCTTAAACTCGAAGTTGTCCATCACAATGTCACTAACGACCGAGGATGAGCTCGAGGAAGCCGTTTAAAAGTTTACAAACAGTATACAGCAGGCTGTATGGTCTTCTTCTATACCCAAACACAGAAAACTTGAGCAACTTCCAACCTATTTCCAGTATCTAAGAGATTTGACTAAGAGAAGAGCTCTCAAAGTATAGCAGACTGACCACCTTCTGACAAACGGACTTTCAGACTTAACTCAAATGACAAATCCAAATTCACTAGTTAGTATCAATTTATTATGTAAGTTGTGGATTTAATAATAAAGACAAACAAAATAAAAATAAAATGTGCCCTATTTACACTCTTGTAATGTTTCTCCAACATTTTTCCCACCATCTCTGGTTTACGAAGATCCTATCCAGAAAATTGTTTTGTGCTTTTTTCCAGTGACTGAACCACATTATTCTGTGAAATACTAATTTCAGCAAATGCTAACTAAATCATAGGGATTTTTAATATCCTTGCTTCTCATTTTGTTGGAATGGATGAAATATATTCAAATAGGTTCCGCCATTTTATATCGCCGCAGATACCAATTTTATTACTGCTTGTATATAAAGCATTCCGCCCCTCCCGTAGCGAATGGCCATCGCATGTTTAGGGACCGCCATCTGGGCCTCAATAAATTTGTAGCCCGATACAGTCAGCAGTTCTTATGACGAAACGACCGCACAAATGACGACTGAGTCAAATAACAGTTAAAACTGTCAATCTTATAGCTTACAAATATCGTAACATGGCCAGATTGCATGTGCGTTCTGAAAACATATTTCATGCCTGTAAATCCTCTGTTTTCAATGGAACGTCGGTGGAATTAATTCGTAATTTCTGTTCTTACGAAGATAGAGATCGCCACAAGGAAAGTACCCCATAGGAATTCGCTCCGTCCCGTGGGACTCGGGTTTAAACATGTACAGTAGCAGTTAACATATATATTAGGACGGATCCCAGCATTCCGTTCATAGATAGGATCGCTCCAGAGATAGGAGTTGGAGATATCAGTTTTATAAAACCTATTGGAAAAGTGAACAGCTATTCCATCTTGTTGGATTGGTGCTTGTTACTTATTCCAAGGTTAGAAAATTTTATTGACCAAGAAGGAATAATTCGTGCATAAAAACCGAGCGTGAATTTACGGAGGTAACTCGACGAAATATTAGATAAGGAATCTTAGTTAATACTGTAATTATTAGGAAAATAAAAAAACATATAATTTAGTTTTCATAGATAATATTAGAAAAAAAATGAAAGGATTGTATTCTCGCCACGTATAATTTGATAAGGGGTCAATCCATATTAAATCAACCAATGAGGATTGCTGACAAAATTTATTTATTTTTTATTTATGCTTGTACTATATTCAAAGAGTTGAAAACAGATATTCATTCTAATTAGGGATTGATAAGTTATTTGCCACTTCTATAAATTTGTTTTGTTGAAAACTAGTTTCGAATGTTATACATTCATCCTCAGTTCAAGGTTTAAATGGATTATATCAAACAGAAAAGTTTGTAATGGTTTCTTCTCGCAACAATCTTAATTGTACTAACAAATAACAATATTGTCAGTACAATGCGAGAAGAAACCAGTACAAACTTTTCTGTTTGATATAATCCATTTAAACCTTGAACTGAGGATAAATGTATAGCATTCGAAACTAGTTTTCAATAAAACAAAATTATAGAAGTGGCAAATAATTTATCATTCCCTAATTAGATTGATCCTTCTATACCATCATGCGGATGTTAACAGATATTCATTCATTTTCCAGTCATATTTTTTATAACGCCCATTTTGTATTTGTGTGTCAGTCCATTTTACATTTTACAGAGGTTTGGGTTAAGCTCCTTGATTTTGAAGATATTTGGTTCAAACAACAATCATGTGAAAGTGTATTAAATACACAATATTTTTTTCCCAGTAACCATGCCTCTACATAATTGTAAATAATAAAAAAAAAAAGGTAAATTTTTAAGTTTTCCAAATAAAAATCTGCGGTTTTAAAATTAAACATGTTAAAGATAATACTAAGACTCACCTTCAATTTTTTTTTCAGGACATAGTGCTTAAGGTATACTACCACACTAAAAAGAATCACGCCTGAGAGTTACATCCTTTGTTTATGATATGTCTTGAAATATTGGGATTTTTCTTAAATAAGGTGTTCTCAGGAGTGACACGATTTAAAAATCCAAAATTTTCAGAAAGCATTATTATATTAAGTTGTAAAATTTCTCCACTGAGAGCTTTTTTAGTTTTTAAATTAAATATTTTAAAATAATGAAGTAATGTTCATATGAGTAATTATTTTGTGAGAAAGTGAACTTGTGATTTTTATAGCTAATTGAATCATTGGCTTTCTCTTCTGAGTCAAGTAAGATCAATTCCCAATAATTTTTAATTACTGTTATTTTTCCTTTTCATTTTCCTTATTTACGAAACCATGATTACCTTATCCTTAAAACTAGTCTCGATAAAGTGACTCGTTCACTTTCTCTTTGAAAAGTGATCGATCAAATACTTTCCAATAATTTTCCCGGCAAATAAAAGAGAGTAAGTACTTAGCAAACCTGATTCCATCCTAATTATAACACAGTTGAAGTACAGTAGAACCCCATTTATCCGAAATAATGTTGCCTTAGTGGGTATTATGGTTATCACAAAATTCCGGATAAGATATGATTTTATAGGTAAATAAAAAATTATAGATGTTGAAGACATTTATTAAGGCGACGTGGAATTCCTAACTACTACATGTTAACATAAGGAAACTTTTCTCAAAATCTGTTTGATCAATAACTTTCAAACATTTCTTTAGTGTAATATTGACTCTTTGTACCAATATCATGAATTTTTTTGAGTGCCTATATCTAGAAGATCTGCAGCAAAAAAATTGTTTACTAAGTCTTATTTAAAGTTTAAAAGAAGTGCCTACTTAAAGGAAAACGAGGGGAAAAAATTAAAAATAATTTACAAAATCCTTTTCGAATATATCGGGTTTCGAATATGCCGGACTCCAATAAGCGGTGTTCTATTGTGCATGCCAATGGACGTACGGATTGAGCGTTTAATGTGAAAGTCCCGTTACTGAGAGATAGGTTCAAAGTTGGTGTTAAATACCTTTCAGTCTTTGTTGTATGATCTTGTTTCGAGAAAGAGATTCATTCGTTCAAAAGCAGCATTAGAATTCAGACTTACTGAACGATTCAGAAGACTTGACAAGATTATACAACACGATCCTAGACTGCGAAATATCTCATGAAAGGAAAGCCCAAGTTCCGGCCGGCGCTAACTATCGCTCAGGATCTGCGCAGATAGAAGGAAGAGAGACATGTTTATGCGCCGACTGATAACAGAGCTTCGGGAAATATAGGGCCTTTATCGTCCCTTGATGGCTCTTCCGAAAAAAAAGTGAAGCATATGTTAATAGCGGCTCTGATGGCGGTGTCGCACTAAATCAGCCAGTTCTTTACCGCCGGGAAGTGGGGCCTCTGAAAAAAAAAAAATCATAACTCCTGATAATCCAGACATTTGAAAAGCTCACCCCTAACCCCTGTCATACTGCTCTGGTTAAATTCCCTTTTGTATATATTACACCGGTGATATTTCATAGGCCTATACGTTTTAGGTACATTTCATAGGCCTATCTAAGCGGGAATGCCATGTTATTTTTCAAAGCCATAGCTAATAAAACTAAAACGAATTTTCTTCTCGAAAATATTAAAAGTTTTCCTCTTTTTCTATATTTCAGGAATCAGGAAATAAATTTTTACACTAATCCAACCAAAAATACTGTGAAATACGCCTTGATGCAACATTTATTTAGGAATGGGAGCTGAAGATAAATATTTGACGAATTATTTAAAACGTAATGACACAAATAATATTTATTGTAACATAATCATCAATATGATCATACATGAGCGGTTTATTTTTATTTATTATTACAATTAACTGATCATTGTCACGAAAAAATTTCTTGTGTGCCATGAAATATCATATGTGAAATTTATAATTTGGCTTTTTTATTATTTTAGTGTCTGAAATAAAATAAAACTCATTGAGAATAAAACAAAACAAATGGAAAAAAAAAATGTAACTAAAAAATATAAAAATCACATCAGATATTTGTTGGCATAATATTTTTCTATACAGGATATTTTCTTGTCACAATAACGATATACTTCTATATTTAAAGTATATCGTAGTTAAAGTAATAGAAATATACTGCTAATTTTAAAAACCGTTTAAAAGTAACAGTAACCGTTTTCGTAGGTAATATTGAAACGTAAGATTTGAATTTGATATATTGTTATGATTAGTGTATTTTGTTTATAGCATCAACATCACCTTTAAGTAACGAATATGAATATCGCTGCTTTTCACTGAACCAAAAAAGAACTTAACATTTTACTTTTAACTTCCCCATTTCAAATATTTTTTTTATCTCTGAGCCTTTTTACTTCTATCGGAGCCCCAGATCTGTGTTTATAGAATTTTATTTCTTGGTCTATTAAAAAGATTCATTTTTAAAAAATAATAATCCTTATTTTTTAATTTAAAAAAGGCTTTGGTATAATGATTCCAAAACACTTTATATTTTGTTTTATCATCAGAAATCACTGAGATATGAGCATATTAAGTCTCTAATTGGCTACCATTTTAAAACAAAATGACGGATAGTATGTCGAGTTCCGAGGATCAACCTAGAGTGACTACTGACTTTGCAAAAATATTGTCAAATCTCAAAACAATCAGCCCAGTAGCGTCGGAGAAAACCCGCCCACGGTGAACGGACGGTTTTTTTTTTTTATTTGAATTTTTGATTCTACGTGGATTCTTCTTTAAACTTAAAATCCCAATTTTTTTTCTTGTCATATTACGCAGGTTCATTGTTGATAATGATAAACCAAAAGGGATTATGCAATATTACACCTTTTTTAGTAATTTAAATCTTATGTTTCTGATAATATTATTTTTTAATAATCTTGATATAAATCTGATTAATGCACCGGAGGAAAAGGACTGTGGTAAATCATGCAAAAAATATTGATCACTACAGGTATGCACAGAATTTTTAATCTTTTTGATATTTATTTTTCTCTAATGATCAAAAAATCATGTCTCTAAATACTTTTTTTCCTCAGGGTCCCCTTTTCCCGTATTCTCCTGTAGAAGAGACCCCTGGCCAGAGGAGGACGACTCCTTCACATGGGGACGGTGCCTTTGATCACCCTGTTAACGCCTCCTTACAAATTGACCAGCTCAGGTTTACGGCCTCCTTTATGTTGGCCCTCTCGTAAACATCAGTAGGGCCCCTAAATTAAATTAATGTCGAGGTCAGGTAGCGGCCTCTTCGGCACGCATCTCCTCCGCCAGTCCTACCAACCACACCGGGGCTTAGTTGTTTTCTTCGTCATTCCACGAGTTTTGGATCAAATGAGTACTAAGGGTCATTGCTAACAGATATTCACAGCAATGTGATTGAGAACATTCAAAGACAACTTCAGATGCACGTTAACAAATGTAATATGAATCTAGCCAAGTATCTTGTTTTCGAGAAACGTTTTTCAGAAAACATTGAATTAAATGTTAGAATATCATAGGAAGATACCACAAAAAGTAGTGAGTCTCTCAAGTATCATCAAATAACTAACCAGTCAACGTTTTACTCAGAATAGAAAAACATAAGATATAGTTCATCTCACACCAACAGTTTGAAGAAGACTAACCAAATAGTCATAGTACCTGCATTCCTACGAGTCAGTCATATACCGTCATACATCAAACGTAGATTATTCAACAATCTTTTTGGATCTTTAAGTCTTGGTAGTTGTTTTTAGACGAACCAAACTTTTCAATAATTCGAAAGAGTCTGGGAATGAAACATAGTCCTCATGACGAGGGGTTGAGACAATCAGGGAGGTCGCCATGGGAAAGATAGGAGAGGGGAATAATCCCTCCCAATAATTTGTTAGCCCAAAAAGTTGAGGAATTTGAGAACCTATTTCAAACTACGAAGACTGTGATAAAACATTTTACTCGAAGAGTTAATACAATTTAAAACAAACACCAATACTTTTTGGAGTGAGAAATTAGGATTTTATCAATATAATGAACAGATAAAAAAATTATTGTTGTCAAGTGTCAACATTCGCAACAGGTAAGTGAAAATTTCTAATCTAAAGGAATTGAGTAAATTAAAAATATTACATCATAAAGTTGGGCAAATTAAAATATCAACAGAGTTGAAAAAACGGTCGGAAATTTTAGATGTTGTCCCCTCCTATAAACTGTTGTAGAAAAGTCCCTGGAGACAATAAATAAATATTTTAAAGAGAATCCTAACAAAAACATCCGAATATTAAACCGTTGCTGTGAACAAAACTGCAACGTTCACTCATTATTGGTTTTTATTGTGTTATTATAAAATGGATTATACTTATCCAAACCGCATATCTACTATATAAGATATTGTACAGAACTTAGAACTACGAATCTCAACTAACAGCTTCGAAGTGTCCACTACGATAGATGATGAAAAAAAAAACTTTTATTTTTTTAATAGATTATCACTTTTACTTTGCCTGAGATAGAGAAGAAGTAAAATTTTATGAAATATCAAAATCATAATCACTTTTTACAAATATATTCTTCCTATCGCTATCAGTGACTTCTAAATTAAAAAATTTAATTCAAACTCAATTTTTTTTCAATGCTTAACAAGGAAATATATTAATCAAAGTGATGTTTCAAAAACAGGTCCAATGATATCAGTTTTTGTTTGCATTAGCAGCTCTCTTAATGGAGACTTCAACAGCTCATTAGGTGATGAACAAGTGTTAGGAGTGGATAAGGCATTCTCACCTCACCGCTCCTAATTAGATTTAAAACCGGATCCGCCGAATACATAAAAACTTTTTACAGCTTCTCGAGTTATGATTTAATTCAAAATATTATTATTTGTCAGAATTTATAACCATATCTGGGCAGCTGAGCAAATTAGGGCTAAGGAAAAAAGGAATTGAAGGTTCAAACCTAATTTACTTATAATATTTATTACATTTTTTTTCTAATTAACCTAAAGGATTTTATGTTAGCTTTATGAAGTGTGCAGGTAAAAAAAAAAGTTATTTCAAATAATAACTTCAATACCACCCGCGTTAAATTTGGACTAACCTCTAAAATACAAATTCACCTTTAAAATAATGACATAATATGTTCTTCAGTCTCATTTGTTACAGACGTTTTCAAAGAACCGCTCCAAAACGACAAATTTTAGTAAACGGCAAAAAATGTCAGGTTATTTCACTTTTTGTTTTCCCTTGCTTCCCGACCATTTCATTTACAAATCAACTTTTGAAATAAACAAATTTCACGCAATGATTTTCACGCGTATTAAAAATGTTGTGTGGTCAACTTCCACGGGTATGAAGTGGTCATGACAAAGATACGTGGGCAAGTTGTATACTTGAGAAATTAGATCCAGTTGTCCAGATGATTAGGGAAAACCTCGAAATCATCACAATACTATGTCATCTTCATTAATAAAATTATGTAAGAAAGAATATCAGTTCACAAAGCAAAGGTTTTATATTTTATAATCACCGATGCTGTCCACTTTAATATCAAGTTATGTTAAACTAATAATTCAACAAACGAATTTTACGTAGAATTTACTATAAGTATTATTTCAGTTTTCGTTTTATAATTTTTTTTTCATTTTTTGTAACACAGGACAACGCAGTTGAAAGAGAAATCAAGAACAGGATAATGTAGGCTAATCGGTGTTACTTTGGACTGCGTAGACACCTCGTGAGTAACCATATCTCCAGACAAACGACAGACACAGCTATATAAGGCCATCATACGCCCTATACTCCTGTACTTGACTGAGACCTGGACCCTTTCGAAGAACAGTGAAAAGGAACTTCAGATCTTTGAAAGAAACGCCTTCCGTAGGATACTTGGAGGAAAGAGAATAGGAACTGAATGGTGAAGAAGCAACCAGGAACTCCTAGATATCTACCGAGAGCCCGATGTTCCCCAACTTCTACGCACAGGAAGGCTACGTTGGGCTGGACATGGGAGGCGAGGAGGTTGCTAACAGTTGTAATAGGAGTTTCCCAAGGAAGCTGCTAACCAAGCAGCTCTTCGGGCAAAGACGGAGATAATTCAAAATTCGGGCAAAGAGGAAGGCCGGAACTTCGATGGTCTCATGGAGTGACAAGTGAACTATGCTCGGCATCAGGGACTGGATGATGGCTGCCTGACACAGAGACGCTTGGAGGAGGCTGGTTGTGGAGGCCAGGACTCGTCACCGAGTTTTAGCACCGAATTGATTGATTTTTTCAGTCAAATATGTTATTTCTATGATTTTTTTCAAACATAAAAAATTAAGACAAAAAAAACAACACAAAAATGTATTCACATTTTGAATTATCTCCGTAGGGACGGCTTCATTATACTAAATCTTCAGTAGTATGAAGATAAACAGTAATATTTTTTTTTCTTAATTTTGAGAACTATGGGTTTTAATATTTCAAGGTAATTTTTTTTTTCTGTAATGGACTCCAGATAAAAACCTCCATGTTATATTCTTTTCTCGGCTTGACATTCTGGAGTGCTAATTTCTTGTTACTTTTGACTTTTACGTTTAGATTTACAGCTGCTGTTAATAATTGTTTATATATCATAAAAAAAGGTAATAAAACTTTCTTCTGAAAGGTCACTTATTTTTCATTACATCTAAATTACAATAATTCTATTAATTAATCAACTCTATTAATTATAAGATACGCTTATGTTATAATTAATTATAAGAAGTGCTTGCGCTCGAACTTTCTATACCTATTAAATTCGAAATTAGCAACTTCGAAAACCTAATGAACAATCACCAAATCGATTATATCCACATGCTAGCACTCCTTCTAATTAATAAATAATAAATATCTTGAAATCAATATATAAACAATTTTTTACTAGTTTAAATTAGCACGAAACGTCACCTATATAATAAAAGAAAAAAATGTCGGAAGAACGCTCCGAAATTATTTTTTTATCCCCCCAAAAAATACTTATATAATTAATTAAAGTCCAGTTGGGTTACAATTTAAATGGAAAAGTTATAATTGACTTATTTCGTTGAATGCTATCGTATATTTAACGAACATTTGATAATGCTCAGTATATTAAATATCTGACACGGCAGTTCTTTACAATTGCTAGATTTGAGTACATATATATATATATATATATATATATATATATATATATATATATATATATATATATATATATATATATACATATATAAACGTTGGCTTGTTATTTTCTTTTCCTTTCTTCACCGTTTCGTAACTTCAGCTTTTCCTTAATCCATTTTTTATTTTATGAGGCCCAATCCAATGGCGGTTTTAATCATTGGAATATTCTGCTGATGAAAAAGAGATGCAATGAAAAATTATCCGTTTGAAGAATCTTTCCTAATCTGTTATTTGTAATAGATTAAGAAGCCAATAGCGTTTGCTAGGATTCATATGGACCAAAAAACAAACCAATGGTTGCACTTATTCAAAACATTTTGAAATATTTAATTACTTAATTACATAATTACTCAATGAAAATAATAAGATAACTTTTAGATGCATATTTAACATGGCCAATATCTCATACGTAAATATATATATATATATATATAAATAAAAGTAACTGACTAATTTAAGTAAGATCTTTGATAATGAAGATTAATTTCTTTAATATATTTTTCTATTGGCACTAGAGATCTTTTAGATTGCTTGCAGTTTTAATTAGCCTCTTCCAAATCACTGTCATGGGCCAATGTTTTTCTTGTTTTCCATCATATTTTTTAATGGATTTTATTCAAAATATCACTATAACAACAACCAAAAAAAATTATTGCACACAGTGACATAGCGCGCTTCCTATGTCCAAGCGTAGAACAGCTCCCGATACCGCAATGCCGCCTCCAAGACTGACAGAGGACTGACCGGGATGATTTAGCCTGGGAACTCGAGTCCCAATTTCACGGCCACTTGACCGCTCTCCACCCAATTTCACGGTGTCCCTCCTCGAGCAATTATAGCGCTGCCGTAAAAATCGCAAGAGATCTACGCAGTCTTGCTATGGATCGCTCTCCAGGTATTCGGTGTATGCTGTTTGGTTGATTTTGTATTTAAAATTGTAAAACAAATTTTGAAAATATGAACGCTACCCGGGAGAATCGGATAAATGCATGGTGACGTAAAGTAAGTCATAATGAGGTTTAAATATCTGAAGGAACAAACAACCGTTGACAATCGATGTTACCACTTTGAAAAAAGTGGAATATTTTAAATACCTTGTATTCTTTTTTTACTATTCATTGTGAATATCAGACATCTCACAAGACACTAATCACTAGATTTGCAAATGATACAGCCATTTCGACATCTTATTATGATATTGAAATTGCTAAACAAGATGAGCAAAAACACTTTTATCTGATTGAAAGATCTCCTAAACGATAGCGTATCAATTAAAGTAAATGTCAGCAAAAGCAAAACTTGTCTTATCTTGGAATGTATATGTCAGTGGTGAGGGCGGCCATTTATTAAAAATAAATTAATGAATAATACATAGACAAATTTATAGTTTTGGAGGGTTCCGGAACTCCCACTTCCTCTTGGGGGTATTCCATACCTGCCTCATCTCCTGGCGGTCCTCCGCCCTGAAGAAGGAGGGACCCGCTAAGTCTAGACTCGCGACTGGTATTTTCGTCCATGTTTTACTTATTACCTATTACCTAAGAAAAAAAAAAAAAAATGATTTTCCCTTCTTTTTTACCGAGATATCTTATAATTAATTCCTAAGATAAAAAGTATATCCCACTTTCGTATGTGTCGTCATGAAAACTACATATGCGTAGAAGTAAGCTCACTACACAAACTTTTTAGTAAATGCGAAATTATTGAGTGGAAATTTAAGAAGACGGATAATTTATTAGTATTAGAAACTCTTTGAAATGTATTTCAGTTACAGAAGAAGGATAAATAATCATAACCATTATTAATAATAAATCAACGATAGTTCCACAATAGGAGCTATGAAAAAAAAAAAAAAAAAAAAAAAAGGAAAATATTATTTTGTTAATAAAGTAGGAAGGTAAGGGAAAGAGAAAACAGAAAAAAACCGTGTGGAAACGTGAAACTTAATTGTCGTTTAGAAAATTTATTGTCATTTTGACCCTGATACTTGAAAATTTCTGCAAGAAATGAGACTTGACAACATTTTATAGAATCCTATTTTAAACGTTACTTTTATATTTTATGAGGTTATTAATAACTTTCAAAACCTTGAAAAATAAGGTCAGTGTCATTTTATTTAATTATTCTTGTGGTACAATCTGTTTCCATGATTTTTACTGAAACCAAATGAAATAAATAATTAAATGAGGACTTTCCTATCAAAAGTTAATATATCCACTCTCCATATCCATGAGATGCCCCGTAATATATTTTTTTAATAATTTTCAAAAAGTGGATATTTTGACTTTTGATAGAAAACTCATCAAATATTATCTTTAATATTTTTTCTAGTCACTAAAACGTCCTTGGAACGGCCTCCACCTTCGACAAATTATTAAAAAAGTTAAAACATTATTGTGCAGAATTAAAAAATTGTTGAGCAATATTGAATCATCGTTGAGAAGAACTCCCACTAAATTAATTTTAATAAAAAAATGGGCCAAAACAAAAAATTAGGTGCTGCTGAACAGTGTCAAAAGGCTACAGAAAGAGTAAGAAAATATTGAGACAATGTGCCATACGGAGCAAATTAAAAAAAAAAAGTGTACAAAAACTGAAAATCAGAGGATATTCGGTAAGCTAAACGAACGCGAAAAATGAATTTTCAAGAAGTTAATGAATTTACAACGTACCCCCCGACTACGGATTAATTGTCACCGATATTGGGGTCGGTTGTCACAGAAGTTGAAGCTGCCTGTTACGGGTTATTAAATTGGAAAAGAAAAATTATTATTAATCAATCGTTATTGAAAAAAAGTTGCATTAATAATTTTAAAAGATCAAACAATGATATTGATAAACCACATCTTTAATACCAAATTAAATGCTAAAGAAGTAATTCAAGTTAATATTAAAAAAATATCCTACATTAGCCCAGTCACTTTCGAGCGCACTCACAATTTCAGAAGTTGTATTGGTTTACATAGCTTACAGTAATTATAGAGGTAAATAATTCATGAGTCCACTTCTTACATGTTTTTCATTGGATCTATTTTTTCTTAGCATTACTATTAGAAAATGGTTCAAGACAAACTAAACAAAATAGTCATCATCGTCCTCTTCTTCACTAATGGAGGGAGATGTTTCGTCCCTTCTTCTTTTTACTTCCTTTCCTATTTTTCACATCCTCATTATTTTCAGTTGTTTTTTAAAAACAAATCTCACTGATTTTTTTTTCTTATTTATTCAGCTTTCATTTAACTGGTGAATCCAGGGCCGAATATAGAGGAGAGAGCAAATGAAGTGCTCCGAGCTGAAGATTTATCAGATGCCAATTTCAAACGAAATTTTATTCTTAGTTACATAAAAATTATTTCTTTTACACATGAGATTGTTTTGATCTTAATCCAGTCAATAACATGAGATGATGAAAATTCTTTAGAAATATAACCATTACCTAAACTACTGTTATAAAACTATTGACGTTTATTGGGCGGAGGGGAGTAGTGAAATAAGGATGGCAAAACTAAACCCACCTTCCTCCGGAAAATACCCAAGTTTCGGCCCTGGATGAATCTGTTAAATTGCTGTATCTTCTTCGGGAGCTGTTTCTATTTATATTTTTGGTATAGCCAGCCTATGGTAAAGGTCTTAACTTCAAGAAGTGACTTGCGCAAATTGCTGGGCCCAAGTTATTCCCATTGCTGAAGATTTTATTCATTTGACGATATGGCTTTTATGAGGATCCCTTGAAAATCTCGATACCTCTTACCATCACAAAATAGGCTACAATATAGTGAATTAAATGTTTTAGTAAAAATGAAGAGACAGTAAAATGAACTTTGGACGATTAAGAAAGCAGAATAACTGTCCTATTTCTGTTTTCAACTTCAATAATGATTATAAATATCACATGTTACAAATGTGTTGTAACATTTTTACATCTTTGTTGTATTTATATCTTTGTGTGTTTAATAAAGTTGTAAAATTATTAATAAAGTACTTGACTGCATAAAATATAGCTTTTGCATTTTTTCATCCCTTTACTAATTAAATAAAATAGATTCCGGGTATGGCTGGGTTTCCTGGTACCACCTGCGTATTTAATATACTAGTTCAATTCAATAATGTTTGCACGAGAAATTTTGTAATAACCTGTAAAACTCACAATTCCCAGGATTCCACACCAAGACACTTGTTCTACACGCCAACTCGCCCATGTCAATGGTCAATGGTGTTGGAGTCACATCCTTTCTTCCAAAAGCTATTAAATCATCTCCAGGTCTTCAGCATCTCCTTCTATAGATCATCATGCTAAAAGCGAGGGATTTTCCCATGCAACAGCAGACCAGGTGTCGCCTCTGTCTAGACACATCCACCTTGAATGGGATCCTTAAGAAAAAGGAGTAGAATGGAAGAGATAAGAAAAAAATACTGAAGATGAGTATTAGCTCCCACGGTGACCGCTTCCAAGCGATTTAACAGAGCGCACCTCCAGGTAGAGCGGCCCCTTTGATCTGCCCAATCGGTCATTGCTACTAACTCATATTTACATATGTTTCAGTAATTCGGTCGTTGACTAATTTCACACACGTTCCTCTGGACCACCACCGAAACCTTGTCACATATACATGGAGATTTATTTTTTTTATTCCAGACATAGGCTCAAAAAATCCATTACCGTAAAAAAAAAAAGTTTACCATACACCATGAATATACTTCACATTCTTTATCAATGGATCATTACAGAGTAATTACTTTCTCATAATTTATTGCCGTATTAATTTCGTACCGTCAACCGGGGTGAGAATGGCAAAAATTAGGGTATTTCTATTGACGTACCATTAGATTTATAAAAACGTCTCTTGGGGTGATGTTTTAAAGTACCTTTTCAGCTATATTACTTGTATTTTCAGATTTTTTAGGCTATGTGTGCGACTGAGAGAGCAGCTTCCATAGTCACCCTTTGCTTTGAGGTCCATGAAAATAAAGTATTGCGTAGAATATCTGAACAGAATGAGTCAACCGGAAAATGTAGATGGCTACAAAACGATGAAGTGCATTAACTGCACCCGGCAAATATAATTGAGGTGATAGCATTGCGGCGAATAAAAATGGCGTGTAAAGTTGTTGGGATTGTTAACAAACGAATTATTAAAAGGATAATCAGCGCTAAGTCGACCGAAACTTTGACGGGATTGTGCTAGGTCCAACATTTAGGATTAGGGTTTGGATGTAGTTTAGTCGAAAGAGGTTTTTAGGCAACGATTGTTGGTATTATCGCCACCGAATTTTCCGGTCCGTTATTATTTTAAATGAATAGATAAACCACTATCAGGAGTCAAAACAACTACGTTTTAGTCTTAGTTAATGGCGTAGCTAATTGTAATTGTATATCCAAAAAGAATCTTATACGTGTCTCGAACTTCTTAAAAAAAATTATATTATATAGAAATATTTAACCATGGTTTTAATATAGGAGATGATGCTTGGAGGTGTGATCAAGATAAAACAGTTAAAGTTTTACTGAAAACATACAAGATAGATTTTAAGTACATACAAGTAAGAGCATAAGAGTCGACTTCGAGGAGGGAGAGGGCGATAGGAGCGAACTCCCCCAATAACAAAAGATGGAGGGCCAGAACACCATTTCGGCACCTCCCCAATAGTTTGAGATACAAAATTTAAAAAAAAAAAGGAAAAATAAAAGTCAATAACAAATAATCTACATGAACCAATAAAATATGTAAACTAAAACCAATTTAGAAAACAGGAAAAGTCGAATAGCTGGGCCAGGCTAAGGCCTAGAAGTATTGATTTAGAATCGAGTTCTTTGAGTCTACATCGCGACGAAAACTCAGAAAAATGGAGTGCCAAGAAGAAGATGCAACATGAATAGCCTGATGGATTGAAAAAACAAATAATTAGTTGTTATTGGAGCCCTTCCTAAACAAATCCTTAGATATCTCGAATAGCAGTAAATAAATAAATAACCAGGCTGGAGACAACACATCCCACATCAACAGTCTGAAGAAGATTAAGCAAATATATATAGTAGCATTACACCAAGACAGTTTAATTATATTTATAAACTGAAGATACTTAGAAGTAAAGTAAAATTACGAAAGTGGACAAAAGTAGTTGGAATAAAATCTAGATGGATAGACAGCATAAATTAAAATACAGAGCTACAGACAGCAGTCTGGGAAAGCAGGAATTTGAGATGCCAAGATCTATAAATCTCGAAAATATATATATATATATATATATATATATATATATATATATATATATATATATATATATATATATATATATATATCATACATTTTATCTAACCGAAAACATTTGATTTCTGATATCTATTTAGAATAATATGATCAATTGAGGAATTTAAAGTAAGAATTAAAGAAACTCCCTCAAATCGTATAGTTCTGATAGTCTTGTGTATATAAAATACCCTTCTTATATGGATTTCATTTAAGCTGTTTTTATAATTAACCAAATTCAGAGGTTTAAATATATTGTTTGTATTCTTCAATTAAATAAAGTCGAGGAAATAAGGTAATGTGTCAACAAAAGTTTTATATTATTTATATTATATTAAGTTTATATACATATATATATATATATATATATATATATATAATATATATGTTTATTAAATTATCAGTAAGATACAAAATATTATTGAATTATTTGGCGAAGATAGCAAACTCCTAATTCGAATTTTAGCTAAACAAATTGAAAAAAAAATTTCTTTGATGTGGTAATTTTACGAGATCAGGGGATCAAAGGGAGGGATAGCAAAACTATTAAAAATGTATATGAGTTTTATGGAGAATATGTGATAGTAAAAATGAAATATCTCATAAAACATAGTTTGTAATATGGATGCAATTTCATTTGATATTATTTATTTAATAGCAGCTATCTTGCAAATTATTTAATATCAGTGATAATGTTTATTGTAAATAAATTTGTCTAAGGAAGAAAGGGGAGATTTGACGCATGTTAATGTTCGGTTTTTACTTTGTTTTTTATCACTACTGTTTATACTTCATTTACACAATTTATCCAGATTATTTTTTGTTGCTATAAAATATAAAATGAAAGGAAAAAAAATACTTATTTTTAAATAAATATACCTACTTCGCGATTTATATTTTATTTATAAACAAATATTATTTAAAAACTATTTAGTTTATTGTGTTTAAATTACAAGATGAGAAATACAAAATATTATTTTGTATTTTAGTCCTCGAAGTACAAAATACTTCTTTTTCTCCTAAAATACAAGATACAAAAAATATATTTTATCTTGTGTTTTGAAATACTGCCCAACTCTGCCCTCAGAATAACTGGGTTCTATACCCTCAGGCATTTCATCATCATTTCAACTATCAATTCATCAAAGTCGATTTTTCCCAAAATTATGATTCCATTCTTTTTCTTTCTTACAAGACAATATTTAGTTAGATTTATTCTCAATTTTCTCCCGAATTCGCTGTGAATGGAATCCCAAAGCTTACCTGCAACAGCAGCAGACGACACTACCCTATCGAGTACAGAAATAGACGAAGAGACAGACAAGGATATTCTGCTGTACTAATTGAGCCGAAGTATTTGGCGCGGTGTCCAACAAGGAGGAAGCACTCGCTGGCCTAAAGCCAACATACATCAATTGATCAGCGCCGATTGATCTCAAAGCGATGGATCATGCCCTCACTCCTCAAAGCAACAATTAGTTAAATAATGATCCTTATTAACTAACATAATTAGCTAAATAATTGGTGCTTCGTCATTGAGCATAGGCTAATTTTCGTCTGGCTTCCGCGGACGTCTTTGATCTCCTCAGACTAGGTCGTGTGTCTCAAAAGCAATTTCGAACTGACTGTAGAACTATTTTGTTGTTATTTTGATAATTAGGTGGGTCGGCTGAGAATAATTTATTGGTTGATAATTTTAAACTAGCGAATTAAGATGATAAGACAAAACGGATATTTGATATATATATATATATATATATATATATATATATATATATATATATATATATATATATATATATATATATCAATTATATCATAAGATATATAAGAAGTCAAATAATAAGATTAGCAAAGCGGTTTAATACATTAAAAGAGATAGACCCAGGTATTTGAGTGTATTGTATCAGTGCACATTTGTCCATACCATATCACCCAGGGGTTTTAAAATTTATATATCTTTTTTCAATGTGGAATTGTCCACTAATGTTGTTTTCCTCAGCATAAGCAACATCCATAATTTTGTTTCACTCTATCCACGGCTTGTTCATTTCTGATACCGTTTCATTTCAGGCTTTCGTCCTCTTCATCTTTCCAGCTCATTCTTAGCTGTCTTTATTTTCTCTTTTCTTCCAATCCCATTCCATAATCAGGTTAGATAATCAACACCATTATTATTGTGTTTACAACCAAGATAAAGCAATTCCCTCAATGCTGTTTAGGGTGTCACTGATTACCTCCATGAGTTCTCTTATCCTTTCCCGTCAGGATTTTCTTACTGCCCTTCTACAGCAGTACCTTATATTTTACAGAGTAGGAGTTATGAGTGCATTAATAACCCTTGGGTCATTCCATTTCAAATCATCCAGCCAAAATTTAAAATGAAACCCATAGTCTCAGATTTTTTTTTATTTGTTCCATATTCCATCCTCAAGTACCATGTTAAATTTTATTTTGATATCTGGCACAGCATGGATACTTCCGAGGCATATTTAGGGATGGACTGGAACACAGATTATTACATTATTTTTTTCTTAGACGTTGGAAATCCACATGACGCAGTTAACAATGCAGAGGCGTTCCTACCTTCTTCTATATCAACTACAAATACCAACATTGTTGATAGCCGAACCTAACTATTTAAACTTCAGCACTGTTTTAATATTTAATGTTCACATATTTTATTGAAGTGTTTCAAGATGATCTGTCACCATTCAATTCACAATCAATCCTCTTCCCCTTGTAACATGCTTCTACAGCTTTCCAAAAGATGTAGTTTTTGTTCTCTCTAACCAGACCAAGAATAAGCTGAATATTTTTGAATCTAAGATTAGAGATTCCTTAATGTTTATTGGCATTTTCCCACACTTCTTTTTCCATTTTCTAATATTGACATCGATGTAAACTAGATTTCATTCAACGGTTTTTAAAATTAATTTTCAAAATGGCTGAAATGTTCACACTTCAATAACTAATAACAATAGCATGATAAATTATTGCTGATTGTGAATTTCTTTAGATCTTTATGGTTTAATATATTAAGACAATATGATGTAAAAAAAGAAAAATCTTTTTAATTCAAATTATTTTATTTTTATAAAAAGCTGTATTTTATTTTTTATCAGTTACCTTTAATAGTATGAATAATTTAAAGTATTATTGTTTTGAATTTTGTATTATGTTATGTCATTATTTATAAATTATTAATTTAATTTATTTCTAGTAAATAATTATTTTAATAAAATAGGCTGGTTTCATATGTAGGTGGAATTGTTCAAAGAAAAGATTGTAGATAAATAAATTGATTATATAAAAATATAGCCAAAGATTGAAATAAAACATTGTGGTATATTTATACGCAGAGGTTTATGTATTCCTTCTTTTTCAAGTTACATATATATGTTTATTCGAGACTTGCTGAAAACTGCCACGGAAAAACTAATTATAATAGTCATAATTATGAGCGAAATTATTGAAATGTTTCATCAATTATTCTTTTCTTTTAAATTTAATTTATTTTTTTTAATTTTTAATGTTTCATTTCACTTGTCGATTTACCGTTAATATATAATTAGTTTGTGTGTGCTATATATACAAAATTTTAATAGGGCAAAATTTAAGAATTATACAATTCTCTTATTTTTTATTGTAAATTGGGTTTGATTTAATGATCTGTCATCAGGCTTTATTTTTATTTTAAATTTATTATATTCTTTTCCATTTTTGTTATTTTACTTTTAAATATTTCTAAATTATTTATTATTATAAGGCAAAATAAGTATAATCACCTGTTGTTTGACCTAATATCTTGAGGAGGAAAAAAAATAAAATACTTTCTTGTTCTTACCTTTATATATCTTAGAAACTTTCTTATAACAGACTTTTATCTCATAGGTACTTGTTTTTATTTCCTTATGAGGCATTATTATTAATGAGGGGATTATGTAATTCTTATTAACACCTCGATACTTTTAACAAGCATGAAGTACATATTTTTGATTAGTGTTTGCAGTTAAACAATAAAATCTATGTAATAAGAGAGTTTTGAAGACACAAGCGAAAATTAAGAATTTCTCAAAGAGATTCGAGAAATATAAAATTAGCAAATACTTATATATCTACGGATATATACATACATACGGATATATGTATATGTATATATACATATATACATATACATACTCACATTCAAATATGGTTATATTCTAACCCCACCAAAAAAAAAAAAAAAAAAAAATTGCGTATGCCACTGTATTTATCAAACTTCTGTTGCTAAGAATGGCTGAACACAGATCAGTGAAATTCAAGAGTAGACACTCAGAGCTATCTGTTGCCATTTTTGAAAACTAATTCCCATATTAGGTCAGAAGGTTGTTATTTGTAGTTTTATTCCTTATTTTTATATATTTTTTAATGGTGGAATGTTATTATGTGAATTTAAATTTACACTTTTTTTTGTGAATACATTATTCCTTTTTTTTTATCAGATCAATCAATATAAAAACAATTGGTTATTACATCATATATTTTTATTGCAGCTGTGTCCACATGTCATTCTCAATATAAACAATCAATGAAAACAAAGTATTAAATAAATAATTATATATTACAAACAGGGGTCATCATTGAAATCAACAAGCTAGAATTAATTTTGTTGTTCGACATTTTTGATTTGTTTACCCGTTATTCCCGATCATTTGGTGTGTTCAAAACAATGAATAAAATATTTATCAGGTTCACACTTTTTCTTTTGCCATTTTAAATTATAGTAAGATGTATTAAGGAAAAGATCTTGAAAACTTTGTCATTTTTTTTTTTTTTTTACATGAATTTTCAAGCAAGGCCAAAATTCATTTTCTGTAACATTTAAAGCAAAACATCTCAAAAGAGACTGAGTGATAAATTATGAAACAAAGTTTATATCTCTATATGATATAAATACATGATTCGAATTAGGTGACTAAGATTCAACTGGTTCCAGAATTATAGTGCATCAAATACTTATATATATATATATACGTTGCCTCGCTAGAATCGGCCTCAGCATATCTTCCTTTTTGTACATGCATTATAACAGCTGCGAAACAAATTTATAACTTTGGAACCAGTTGAGTCTCAGTCACCAAATTTGTATCAAACGTTCCTATTATATAGAGGTAGAAACTGTATTAGTCTTTTGAGATATTCTGCTTTAAATGTTGCATAAAATGACTTTTGACGATGTTTGAAAATTCATATAAAAAAAGGAAAAAGTTTTCAAGATTGTAATTTCTACAGCAAGAAGCACAATGGCAAAGCTATACAAGAAAAAAAAATCAGAGGTGAGTCTCTTTTTCTTAATACACTTTTAAAGCGCCAAAAGTCTTGTTTTATGTCAATTTCTGTGAATTTTTTTAAGCACTTTCCTCACTACTTAGGTGATGTGTTGTATGAACAAAAAGTAAAGAGGATAAATATCATAATTTTAGTTTTTGTTTTGTTTTTATATCTGCAAAATTACCAGAGTTAAAGAAATATTCCCAAATCTTGTTTTCAGCTGCGAAGCTAACATAAAATGGCTGAAAAAGAAAAATTATGATCCTGAAAAATGTTTACCCATGGTTTTGAACTCACCAAATGATAGGGAATAACTGGTAAAAAAAAATCATAAAAATCGAAAATGTTGAGCAACATGGTCTGGATAATTTCAAATGGATTGATGTTCAGATTAAATAAAGTTTAAATCAAATTAAAAATGCCAAAAGACAAAGTAAGTAAAATTAGATTAGAAAAATTCAGTTTTGAAAAATTTAACTGTTTTAGTTTACTTCAAAATACACAAAATTAATTCATGGTGTTTTGGCGATAATGGTCATTGACACACTGAATTTAAAATATTTAAGATTTGTTCTTCTCCAATTTCTTTATTTAATTATGAGACATTTTTTTCCATTTGTATAGTTTAATTTCATTGGAGGTAGATGGTTTCGTATTGCCACATTTTATGAAAATGCTGAATGAAGAAGTTCTTAATTACAAATAATGAAACATGTTCAGTTTTATGATTCTTAAAAATTGTTTCGTTCAGGATGAAAGTGATTAAACACTCTCATAATAAAATTATAAATTAAAAATTTTAGATTTGTTAAACAGATTCCTTATCATCTGAGAATGTAATGTAAGTTATAGCCAACAAGTTAAGAAAGGACCTTGTGATAGGCAGAACATAGGCCGGAGGTTACACTCAAGGAGAAGAAAGCCTTCGCCCTCTAAATATCTTCAAACAACTTTCTGGTCGAATATACCATACTGATTTTTTTTTTGTTTTTACTTTTCTATTTGTTTTACATTCTTTCAATCACAAATGCTAATTCATAAGTCGATTGATATTTCAATAACAAAAGGTTATTGTTAGGAGCTTGAGCACAAAAAGGTTCTTCCTTAAGTTGTTTACCTATATATAATTTATTTTTATAATAAGATAACTTTCTTGGGACAGTTTTGAAATAAATGATAAATTTACTTGTATCCAGTAATTGCTTAATCATCAGCCAAAATTTACATTTTATGCCATTTTTGTTGTTTAAATAATAATAAGTAATGTCTCAAAGCTGTCCAAACTAGACCTTCACCATTTTCAATCAATTCAGCTCATAAGCTGAATTAATATCTCTCCAAATTTAATCATTTCATTCAGTACCCATTGAATAGGTTAATTCAACAGCTCTTAAGTCTATTGCCTTCAAATCCAGTTAGGAATCATATTCATATTTCATATCTAAGAGGAATGCATCATAATATTAGATATTCTATACCAACGAGTCACCATGAAAAAAATATGCAATGTAATTGAGAGGAATAGCCATTTATAAATCACGAGCGAGCCCAATTTACAATTCGAAGCAAGCCCAAATTTTTCATTTTATGAAGAATTATAAAAAGTTGCTGAACTCTAAGATGATACTATGTAAATAAATACTGAAAAATTATGTAACATTACTCTAAAACAATAAAAATACATTTTACAATGATTAAGAGTAAAATATATTCCATAAGTATCAAATTGGCATAACAAAATCCATTATAATCCTTTCTAAAGATTGAGATAATTAAGCTCAAACTATTTTTGTATTCCCTTTATTTACAACTGTATACATTAATCAGTCATAAGATACATGACAAAATATTATAATACTGTACAGGTGAATTAAAAACACTGATTTGATTCAAGAAACTAACATTAGAACCATAAGGAAAATAACAAAACACACAATTAGGCATATTAAAATGGATTTACTTTTTCCCTAAATGAGAGCAATAACCGACAACAATCTATTCTTGGTTCAATTCTAATCATATTTGATAATTCATCCTTATATCAATAAAACATCAAATTAATGCACAGAATTATTTGTCTACAATTCAAATAAGAATAATGCAAGATTTATAATAAGAAGTTGTTCTCAAATATTAATAAGCTCATTAATTTATTTTTCTATGATATTAGCCCGTAATTGGTTATTATTATTTTTTCTTCTTTGTGATGAGATACAAAATGCCATGATATATGATTGAAATAAGGCTTATTAAAAAGGAAACCAAAAAAATATAGTGCTTTTCCATAAGAGTTTGACTCTTTGTTTACCTAGTGATTATAAAATCGTCATCTCGTTGAACTTGAAATTGGAAACGTTATATGTTTATACAATTTGATTGTTTTCTCCAATTATTTTCTATATCCCTTATTCTTGTTATTCCGGGTCTAGATGAGATACATTTTACTTTGACGATGTTTTTAGATTAACACTTTTGTCCGCTACTTTGTGGAACTAACTCAGCTACCACTAATAGGTTATTATTTATTATATTTGAAATCCTCAAATTTTTCTTATTATGTGTCTTTTTTACTCATTAAATGTAAATTCTTTGAGGCTTACTGTCCAGATTAAACCAAGCTATTCTTCTCCTGCATCTGTGTCACATTGCCTTAGAGAAAAGTGGGAGCAAAGAGAACAAGTTGCCTCAGAAACTGATCCTCTAGATACAGCATTTTGTTCTTTGATCCTTTCCTAGAAATGTTTGTTAAGAATTCAAAAAGTACTAGACATAACAATAACTAAGTAATCAAAAGATTAGAAATTAGGAAACAAACTTTTTCCAAGAAAGTAAGAAGTAGGTTAAATAAATTACTTTTTGCATTCCAAAAATAATATTTTGAATTTGTCAATTCATTGTTTATTTTATTTAACTGTAGTTAACATAATGTTGTTGTTTTGTTTTTTTGTGTTGTATTAAATACTTGAGAAGTAATAAATTTAGCATATGTACAAATCACCTTTTATATTGCAAAAAATATAATAGTTTTATCTTGTTCATTCTGGTTTGTTTATACAGTTTCTTTGATAGTTTACTATATTATGCTTACCTGATAAGTGATCAGTTTAATTGGTGTGCAAATTACATTTTATATTCTAAAAACTTGTAATATCTATAACTTGTCAATCTTTGTTTATTATACATTTTACATTTGCAGTTTTTTGTATTGCATTAACTTGAAAAATAAGAAATTTATAAAATTTGAGAAATGCAAAAATTTATGTTCTGTGTAAATTTCCTCTTTGTTCTCCTAAGAGACGATTTCGCAGAGTATGAGAGGAAGAGTATAAATAGCTTTGAATACAATTTTGTTTTTCTTTCTACATTCTTAATATTAAATTTCCCTATTAATATCAAACTTTGAGTTTGTAGCATAGTAGGACTAGCATATCTGTATTAATATATATTTTTAAACATATTAAATAAAACATTTCTAATAAATAAATTAACAATAAATAACTAAATGATAAGGATATATGTGTCATTAAATGGAGCGTTTAGAATCCAATCAGTGTGTCATAATTTTGCTGAAAATGACTTACAGAGCAGCCTCCACATTAACATTTGTGGGCCCTTTCTAAAAATAAACTAAATATTAGTAAAAAGCAAAACAAAAAAAAAACTTTATAAGTAAAATAATTAACATTAATTTTTCAAAACTTTATGCAAACAAAATTTCAGAAATTATAAAACAATAAGTGTAAGAAAAATATTTTTTTTAAGAGGTTTGTTTCTATTAATTTTTTTTAATGAACCTTTCGCACATTTGAAATATCAATTATTCGGATTTTTATTCCAACAAAATCTTTTATTAAATCAACACAATTGAATTTTTCACATATTTTGTGCTCAATAGAAGTGCCATATTTGTTAATCATTCCGGAGACATTGTTCTGTGTCAATAATTTTTCATTAAGAAAAACTTTGTTCTGCTGATGCTGTTGAAATCGAAATTGTTAATTATATTCTTAAACTAATGGCCAGATTTGAAAAAGAGCCGTCCATATTTCTTTATTTCTTGATCTATTATTGCTAAGAAATAATTTCTGTAGAAGTTTCTTTCTGGATCATTCATACATTCATCTGCTTCTTTTTCATAATTAAATTTAATTTGTATCAAATATTAGTTTTTTCACTAATATTATTTCCTTCAATTTTAAATTTTAAAAACCATTCCATCTAAATTATTCTTAAAAATCCATCAATCCCTTTTAAAACCTTAGTTACTGAACTTAAATAACAACTAGGTTGTGTACAGTTTTATTTACTGCATTGACTGTCAATAATAATTCCTTGGTGCTAGGATAAGTTATATTTTAATGAACTTTACCTTTCAGAAAAAAACCAGTTAGTTACTGAAAAAGTGTTCATTTGGAATGGGCCCTAGGAGCAGAGAAAAAAATAATAAAACACACTGAAAATGCTTTATTTTATACATCAACATGGTTTTCCCAGAAAAATATCTGCTTTTCACAGTATACATTAAAGGAAAATATAAACATTATTAATAATTGATTATTGGTCAAATAAATTTTGAAAACATGTTTTAATTGTTACCTAAACTAGGCTTACATATTCTTTCACACTAAACACGATGATACATTTTGATAAAGCAAACGAAAAAACCTTAATGTTGAAAAAATCATCGAGAAAAAAAAAAAGTTTTATAGTTCCGATGGTGCTCAAGATTTTCAAAGCCACAAAATTAGGTTTGAGTTTGAAGCTCATCGTTTCTCTTCAGTGTTTACGATATCAAAGTTCTTGGGCTCATTAGAAAGAGGGAAGTTTCTTCTTTCCAAACATATAAATAACTATTGCATTATCAAAGAAGGTCTTTGGAAAAAATACGTCCAAGAAATAAAATACAAAATTGAGATTTTTTGCTGATAATATTGGTCCTAAAACAGGCAGGAACACCATAATTAAAGCAAATCGCGTAGTTTAAGAATCTTAAAAAAAATATATTTTGACTCATGTTGGTATCAAACATTCTGTGAAAATTTCATTAATCCTTTTAGTGTCAACCAAAGTATTGTTTTATTTGGTATTTATTTGTATTCATTTATTTTGAGATTTATTTTGCAGTGCGAATATTAAGCCATCACATGCACTATATATATATAATACATCATTTTGCATTGGCTATTTTTCCAAATGTTACAAACAACGAAATATTGTCGTTTCTACTAAAAGGGTTAAAAATCAAAATGCGTGCAATTTAGGAATAGTTGATATAAAATTAGGTTAAATCAATGACATGATAAACTATCATTTTGAACTAAAATCTTGAATATTGATTTGAAGTGGATGATTTTATTTAATATCCAAGAAACTTATCTATTGTTCTTTCTGATGTTTTTATGTTTTCTGTGTAATCATTAACTGGCAACCTGGGATAAAATCTTACTATATGAATAGAGGTTGTATACCAGTTGCAATTTTTAAGTGTAAAGTGTAAAAGCCAGCACCATATCTTCTATACAGCCTCCCCCAAGCAGACACCGCACTAATTACTGAGCAATTACACTGCGGACATGAGGCTGCCATCGGGGAGTACAAATTACAGAAGGTTCTGTGTCGGTTCCTTCAAAGGCAGTGTTCTGCGAAAAGGTAATTAAATTGGAACACTATTTGTTTCCTCAACATGCTCGGTTGTTCTTGCGCAATCCTAATATCCTTACATATTCTTTCACACTAAAAACGATGATACATTTTGATAAAGCAAACGAAAAAACCTTAATGTTGAAAAAATCATCGAGAAAAAAAAAATGTTTTATAGTTCCGATGGTGCTCAAGATTTTCAAAGCCACAAAATTAGGTTTGAGTTTGAAGCTCATCGTTTCTCTTCAGTGTTTACGATATCAAAGTTCTTGGGCTCATTAGAAAGAGGGAAGTTTCTTCTTTCCACACATATAAATAACTATTGCATTATCAAAGAAGGTCTTTGGAAAAAATACGTCCAAGAAATAAAATACAAAATTGAGATTTTTTGCTGATAACATTGGTCCTAAAACAGGCAGGAACACCATAATTAAAGCAAATCGCGTAGTTTAAGAATCTTAAAAAAAATATATTTTGACTCATGTTGGTGTCAAACATTCTGTGAAAATTTCATTAATCCTTTTAGTGTCAACCAAAGTATTGTTTTATTTGGTATTTATTTGTATTCATTTATTTTGAGATTTATTTTGCAGTGCGAATATTAAGCCATCACATGCACTATATATATATAATACATCATTTTGCATTGGCTATTTTTCCAAATGTTACAAACAACGAAATATTGTCGTTTCTACTAAAAGGGTTAAAAATCAAAATGCGTGCAATTTAGGAATAGTTGATATAAAATTAGGTTAAATCAATGACATGATAAACTATCATTTTGAACTAAAATCTTGAATATTGATTTGAAGTGGATGATTTTATTTAATATCCAAGAAACTTATCTATTGTTCTTTCTGATGTTTTTATGTTTTCTGTGTAATCATTAACTGGCAACCTGGGATAAAATCTTACTATATGAATAGAGGTTGTATACCAGTTGCAATTTTTAAGTGTAAAGTGTAAAAGCCAGCACCATATCTTCTAAACAGCCTCCCCCAAGCAGACACCGCACTAATTACTGAGCAATTACACTGTGGACATGAGGCTGCCATCGGGGAGTACAAATTACAGAAGGTTCTGTGTCGGTTCCTTCAAAGGCAGTGTTCTGCGAAAAGGTAATTAAATTGGAACACTATTTGTTTCCTCAACATGCTCGGTTGTTCTTGCGCAATCCTAATATAGTACTTCTTCTTATAAAACTTCTCACCCGTCGTTAAAACTATCTTTAAATCAGAACGTGAGTGAAGGATTACGATGTAATCAACTAATTTCTAATACAAAAACCTTATGAAGCTTTTCTGATGATCTGAAAAAAAGAGTATATTAAAAATAATAAATAATAATGTTTCCTATTCTTATTACAACTAACTACTTCGGGAAAAGACTGAATTATATAAATATTAAACTCACTAATGCCATACTAACTAATGATACCACAAGAAGAGCCTCAATGAAGAAGAGAACTGGATACTACTATGGAATACGCCACACAACTTAAAAAATTCTATACACAGCCTGGATTAGAATGACACTCGAATATTAGATCGCAATTTGGGGAGTTATAGCAGCATCGATTTTTAAGAAAGTGTGAAAAGTGTAATATTAGGATTTAAGTATAATTACTAATAAACTGAAGTCTATCTCAATTATAAAGCTGTTATCTACTGTCGGACCCCTAATAATGGATCGCAGAATGGATTCAAGTCGTTAAATCTGGAATTAAAGGCTAATGGTGTGTTTAATCATACCTCTAAAGGGTTGTCGATAATAATGAATAGGAAGTAATACTTCAGCAGAATAGGAGGTAAAAGCCCTATCGCTAAATCAAATCCTTGTACTTGGTACTCCAACACAAGCCAGAACAAGCGGATATTGTTTATAAGAACAATGCTTAGACAATCCAGAAGAGGCCCAAGACCGAAGAAAAAGACCAGACACTTACTAGAGAATGATGGAAGCTTTACTTCAACATTTTGGCCACATCAAATCAATCTGCCTATAAGGCACATGGATTCGAGTTTATAGAATTGGATCAGGATCTATGGTAGAAATACTCCGCATTATCCACTTCAAATTTTCTTAAGGTAGGATAATTGGAAAAGCACATTATCTAGCGGAACTAGAGGCGATAATTGAAGCTTCCAGACAATTAAGGAAATTTTCGATAATCTCTTTATCAACGATTGTTTTACTGATCTATACATTGTCTGTTAATATCTCTGAGTTCAAAGTGGAGATCAGTTCTTCATAAACCAGCGTAGAAAAAACTTCATGCACAGTCTCTGAAAATAGTTAATGGCAATGGCAAATTCAACGGAATGGAGTCCGAGCGCAATCAGAATTAAGCATATTCGTTAAATTATATGTTAAAAAACATATTAAAAAGAATCTCTGTCACATATAAAAAAAAAATATGAATGATATACTTATAATTAATAAATATAAAAAATGTTTGATTTTTTTTCATTTCTTTTTTAATTCAATCTGAATTTTTTTTTATCCGTAATAAACCTCTATCACATAATTTATTCCTTATTACGTTCCATTCCTGTGTATGTTACATACCAATATAATACAAATTAAGCAAACATGAAACTTCTTAAATTAAACAAACAAACAAAATCACACCTGGTTTTATTGTGAAAACGATTTGCTATTGCAATCTAGCATCATAACTGTTTAGGCAAAACTAGAAAAATATCCTTACAAAATATTTTCTGTGAAATTTATTTCCTGTTGACGTTTTGTGACTTTCGTCAGAAGTAAAGTTGTAATTTGCATATTGTTTTGATTAATTGTAAATTATAATTTTAGTTCTGAAGATGGGAGTGAAGTTCCGAAACGTCATGATGAAATAAATTATACTGAAAACATTGCGGCATTATATTATGCAATATGTAACTAACTAGTTTAAATTTGTTTTTAAATTTCAAAATGCAAATATCGCCATCGTATACATGTCTATACGAAGAAATTGGGAGGAAAGTGAATGGTTTTTGGAAAACCTAAATCATCATACAAATTTAAATTTAAATTATATCGAAGCTTCAAAGAATTGGTTTATCTATATCGATTAATTATCTGAAAAAGGCACCATTGTAATCTTGCAGTCATGTGACAAATGAAGCGGAAACCATGATGTTCATGGGATGTGTGTAATACAGAACTCCGCTTATAAGCATTCGCCGTAGCTAAAACCCGAATCTTCCGGAACGTTTCTTATTCTAGTTTTTTTTTTTTTTAATTAAAAGGTTTAAGTAATGAAAATCAATTTGTTACTAGCAACATACGATTTTTAGACAGGTTGCTTTAAATTTCGTTGAATGATGTGAAGAGGTTAAGGTGGTGGTGGCATAGCCAAAAAAAATTTTTTTTTAATTTTTTTTTGGAAATGAAACTTTTTAATTCAAGCAAGTTTAATTATCACATATACAATAGGCTGTTAAAATCGTAAAATAATCATTTTTGCTTCCTTGTACGAAGTAAAGGAAGTGTTGTAATCGCGAAAATTTTCGGTTTTCAGATTTCGACGGAAATATCCATTTTGACCATCCCTGAATCCATTTTGACTAGTTTCGTCGTGACGTCTGTACGTACGTACGTTCGTATCTCGCATAACTCAAAAACGGTTAGCCGCAGAAAGTTAAAATTATGTATTTAGGATTGTTGTAAAATCTAGTTGTGAACCTCCCTTTTTGGTCACTGCTTGATCACCGGAAATGGTACTTTACTTGAATGCCATAATTGATTTCCATCAAAAATTATATTAAAATACTATACAAAACTTCTCAAATTTAGTATTTTTAATTTATTATTTTTTATTTATTATATATTGATTTAAATAACATACAAGATTTTGGTTTAAATTGAAAAACCGGAAGCAGTATTTTACTTGAAGGTCATATTAGACGTTCATCAAAAATTATATTAAAATATAATGTAAAACATCCCAAATTTGGTAAATAGGACTTTTATATCGATATAAATGTATTTACTAGATTCTGGTTAAAATTCGTGATCCGAAAAGGGTACTTTACTTGAAGATCATAATAAGCTTACATCAAAAATTATATTTAAATTAAAAGAGAAATCATATGTTCCGGTAATAAAGATTACAAACGCAGTTTGGTTTCCAATCCAATTAAATATTTTTATTACTTGTTTTAAGTGTTAAAATTTAGTGTAAAATACTGGTTTTCCTCCCTATTTGTATGTGCGTGTGTCAATAGATGGATGTCGCGACGCCGAGTGTTGTTTTTGAGATACTGCGATCTTCGGAAACTAGTAACCAAATTCAGGATCACTTATTGAGCCACCGATTTATAGTTTAATAGGCGTAAAAGGAAGTCATGTGTTGTCCACATCAGATATTTATTACTTGTTTTAAGTGTTAAAATTGAGTGTAAAATACTGGTTTTCCTCTCCATTTGTGAGATCAACAAGTCTGCAACATGAGAATAAGATATTAGTTAAGTGGGTTTTTCCGTTTAAAATGTCGAAACTATCGATTTCCAACGCTTTATCCAGTGATATTGACAGTTTTATTGTTGTCACGGAATATGAAGAAATATCTTGGAAACTAGTTACCTACTGAAGAAAAACGACATATAATAACGGAATGAGACCTCCAGTAACAAGAGTGTGTGTGTTTCAATAGATGGATGTCGGTACGCCGAGTGTCAATCTTCGGAAACTAGTAACCAAATTCAGTACCACTTTTTGAGCCACGGATTTATAATTTAATAGGCGTACAAGGAAGTCATATGTTGCCCACATCAGATATTTTCTGGGTACTAATCTAACGAATTCTACTACTCGAAATTCATATTTTGCATTTTTCTGAAGAAAACAATAGTTAATTTATTTTTGTTTATGATTATAAACTTTTACACCATATTTAGTAAACCCATTCGGATGATTTCGCATAGCAACCATATTTTTATATTTTATACTTGGGATTTTTTCTAAATCTTAGTTATTTTATTATTTAGAATGGTATTCGAATTTTATTTTGTTTCGCTAGCCAGTTACTGTTCCAGTTTACAATTATCCAGAAATTCCTTCCGAACGCGTCCGGCTGTTCAATTTATATTATAATTTTGCTTAAAAAACGTGTACGAAATATGTTTTGTGCGCTTTCTCTGCGAGATTTTATTGCTAATCCATGGAAAGGAAATCAAAAACCAGATAATGTTATCAGATGGGCAATTCATGGACGAATGCTAGGAGGTCAGGAGTAAGGATTTTATGAAATTTCTGGAAGCTGACTCTTTAAAAAAAAAGTAGGGAAGCTTCCTACGAATACGTATTACACAATCTTTTCTGATATCAGATCCCTATTTTTTTCATTTAAATCAACCATAGTTGAATACCAAAAACCGTAAAAACAAATACCCTGGTCAGAAATATTAACATGGTTCTCAAAGCCCTGAGATCTTCCCAACAGCTGCGATGACGCAGAAAAGACATGTTCCGATTAAGAATAATGAATTAATGGTGTTTCGCTTTTATACTTTTCTAATCATCTGATTTTTTTAATTTAAGAGAAGTACTTACATAGAACCTAAATAAATATGTACATAACATGATAAAAATAATACTTCTTTTAAATTTTATTTTAATATTTGTATTCTAATTATCTGAATTTTATTTTGTGAATTCTGTAGATAACCAATTTTATACGACCTATCAGAATAAGTTATTTGTTTGTTTCAAAGTTACCAACTTATTAATATTTATAATTATTATATTACGAAATAAACAGTAGGCACTGATTCGACGCGTGAAGGGCCGTGACACGTGCCTCCAACAATTCATAAAATAAGAGTCCAACAAAATTTTTTGATTACATAATTTAAGTAAATTAAATATTGAGAACTTAAGAAATTACATATTACATATAGAAATTTTTATTAAATAATATATTTTTTGTACATTACTATACTCCTGATAAATGTTTTTTAACATCAAGAAGATTTTATTTACTGATCATACCATCTCTTATCCGGAATAGGACTGACCACATTATTCCAAATAAACGAGGTTCTACTGTACTAAAAAACGCCCTAAACAATCAGTAATTTAATTTTGGCATTTTGTACTGCCGTACGACATGTTAATTCGTGTTTTAATCTTATGTAAATCGACTTCTGCAAGTTAGTCAGCCATCACAGATATAAATTTTCCTGCATTGGAACATATGACGAATCCATGACTCACTCACTGGCCAAGTTCATTACCAGCCTGATATTCGTGACCATGATCGAATACGAAGCCCTCTCATAACAACGATAAGCGAGCAACGTACGTTCCGGGTCCTTTGCGAGTTGGAATCCTCGATAAAGCGTATCTTATCTCCTGGCAAGATATGGTAGCGTACACAGTAACCCAGGCCGTATTACGAGATCTCTTGGAATCGCGCTGATATATTTGTGAAAAGGTCCAGTTTTTATTGTTTTTTCCTGCCTCCCGGAGCCTGTGGTTGCGAGGCCTGCAACCTCAGATAAGAGCATTATCGCTGGCCAGGGACCCGTAGCAGACCGATTGTCTCCCCTCATCTACATCTATTGAGTAATGTTTCGCAATTCGATGCTAATTAGTCGATGAACTCATCTTCTCATAAATTATATTCGCTAATGGTCCATGAAATGCCTGACATTGCTATTAGAATCGGCAATTATTGGCCAAATGTAATAAGAAAAATATTGATCCATGTTTACGTATGCTCGCCATTTTCAGCTACTTCAACAATTACTAGACAAACGCGCTAAGCTTTTAATCAATTATAAAAGGCTCATTTGCATGCTATATTGGTCAAATGTAATAAGAAATAGTCTATTTGGATATAGTAATTGGATATAGAAATAGTCTATAATAGTCTATTTGGACTTAAGAGTTGAACTTTGGTGTTCCAATAAACCATCGAATTCCTCTCGCATCCAATCCCTGCAATCCAAAATCCTGAATATTCCTTACTTTTCCGCGAATAAAATTATCTATAATGACCTGAATGTTTCATATCCTGCCGATTATACCCAAACCAGTTACCTATCCTTCTATGACAAACTCCATACCCACTCACACCCACTGGTTCCAAACCTTTCTCTTCGACTCCCGATGATCCTACGAGGCGTCTGAAAAGAATATGGCCTCGAGACTTTCTAATTTAGAATATTGTAAGAGTGCTACCAATGGATAGTGTCTCTACATGACTGTGTTATGTCGTTTTAACATAGTGCGCATTTACTTGCATTTTTTAGTTAATACGAATGTAAATTTCAATAAATATTTTTTTTTTTAATTTTATGTTACGTACTTCCATATTAGTAGTTGACTCCAATCATCATTAATTTTAATCCTTCGTACAAGGATGATAAAACTGAGAACGAGGACTTATATAATTTGAGAGTCCACGGAAGAATAGGAGAGAGTCACATTGTTTCCAAAACGGAGTTATTCAAATCAACATGTTCATATCGGTTAGTAGAATAAGATGACAAAAAACAGCCTGAAATGTGGATAGTTGGTATGTTAAAAGCGTTTGATAAATATACATAGACTGAAGAAAGGAAGAGCACCAAACTTTAAACATTTGTTAAACTTTAGATTTTAAAACATTTGTTTTTAAGATTATATTAAAGGAAAAATGCAATCTTTAAAAAATATTGCTTTTTGGACAAATTAATTCAAAAACATATTTAGATTATGGGGTAAACTAGCCTTAAAACTTACGAGAGATTTTGATTTAGCGAACAAAAACACCTTCATCATCGAAATAAAAAAAAAATCAGTTCTTGTGGGATTTAAAAATTTTAAGCCACGAAATTCGGTTTCGATTTGAAGCAATATCTCGTCTTAGTTTATCCGATTTAGATGTCCTTGGACTCGTTGGGAAGAGGGAAGTTTCTTTCTTCCGAACATATAAACAGCTATTGTATAAAGGTCAGTAAAAAAAAAAAAAGTGACAATAAAATAAAATAGTGATTTTGTTGCGGATTATGTTAGTTCTATATATAGCAAGTAGGCATACCCCGATAAAGCAAATCTTAGATTACCTCTACCGACCCCCTAACTATGGTTTGAATATGTCAAAGGGTTCCTGATTTATGAGTGTTTTTGAATATTTTATAAAAATTGAAGGGTAGACTGTAAATAGACTTTTAAGTTAAAACATTTTTATTTTTAGATTCGCGAAAAAAAATTAATGTAGCGGTTTTTTCTAGTTATTATACCCGTATTATATGTGCCAGATAAAGTACGTATAATAACCGTTTTGATGGGTTTTTAGTTGTTCTGTAATTAAGTTGTAAATGAATACTAGTAAATTTTAGAGTTATTCTAAAATTAGACTGTGCCCTCCCCTTGTAAGTTTGTGAATTTACAAAATAAAGGTTTTAAAAAAGCGAATAAAAACAAAACAATAATATAAAAAATAAAAATATGTTTTGACCTACAAATAGAATAAAAGTTTAATACAAATATGTACATAGATGAAAGTTACAATATTATGAAGAAAGGGATAAGAAAGTTAAAATAAAATGAATGAAGAGGTCTATACAACCCATTAAATAATAAATAATGTTACAATTTTTAAACTAATAATAATTGATATTATTTCCCAAGGATGCACAGAATAAAGTTTATTTTTAATTTTATTAAACTGCAAAACGTGCTGTTACGTTCAGTATACCTAATAGTTTAAATTATATTTCATCTAATTCCAATTAGTAGCTTATTTTTAATTTTTTTTTTTTTTTTTTTTTTTTTTTTTTGGCTTAAGACTTCCATTGAAGTCCTATACAGCCCGAATTTATTTTGAAATTTCAACGAAAGTTAAAATAGCGCTATTTATTAGAGTAAAATTCTCAGCAAAAATGTTTTTCATCTTTTGCATTATCACCACTATCGTCCATAAATCATGCGGGATCGTGAAGCGTGACTAATTGCATGAAGATTTTAATAAAGTGTCAGATCAAAGAAACACAGTTCACTAATGACTCATTATCAGGCTGATATTGGATGAGATTTCACGATTCCCCGCATGTCGTCTTATTTTACCGATTCTATTGTGTAATGGTAAAATCAGTCTATAGCAATGTGGACAGAGTGGAAAATATCTTTTGATGCATTATTAATACTAGTTAAAAAAAAACTATAAAAAAAAAGCGGGAATATTTCGGAAGCAGCCTTCCATTTCACGCCCATCACTGCCATACATCACAGGCTTGATTTTTTTTTTTTACTTCGAGCCGAAACGTTGCAGAGTGCGGACATTGGCTGTTAATCACTGACTGTGGATGGCGCCCAAACACTCCGATATATTCAATCCGACATATTTCTACTTTTTTTTTACTCTCCATTTTCACCATTTTTTTAAAACATTTTTTGGCGGCCAATAGGGAACACAATGGCCGAAAAGCCGGATGAAGGAGGAAAGTACACACAGAGAAATAGCGGGGAATAAAAAAGAAAGTCGATAGATGTTGAGCGGACGCTATAAATCACAAGAGATTGGCTCCTTTTATCAATCAATTACTTTCTGAATCACGTTTGAATGTTTTATCCAGGTGCCGATGGAAAATGTCAAATCCAAACAAGTGAGTGGAAAAATGTCATGGTTGATGTATTTATCTTGACAGAAACTGGAAATGAAAGAGCTTATGGAAAATTGTACAATTCAATGAAAAAACTGTGATTATTTTCTGTCAATCAATAAGTAATTATATTTGAGATCCATCATATAGATCTGCGTTCTCACGTCCTATTCCTTAATCACCAAATTATTTTATACTATCATTTAAAATGGAAGAAAAACTCCAAATGAAGATTAAAAGTAACAATTATTAGAAATTTTTGGAAAGCCTTTGAATCTCTCAATTATAAATTGGTATGTACATTATTATTAGTTCCCAATCGAATCCCGGTAACATTTCCAGGCGTCTGAAAAGAAGATGGCCAAGTGACGTTCTAATATATAAGTATCAAGGGAGGTGCTGCCTTTTGATACTTCGGAATATACGAGGATGTAGACACTTTTGTCTCCATTCCCCGGTTCCGTCCTTTTTCACTTCACTAAAGCCCAAAATGCCTAAATTATACCTTATAATTTTCTTCAACAGATCACATTATTTTCTCAATATCGTCTTGATATTGCAGTTTCCGTATTCTGTTCCGGGTCGTTACCATATAAACAATCTGGCCCCGAAGCCATTTTTGAAGCTCTGAATCAAAAATTCTACTCTATGTGTGATTTACCAGACAGCGAAGGCACCGTTACCTCGATGTTACTGGCTTCTTGAAGTCTCCAGGAGGAAAGTAGTATACTAGGATATATCGAAGAAGAAACATGGAGAAATAGGGCCAGGGTAAGGGCATGATTTTCTCCTAATAAAGGAGTTGATAAAAGGAGAAATCAATCCGGGCTTGGGTGGGCAGGATTTCTAGGTCCTCGTAGCAGATCTCTTCTTCACTGGTATTATCGTATACGAATTTATAAAGTATCGGCTCACCGATGCACATTGAGCTTTAAATCCGTACAAATATCCGAATGAGAAAGTTAATGAAAAACTCCCTTAAGCCCACCCAGTGACATGCGCAGAGGTAGATGCAGAGGGATATATTTCCCTGAAAGTTTTGAAAAAATATGAATTTCATATCCTCTAACATAAGTTTTGTATTCTTAATGATACTTTTTGATCCAATATTCATTCTTATACTTAAAAATTAAGCCCAAATTGGCGACTTTAGACATTTAAGTGATTACTTGTCTGCTTGATTAAATCACCCTCTCCCTCTCCCCTCTTCCCCAGAAAAAAAATTGATTCCTCCTTCACCTCCGAAAAAAAATTCTGCGTAGGCGCCTGAACCCACCGTTCTTTAGGCCCATCAAACTGTATTCGAATAAATTTCTTCCACTCTTGCCTACTTCTTGTAAAGTCAATCGGGACTCATAATTTCAAGGCTCATAGTTGTCAGTAATTTCATCTGTGATAGTTGTTTTCCATATTGAATAGTGTGTTTATTTGCGTACTTTATTTTAAAATTATCATTTTATTGATTTGTTCTCTGCATTGCTCGTTTACGAAACATGTTTATGATAAATATTTGGATAATTATTATTTTTTTACTTAACGTTATCGGAAAAGGGTGTTTTTTTTTTGTTTGTAGGATCTTCTCGGGTTGAGCGTCGATTATAAACATAAAATTTAGACCAATAGTAACCATATTACCCAAAAAAATCTTCCGTCATTTAATTTTTTATTACTTCAAATATAGTGAATAAAAAAATATAATTATTACAACATAGTAATTATTTTTGATATTTTCTCCTAGGTTCTGTTGAAACCGTCCAAAATATACCAGAAGAAAATTATATGAAACCCTCGAAGGAATTCAGAGGGATGAAAATAGATTATGAAGCAAATAAAGCTTCAGATAATTTTGCCCGGTTTCAAGGCACAAACAGAGGGCGAGCATATAGATTACTTGAATATCGATTCTTATCTTACTGATACGGAAAATTCAGAAGACAGCTCAAAGTTTTTTAGTTTATGTGTTCGAGGTTGAAGAATTTGAATGCAATTCATTCGATCGAAAACATGACTGCAATGAAAGATGGTAATAATTTGTTTTGTTTTAATGATGAATTCAATTAATTCTACACGCTCAAAAAATTTTGTTTAAAAGTTAGTTGAAAAGGTGAAATATTACATTAAATTTCAATAGCATGCTACATACTGCTCCAGCACTATAATCTTCTAGTATAAAATAATTATAATTTGGAACGAAATAAACATTTGATTTTTTTTTTTTAAGAACTAAATAAAAGTAATTTTTAACATCACTGTTGAATGCATTTTCTGATAGCAAACGTTATACATTTTATCTACGGTATATATTCTATACACGGTAGTTTTGTTCTTAGGTTGGTATATTTATTACAACTATTCTACAAATAAAATGTTTTCCTTTGTCTCTAACTAAGCAATTTCTGTTTAAATATTTTTTACATGAAAAATAAAGATTTTATTTACCTTAAACGTATTGGTGGCTCGTTTAAAATTATTTTTCGTTGCCATTTTGTATGAGAAAATTGCATGCATATATTTTATTTCTTTTTTTTTTCGTGAAATTAACAACTGTATAGAAGACAAATCAATTAAGTGCATGAAATAAATGGCATGGGGAGAAGCTAGGCGTCGGTAGAGCTCCATTGATAAACATATTTGTATTTATAATTCTTTTGTAAATATACAAGCAATTATCTTATATTTTCATTCTTTACAGTATCGAAATAATTAATAATAGCCAGATTCATTTATTCTCCAAATGAGAAAAATCCAAATAATTGTGGAAGATTTTACAAACACAAGAAGAAAGTAAACATTAAAAATGAGTTTTATCAGAAAACCATTGATGTTCATACCTTTATTCATCTTTCAATAATGTTCATTAATAAATACGTAGAATTCATACATTATGCTATTGATGAATGTTTTTTACATAAATTTATGATATTAATAGGGGACAAAATTAGGATTTATAATGAATTAAGACTGCTCTTCAATAGGGATAAATGCAGACTAGATGGGAACAAATTATTTCTAATCTATATCAAAAAACTACAAGAAACATTTAGTGTCAAACTATTACGTTTTTAGTAATTATGATATTGGTTATTGTTTTAGATAATAACTACTTTTTGTATTTCTAGTAAATTGTCATTACTTTTTTAACTTTTTCCAATTATCTTTCTCTACAAAAAAAAAAAAAAAAAGAAACAGAAGAAAAATACTTCGTTGTAACTTCGCATAAATCTCGATTTAAAAAATGTGCACATAAAACGATATTGAGACAAGGTCCATCGGTTTTGAGAGGAAGAGGTGTGTGGCCCTCGCTTTCCGGCAGATAGCAGTTGGAGCGGTATTGCCAATTTCGAGGGTGGGTTTTCCTGTATTTTTCACTGCGCCCTTATCAATGCTGTTAGATCATGTGATTGTGGGCAGATTTATCGAGTATATGATCCAATAGCTCAGGGACCTTGGCAAAGTCATTGGCCTTTCTGTAGCAACGTTGCTGTTGGAAATAGGCCGATGTCAATTTATGAATTTCTATTATCAGAAAAAATTATCGTTCCTAATTATTATCTTTCATAGTTAAATACTATATGTTTATGGTATAATATACAAACTAAACTATAATAATATATAAGCTTTCTATGCTAAGTATTTTTACTTTAGGTCTCGAAGCCACCTTCGATGAGGTATATGGGGGGGGCCAAAAGAGTTGGTTCTTGAGGAAACTATTGATGAAATATTAATTAACTGAAAGTTAAGAGTTCGAAAACGGAGAGTACACTTAATTCGTGTTATAAATTGTATGATTAAATAAAAATAAAGCGATATCACACCAGATCAATATATGACAACTAGTGATACAGTATTTTCGAAATACAGTGTGGTCAATGCAGCGCTCCTACTGGCTGATTAATACACTTAAAAATGCAGGCACTCATATTAAAGTTGAGTGGATCCAGGAATTAATCATATAACCTATAATGATTAATTAATTTTAGCCCATCATTAATAATCATAGTGAAGTATATCATAACAAAATTATGATTAATTATCATGATTACACAGTCAGTGGCATTAATCATGACTAATTTAGTAAAACATATAATAAATATATTAATTATTTTCAATCTTAAAGTGAATCATTCATGGAATACAAATAAGGATCAATCATTATTAATCTTGGTTATATATATCATGAATAATTTATTTTATCATATTATCAATCATAATTAATTATTTCTAATCATCAACAATCATAAATTCAATCATGATTAAACATAGTACAATAATCATTTTATATCGTGATTAAAAATAACCATATAATCTATTAAGATATCGTATAATCGTAGTCAATTCAATTTATTTTTTGCGAAAAAGATTTCCAAAAAACTTATCCCAATTAAAAAAAAAAATAGATATTGCTAACTACCTATCTTTTTGATTTGTCGCGTGATTCTGGTTCATGTTACAATCTTATGATCTAGTTAAAAAGTACATGTTATGGTATTTATATTAATGTTAAAATTGGAACATGATTTGTTATTTCAATAAATAAACACGAGCTGCAATACCATTTTCTCGCTCTGCTGGAATTATGTACAGACCTTTTATAAAAATTTATAATTACATTTTAAATCATTGCTTTGTATTATTATCAGTGTTTAAAATCAATAAATAAAAATTAAAATTAAATCCGATCGAAATTTTTATCTGGTAATTTTATTAATCATATTATGGTTTCTATCAAGAGTGATTTATATTTTGTGAGCATAATTGATCATAATTTCTGAGAAAATTCTTTTCGATCAATAACAATGATCATCTGTGAGCAATATATTTTTAAAATCTTATCTTATGTTAATAATATAGAAATCTGAAACTATATTTGTATGCTTACCTCGCTCCAAAAAAATATAGGCCCTATTAGGAATATTTATTATAAGAAAAAAAAATTTCTTCTAATGCACCAATCAAGTAATAAAGCACATTAGTATTCATCGATATTAGTTGGAACTGGAAGAGTTAAGCTTCAAAATCAGTATCTTTTTACTTTAACTGGTGTCAGGTAAGCGAGCAAATCACTGAAAAGGCTCTTTCGTGATAAGTAAGAGGTCCATAGCATTTTTATTTTTATTTGGTACTATTTAATATTCCATAATTTCTGATAATATAAATAATATAGCAAATAGATAAGAAAAAGCAATTTTTATTCAATCTGATCTTTGATCTTTGATTTCTAATTTTTAAGTGGATTTTTTTTCGATCAAGACTTAATCATGACTTTTTAATAAAAAAAAAAAATTCACTCATAGATTATTTTTAACGAAGTCATTAAAACTCAAAGATTGATTTTTATGTTTACGTTAGGAATTATTTTTAAATTTATTGATAAAAAAAATATGATTATTTCATGATTTGATGGAAAAATAATAATCGAATTCAAACTTTGATTTAAATAATTTTAATATACATGTTAAACAATTATTCCAATCTATCTCAATTTTTCTTTTCTTACATGTGCATTCAAAAATTTAAATACATATATATTTAAAATGAATTATTGTTTCATCTATATAAATATTTTGAAAAATAATCTTCGTCTCTGAAGAGATACTGTTCTATTAAAATACTATAGTATTCTTCATGTTTGGTGTGCATGAATGAGGGGGAAAATCGAGATCGATGTATGAGCTCAGGATAACAGTTTATTCATTTGTTCAGAATTTTGAAAGGCATGCTCTAATTGGTACCACCGTAACTTCTGATGACTTGGGAGGTTGGACCACTGGCCACCGACAGTGGAGTAGTTCCAGAGCTGTTCCTGGGGTTTGGGTTGGCACCCCTGTTCAGAAGAAGCATGGCGACTCCATCGCTGCCGTTCTGGGCTGCGTAGTGCAGAGGAGTGGTACCGTCGTGGTTGCCTACGTCCAATTTGGCTCCTTTGTTTAGAAGAATTTCGGCGATCTGGATGTTGCCGCTCTTCGCCGCCAAATGGAGGGGAGTCTCACCGCGGGCGTTGAAGGCGCTGGGATCCGCTCCGGCCCTGATGAGGTTCTTTACCGCCTTCACGTTCCCTTCCTTCACTGCGATGTGCAGCTGAGCCTCACCTTCTGCTGATCTAGTGATGATAAAGGCGTAAATGAATCAATAGATATTAAGAAACTTAAGATTAGACCATCATAAAACGGAAGTTTACAAAAGCAAAGGAATTAACGCTCTTCTAAAATATTTATATTATACTCGTGATTATCTGATTAAACAGATTGATGAACATGAGAACTAATAAAATGTGCCGTTAAAATGCTAAAAGAAAAATGGCTAGTTGAAGACGGATGCTGCAAGACAAAGTAGATGGTAATTAACTCAGAGATCGAGAAATCTATTGAGTTAGGTGAAGATATATTAGAGCTGAACTGAATTTGAACTTCTATTTCAGTGAACAATTTCTATTCATCATCTCATCTTCTTCTTTCATGGCGCCACAGTCCGATGTGGGCCCTCACTAAACTTTCGCCAGGTGGTTCGGTCTTGTGCCGCTGTTCTCCAGTCTCTGACTTTCAGTAGAGTCTTCGCATCCTGGGTCGTACAGTCCTCCCATCTGATAGACTAGACGACCGTCCTCTACCTCTGGCTCGGTAAAAGTTTCGGTCAAGGAACCTTTTTGATGTATCCTCATTATTCATTCGGGCAATATATCCAGCCCAGTGAAGTCGTCCAAGCTTAACGAGTTTTATGATACTCGCTTCTCCAAATAGCTCATGTAGTTCAAAATTTTTTCTTCTTCTCCAGTTGTCACCAATCTTGACAGGTCCAAATATTCTTCGGAGAATCCTTTTTTTCAAAAATGAGAATTTTATTCTCCTTGGCCTACGTAAGGGTCCAGGTCTCTGAAGCGTACATGAGAATAGGACGGATCAGTATCTTGTAAAACAATATCTTCATTCTCTTTGTGATAAAATGGTTTACGGGGTGTTTCCGGAGCCTAAAATAGCTTTTGTTGGCACTGACGATTCTTCTATTTTTTTCGAGGGAAATATCATTTTCGCACCTAACATTCGAGCATCTAACATTTCGCACCTAATATACGTCAACTGGTTGACTTTCTAAAACCTGAAGGGCCAAAACTCTACGAATCTTTCAACGAGATGTGTTGCTTTAAAGCCACAAGCACGCACAAACTTGGTCTTGCTCTCATCAGACCCATCTCTTAAGTAGCTCGCAAAAGGATGAAAAGCTTTCTCTAGTTCCCGAGTTCTTGAAGAGCAGCATCAAATTTGGATATCTTTATGCTATGGAAGGCGAACTTAAAGTCAATAAACAAATGATGTGTCTTCATTCTATATTCAGAGGATTTTCCAAAATTGTCCTGCAGCTGAAAATCTGGTCCGTAATTGATTTGCCTTTCCGAAAACCAAGAACAACGGAAGATTGCTATTTCTTGTAGTTGAAATTTTATTTCCTTCTTAACTTAATATTGAATTTGTGATTTATATGCTCGAAAAATAACGGAAGTAAGTATATTTCATTAGCTGTTTTACAGAGTTATGTGAAAATAGTGATGGTTAACAGTTCATACCTTAATGAAAGAAGGTTCTGAGAATAAAAGCTTTGGTTTGGGATTCTCCAGGAGCCAGAGATAGGGAGAGTAAATATCAAAAAGAGCTATATATATATATATATATATATATATATATATATATATACACACACACATTAATTCGTCTCTTCTTAATCATGACTAATTGAGGACTTAATTGACACTACATTTTCTCCCATTCTATAAAATCATAGGACATATGTCCGGACCACTGTAATATTTCTACTATAATATCTTGTATATATATATATATATCTATATATATATATATATATATCTACTATAATGCTTCATCTTTGCTTGTACTTCATTTACTCCACTTGCTCAGTATGAATACCAAGAAGGACGATATTTACGACTGTTTTAAATTAAATATAATAATATCATAAATAAACATATCTGCACATCTATAATAATATTCTATTTACCTTGCGTTGGGATCAGCTCCTCTTTCGAGAAGTGCTTCCATGGTTTCATCATCGTCGCTTGAAGCCGCTTTGTAGAGTGGGGTCTTACCCTCTCTGTTCCTGAGGTCGGTTTGGGCGCCACCTTGGTCGATCAGATTTACCACTTTATTGGCAAGGCCATTCTGTGCAAAGAAGTGGACGAGAGTATCTCCAGTCAAAGCGTTGACCATCCCAGCTAAATACTGCCAGTCTTCACCGGCTGCAATCTGAAGATTTTTTTTTGTTTGATATATGATTATTATATAATTAGACATATATAATGTAATTTGACATATGATTATAATTATATTTAAATATTTAGGTTCTCCTTATATTTATTCCAATTCCAGGATTCTTTATCTAACTATAAGAAATCTCATTTTAAGCAACATTCTCAAACTCCAATTCAGTTTATTTTCAGTCTTAACAAACCGCCACAGATTGCGCGGCAATGACAACAGTCTGTGTTTAAACAACTAAATATGGCAACTACCAATATCTCGCACCCGTCGTGGAATAAAGGTGCCACTCAAAAATTGGCATTGTTGAAAAATCATATTTAGTTTTAGTTAGTCTACGCTTTTGATTACCTCCTAATTAAAACACACTGAGCATTAGTAACATCCAGGTGGTGGGAGAGTTCACTAGAGTTATCTATATATGTTAAGTACAAAACGGTTATTTCCTCATTTAAATACTATTGCTAACTCAAAGTTCGATTTTTTTTAGTTTTACCACTTATTTTACGACGGGTGCAATTTCTGTAATTAGAACGCAAGGCTGAAAATTTACCAACAAGAAAGTAAAAATTAATGTAAATAATTTTTTGGGCAATCCATCCTATAGTCTTTTATTTTTATATTTTGTTTAATGTTTGCGTTGATGATATCACTCAACTACTATTAACCATACTTCAAATTATCGGTATCGGGATATCTGAATTTATTAGTTTATTTAATCGATTCGAATTTACACCTACAAAGTTAGGAAACATGTAAAGTATCTCCTGATAGTGGTATGCTGTTTTGAAAAATTGGTACTGTGTATTGTTCTTTTTTAGCTGTACTGTTGATTTCCAGATTGTAATCATTAAAAACTGAAACAAGCTGTACAATACTAGTGCAATAGAAATTTATTATAGTCGGTTTGATCAAACCAAGGCCGGGACTGGAGGGAGACAAAGGAAGTATTTGCCCCGAGTGGCAGAAAATTAGGAGAGGGGGGCAACAAATATTGAGAGAAATTTTAGTTTTAGGTTAAGTAGAAAATAATTGTTTAATATATTTAAAAATATTTATTCTGTTTTGACCTTAATCTCTCTCTCTCTCTCTCTCACTCTCTCTCTCTCTCTCTCTCTCTCTCTCTCTCTCTATATATATATATATATATATATATATATATATATATATATATATATATATATATATATAAATTCAGCCTGCGTATGTTTATGATCGCAAAACTCGAAAAATAGGCAGTCGATTTTGATGCGGTTTTCACTATTATTTAGAGAATTTCTCCGAGAAGGTTTATAAGCATTATTTTTTTCTAAATCCTCCCCTTAAGGAGAGAAATGTAGAAAACAATAATAAAAATAGGTAATTTTGTAATCGTTGTCATGCCAACTTGATGCACTTTAAAGCAAGTTCACTGTGAAAACATTTTAACCAGAGTGAAATTATTACGTTAAAGCGTCATTTGTTAAGAAAATCGGTACAAGTGTAAACACGTGAAGTTTTATTGCCGTTTTGACAAATCTATTTTCATTTTGTTCCTCTTTCTAAAAAACATCTGAATGAAATGAGATGAAGAACCTTTAGAAATTGTTTTCAGAATTCAAATTTTAACTTGAAAGATATTAAAGAAATATCCCCCTTCAAGCAAAAATCCTAGTTCCGCTCTTGGGTAAAATTTCAAATTCGGCTCAAAATAACATAAGGGTGGAATATTCGAAATAACAAGGGAGAGAAACCTGAACAGTTATTCCGTTAGGCATGTTAATTCTTTTAAAATTTTTCTACAATCAATTTTCAATAATAATTTTCAATTTTTCAACGTAAGGAACAATATAGTTAAAATATAAGTAGCAGAATATTGAATCACATAAACCATTGATATATAGATACTCACAGATATGCAGGAGGCTACAAAAATCACAACAAATGTTTTCGGGATCATTTTGAGAGGTAGACGATCTGAAGCAAACAGATTATAACACTTTAGAGGATTCTGAGTCTTAATCTATAAATAATATATATACATATATAAATGAATAACTATGAATGTATTTGTTACGTTTTTTTATTTCAGTTGTATAAACAAATCCAATTTATATATAATTTATTTTATTGATAAACACAAATTAAAAAATATATATATAAATCTGAACTATGTATTCCTTTAAATAATAATAAGCTGAAGCTGAAAACAGTTGATGTTCCATTCACTGCAATTTAGTTATAATTCCGTATTACATATGTATATTTATATATCTACTCCAATTAATAATTTTTGTCCTAATTCCTGCATTGAGCCATAATTTATACTAAGAAAGGAATATGAATTACTCAATAAGTTATATAACCAGCTGAAATCGTCAATTAGCTTTTAAAATTGTTCAAATTAATATTATTACTATCAAACGATGACTTGACCGGTCGCCATTTAAATTCCGAAAAAAAAATATAGAAAAATGCAGGCTTTAACATTTAATTAACTTGATTCCTAATTACTCTTCGATTGATAATTTAATTAGTGAAGGGCACAATTTAAAAAAAAAATAGTAATTAAATTAAATTTAACAATGTTAAAAAATCTGAATAGTAAGCTACTGTTTTTTAAAATTAATTAATTAAATTCAACGATAGAACCGTAGATGGAAATATGATTCTAAGGCTTATCTCGAAAATTTATATTTTGATAAAGTTGTGAAAAAGAACACAAGCAAGTCACTCATGCTATTCCATTATTAGTATTATAGCTTCGTTTACACTACTGAAATGTAGTAAAAAATCATTGCTAATAAAATGGGAAAATTGAAAATAATTTCTCTTTTAATAAGAATACATCATAGATTACATTTTAGATTAAATCATACTTGAAATATTTTTTTTTATAAAAAATAAAATATTATTTTCTGTTCATTAGCAGCTTAGCTGAACCAGCTGATTCTTTAAAAAAGTCTAATTAAATTCTTGATTTGGAAAAGACAATTTCAGGCCCTTATTTCCTGTAAATTTGCTGAATTTAATGAAAATTCGTGTAATCGCTCTCCATCATTTAGGGACCCTAATTGAAATACATAATTAAAGATTTCAGATGCTCATTCAGCAGCACTTATAATTTTTTTCACATGAAATATCTATTATTATAATTAATAATTAAAATTTTATTTTTAAGAAATCACTCATTCAGTAAATCAGAATAGTGTTTCACTCATTTAGTTTTATGATTTGGAATGAAATATCTTGTATTGTATTGTATGCATATGCTATCCTTTATGTATTAAAAAGAATATGGAAAATTAGAACTTTTTAAGGAGCAATCTCTGATCCAACATCCCACGAAAAATACAAATCCTTAACAAGGGCATAAGCAGAAATTTCTTTTGGGGTTGGGTGGTTCCAGAAAAATATAGCAGACATATCAGATATATAGGTAATTTACGTGATTTCGCCTTGATTCATGATAATTTTTTAATGCCAAATTTGAATGTGTTGCTGCTTTTTAGAGCAGAATTCCATTAATGAGTTATAATGATAATTTTACCGGTTTCAAGAAATTTTTTTTAAATCAATCGAAAATGTTGGCTTTTTGTAGCAGAATTCGACTTGTTATAATTTCAATCTTTTCTAGAAAATTGATTAAAAACGAACGAAGATTGACGAGTACCTACTGAAGATTTCTAGAGCAGCAAATTTAGCTCTAATGTCGCCTGATTCAAATTTTTTTAAATCGGATGAAAATTTGGGTGTTTTGTGGCAAATATTGCCTATGATTAATAAATTATTATCGGAAGCGAACTGTCAAGATTTTGGAAAGACAGAGTTAGTTTATATAATAATAATTATATATAATATATATATATATAATATATCTCTATCTCTTTATAATATATCTCTTTCCAAGAATTTTATTATAAATATGGCCCTAATTCCTTTTTTTTTTGGTGCTATTTCGAGTAGAATTCAGCTCTTTTTAATTTCACGATATCATGCATTTCATAATCGTGACCTCAGCACATGTTCGCCACTGATGTGAGAAATTACTGGGACAGCTGTTTGGTTCTCTGAGGATAAAATTTCATTAAATGTATTATACTCCTATTCATTAAAATTGTTGATTACTTAACGATGCAATTGGTCTATTTTAGTTGAAGATAAGGTTTCCATTATAACTCGAAGTTTTTAAAAGGCATCTAAAGATCCTAAAACTACTAATATCGATCAACTGAAACTATTTGATTGATCAATTTTAAAAATTAATTTCGAGTTTTGAATTATAATAGTCTCCCCACACCTTTTTTCTCTAATTTTCTTTTATTTATTTCTCTCACAATTTAATAATATTTCTACTGATTTTTATGGAAGAGGGCAAGGCCCCCTCCTTCCCCTCTCCTGCCTGCGGCCATGAATTATAATGTAAAAAAGATTTATTTGGATCAATGAGAAGGATGTAATTGTTTATGTTAAGACGATAAATCATCAATAGTTTGTTTCCCTGGTAGTTAATTTAAATCTGAGATGCGGTTCACTATCCAAAAGGCTGTTCCTTTTTATCGACTTGATTTCTACGAATGCTGAAAAAGTAGCTTCACGAATAAGTATTTATGAAAACCACACTAACAAGTAACAAGGTTTTTTCTATACTCGAAGCCGAATGTCATTCGCGCAACCCATCCTCTGTTGGGGGCAAGCGACCAAGATTAATTTTGGAGTTAGCTGCAGATTTAACGAGAAACTGTTATCGGTCTGTTAAGATATAATCTCTATCCAAAGCAACAAAACACTTCTCTCCACCATTTTCTATGGCCTTACTTGAGTCTGGTTGCTGGAAAAGTTCCGCCAGTTCTATGTTGTTTCAAGCAGGAGATTTTCGTTTAATATGTTAGCCAACTTGGTTTTACCATGGCCAAAAGGAGCCGAAGTAGTTTCACACCCGCTGAACGCATGAATATAAAGCACTATTCCTAACGTGTATACAGCGACTAGATGAATGAAAGAGGAATTTGAGTAATGGCAATTGCAGGCTTCACTTCTGCTACTGTTCTGGAAGTAGATGTTAGTAGCACAAGACCCTAAGCCATTGAGAAGAACAAGGAGATCGACATTGTCTCCTATTACAATCAGACGGTCAAATGTTCCGATCAACATCTTTTCGGCAACTTTCATTTGAGTTGCCGCTTCTCAAATGAATCGTAAAGATGTATGATGAAGTATTTCTTGTAATTCTCATTGGTCAGTATTTTCTCCTGAGGTAGTTAGATGATGGTGGATTCCTCAAAAATTGTGTTAAAGCAGAAGTGAAAAGCACAGAATCGGATTCGTTGAGCACTTTTGGTGATGTTATTAATCGCATCCTCTGGATAATCATCGAAAACAACCGAGACACGCTACCAATCAGGTTTTGATGTAGCTGATGATAGGTTACATAGATGTATAACTGGAAATAATGCCAAAATTTCGGTGTTATTTGGCAGCTACGCAGCTAACACATTTCTTTCGAAGTAGCAAATTTGTTATTTTTTTACAATTAGCTTTGGTCCAAAAAAAATAAAAATAAAAAAATCATAACTGCTTAACCGTTTGCAAGGACTTGACCTTTTTTATGCTTATATTGACTGAAATAAAAAACTGGGATAGGGGTTACAGCCTGTAGCCTACAAGAGTGGAAGTAGCTGATGCCGTGTGGCTTCCCGCTTCTCCTCTCGGTATGTATTCCTTGATGTGTTCAGACACCCAAAATGTGCGACAGTTACCTATTAACAACGTGGTTCAGTACCTTTCATGGTTGTTATAGTCTCGTCTCGTATGCGTCACATCACAGACAAAATAGTCACATGATTGCCAATGACGTAGAAGTTACTGCGATCGATTAATGTCGATCAACAAAAAATGAATACAAAGTACAAAAATTAATTAATTTGAAAATTAAGTACGTGGACAGAAGTAAAAATAATTTCAATCCATACCTTTTTTTTCTATAACTTAAATTTTTTTTTTCTCTTGTATTTTAATTATTTTTATTTGTTTCAATAACTTTTAGGGGAAACCACGACCTCGCATCTGTCCCTCCTGCGTACGACCATGGTCTTCAACATATGGTTGCACCGCAAGGATACTTGACGTTTAACTGCCGTCTTAAGTTAAAAGGCCCTAACTCCAAATCATTTTTCTAAATAATTTTTTTTTTGTGCCCCTATGGTTCTTAAAATTACACCTATTTATGACATTGGATAACCCTAAATCCAATGGTTGGATCCAAAATATTGGTTTTAGAGCTTTCTAATGTCATAAAAAGGTGTAATATTTTTTTCCGATTCGGATGCTAGTCTTCTAAATAAGAGAAAAATATCAGATTTGCGGAATAGATTCCAGTTTGTGAAATAAGATTCTTACATTTTAAAATTTAAAAAACGAACTTTTTTTCTTGGGGACAGAAATAATTTTAACCAGTGTTATCATTTGTTTGTTTAGAGTCTGGTGAGGAAAAATTGTGTGTTTCAAAACGCGAAGTAAGTTTTGAGGCTCAAGCCCTTCAAAGGCAGCAGCGCCGGATATTATTATTATTATTTCTATTACATAATATACAAAACTTTTATTTTACAACAGGAACAAAATAATGTATGACAATTAAATAAAATTAATTAAATGGTAATCTGGTTTTTTATAGCCCCATTCTACACCTTGACTCCTTTAAAACAGACTGACACACACGTAATAATTTGTCTACAGCCATCAGTCTTCGTTTGTTTCATTCTTTCGGTCTGAATTAAAGTTTGGTACTTTCGAAATATTATGAACATATCGGATTAGTTTAGGAATGCACGAATTGGCAAAATAATGACTTCGTGAGTACAGTTACAAGTTATAACTTACAGTTAAGTTATAAGTACAGTTATAACTTACAAGTAGATGGAATTTTAAACATTTCTTAACTCATATCCTAGCAGACAAAAAAAAAAAAAACAGTTTGTACAAATAATTTGAATTAATGGGTGTGTACAATGATTATTAATTATAAATTATTTAGCTTTCTAATGATAATTCTTAGTGTTTTTTGCATTGGATTTATTCTTGTTCAAATTTCACCATGAATCCGGTTAAATACATAGATAATTAAGTAATAAGTGTTCACACCTTCAATTTTGAGTTAATGGCTTATATATAACAATCAACTGATAGAAGTACTTACGTTTAATCCACAGTAATGACTGGAACCGAACATGGTGTGCACATGTTTATATAGCAAGATGTTTGCAAATGTATTCAATGTAAGAGCTACAATTCTTTTGATCAAATATTGTATCAAACGATCTTGTTTTGTTTTTTTGGCCACACTTACGAAATATGCAAACCAAGATCATTCGGTACAACTAGTCGACGAGAGCGGTATGTATGTTCTAGTGTTATAATAACGATTTAGTATTATTATATCCGGATATTATTATCTTATTGTGGATCCGGAACCAGGTTCTTAAAAATGGATTATTAGATTTTAAAATACACCTGATTCTTCGCAATCGAAATTCATCTGAAAAATAATTAAATAATCTTCGTGACAAAGAATATTTGTTCCAAGCAGAACCAAAAGTTCGAAGAAAGTCAACAGTAAAATCTGAGGGTCAAGATTCTATCGTATATTTTTAGTGATAATGGCATAATGCTTCGTTATGAAATCTTTAAAAATCAATAACGTTTTGGTTTTTATAAAAGATTTTTTAAATAGGATTAGAGGGATATATTGAATTGTGTAACAAAAATTTAAATAATACTAAATTATTTAATAATTAAACCTAAAACAGGAAATCAGTCGATGCTCAAAAAAGTTGTATTTTTAATTCGTTGTAGCTGGATAGAAAATAGTAGAGAATGAGTGCAATATTGAATCATACGAAAGAAACAAAAACGAACAATTTTTTAGTTTGCTATTCTTTTATTCCTTCGTATATGGCACTACATTCTAAGTGGAAACGTATTCTTCTTCTCAACATTGGCCACCAATCGGCCGTATTCTTTTCAGTCCTAAATGCCAAGGATAGATCGGGCTCCTTCAGCCACACCATCCACTAACCGTAACGTTGATCGGCCTCTCCTCCGTTGGCAATGGATCTCTTTTTAAGCATTTTCTTTGTGATCCGATTCTAAAGTGTCTTATTACGAGTCCAGCCCATCTGAAGTGTCTCATTATAGCTCCATTAAATCAGAATTAGTCAACTTGTTCAGATTGTCCCAAAGATTCTGCTCAGGATCCATAGCATATGCGAAACCGGTCTTACTAGTGTCTTAATCTTTATAGTTAGACGGATCTTTATAGTTCTATATAGCTCTACCAACTCTTAAAATGTCCAAGTAGTTTACAGTGACATCTGTCAGCGGAGACAATCCTGGGCAATGGTGTTTTGGTAATAGACCTGAGTTCCCAAATACATAAATCCCTATACTCCCTCGAAGGCATACGGTCCAATATGTTCGTAGGGCTCCCCTCCTTGGGATGCTGTACTCATATAAAGTGGCGTCGCTAAGGTAGGGCGAAGGGGACGGCCGCGAATAAAGAAGATTTATTCAATTGGATTTAAGTCGAACATGTGAAAAATTAGTAATCAAGGATTAATGTGTATAATAAGTAGATACCGATCGATACAAGTAAAGTATCGATACTTTTCTTTCAATACCACGTAGTTTTGGTATTGATACCACTGAATTAAGGTCAAAGTAATCAAAAAGCAGAAATAAATATTTTTACTTAACTTAAAAATCAAATATTGCTCGAAATTTGCCGCTATCTGAATTCTGCCGCCCGGGATAAGTGTCCACTTTGCCTCCTCCTCTCTCATGTTTACATTTAATGTCAAAATAAAGGACCGGAAAATTTCTGAAAAGCGTTACTAGTAGTAGCCGTTTCGTACACCCATTCCTAAATGTATCAGCCTTTAAATTATTTTTTTGAAATACAAATATGGTATCAAAGATTTTATAGGTCCTCACTACAATAACAGTATAATTATAGTCATCAATATGTGGGCTAGGAAGTTAAATGGAAGTTCCGAAGAAATGCGAAGTTTAGGAAACCGAAGTAGTATGCATAAGGGGAACTAAAATAAAATAAAAAGTTTAAGGTATGTTAATAACAGCAGTTTTGAAAAATTACGTCATTCTTCATTTTATTATCAAAAATATTAATCCAATAGCAATGATATTCCTCTGATCCCTGTTGAACAGACCCGCTACATATGACTTCATTTGGACTAGCTTTGAATCCTCGTTCAAAATAATAACGACAGAAACTGTTCTTCGTTTCCGATTACTAACCCATTTATTAGCTTCTTGTTCTTCTTTCTTTTCCTCTTTGCCTCAATCCAACAGAGCCAGTACGCTCGATATATCCTCTTCATTTGAGCGAGAGCTTTCCCTATATTGTGTTTAGCAATAGATTGATGATTATGCTATGTATGTGGCAACCCAAGGTGTTTGGGCAGAATTGCTGTAAATAAAGCATTTCTCTCTCTCCTCATAACCTTTCTGGGTTCCCAACACTCATCAATGCGAGAGACGGCCGAAACTCTTGATCTGACGCTTTTCAAGGGAGGTCTTTGGTTCTGAGACTTGCAGCTAATCCCTTATTCTCGGATTTTTACGCGACCTCTCCTCGTTTTGCCGACTATTCTGCTCAGGTATTTCATTTTTCTCCCGTTATCCAGCTGATGTTCTTGTCAAACATGACCCAACTCTCACTCTTCTATGTTAGCGTTGGGAGATAAACTGCTTAGTATATGTGATGCTTCGTTGCTTTCCCTACATTCCTGTGGCCAATTATACTATTACCGATTTGGTAATATATTAGGTTTGCCTTATTCATTCTATTTCCAATTTCTTCATATACTTTACCAGATCTGCTAATGATGGTTCCTAGATAGGGAAACTGATCCACTACTGCAAGAGCCTCACCGTCGCAAAACAAAAGTACATTTTCGTATTCATGCCTGGAGACAAGCACATTGCTTTTGGCAGTATTTATTGCCATTACCTTCCGATAGAGCTCCTCTTTCCTTTCCACAAGAACTTTCTGTAGCTTTTTCTTAGTCTGCGAGAAGAACAATGTAGTGAGTGTATAAAAGGCTCTGGACGAGGATAGGACGCAAGTTCCGTCTGACGATTAATGTTGGGGATGGCCTCGTCTTACATAATTTATCTAGTCCATAAAACATATAAATAAGAGAGGGCTAAGGCTGTTACCCTGCCTGACTCGTTTATCCATCATGAATATAGCAGACTCCCTCCTAATGCACTACCTTTTTTGCACTTTTATATGCTGCTTTTATTATGGGTGATGAGATACCCTGGGATGTTTTTTATTCTCCAAAGTATTCCTTATCTCCTGATGTGGAACGGAGTCGAAAGCAGCCTTCAGATCGAGGAAGACTAGAAAAGAGTTCTTGTCCCGGTCACATATATAGAAAGCTACCCCAATATGTCACATATCACCTATTAATCAACGTTTAGGGATCGTTTAAATAGGGAATTCCCCTATTTAATGTAATTAATAAAAAAACTCTTGTTGTACCAATAGTTTTTATAATAATACATAGAGAGGTGTAGGAGAGGGGGGATGAAATAATAATAATAGGGCAAAGACTAATCAAGGAAAGTGACTACAAATGTAGGCATGATTCAATTCTCAGTTGGGATGACTGAGAGTAAATGACTTGGAGAATAAATGAGCAATTAATTTTGTCTGGGTCTTCCTCCCGTCCACCACCCCATCTCCCTCTTATTCCCTCCCTCACATTCTCCGACTATTCGGCTGTAGTAGACCCCAGGCCATCTTATTTACATATAGAAAATATTATCAGGGCCCGGCCATATTTCCCCCTCTCCAAGAGGTAAAAAAAGGGGCATGTACACGGAGATTTTTATGGAAGAATGATTTGTAAAGTAAAACGGTTAAGGAGTGGGCTGGAACTCGCGTCTAAAATAAATTGTGTACAATGATATTTCAGATTATGTACACTCTTTTTAATTTTTTTTTAAAGTAATAGTGACTAAAATAAGTAAGACGAAATAAAATTTATGGATTTTAAGCTATAACAAAAAAGAGTGGATAAATGATAATTATAATATTAAGGAATATACATAAGGTAAAAAAAAATAATTGTTAATTGTCAAATATGTTTTGTTAAATAATTAATGTAAATACTTATTTATGTAAAGTATTTTCTTATTTATAATGCGAATGTATTCATAATGTTGTTCTATAATAAAGTGTTTAAATTATTAAGTAAACTAGCCTCAGAGATTTTTTCACACCGAAAGTGATGGGGGATTTGATTCACACACCAAAAAATCTTAATCTTAAAAAATTAGCGAAAACAAAAGATTTTTTTTTCAGTTCCAAGGGTGCTTAAAATTTTTAAAAACACAAAGCTATGTTTCGGCTTGAAGCTCTGTATCTCGTCTTCAATATATCAGATATGGAAGTTCTTTGACTCGTTCAGTCTACATGTTCTGAAATATCATTGTAATTATGTAAGCACTTTCCTGGTATTAGACTTTGTCCTGTTCTCTATTATTATTATTTCATTTTATTTTTCCCAGACGTCTCTATGTATTATTTTAAAAACTATTGGTGCAAGAAGATTGTTTTTATTAATTCATTAAATAGGAGAATTCCCTATTTAAATATCCCCTAAATGTCGAAAAATATATGATAAAAAAATGTTTTAAATAAACAAAAAATTAAAGGAGGGAATTTACTTCATAAAATATTACGCAAAATTAAATTAAAAATTGTTCCAAAAATATTAACGAAAAAAAGGAAATAAGATTTATTGTATTACAGCTGTATAAAATAATTTTAAGCAATAAGATATTGTATCTTACAGTTACAAAAAAATAAAAAATAAATTATTCCATGTTCCACTGTGTTGAATAAGATGAGGGTTTCAAGTTGGTTTAAGCCTGAAATAACCTAGGAAACCTAATTCATTTAGTCACCATTTGGGAACTAATGGAGTAGGGTTTTTACTATTCCAATAGGTTTCTAAGGACAGATATATGGTCCTGCTTCAGTCTAGTGGATCTAAATCCAGCTTGTTCCGGCTTGACGAACGCTCTAATTTCGAAATAATTACTAAAACCTCATTTACATGGCTATAATCAGAACTATTTGGACCACAGAGTATATAGAGATTAGATGCGCCAAGCGATGGAAGACTAAAACAGCTACTCCCGCTCCAGAGGACCCTACCTTATTACTATAGGCAATGGTAGTTTCACGTTGCAAATAATTCAGTAGTCGATTTTAGAAGCGTTCCCCATGTTTTTTGTGGTGTTGAATCCGAGCCTGGAGTTATCCAACAAAATTTCCGAGTGCATTGTGAGGCATTCTCCAAAATTGCACTTTGTCTGGTTTCACTCTTTCCTTTTTTTAAAAAAAATTAATTGTAGTCAAGATTCTTTGACATGAAATTTTTGCTAAAACTATGTGATTTTATTCAATACTAGCTAATATTAATTTCATAAATTTAGAAAATAAATAAAATATTTTAGCCAGGTAGTGTTCGTATTGAACGCTTCCAATGTCAGAGAAGAAAATTGTGTCGACCCATTGATTCTCACCAAAGGAGGGTTAATGATTCCAAATGCAGCTGAGCAAACATAAACAAAGTGTATTAAGCGTAACCACGCATGCCCCACTATGTATACACATTTTAATATATGCTATTACCGTCATGTTCTGCAACTTTCAGGAATATACACATTAATATCTGATTCAACCATTTTAAGATAGGTATTTGCCTCAAAAATACCCAAACTTCGATCAGTTTTGTAGTTCATAAATGTGACTCCACTAATGAATGAATAAAGTGAGAATTAAAAAAAAAAATAAGGATATGATTTTTTTATTTGGTAAATAAAACGTACCTTAATGTGTTTTCTTCTTGACCGCACAGATTTCATACGGTCATCTATATCTCCTTTATTTTAAAAATGAAATATTGAAATATTTTTCGGATTCGATTTATTTTTTTATTTCTGGAATACGAAGTAGCGTGAAATGGATGCTGTATGCCATTTTCATCATGTTTTGCTAATCTAGCAGCCAGATAAAAAAAAATTATATTTTTAAAATTATAGTGAATTTTTTCATTCTATACCACCTGTGGCTGTGCGACATTTGTTAGGATTTAATAGCAACAGCACACGACATCTTACAGCTGAACAAACTTACATAATGATCAAGAAGTACGCCATCGTTATTTACATGGAAACATTTTTAAACTGTGCAATTCTAAAATATCAAAAGTACAACTAAATATTATAAATTTTTTAGTAAGGATTTGTTATTCTGAAACATAATGTCTCCTATGAAAAACATTAATGCAAAGATTAAACGTTTATCAATTTTACTGAATTTACTTAGAAATATCAAATGTAAATCAAGCTCGCCAAAAGAAAAATATGTTTTACTTAAGTACGGAATTTTAATGATTGCAGAAGTGAAGGCGTAATTTGGGTTTATCATTTAGAAAGGAGGCTTGACGAATAGAAATGAAGAAAATTTCCAAAGCTAAAAATTTTCAAAGGTGTGTAAGAGACAATAGGTTAGGAACTTGTACCTATACAAGAAGTAGAGGGATAAATATATAGAGAGGAGAGGTTTTTCAGGTTTGTTGAAAGTGGGACAAAAAGATATGAAGGAAGTAATTATGTCGGAAGCTAAATAAGGGCACCTTAACTCGCGATACAAGCAAAAGACCAGAGAGCGTATGTGAACACCAAAGGTAATTTTTATTTTTAAAAAAACTTTAATATTTTTGGTCTCGTCCCTTCCAACTACCAAGACAAACAGCTAGATTACCATACCCGATAAGGACAAATAAGAAAGAATACAGGGAATTTACGGGTATAAAGATGGAAAAATGACGAAATCATAGAACTCTTTAAAGCAAGATTTTTTGAGTGATTTAAGAAATATAGTTGTCCGAAGATCAAAGATAGACCCAATGTTTTTAATATATTTGCGAAAGGTAATAGGTAGATCTTTGGTATATAGTAATGGATATCAAGGACGAAACTAGGATTTAGAAATGCTAAGGACTGTCTTAGTTTTTACTACATTCAGATAAAATATATTCTAATTCAATCAGATTACAGGATTGTTTGGGTATTTCATAAGGGTGAAGTATAGATAAATTTTAATCATGGCACTTCAAAGATTGTGTTACTTTTAAAATTAGAAAGTTAATATTTGGTTATCTTTTCACCAAGGAGCATTTTATGCATAGCTAATCGGTTAAATATTACTGAAAAAATGTACATCTATACAGTAATGTTATGATCTAATATGATACAGTTTAACCCATTAAACTGAGTGCTAATTCGTGCATTTTTTTTTATCTTCATACGCCAATTCCATCTAATTCTTACTGACGCAGGCGATCAAGAAGTTATAGTAGCTAAATGTCGCTTTCAAAACCTGAAAAAATAAAATAAAAATCATACTAGGTAATTTTGTGAAGCGAATTTTCCCATTATCATTTTATTAATAATGATTATAACAGCATTATACAAATAAAAACCATTTCATTCTTTCGACAAAATATTATTCACATCGAAATTTAAGCATTGCACTCGGGATGATAATACATATAATGGTGTAAGTCATAAAAAATGATCGATTTTGTTTTCTTGTAAATTGTTATAAACTAATTGGCTTTATTTATTTTTCAGATCCGAAAAAGGTTATCATCTTAATCCCTAGACTATACTAAATGAATTTTTAAACAAAATGACTCCGTATTGCCTTCAGTTTTACCTTAGCAATCGGTTAAATATCATATCAATAAAATTTGAAATATTTTAATATTAAGCCTATATTGGAAACTTGAGTTTTTCGACGCCGAAAGAACCCGTTTAGCGAGGAAATTCGAAGGAGAGGATGCTCATTCTCAACATATGTGAGTGGATGATTCCAGAAATTACTAACATCAGCCTCAAAAGGAAAGAGGGTTGTGAAAGAAAATCATCACTCGATGAAGAGAACCTGCGAGACTGTTGAGGCAGACCCAACGAAAAGCAATCGGAAATGGACAAGAGAGCTTCCAAATCCACCATAAATCGTAGTCGGCATATCTTAAGAAAAACTTAGTAAGAGTGGTTCCACATGAGTTGACTGCTGAGCAGGCACGACGTCGAATAGAAATTTGTCAACAACTTTTGAAAAAGCGAAATGATCATCGTTTCATTGAAAATTTGTCAGACGATGAAAAGGGCGATGAAAATGATGTATTGGAGAAATTCTAAGACCAATAAACAATAGTATATTAATAATATAATAATATAATTAATATATTAAATTAACGGTTTCTAAGATTATATTCCAATAGGCTGAACATATCCACCATCCAATATCCAATAGATCGCCAAAACACCATCACATATAGAAACTGTAATAATAAATACTATAGTGATACTTACAGTAAAAAAAGTGCTCAAATTTATTTCAAGGATTCCGCCAAACATTACTGGCTTCGCGGCCCTAGTCATCAGAATCAGCAAGTTCTTTTTGTTTTCTTCTGTGCCATTGGTCCAGTCTGACATGTATGCAGCACTGCATACATCTTGACACTAATAAACATCTTAGATTAAACAGAACAAACAAATATGTGTTACATAATTATAAATAATTTATACCTGGAATCGTATCTCATTACTGTACCAGCAATAAAAGTAGAGAACAAATATCACTACAGTACTTTCTTCACCAAGATTCATCAGTACATTGACATCAGTATGCTCAGCCTATAGGCAAAACTACTAGAATCATTAAGTACTATCACTGATTTAAGCTGTGATTGAGGTTATTTTTATTGTTACTTGCCATTGTGATAATGAATACGCCACTGCAAAGGATAGTAACGGTGATGATACACTGGAAAATGATGACAGCAGAGGAGGAGTCCCGGAGATATGTGCATATTCTAGAAACGTCGAAAGTTGAAATTTATTACAATATTTTAAAACACACATGACATAACATTAAGGATATTCACCTGAGTATTTTAGAGTAATATTCAATGCTGTGAACCACATCCGCAGATCTCTCTTCTTTTGCTTTCAACTTCATTCTATTCAATCTGTATTTTAGAACAGCAAGGTTGCACAGGATGCATTCCGAAATGCAGAAGTAAACATTGTCGAAAATATAAAATGCATGTCCCAAACCCATGATCATCGGTAACTGGTAGCAGAAGGAGAAGAAGAACTGGGGCCATGTGTCGATAAAAGGAGGCCATGTGTCTACGATGCGAGTCTTCTCGCCAAAAAAAATAGCACTGATAACAGGTCTGACAATCCAATGCAAAGAAATACAAGAGCCCATTGTCAGGTAGAAGGAGAATATGATCCAAACTCTCTTCAGTGTCTTCCGAATCATTCTGGTTTCGTTTGGATCTTTGCTGTCAAGGAACAATTCTACAGCAGAACAAAATATATAATCCATAGGTGGAAATGATTATAAGTATCTGAGCTAATTTAAAAGATTTATTATGTTTTTTAACCATTTATTTAATGTTCTCTGATAATTTTTAATATTTTATTTGAGGAACAGATTATTAATACATTTTAACCAGTAAATTATGTAATTTAACAATTTCTGATGTTATTTTTACTCTTAAAATTGATTTACAATGCAATAAGTAGTAATCATAATTAATGAAATATATTAAATAGCTGAAGGTAACAAAATAGATTTTGCAAATTATTTACAATTTGATTTAATATAGATTTGTGCACGGCAAAGCAACACACATCTCGTTACTTCACTTATCAGAGATGGCCTGTTAATTAGTAATATTTAATTTTCAATTATTATTTTTATTTAACATGTTTTTTACTCAAACTCATGTAACTTTTTTCTTTTACACACACACACACACACACATATATATATATATATATATATATATATATATATATATATATTATTATTATTATTATTTATTTATTTTTTTTAAAATAAAAATTTAATAAAAGCAACGATGTATCGATTCTAATACAGGTCAGGTATAGTATAACTTCTATGGTACATACTAAAACTCCTATGTTACCATCAATGCCTTCCATTGCAGTCTTCAACGGCTTGGAAAACAGGATGAGGCAATAAACCTTAAAGATTCCAACTATTCCAGGGCAGCTTCCAAATACGGTGAACATGTTGTCTAAGATACCACCTTGGACACATTTGACTCCTACGGCGATCATCATCATGGAGGTAACGATGGTGAAGTAGACACACAGGACTAACCTGTATCTAGACAGCCATCTCCTGAGGAACTCTGTCCTGGCCTGCTCAGCCCACCAGCCAAAAATGTTCAACCAGAAAATGTGAGGCCACTTCCAGATTTCGGATATTTCCTTTTTGTTAAAAGGCCAGCCCATCATCCTTCCTTGGATTAGCAACATCAAAAAAATAAATAAAAAAAAAAACATTCAAAAGTTAATGTTATAATTTACTCATTCATATATTTAAATGTTTATTATATTTCTAAGATGCATCAAATTTTCTTTAATCTGTACCAAAACTACATTCTAAAAATATTTACTTTGTATAAACGGAATTAAATTTCTACCTGAGTAGGTTTAGTACTAAGAGAATTCTAAAGAATAAAGCTTAGAAGAGGATGCCAATTAGGAACGAAATTGATTTACCCTTGAATAAGCTAAGCAAACAGTTTAAGCTCAGTCAAAGTTACCCAAATCAATTTCTCCTCTTGTTTACAAAAAGTTTTCAATATTTTCTGAAATTGCCTGAGTTCAATAACAACTGATCATTCAATGTTGCGAGTTGTATCCTTTCTTACAAATTGGGAAGGCGCTCTTTTCAAATCTTGATTGAATCTAACTTACTTCATACAAATATATATATATATATATATATATATATATATATATATATATATATATATATATATATATACATATATATATTATGATATATATATAAATTATGATGAATAAAGAAATTTATATGAATTAGCGATGAATCACATATTATAGATGGAGAAAAAGTTGGTCCTAGATTGATTATCAATTTCATATATGTATATATACATATACGACCAACTTTTTCTCCATCTATAATATGTGATTCATCGCTAATTCTTATAAATTTCTTTATTCATCATAATTTATTGCTCTCACATGCAGACTCAATGTGTGCATCATTCACTTTCAAATATTCTTAGTTTATTTCATAAGTTGTTCTTTTATATTTACAAATAAAGCCAATGTGTTAATAAATTTAATGAGAAAATTTTTTATCTGATAGGTTGAAAAAATATATTTAAATCCTATAGAATATGTTCATAATATTAAAATTGTTATTTGAAATATTAAATTGTACAGTGTGTTTCTTTGTTTTTTTTAATGAATAATGAATTAAATTCAATATTGTATTCCAGACAATGGGAAATTCTCCAGCATAGGCAATTCAATCAATTAATACTGAAAAAGGACTTCACCAACTTCCAAAGAACACCCCCTTCCTCCTGGCAACATACCATGAGTTCACGGACAATTCATTCATAAAGTTGCAAATCATGAAATAATTTTGATTAATTTAAAACAGAAAATAGAGTGGGATGTTGTATAGTGAACCAAAACAGTAGAAATTAATGGATATTAATTAAAGAGTACATAAGGAATAACAAAATTGCAAAATCAGTTATTGTAATGGACTCCTTATCTGTTATAAATGGACTACAAAACTTATGGTCTATGCATAATTTCCTTTAAAAAATTCAGGCCATGAACATTAGAACAGAATAGCATAAAAGGCAACAAAAGAAACAGTAGAAAATTCACTTTTCTAACTGAATCAACAGAGGACATTAGAACTAAAGACAAGAAAAATTGGGATGAAGAGTGAGAAAGACTATCGGTGAACCATTTCCATCTAATCAAATATCATAATTATGCAGTTGATCCATCTCTGCCTGTTATGAAGGCTGCATCAAACAACATACTAATTCTATGTCAGTGTACCCCTAACTATAATTAAAAACTCTGAATAATACAAAAAACATAGTGGAATTCAAAAAATCACTAATTTGTAAGTTATCTCAAAGCAACAAAATTAATTTATCAATTAATTATAATTAAGAAGATCAGTCATCCCTAAGGGCTGATAATTTAAGAAGATTAATACAAAGCTCATTGTTATATACACATTGTTGTTTTTCTTATAATTAGTACCTACATTGAAAGTAAAATTAACAGTCCACATAATTAATAAAATTAAACTTAGAGATCAACAGTAAAACTGAAAATTTTGGAGGTTTTTAGTCTTTAAATAAAAAAAAAAAGCTTTTCTATAAACACCAAAAAAATAAACAATTTAAAGGTACGGAAAATTTTGTTGATATAAAATTAAGCAAATATACTGTAGTTAATCACTTATCCAAAATATTATTTTTTCTAGATTTTGTGACAAAGTTGCAGATGCCAAGGAAGTAATTCATATTTTTATAAAATAGTAAAAGTTCTAGTGTTTAGATGTTACATTTTACTAATTGCCTTTTATGTAGTTAATCTCAAAATAAAATAATAAAGCATAATTTTTCAGAAATATCCTGAATTTGTCGAAGCTTAGTTATCCAAATTGTTTAATTATCAAATAATATTTCTATTGTTTAATAAACATACATTTAAAGATAAAAATACAAAACAATGGAAGCAATAGATGCTCAAAAGTATCCTGACCATTTGTCACTCGGTACCTAGAAACTGCCCAATTATTTATTTTTGTACATATTTTTATTCATTTAGTCTCACTACAATAAGGTCTTGCCAGTTAGCAACAGTCATACTAATGAATAAATAGCATTAGTAAAACAGGAGTATTTAAATGAAAATTGTTAATCAATTTATTTATATTTTTAAATATTAATGTTCCTTTTTCTTTTTATCTTGCTCTATCGTACCTTCTTTCCTCTGCCTTTTCTTATTAAATATAGAAATTAAAAGAATTTTATTTTTCTATTAGTAGTCCCATAGTATCACCCAAACTTTCAGAAAATAAATTTGTTCTACCATTATTCGTATTTAATGGTTATTAAAACATTTTACATCCTCATACTGAAGATACATAACAATATCTTTTATTACAGAATGTGGAATACTGGAAAAGAAAAGAATTAGCATCAATATACATGCAAAATAATGGCACTTACTATATTAAGAATAATAAGTTATAGTATACATTGGAGCTATTAATATCATATAAAGTACACATTTTATTTTTTAGCAATTACCACCTAGTTCTTTCATTTATCTTTCTTTTGTTTTATAATTTATTACTTTTCCCCTTTGATTTTTTTTCTAGTATTATAAATTACCAGGTAAATTTTTATTCTATATTCATTCTAATTATGTTTTCCTTCTTTCTGATAAAATTAAAATTTAATAAATTATAAAATAAGTTTCTGTTATGCATATGTGCAGAAGATCTTTGAACTATTATGGTTTGGAAAAGAAAATATATACATCAGTAAAAGAAAAAAAAAAAAAAGAATGATGTAAGTTTCTGTGTATTGACTTTTTTTTATTTGTTTTTCTTGTTAGCAAAGAGCAATTTTTGAAATTACAGACCATTCTCTAGGTAAACTATGACATTAAGAATTGATAGCTTGAGTTGAACATGTAGGACACTTCAAACTTGAAGCAGCAATTTAAGAATTTTCTATGTTTGAGGCAATATAAATGGGATGATCAATGAAATATTCCATAAGTTTCATATCTGATTAGTACACTTCAGGACCTCTAAAGCTTAGGTCTGAGTAAAACATATGTGCTAAAATATTGTTTATAGATTTTGTTTTATGTTTGCATTAACTAATCCTCTCTTTGAACCCCACAGCATATGTTTTGTCCTTACAGTTTATAATTATAATTTAGAACATAATTGGTTTCATATTACAAATTAAAAGTTTTGATTAAGGGAAGAATATTTTTTTTTTTTGTAAAGACATGATCTATCCATTCAGCTGATAAATCATGCGATTATCCAAGAATTTTAGGTTTTTAATGTTACAAGTCACAAGGCAAGGTTGTTAATATTCAAAAATTTGTTATATAGCAACTTCATCCCCTAGTCTTCAATTATACTACATATTTTTATACACATATTATATTAAAAAAATTATACAAACATTTAATTGTACATACTACTTATAAAATTGATTGCTAATAAATAATTTATATTAATTAATAAATTGTTTAACACATAAAAAATGCATATCTTTTATTTTCTAATTCAAATACAGACTTTACTAAAATATAGTAAGAACTCTCAAATCTATGCAAAGAAAAAATTGAAGAATCTCTAACGAAACAAAAAAAAAAATCTATAACTAATGAAAACTATATTATCTTTATGTATATCTGGCTTTTGATAGAAGTGAATAATATTGATTGTGTCATTTTTTGGCACAAAAATCTTGTGATTTGTGAGTAAGTTGGCATGAAAGTGAAATAAATCTACAAAGAACTAAAACAATTAGATACATTCAATTTTGTGACTCTTATCTGTTCTGTTTAGAATAAAAATGATTGAAGGTCATAAATACAACAATGAATGGTAAGTGGTAAGAATGGCAAAAATGTTGCTGTAACATCTGAGGCATATACCTATATGCTTTAAATATAAAATTTCCATTTCATATAACTTTTGGTGAGCTGGAATTACCACATACACCCAAAGGCACAGACACAGACACACACACACACACACACACACACACACACACACACACACACACACACACACACACACAATTTTTTTTTTTTCGTGAAGTCTGCAGATCAGAACTGACTATTGATAATATTGTTAGTCTGATGCTACTCTCTCAGGAATGCTGGATGGCCATCAAATGTCTAGCAGCACAAATCATCAAGCAACTGAGGAATGAGGAGAAGGAAAGATGAGCCAGTAGGTAGCCTAATATAATGAAGCAGTCATTATCCTTCCATGAAGTAATGCCTAATGGTGTTTGGGAGGTAGTTTTGTTGGGTAAAAATCCCGCACACGGATGGGTGTAGGCCTGTCTGCGTCTTGTTGAAAATTTCCACCTACCATATTTGGAAAAAAACAAAAAAAACATGCACTCCATTTCTGAGACTTGTTTATTTGGACTTAAGGGCTCTTAAAATGTATACTTTCTTTGAAAACTCGGATTCAAAATTTTTCACAATCGCAATACTTTCCCTTACTATATGTTTCATAAGCCAAAGAAACAATTTCTAAGCCAAAGTAACAAGTTCTCAATGGTTTGAGTAATATAGCAGCATTTTTCTGCTTGATCTAGAAACCACCATCTGAATTAATGAAGTTGAGGTTTTTAATGTTAATAGGACTTTCAGAATTGTCTCCATAGTGGTCTTCCATATCATTAAAACTGTTTTCAGTACTTTTATGAATAATCAAAAATTGATTTGAAAGATCATTTATGGAATTAATAATGCTAAAAGCCAGTCAGTCAGTAATACATAAGTTGTTAATCAAATTTTAACTATAGAAAATAATGGATAAGGAGGAGGAAGAAAAAAAAGAAAAAGATATTGTATTTTTATAAAGAATCATATCTACCGAGTGTCTCTTGAAATAACTAGATTTATTATAATACTACAGTGAAAATTCCAGAGAACGATTGTACTACAAGGAAAAATACTAATTCAGTTAGTTCACATATATATTCATTTTCCATGATCACCCCCTGCATTGGCAGCAACCAGAAAGTTGTAATATGAAAATGCAGTCTTCAATACCTAAACAGAGAATTATTATTTAGGACAAAACAACTAGAGGATGTTTATATAATGGAAACTAATGACATGTTTGTGTATTTTGAGAGGTCAAATTAAATAAAGATTAGAAATTTTGAATTCAACAAAACCATCAGTAAATTCATTATAAAGTATGTGAGTCATAAATATAATTATATACGAAAAGATTTCCAGGTAAAATCCAAAACTCCATTGGTACTTTCTTAATAAACAAAGAATTGGTGACAAAGACAAAAAACAAATAAGCACTTTGTAAAAAGATACAAGACCTCATCCTTTCTTGTTTCAATTTACAATGTTTTAATTAATTATTCTAATCTATGTTAAATATAGATTTTTTTATGAGTAGAGCTAGTAGTTAATTAATCTTTATAATTTCATCATTTAAATATGATTTTTAATGATAAAAATTACATTTAATATAGTTTTACTCAGGAGGTTCAAAACATGTAAATTAGAGGGGCTTATGAAAAAAATGTTAGGCTGATAATCATACTTCCACTTCCTAACACTATAAAATACATATAGTAATGAACACTGTACTTCTGTGTAAAAGAAAAAACTTTATATTAAAATAAAGTAATTAATCAACTTTGCCATTGTAAAGCTTTACCTCATTTAAAATCAGTAATAAAAAAATATATAATGACAATAATAGAAAGAATTATTATCTCACACTCTAACAAAAACAATTTAATGTCATTGAATTAGAAAAGAAGGTAACAAAGGAAAAAATATCTGTAAAAAAAATTAACACCTACACAACACAATGATTTTATTATTCTATGTAATTATTAATAAAAATTACTATCATATAATACTATAATATTAGTCAAACATGAGGTTAGCCTAAATAATATAATGGTTCTAATTAAATCTTCTTTTTTTTTAAACTAAAACATATTTTTAAACTTTAATGAGGCCCACTTCATTCTCTTAGTTGTTAATTCAAAAAATATTTCTCCATCATCATTAAAAAAATATTTCTCCCTGATCATTTCTTAATGTAATGTAGCATGATATAATAGTTATGATTTCTAACAGTATACTATATAGATATAAAATATAATTTTTGGAAAGGCAAGCCTGCTCACTACTCTATTACTTATATTTGATTTAACTTTATCTCTATATATTTTCTAATCAATCTACTATAATATTGTTTTCTTGTATATCTTCAATTAGTTTATATTAATAATTTCCTCTACAATTTTTTTTCTTTCTTTTTTTCAATGCATATCATTTTTTTTTTCTATAACTTTTGAATCATTTCCATCTGTCATTTATATTTTTATCTATAACTTTTGAATCATTTCCATCTTTCATTTATATTTTTATCTATAACTTTTGAATCATTTTCATCTTTCATTTATATTTTTATAATTAATTTGTTTGTTTTTTTCTATCATTTTCATGTTATATCTATGCTGCAGTCCTGAAGATGGTCCTGGATGATTTGGGCTGAAGCATCGCATGTAATAATAAATGAAACACAAACTAATCATTTTGTTTTAAGCTGGCTGATCTCTGACAAAAAAATAATCATTATACATATAACAGTTATATATTAAAAATGATTACATTAATGAATGTATTCAAATTTATTTCAACGATTCCTCCAAATATCACTGGTTGCATTGGTATTGTCATCATATTGAGAAGCTTCTTCTTCTGATTGAATGTACCTTCTGTCCAGTCCATCATGTATGCATAAGTAGCCAATTCAGAACACTATAAATAAAAATAAAATAAATACTTCAATTACATACTAGTGAAATAGAAATTTTTTTAAACACACATAGCAGTTAGCAAATGCTGAAATAAAATAAAATTGCAAGTTATAGTAGATTGGTAAATAACTGGATATCTCTATATGCAATGGATTTATCTTCAAGTTCACTAATATATTAAGGCCTACTAAAAATGTATTTGTTATAATTTTATTATGAATTACAGATATGTTATTAAGGCTGAGGTTGGTAGACTATTTTTTGAAAAGGATGAAAATTAAAAAATTACCATTAGTAAAATTTATGTGCAAGTGCAGTTACAAATTCCAAAACAGGTTTAATACATCACCAACATTACCTGGAATGTTATTTCATTGCTGTACCAACAGTAGAAAAATAAAATTACAATAATAACTAAAGTAATCTCTCCTAAATTTAGTAAAACATTAAAGTTAATGTGCTCCATCTATAAAAAAAAAAAAAATCAAAATGATTAGTAGTAATCACAACTTATTTTATGATTGGTTTATGTCATTTTAGAAGATATTTACCAATGTTAAGATAAAAATACCAGTGCAAAGCATAATGGCGGTATTAATACACTGGAAAATGATTACTCCTTCTGAAGCAAACTTGAGCTTATCACATACCCTATGAATGAACATACTTGTTAAGATACTATAAAAATTAGCTTTAAAAATTTAACTTCTTATTATCCTTTTTTTGTAATTCCATCAGTATGACATAATATGCTCCAGTACTAAATTATAATTTACAGGTTTTAGAACACTCAAAAAGAGAAGTTAATTAATTACCTATTTGTTTTAATATAAATTAATTTTATATCAAACCAGAAATTACTAAACCTGACACAAAAAAATTGAATAAACTAGGACCATAAATAGGGGAGACAAAGGGAGTGCTTGCCCCAGACAGCAAACTTCGGAAACATTTGATTTTTAGTTTGACTAAAAAAAATTTGTTTCTGTTTTTTTATTGTTTTGTCTGTTATTTAGTCAATAAAATGAGAATGTTATGGGATGATGATATTCAATTATTCAAAAATGAGGTACTTGAGTAGAGTGGTGGGGAAGATAAGAAGAAACTGTCTTTGCAACAAGAGGATTCGACAAGAATTGAAGATTTCTCCGCTAAAAGAGCTCCTGGAAATCAGGCAACTGACATGGTTTGGCCATGTTATCAGAATTAGTGATCACCGGGATCCTCTCAAGACAATGGACTACATGCCGGATGGAAAAAGAACTTGAGGACGCCCAAGGATGTCCTATCTGGAGTACATCAGTCGCCTTAGTAGAAAAAGAAAAAAAGATCTCCAACAGACCAGAAATCTAGCAAGATGAGTTCAGCTCCTCGCTGGACACTTCCCTACGCTGAAAGGCACTATAGGGAGAAGTGAAAGAAGAAGAAGATATTCAATTCAAAATTAATTCTCTAAAATACAGTTACAAAACTCTTGATTTTTATTGGTAGGATGGGGGTAAAAGAAGTGGGGACATAATTAAGTTTGCCCTTCTTGGCAAAAATCATAGATCCCACTCTGGAGCAATCCAACTGCAATTGACCTCTTCATAAATTTAATATCAGTTTATTAAACTAGACTATCTCACATATAGACAATATTATTAAAAAACAACTTATACATTTATACTAGATATGGCAACAGCCCATATGCCTTAAATCATAAAATGTTTTAATCAATGTACTATTTGGTACTGTCATCCTTCCAGCCTTCTATGGCAAAATTATTATTATGTTGAGCTTAACATATTCTCTGATTGTCAATGGTTAAGAAAATGTGTTATCAATTAGTAAATATTGGTGAAAACTAAATTTTACCCCATATAACTTCTAGTATGAATCCAACCAATATCAGAAAATCATTAAAATGTTAGGAAACCTACACTTAAATACTTAAAAATATATTAGCAACTTTCAGCATGATTTAACTACTTACTTTAGAATTTGGGTGTGTTGTTTAATACATATCTCTAATGCTGCATCTGACGAAATACTACCATCTAGCTTGAGATGAGTGAGGCGGTATTTGAGAGCTTTAAGCTGACATAACAAGGACTCAGAAATGCAAAAATAAACATTATCAAAAATATAGAATGTGTGACCGCAAAGGCAGACATTGGATGCCTGAAAAAAAAATGTTAAAGACCACTGGAACCAATTATCATTAAAAACAGGCCAAGTGTCTATAATACGTGTTCTTTCACCATAGAATAAGAGTATAAGTAAGGGACGACTCAGCCAATGTAAGCTGATGCAAGTACCAAAGAACAGGCAGAGAAAAAATGCTATCCAACACCTTTTCATCCCATTGCGAATTATTGATTCCATTTCTGGTTCATCTATTTCACTCATCATGACTGAAATAAGAATATTTATATGAAACAGCTTCTGAAGGTTATCAATTATTCTTAAAGTTTAAAAAGTTATGAATAAAGATAGTACATCAAATTATTAAAAAAATTGATAAAATTTTATAGGGGTTTCCCAATATATAGATCCCAATCTGATAAAATATCATAGGGATTCCCAAACATGAATGAGCAGCTTGGACTTAATATTAAAATTATTTTTGGTTTACTTCCTGTATATTTAACACCAAAATAAAGATTAAAAATAAATTTGATAATTAGGTATTATGAAGGTATTCATACTCAACAAAAATTAACATTTTATTTGTTATTGTAGGTTAATGAGCTTATTTTTCTTTCCTTTTTATAAATTTTTGGCATGTATTTTTTTTTCTTTTACTTATTTTCAAGTACAGTGGTCATGGATATGTCAAAGCATTTTATTAAAATTCAGTGGAAAACATAAATAAGTTGAAACAAATTTGATGGAATCACAATATAAAGCTACAATGTATGTAGCAGATGCTCTTATAATCTTAATAATCTTAATATAATTACATTATCAAACAAATAATGTAATTTTTGCAACTTAGTATGTATAGCATAACTAATATCAATTGCAAAATAGGAAACAAAATATTTCCACTATCCATCATTCAGTTAATAGCCAAAAAAATAAAATAAAAAAAAAAAAATAATAAAAAAAAAAATAAAAAAAGACAATTTTTCACTCTAGTCTATTAGTGTATGATGTCTCAGCAGGCTGTGTCACACTGTTTTTAGAAATAAAAAAACAAAGAACATCAGACCATGTCTATTCGATATTAGTAAAGAAAATTTCAAAATTTTAAAACTAACAATTGTGGCATGTGTTTTGCCACATTTTAATTACTATTAATCAGTATACTTTTTAAATTAAAGTTCCATTTGTAACTTCATTTTTTAAGATAATTGTAATAATAGGTAATAGTTGGTACATGCTACATTTATACAGCTTTTTATATGTACAATACATAGTTTATTAATTGTTATGGTTTCATGTTTTTTAATTTTTTTTTTAAACTATTTCATTTTATTTATTGGAAGATAAGTCTTGCTTAAGCTGTTCAAATCAAGCAGAGTAGACTGATTTTAACACTCTAAATCTTTTCAATTAACAAATTATACAAATAATTTACCATCCAGAAGGTCCATGGCTTCCTTTAATGGTTTTCTGTAGCGGATACACTGAACAATTTTGAATGTACCGACTACTCCAGGACCAGCTCCAAAGACTGAGAACAGATTTGCCATTATATCTCCTTGAGAAAACTTGACGATGATAGCAATAATCATACTCCAAAAGCAGGCGGAGGCATTGAGAAAACATATGACACGAAACCTTGACAGCCACTTTCTCCAGAAAGGGCTTGGCGCCTCCTCAGCCCACCATCCAAAGATATATAACCAAAATATAATTGGCCACTGCCAGATTTCTGTAATTTTTTCCTTTTTCCAAGGCCATTGTATGTATAATCTGGCCATTATGAACAGTTTCTAACCGTTGGGAAAACTCTAAATGAAGAAAATAAATTTTATGGACAAATATTTTTAAAAAAATTAAAAATTAAAACAAGTTAAGTTTAAAAATTAATTTTAAACTTCTTTCATTAAAAATCAATTTACTTTGTACTGTATTTTTATAAATTATTTGTTATCTAATTATCAATAATTCAATTTAAATTTGTTTAAATCCTATGTTCTTGTTTATTACAATTACATTTTAATTTTTCTAACTTAAGTAGGTAAATAAATTTGTATGTAAAACTTTTGATGATTAATTTATTAAATTAGGTTGGTAGATATATCTGTTTAAGCTAAATGTAAACAGATATACGTAGAGCTAAAATTTAAATAATTCAATAAATAACTAAATCATAAAATTAAAGGCTTATTTGCATTGATCATATTTAATAAAAATATTTTTTTAAATATTCAATTTTTTGATTTAAACATAATGCATAGGCTTAGATCACTTATACCTAACACATTTGATCAAATTTTGGTGGGTTAAAGTACAATTATAAAATATATTAATTAAGAAAAAAAAATTACATAGGCAATAATTACAAGAGATGGAATTATATATGGCCACTAAATGCAAATGTTAACTAAAAAAGGCTTAATTCAACAAGTCCTTCAAAGAAATAAAGAATTAAAGGAATTTCAATTAATGTTAAGGAATAAATGGTTTAACATTCTATTTATATTAACAATTGAGTTACTTGATAAATTCCTGGAATAATTAATAGCCCAAATAAAGATGAAAATTATTTTTTATAAATTAGTTCATATCAATAAAATTGCTTAACCTTAATTTTTTCGATAAAATAAGAGGAATGAACTACCAGTTGCTACAGATGAGGCACAATGTAATTTAATCTTCTTTGCCGCAGTACATGGAATTATTAAAATGTTTGCTGGTTCAACTAGTGTTGTTACCTAACCTATAATTTATTCCTAATCATATTTACTCTCATGTACTTTCCAACAAACTAACTACTATCTCTTTCTTGGAAGATGGATATAACATTTATTGGCCTGTAATAGTGTTATCAAACAGTCCTGTTTTTAAAAATAAATTTTAATCATTACTTTTTCGACATGTTAAGCCGTAAGAGGGAACATCATGAGCTGAAGCTCATTCAAGTCACAGAACGAAAATAAATAAAAAATGGTAAGACGGCTATGCCAGTTAGAATTCTGTTATTTTTCAAAAGTTATTTTCTTTATCTCTTTAATAAGCAGGTTGAACTAGAAATTAAGAATGTTTTTTTCACACTATATAGGTAAAATATAATTTCTAAAGTAGGAATAATTATTAAATATTAGAATAATAATACTGAAGAGAAAAAATGTCTCTAGTTTGTAGTACCAGATATTTAAGTTGTTTAATTTTTTTTTTTTTACCAGGGGACCTTTTTAGAGATTGATGAAAGTAAAATAATGGTCAATTTTATTACATAATTATTTTTTTTAATAACGCTTATTATATAATTATTTATTTTAATAGCGCTCAATTTGAAAAAAAGCACAAATTGAAATCATACTCAATTTAATAAAATATTCATAATCTAATTTAATATTAAAATTCAAATTTATAAACAAAAATTAAATTCATAATTATTTATGAGACCAATAACATTAGTGAAATGCTTATGTTATGCAGCTTAGGTCAGGAAACCTAGAAACAAACTAGCATAAAGTATAATATATATCAAGTTTCATTATGTTTTAATTTAATTGTAATAATTGATAATTATTTATAAAATCATAGTATGAGATAATCCTGTCTGCCTTTAATAATTTATGAATCCTCAATACGAAAAACAGTAAGGTTTTAATTAAATTAAAGAAACTGAAAGAATTTGAAACCCAAAATAGTCGGGACTGAGATTTGAAAACCTACTTTAAACTGCGAAAATTGTTATAAAATATTTTATTCAAATGGTTACAAAAATTTAAAACCAACACCAATACCTCTTTAAGTTAAGAAATTGTGATTTTAACGATAGAATGTTGTGATTAAATAGGAAATATATTATTGTTGGGAAATCTTGTCAAAAGTGATGGAAAATTTTAAATTGTGCCCCTCTCCTCCAAATAAATTGTTGTAGCAATGTTTCAGGGTAGAGGGGTGTCACTCCCTCCAAAATTTTAAAGCCCAAAAAGTTAAGAAATTTCATATTTTAGAACTACTTCAAACTGCGCAAAATTGTGTTAAAACATTTTATTCAAAGAGTTACTAACATTTAAAACGAATGCCAATGCCTTTTGAGTTAAGAAATTGGGATTTTATTAACGTCCCTGTTTGCAGGCAAAGGAAAAATCCAACCATTAAAATTTGTAATGCCACTTAAACATATTGCAGAAAATTTTGCAATATTAGATTCTGGAAACATATCCAAAGAAGATTAATCTGCATTTGAACAATTAGTTTCCGTTTTGTATGGACAGAAAGGAGAGAGTACCTCTGATGCAGCCCATTTCATTGTTTTCATTAAAATGTATGACAATCCAACCTTCCAGCAAAAAATCAAGAATGTTGGCCCAACAGACTTACCTCCTTGTTGACAAGAACTGTTTAATAAAATAAGATGGTGTAATTTATATACAAACTATATCTGGACCCATTTTTTTTCGTTCGGCACTATAAACATGAAGATCTTTGGCCACGTGATTGTTCTCTTCCTGCAGACATTTTTTCTTTTGCAGGAGCATAGATAGCCTGGAGGGGTTCATCCAACCTCACATAGCAACGAATAATGGTTTCCATCTTGCAATAGCAGGCTACTCATTGTTCCATAATCAGTCTCTCAAGGGCAAATTCGGCAGTGTCCTTTCGACCGATTCACTCGGGTTAAAGAATAGTGAAAAATCGGTCTAGATCCACGGATCAGTGGCATAGCCAGAGGCGAGGTCCAGCGGATCTGGGCCCTCCTCGAAATTACAAAATATTATTACTTATTCTTATCTGTAAACAAATATTGTATAAACCTATTTGAATGCTATTCTATAAATAGTATACCTAGGCTGAGAAAATATTACATAGAGAGATTATCTCTTACATCCCCGGTTGGGATGGGTTTATTTAAAGTAGATCCTTGGACAGACCCCTCTCCTCTTTCTCCCTCCCCCCCCCCCCTCGAAACCAAATCCTTCCTACGCTACTATCACGGATTATGGCTGTTCGGGGTTAGCAGAGATTCTTTCTCCGAAACTATTAGCTAGCTATGGATTAAGCCTATGGGCGGCTGTTTAACATCCTGGAAGATCACAAATACGATTAGCGTTCAAGCTACACAGGGTAGAGTCATCTTTCCTAAGCCTGGTGGTTGTGTGTTAGCTCCATTAGGTTGGTGAATCTCAAATATCCGAGGGAGGAATTATCGTCTGGAGAATTTCAGGCTGCGTGGCTTCCCCTGGTAGGCGATCACCCATTAAGACACCAACCATGCTCGATGTTGCTTAACTTTGATAACTTATTACAAGCGCCTTAGCCCGCTCGGCCATCCCGGCCCTCAGTTCCTGACTGGACCAATTGTCACCTGAAAAATCCGATTCCATATAACATGACCCCAAAAATTGTAGGATGGGGTCTTGATGATGGAGAATATTGTTGCACTTGGTTTGACGGTCTACATTTTCCCGATGCCATACGTGAACACTCTGGGGACTATGAAGACAACTAAAAAGGCAATCAAGAAACTCAAAAAATAAAAACAAATTCAAATCTTTACGTTTCACTTTTGGTTTGGGCAGTTTCTTCATAGTCTTTGTTTCATCATCGCTATCAGTACAACATTTTTCTTTCTGTTTGTGATGTAATTTTTTTTCGAATTTTAAATTTCTTTGGATGGTCCAACTAAGATATTTTGTCAGATTGTATGATCTGTAAAGTCACAAGATTGATATAACTATTTCACAAGCTTGCCGCTTATGACGTAATTTTAGTCAATTTTATCAATATTTATAATATCAATATACCGAAGCGATGAATAGCCACAAAAGAAAATGGTTTTAGAGTGGCTACAGTTAGCACTCATCTATGATGATGTAACCCATTGACAAGCTCAGATTGTTCTATATCAGTGAGTCTCCTCCTTCAGTACTGCGAACCTAACCTCGGAACATGCTGCCAGAAAAAGATAAGCATCGGAGATCGGTGAGTAGATTATTATGAGAGTATTAACAAAAGCGTCGAATTATGTTTTTATTTAGAAAAAGATACTTTTCTACAAATTCTAATTATTCTGAGTGAAGTAAATGATTAAGTATACAAATGATTGGATTAGTCAGTAGAGATTCAAAACAGAGGTCTATGAAGCAATAGGTGGGGTAGAAGCTTTTATTTTTTTTAAGTTGTATATACTAAATACATATAAAAAAAACAAAATGCTAACAAGGGTGATCTCGGGAGGACTTTAGGCAACGAAAAACCCTCGAAATATTAGAACTTTTTTGTTTTTTCGGCTATACTTTCTTAACGTTGCATTCATTCGAAAAATTCAAGGTATAGTGCATTAAGGAACATTAAATTCTGCGTCGAAGGAATACATAACATAATCATTCGGTTAAGTGGTATGGTCGAAAACCACGGTCACGATGCAACTTTTTCCAACATTGTCAAAAACTATGAAAAATATTACATAATAACCTTTCAGGGAATTTAACTCTGTTTAAAATTTGTAACGAGACACTTTTATCTTAAATGCACTGGAAGAGAGTTAGTTATTTAGGAACAAATGAAAAAAAGTGCTTTTTTTAGCGGTTTTTCAAGATGCCGGAAAACGCAAAAGAAGTAGGAGATCGAAAACTTTGATTATTTTTAATGAAAGGGGCAATACGTGCAACATACCTGAAATTCAAAATTATTCCGATTCTCGCAATCCAAAATGATGTACACTGGGCTAAAATGCAGGTTACCTGAGGTGTATTTGAAAATTTGTTACTCAGTAGACGCAGAATTCGATGTTCTACAACTTTTACTCAATGAGTTTCTCTCTTATCGTACGCATTTCCAAACTATAGTCTCATCAAAAACTAATATAACTCAAAAACTGAGACAGAGTATATATATGCACATACATGCATATATATATAATATATATATATATATATATATATATATATATATATATATATATGCATGTATGTGCATATATACTCTGTCTCAGTTTTTGACCAAGTTGAAAGAAAAGTTTTTCTTTTCTCTTCGTTTTTCGCCACGTAACCGAATTACTACTCTGTGGTACTGATTCAACGCAGGATTTAATGCTCCTTAATGTACTTTGTCGATTGAATGCACCTTTTTGGAATTATAGCCAAAAAAGGACAAAACAAAGGCCTAATATTTCGAGATTTTTTGGTTTCCAAAAGTTCTCCCAAGGTCACCCATGGTAGCATTTTTGTTTTTTATATGTTTGTACCCATATAAATAAGTCAAAATAATAAAAACTTCTACCCTATCTTTTTCCTCATACAAGCCCTTTACTGAATGCCCTATGATAGCGTTTATTTTTCTTCAAACAATTTCCTTTTATAAGTAATCCGAAAACACAATCGAGCCTGTTTTTAAATTTTTTTATTATTATTAATTACAAGAATGAACTATAAATAAGTAATTTGAGCATTACTTTAATTTTAAAGAGCACGCATGATCCAGTTTTATTTACCGAATAATTGATAATGCATATCCTCCTAAATCTAAAAAAAAAAATTGAGAACCCATCAGACCAATCAATGATCGATTCTTATTTTGAAGAACTTTAACTATTTTCTAAAAAGCCGATTTTTAAATTCGGCTGTATCATACAAAACTTTAGTTCAGGAATTAATTCTCTTTTAGATTTAGAGCTTCTATGAAAAGGGAATTTAAAAAATATATATTCCATTGGAGAATTGTATAGAGCCCAAGGAATATATTTTTATTAATCGGTAAAATTAAATCACAACCTTTCATTTCTTTTGAATTTTGTAAAAAAAAAAAATTAACATTTCAAGTAATACAGGCAGATATATATATACATAACACAAATACATAACATCAATGGAGTAGGTTTCAGTAATTGCAGTGAAAATGATTCAGAATAAAATCGTAACTGATAATGACATAAATACGCAACAGATCCTACTTATGGACAAGAACTCGATCGAGAGCTGATAAAAAACTAAAATATTTCCAGCTTTGTTCTTAATTGAAAATTTTATTTTATGTAATTGATTCTAATTATGGGATAAATTTAAAATTCCAGAATTAGCTTGGAGTCTGTATAATAATAGTATGAACTATCTATTCAAGCAATTAAGACAAGTTGCAAGCTCTAAATACCAGCGCCATCCACAGAAAATAAATTGAATTGAAATTTATTCAGAAGCGTCCTTAAAAGAAAAGAAAGAAAACATGTCATCGCTGAACGTGTACGAGACCGTTTCTAACTCAAACACTATTTGAGTAACCTATACGATGATTAATAAATAGATTGTTCATAATAAACTTCATTCCTACTTTTTAAAATTTAGATCACTAAAGTATTAGGTAGGTATAATATATTTTATCATAACTTTAGAAAAAATTAGCTTTCAAGAAAGCATTAAATAAAGAATACTGTAATACATTCATACATACACACGCGCGCGCGAGAGTGAGAGAGAGAAGAATATACAGGGTGTCCCATGAAGAAATATCGGTATTTAAGGAGGGGATAGTCTATCAAAAATGTAGTTCAGTGCCACCAACCTCACTTTCTTGTCTCAATCCGTTTTCGAGATATGATTTTTAAATGTTTTTTTCAATAAAGTTCCAAATTTCTCTACTGTAACTGAATATTTTTACTTTTTTTTCACCATTTTTGCAATCTACGGTGAATTTCCTTTAAGATATCAACCAAATTTTAGTACAATAGTAAGAGTACCTATTATTTTTTGGTCTGGGTTTTGTTATCTCGTACCTTCGTTTTTTTTTCCCTAAATTTTTTCTAAAGTGGGTGACTAGTGAAAATAAATTGCCCTTTTATTTATTCTTTTTTTTAAGCGTTTAAGGTGGTTATCACAATGCGGTAAATGGGAAGCTATTGTAGCATTTGATTCCACTTAATTTTCTGATTACCGCATTGCGATAACCACCTTCCCCCCTTAAAAAAAAAATTAAAAAGATAAACAAAAATTGTTGGACAAACAATAAAAACCACTCAAAACTAAAAACATCTTGTTTGCAGAAAAGTTTGGATGGATAAAACCAAGATACGAGTTAATTAAGCCCAAACGAAAAAAAAAATGCTAGGTAAGTACTCGCATTGTTGAAGGTATCAAACGTTTTTTGATTATTTATAAAATAAAATAGAAAAAAAACAGATTTCAATACTTAAAAACAATTCACAGAACCTAAATGATAATATTTCCCATCCAAAAAATCCTGGATTTATAAAATTAAAAATATAGAAAGATCAGGTAACCATTTAATAAAGAAATGGTGAGCCTCAGGAGTTATAGTTTACAATGAAGGAATACTTTGAGGCTGGAGAATACAGGTTCCAACGAGTGGAGAGTTTTTCTATCTGGGATCTGAAGTTAATTCAAGGAATGATCTCACTCAAGAGATAAGTCGATCAAATCGATGTTACTTTGACCTCTCCCGGCACATGAGAAGCAGGTTTATCTCGTATCAGACCAAAATATGGCTATACTAGACCCTCATCCGCCCTGCCTGATAAACAAAAATTGTTGGACAAACAATAAAAACCACTCAAAACTAAAAACATCTTGTTTGCAGAAAAGTTTGGATGGATAAAACCAAGATACGAGTTAATTAAGCCCAAACGAAAAAAAAAATGCTAGGTAAGTACTCGCATTGTTGAAGGTATCAAACGTTTTTTGATTATTTATAAAATAAAATAGAAAAAAAACAGATTTCAATACTTAAAAACAATTCACAGAACCTAAATGATAAAATTTCCCATCCAAAAAATCCTGGATTTATAAAATTAAAAATATAGAAAGATCAGGTAACCATTTAATAAAGAAATGGTGAGCCTCAGGAGTTATAGTTTACAATGAAGGAATACTTTGAGGCTGGAGAATACAGGTTCCAACGAGTGGAGAGTTTTTCTATCTGGGATCTGAAGTTAATTCAAGGAATGATCTCACTCAAGAGATAAGTCGATCAAATCGATGTTACTTTGACCTCTCCCGGCACATGAGAAGCAGGTTTATCTCGTATCAGACCAAAATATGGCTATACTAGACCCTCATCCGCCCTGCCCTCACATATTGAGCAGAAACGTGGCCCAAAACGAAAGCAGATGGGAATCGCCTTCGTATATTTGAAAGGAGAATGTTGAGGAGGATTTACGTCCCTCTCCGTGAGGGGGACGATTGGCGAAGATTCACCAACAAGATATGGACGTGGTAAAGTTTGTCATGCTTGGGAGATTTCGTTGGGCTGGTCATGTAGCAAGGATGAACGACACTGAGGTTCCTCACTGAGAAACTCATGAAAGTGGTCCTACATCGGACACGCAGAGTGGGAAGGCCAAAAACAGAATGGCTAGATGGAGTGGCAGCAGATGTTGGCTAGAACAGCTGCAGCACAAGATAGAGCCTATTAGCGGAGGCTGTTGAATGAGTCCTAGATTCAGCAATGGATTGTTGCGCCAGAAGAAGAGCTTCAGGAGGATTTTTCCGACTCTATCCACAGAAAATAAATTGCATTCAAATTTACTCAGTAGATGAAGCCCTCTTATATTATATCAGTTGTTATAGAATAATCTCCTTGCCCTTCAGTCAAATATTCAATGTAATTTATTATAGTCTTTAGTTAATATTTTTTTTTATTATTTATTATAATCCTGAATCATTTCAGCAATATTTTTTTCAATTCTTGTTGGCTTGTACATCTTCTCGGCCGTCGTAGGCTTATATAGCTATTATTTAATTTGATAGAAATATTTTTAATCACATAAAGAAATTCGCTTAAAAATACAGCATAGACCAAATTTGAGCGAGCATAAACATAGCATCAATAAATCAATTTATCGCATTCCTTCAATCTGTCAAGGTGAAAACTAAAATAAATCGTGACAAATGATATTCTTGGCTTTTTTAAATCAATGTCGATGAGTGCATTTAAAAAAAATAAGGCTATCTTTTTGTGTCAGTAGGTGATTTAGCTAATTAATTGATATTTAATTATTTTATCATCACTTAAAAAAGACAGATACATAAAGAAGCTATTATCACAAGTGGAAAATTGTGATGATTTTTCTTAAGTGACGAGATCAGCAAGGCCACAAAAAAAATTACGATGCGTACTTGCAAAATACGTTCAGTGTGTATGCTATGCCAAGTTTCTGAATCGTAAATTCCAATTAGTTATGAACTGATCGAGTAATGTTCTGATGTTCATCTCCCTTAAACCTCCAAATCGTGAAATACCTGACTTAAGTACCGAATGGTTAGTTTACCTTAAGAACCTCATTCCTTTATTTCCCATTTTTTGTTAGGAAGCGCAGAATAAATTAACAACAAACTTTTTTTTTAAATACGTAACTTACATGGTGAAATTTTTCCTCAGGTATGTCAGAGTGGACTTAATTATCTCCCTCGTTCATTCCCTAGCCTCCTTCGGTTTCAGAGCACAATCAAACGCGAATCCTCATGAATCCTTCAATGAAAATAGGCCTAAATTTTCTTCTGAGAATCCCCTCCTTTCGAAACGTTGTTGATCATGCTCGTATGCCTTCGGGCTCGTCCAATATTTTGCAATATAGGATAGCAGTCTCGATCGTTTTGCAAAAGCAATTTTTTTGTCTTAAAAATAATTCTACTGCAGAAATCTCATAACAGCACTTAAGTTGGTAGCCCAGATCCTCCTATGTACAGATTGGAGCAGGAATAACTGACTCATTTTTAAAGGTTGTAAAAAAAAACAAGTTAATGTCTCTAGAAAAAAACCCTGGTTTTATTATCAAAAAGTGCATTATAAATAGTTTCATTTTAGTGAGTTTCAAAAATTACATTTTACAGATATTGACTACGTATTGCTGAAGACAATCCTAGAAAATTTCGATCCACTCTTATTTCTGGTGGAATAACTGGTGGCATATTTTGGGAGGGCGACTTGGGCGGCTTTTTTAGACTTCAGTTCAATTGTCTCGTACTTTTTAGTGGAGGAAGGTGTAACGGTAGCTGTGAACTCCGACCATTACGTGTACAGGTTGGAGACTATCCAACACCTTTTGTTGGATGAAATCGACGATGAGGATGTGTGGTTCCAATGAGATGGGGCCATGGCTCATACATCTCGACGTTCGCTTGGAGTTTTGAGAGAAATGTTCTCTGACAGATTGATCTATTTAAAGGTCACCTGGGGGTGACCGGCACGATCACAATATTTATCTTAGGTAATTAACACCTATCAGATTCAGTTAAATCAATATAACCTAATAGCAGTATCATTAACAATCATCGTGTACAATCATTTACTGTAACCAATACACATATGTCATTGTAACTGGGTTTAGAAGAAAATTAAGCGATCCGGCTATCTAGCATGGCCAGTTTCTTGGGTGGGGTTATATAGTGTTTATATAGCCATTCAACTCTTTAATAATAATTGTAAGCAATTTAAGGTTTAAACCAGCTCATAGCGTATGATTCTAAAACACTTTCCAGGTATATCATTCCAAAATAATGTATTTATTTCTTTATTTCCCATATTCTAATAACCAATATTTTTGTATTTTCTTTTAGTGAGCTCAGAGGTAAAAAGAGTGAGCCCATAATTGCAAAATGTCAAAAAACTCCGAAAATATAGTCCATCTTACTCCAGTCTTTCCGTTATTTTCAAAATTTAGAATTATATAGGTCTGCGATAAAAAAAAAATAAGCAAAAACTGTTTTAAATTTTTGTGTTCTGATTTCAGGAAAAATAATGAAAAAAAAATACATCACGTTTAATTTGCATACAAATCACACATTACGTTTACTATTAAGCTTTTCCGACATACGACTATAGGTGAAGAGAATAAAACATTGTTTTGTTTTGTTCTTACTATCAAAATTCTGACGCATTCAGTTGGCGCCTTGCTATACGCCACTCAGGTATGCTCTTTCTTGTTATTAAAAATTAAATGAATAAAACTGAGAACGGACTCGGTAAGAGTACATCGGCATTTTTCTGAGGATCTACTCAGATAGTAGAGTACGTTCTCAGTTGTATTCACTTAGAAAGGTGAGCAAGTACTCCAAATCAAATAATCTGCCCTTATTTAGAGCATCTGCTCCATTAGTGAGCATATATTCCATTCCATATAACTTCTCTTTATTCACATCTAACCGGAGCATCTGCTCAAATTTTTGAGGAATGAGCACATGCTCAGTTTTATCCACTTCAACTAATGTTTCTTTGTATTTAAAATCTATATGATATTAAATTTTTATCCTCATAAGTTAGCCAACAAAGTAACCAATACAAGTTTAGGATGGCAGCATATGTCAGCTTTTGTTTTGTTGAACAGACTGTTTATATTGAATTTATTCTGTTTATTTCAAAAGAAATGGTTTCGAGTGAATGTGTTAAATCGCCAGATTTTTTCTGCTACATTGGGGATTTGGGACTCATACAGGTATAATTTAACAATGAAACATTTCTGATTTTGATAAAAAAAAAATTTACTTTGAATTAAAATTGGAAGATCAACATAAACCTTGGGATCCTCAAAAAGTATGATCCGTGTGTGTCGAAGGATAAAGATAAGTTTGAAGGCCAGAAGAAATCATTTCGTTTTGGAATACCTAAAATTTGGAGAGAACCTAAAAACCAAGGTTTCAATTTAAAAAATTAAAAAGGAGATTTCATTTCCCAAAATCCCTTCAAATATTCGCCCTGTTCATCGTGGACTTGATTTACCACCCTCTTCCTCTCCAGATACATTGGGAAATATTGTAACGACACAGATTGTCACTTAGCAGCAATGAGGATGCATTGTCACTTAGCAGCAATGAGGCTTAGCTTTTTATTCAATCTGAATTAAACGATTTTGAAAGTGGCCTGAGAGACAAAAGATTTGGCAGATGATTTCGGTTCACAATTAAAGAAAAAGCAGTTGTTGGCTGACGGTAAATCATTTTCATGGCACCGGTATAGGGAAAAAGAATTTCTGGCTTCTTTTTTTTTCTCAAAAGGGTGGCCAAAAATAGTTTTTGTCTCAATATTCCTCGAGCAGTGGTAAACGTTGTAATACACCCTTGTCACTTCTTTCCTAAATTTATCTAAACATTTATGTAATTGTTATACAGTTTATTAGTCAAATTAAAAAATCATGTTTTCAAAAATTGCATTTTTGTTTATTTTTCTTTGAAGACTTACTTCAATTTTTAGATTAACCTTACATAATAGAAAAAAAAAACGTAACTTTTGAAACCCGCACCAATACTTCATAAAAATCAGCTAACAAAACTAAAACAACTTTTTATAAAAAAAACAAAACATTTTTTGACGGATTATGCCTTTAGTCGAAGCGCATTTTGTTATTTTTCTTTCAGAAGTTTATTATTATTTTTAATAATAAAGTATTACCAAATAAATGCCTAGTGTGGTAACCCTGAGGTAATTACCCCTCCACTATTCCCTCCACAATAAGCCACCGACATCCCATCAGTCTTAGCTGCTTCGTCGAGAAGTACAGATACATGTTATTAATAATTGTAATATTTATTGCAATTCGGATTGCACGCTATTATCCTATTATGAGTCACCCTTCCAAACAGGTAGTTTATTCAATATGTTGTTGATGCATCTAATACTTATTAAAGCACATAAATATGTTCTTAAAGATGAACAATAGAATTTTTATTTTAATAAATCGTCATCCTAATTATAAAACCTCGTTTATAATTAACTTAAAAGTCCATGTAAGTAAAGCTGGAATTAAAAGGTTTTATAATTAGGGTGACGACATACGTTTTAATATTAGTTGAAGAAAAATTTTTTTAAAAATAAAATAAGGTGATCATTCTCAAATAAAGTAGCGATTTATTGTCCGAGCAGTTTAAAACGCAATTAAAAGAAAAAAATACTTTAATTTCATTATATCTTCTGGTTACGTATGAAGACCATTGACCTTAATTGATGTAGGGCCGAGAATTTTTCTACTCCATTATTACAGAAATAAAATTGTATTCAAAGACCCATTTTGTAATGAAAACTTCTAAAGGTACTTTTGACATATGGTAACTTGATTAAGAAAAATAAACTAATACTCATTCTGTTTGCTTGGATGTGAAACTTCTTGACAATAACTAAATCTATTTAGCATTTTCGAAATATGAAACTGTATTTCATTAAACCAATAATAAAGTGAACATTTTTTTCAGAAGGTAACGTAAGTTCATTTAAAAAGTATTTTTATTGCAACATAAAGATGATTAAAATAGTCTATTACTTGTCAACCAATTAACCAAAGCCCAATGAAGAGTACCTTACACGAGTCTAGTTTAAAAAATTCGTGGTGACAAAATACAGGCACCGTAAAAATTTTAATAATATTTTTTTACCTTACATTCAGTTAAGTAATTTATTAGCATAAATATAGGTTCTATTATACCAATCTCATTGTCTGTATGTATAATAATATATTGTTTTGTAATATATAATATATTGTTTTGTTTGTTAAATAAAGTTTTTTTTTTTTTTTTTTTTGTAATACTGATCATTAATTCTAAAATTATAAGATCAGGTAGGGGAACGCCCAATTACCTTAAAAGTGGAAATGGTAGGCACGGGTAAACCCCTGTTTTAAATTCCATTTTACTAATTAAAATACCTGTTAACAGAGCAAATTATTGTTCTGAGAAAAACATCACACCATAAATATTAGATAAAATACTTGATTCCATTGTTTCAATTAATATTTAACTGTCTTTAAAGACTTGATCATGATGTTTAAAAAGGTAATTTAAAAGAAGAGATCTTTATACGATCTTTATCTAGCGGCTGTTAGTCACAATTGATATCTTGAAGCATAACACCTTCAGAGTCTGTAGATATCGGTAATATGAGCTGTCCTCGGTGATAGTTGCAATTTTTTTTTAACCTTAAAGATTTCTGAAATAGTGAACCAGCTATAATTATTTATACGGTTAATTGGATAAATAATTTGGCAGGTATGCGATTGTAATTCGTAAATATTAATATCGTCATGTTTGTACCCTTTGGCTGGTGCTGCCATTGCTTGGAATGTGGTAAATAGAATGATTTTTTTTAACACCATTTTTAATAACCTAACATAATCTTATCAACAGCTGAAGGGTCAGGGGGAATAATGATTAATTTTTTAATTCTTCAAATTTTTTGCAACTCCACTTCTAAAAGTTGCATAATTAAAAAAATACTTTTTAAGAAAGGTTTGGGGAAGAAAAAAATATATTTTGTCTGTAAACTAAATATATCTTAAAAAAAAAATATTTTTTTTTGCATCAGAGGAATAAGCCCTTCCATTATATCACAAATATTCCTTTATTGGCAACAATTAAAAATATTCACTTAACTAAATTGCACATAAGTCATTCCCTAGATCATAGCATCATTATTATATCTTATACAGACTTCAGTCATTGCCTATTATAATCCTGTTGTCTCACATTATAGTTATAATCAATTTCATGAGAAAGTTTTTTTAATGTTTTTATTTCTTTAATTTTTTAATAAGAATACTTATAGTCGTATGTGTAAGGTTGTACAATAATATATTGCTTTAAGTCACCTATATACGAATTATATAGTAAGGGAAAGTATTGCGATCGCGAAAATTTTCTAGTTCGAGTTTTCAACGAAAATACACGTTTTAAGGTCCTCTGAGTCCAAATAACCAAGCCACGCAAAATGGTCTGTGTGTATGTGTGTACAGCCTAACTCAAAAAAAAAAATTTGTACGACACTGAAATTGCGTATTTAAGGTATGGCTATGATATTACAGCAACATTTTCGTCAAAATCGACTAACCGGAAGTGCTACTTTATATAATCGATTTTACACTTTTTTATAATTTTCTCGAAAACGGCTCTAACGATTTTGATGAAACTTGCCTAAATTATTCTTCATAAAGGTCTTTAACTTTTCATGTGTATAATATATCAACGATATGCAATGCAGAGACAAAAGTTATGGCGAAAAGAATATTTTATTTGTGTTTAACTTAAAAAGCATGCAATTTATAGTAAATTATGTATAGAATTGTATGAAAGGTTATTAAATTATCTAAAAAACAAAAAAAGAATCATCAAAATCGGACCAGTATTAGCAAAGAAAAAGCTTATTTTATTAGGAGTACAAGACCGTAGACAGATAACCGAGCGCATCCGGAAGGAGACGGATGCGACCGAATCTCCTCTTATCAATCCGCCGATCTGTTGTCAAGAATACCGTCTGTAATAATGTAATTTAATAATACAAAAGCTGAAATTAACTTAATAATTTCTACTTTTATATTATTTAATGGAAAAAAAATGTTTCCATGGAAACTAAACCGAAACTTTTAAAAAATATTTTCAACTTCACATACTTAAAATATATATGTAGTGTCCAGAATTGTTGTACTAAAATTGTTTAAAAAAATGTTTTATCGTACTTAAGTGGGAGAAGATGTGAAGAAGTGGATGCTGCTGAGTTTATTTCAAGTATTGTTTATGTGAACTCTTTAAAATTATATTAAAAAGATAATTATTATAGGACGGTAAGGGAAAGTTGTGATGTGCGCACCGCACCGAATTTTTTTAATCTAGAGACTGGGCAGTTGTGGTGCAGCATGCATGTTCATTATAATGAAATTATCAAATAAAACATCACATAATTGAAAAAAAAAATAATTTCGTCTGCTTTTGTAAAAACGTTATTCTATATATTGTAGTATTATTGCTAGGAATTTACAACACATAGGGTTAATAATTAACTCATGTACTTATCCTTTATTTATTGTTATTTGCTCATCCCTCCTGTAGTCTGTGGGTGTAGTTCCCTACATGCCTCGAAGTGGTTGTGCCCTAAATTACTTATTTTCCATAGATATGAGACATTAAAAAAAAAAATGTTAAATTCCAATCTTAAAATACTTTCCAATCTATAATTATGTAATTAAAAAAAAATATTATTGCAAGTTAAATTAATTAATGTCTGTATAGTGACAATTTAAATTTTTAGTGCCAGTCTTACAACTGACAGTATTCTTCATGTTTTTTTTATCTAGTTTGCTTCCAATATTTTCAATTTTCTATATATTTTTCCTTTTCTAATATTTTGGAATTATTAAAATCAAAACTATGTTTATTTTGTATATTGTGTTGTGCTAATGCTGTTATGTTTTTGTTCTTATCATTTTAACAATTACTTCTGTGCTGTTTAATTCTGGAACGCAGTTTTTTAGACGTTTTCCTTTATACATTCAGTTAAAATTATTGCAATCCAAACTAAATAAATTTTACTTAAATTATACCTTTTAATAATATTTTTATTAAAATAATTAACATAAATTAATATTGCAAATTAACATATTGATTAATATTATAAATTAAAATATTATAAAATTTACTTAAATTTTATGTAGAAGAAAATTGAAAACCCAGAAAAGTCATTGGTATTGATTAGTATTTCACATCACGATTCCTCTTCAGCGTAATCGGTGGGTCATAGAGTGCTCTACCTCTTCTTCAGTGTTTATGTGTCATCACACCCAAGTGTATCATAGAATGCTTGAGCTTCAGGATATATTTTTTAGATCTAATAAATCATCAAGATTTACCTTTTTTAGTGGAAGAGTACCATGGTAAGAAAGACTGAGAGTAGGGCCTATCTTTATCTGATTTATTTCTCTAGTTGTTTAACTACTTTGAAGAAGAAATGTGTTATGATACGCTTCGTCACTGTACCATGGACATCAATCGGTCTTCCCGTCACACGTTTTCTTCCCTCTTCATTTTTAGGCATATTATGAAAATTCTTTCCAAATTCGATTCATGCTTCGATTCGTTTTGGAAAAAGCCACAAGATAGCATTGATTTCTCATTTTCGCACAAAAATTAACACTGATCGTTATTCCGGTCATCCTTCAGTTATCAACAATAAAAAGTATTTCGATATAACGAATGGAAACGTTTGCTGTATTTTCGCCATAATGCATAGAAAGTAATATCAATTTGATTAAGCATGAATCTGTTTTATTTCTTACAACATTAATTCTGTTTGCGGTCAGAGGTTAGTTTGTGAATATTCGTAATATATCGATGCCGTTTTATAAAAAATGGCTTAAACGCCAGAAATTCGAAATTTAGGTTTCAATTGATTTTGGGACGTAAACCACCTCTGTCGTAAATCCCACTCACGATATACCGAAAAAAAATTGGAAATGGTCTAAAAATCCAATATTGATGACCTAAGCACCAAATACTAACTAATCTCAGTTGTCACTCTGGCCTTAACCAGTGCTAGAAGTCTTAAAAATATGTTGTAATTATAAATGTTTTGCCACCTTAATAAACTCCTATTCTGTACAATAAAGAATAAAATTTTTAAAAAATTTATATTGTTATTTGTGGAAAAATCGTTTCATGTGTTTCCTGTAAAGTTTGCTAAATGGCGCTTACGCCTTTTTCAAAAAACGACGTCGATATATCGTAAGTTTGACTTCCTTTCTAGACTCGAATTACTTTTTTTATTTTTACAATATTTCTTTTTATAATTCATTATAAAACATGCTGAGTGTGGCATGCGAATGGTCTGTGGATAAACCAGAAGCACTCCTATCAACCTCTTATGTAAAGTCACGAAACCATGTTCATTTCAAGGTCTTTGGAGGGTTTTTTTCGGACTTAGCTCAGAGAGTAAGATTCTAGGCAAGAGACTCTTAATGATTTCATTGACAAATTTAAAATTTAACGAAATTTAGATAGGAAACGGGTTGATTCAAGACTAAATGGAAATAATACGGTCAGAACATATAACATATAATTATCTACACGGATATGAACAATCTTAAAAAAATTATTTTGAATAGAGGTGCCTCATAAATAAATAAGCTTTATGCAGCTTACGTCAATGGGCAGGTGCTTTATCAACAAGAATGTGCTTATATCAGTTGCTTTATACCAATGAGAATGCTTTATCCATACAGTAAGCCAGCCTGCCCAAATACATTGAATTGCTACAACCACAAGCACACTCACCTATTCACCATATATCAGTATTATTCTGATCATTTTCCGTTATTACCCTATTTTTTTTCCTCTCTACTCCACTATCACTCTTTTCCAGTTAACCCTTCACGATTTCATAATATAGAATAATAAATGAAAATTCCTAAAACTATACTAATGCATAATTCTATTGATTAAATTAAAATTAGGCTAAAGATAATAATAAACACATATCTACTTATGTAGGTGATCGTGGACAATGCCCTAGGAGTTTGGAATTCACGTTACATTTTCGGGCAACATCGTGACATCTCTAGAACTAAGTCCTAGGTCTTCCAGAAAGCTCCTTGTTCAGTTCGGAATTGTTCCGCTGGGTCCCAACCAAGGGCCTCCCACGGAGAAGCCTCTCCTAACGTCTGGTGGAATTTCTCATTTAGGAATAGGATGCACTTCTTGTATATTTCCTTCATTTCCTTTTTCACTTCACCCGCATATTTTATATGAAAATTTGTTCATATGAATAATGAAAATTGAAATAATGAGGAATGATTGAAGGAATGAGATATGGACGATATCACATAATAAAATTTTGTCGCAAATATTCACTCGTATTAATTTTTTTATCGCAATTTTTGTACAATTTATTTTTCTAAATTCTCGTTTCGACGGGTAGAGTTTATTAAACTGATTGCTTATTTTAGGAAATAATTATAAACCCATCATTGCTTCTTCTCTTTATTGAGCCACTTTCTTTACACGACGTTTCGGACTGGTCTGTCCATTTTCAAGTGTTCTTTGTGCTATAAGTATAATTATAATTTATTATTACAGCCTGTTAATTAAATTATTGTCATGCAACTATTCTTCTCCAACATATCATTTTATCTCACATTTTATCCACTATCATTTCTTTACAATAATATCCTAATTGTAAAATATGAACATACAGATCTATTTTATATTTGCTTATTTTTAAAATTAGCCAATACTTTAATCTAATCCGTTAATTTATATTTTTATCTTATACTCGTAAATAGGATGTTTTGTGGGATGTTAGTGTAGCATGTTAGACAATAAGGATGTTATTACATATTGTTACTGTGCTTCATTTAGATGGATTAACTGAAAAATATCCTCATCTGTTTACACTCGTTTAGCTTAAAACCTTCTCTATGATCATTTTGTCAAATACCCTCCCAAAAAAGCCTGTACCACTTCAGCCCATGAATGGTCTTGGGTTCAGTACTTGGTAAGGACCGTACTGTTTCTAAGCCAACTGTTGTGCAAGGATGTGATTTGGTCGAGACCACGCTCAACCGCCAGGTTTTTTCCACTAATTAAGAACCCACTTTATAGAGGCTGGGCGGTCCTCACGAGGGACTCCCAATCCCACAGGCTGAATTCACAGCCGATAAAAAAATAAATAATTATTTTCCACACCCGGTCTCTAACCCGAGACTGGGAGCATGGTAACACAGTGCCTTACCACTTAGCTACTCCGCTCCCCATTTTGTCAAATAATAGGAAAAATTAATGTTACATTACTGTGAAAAAATATTATTAAGCATATAAATATTTATATTATTTGAAATCTTCAGTTGGAAGTCTCAGAAATTCAGTTAGCTGCACCTCTATAATTCTATCTATAGCTATAAGCTATAATTCAGGTAGTAACACAATAATACCTTTTTGTGAGCCTAGTCTCGAGACTTCTCTCGAGAGTATTCTGTCTCATGTGGGCACTCAGCTTTCATGATTTTCGAATAAATGACGCTGTTGCAGCAAAAGAGCGATATGTTTTCCAGTTGTAGAAGTAATTAACTTATGTCCTTTTAAATTCCGAAATATAGTTTTTTCCCCCATAATTTTAAGAAAATTAATGGTGCTCTGGTCTAACTTCCTTACTTGCAAGTAGAGATAGTTAAACACTGAAGCCTCTTATAGGCTTAATGTACAATTCCCACGGCTACCTATAATTTTCTAATAATAGACCATAGCAAAATAAATATCAGCTTACCTATTGGGAATCGAATCCACACCGCTCTTGCTTTTCTCTCGGATATCGTCCTATTTAACTTTATTTCCAAATATTTTTACATACTTTCTCATCTTGGAGATTGGGTAGACATGCATACAGTCATCAGATATTCGCTTGACCTCCAATCTCTTGTGGGATATTACATTTTCCCAACTTAAGAGGTAATTGTGTTTAAAATGTGAATAGAAAATTTCTGAACAACAAATGACAGTTTTGTAATAAGTTTTGTTCTAACTTCATTTTATTAATACGATATCTAGTTATTGCCTATTCAACTTTATCTTTTGAAGAGCAAAATTAATTATGTATAATAATGCGCAATTATAGATACTGATAATATTACTTGTCATTAACTATTTTTTATTGAAGTTTTTAAAAAAGATCTTTAATTAATTAAAACTTCCAAAAAATAATAAATTGATAATATTACTTTTTTTAAATGCTATTTATTTTATATTATAATTAGAACAAATACATTTAAAAACAAAACAAAACAGGAAAATTCGAAGAAAGAAAAAAATTAGCCTCTGTAACGGGATTTACCCCAAGACGTCCAACCTGCAAACAGGACATGAGTTCGTGGGATTTTAAAGTGAGCCAGATGTCTAATTATAATCTTATCATTATCTTTTGTTTAGGAAAGAGAGAAGGCTAAAACTGAGAAAAAATGCAACATAAACCTTTGCTCGAAAGACGACCAAAATTTCATTACTAATATTAATTACTATGTTCCATACTTCCATTTGTACCCATACAAGGTTCTGGGTGCTCCTCCACCAGCTTGTACTCCTATATATTAGATCTGAGGCCTCGTGCTCAGAACAGAGGTTTCCTTCCCTCACAAAGTTAGGAGATTTATAGCCTCTGTTTGTGGTATCCATGTTCCGATATCTTTACTCATACCCTTAGCTTCCGATCCTTATTGATTCGGAGGCGCATCCCTCTGACGATGCCAGTCATCCTTTCACGACATCTTCTCATCCTACTTGCCCAATTCTTGAACATGTATGGTCGAGGCCTTCTGTAACGCATAACATGGTTTATTATACACAACCACCATGACAATATATCGACAATATGCCTGCAAAACCTACTAAGTTTCCATTTATTTCAGTATCACTAACGAGGTTTTGCTGTATCGAATGGTTATCGATATCGAATGGAAAGTTTTTAATGATTGAAAATATAAAATCGTAATGCATTTTAAAGCAGAATCTCACTATCCATTACCTGTCAAATTAAACTAAATAATAAAGACGAAACTCAGGACAAAAGACCATGTTTAGAGGATGAAGCGTAGACTGCACATATTATTAATAAAGCCCTTGCAAAATATATAAATCTATGTTCGGTGGCACAACTGCAGATATTGCTAATAGAAATTCCCAAAGATGTATGCATCATCAGAAGTCTGAACTTTCTTTGGAAACTTTAGGTGGCTTGAGGTGTAGTCTATAAACATCCAAGTGGGTCTAAATGGCTAAGTGTCATGTATCTTACAAATAAGCAAATAATAGTGATTATTATTATCATAAACAATTATGTTTATTCCATGCAGGATCATTATTAAGATCCAGGTCATAGAAGCTATTTAACCATAAAGTTTGTATACAAAAGCTTTATTATTATTATTATATAAAAAAAATAAACAAATAACCATAAAATATTGCTATTGAGTTTCCGATATTCTGTTCTTTATACAAATAATTAGAGATAATGTCAAGGAACCCGAACTAACTAGTTAGAATTTGGACTAATCAATACTTGATTAATATTAATGGCTAGCGTTGGCATTTGTAATTAGCGCAGAAATTATCTAATCATTGGTAAAATTATTGAAAAAATTGGTCGTTCTATGAATTTCGAGCACCAGCAATAGAATTGTATTATTTTTATTTTTAAATTATCTTTTTCTAATTTTAAAATGAATCAAATATTGTTTTTGTTTTTTTAGAGAGAAGTTACTACACCAAATAGGCACGATGTGGAGATGGCTCCCTTCCTACGGTTGGATAGGCAAGACGAGTAAGTTAATAATGACAAATATATTTATATATTAGGTAAGTTAACATAATATATATACGATGCATTTTGTAATTCTTTTTCTATAAAGTAAAAAAATAAATAGCTACATCTCTTTAGTTGGAAGGTCCATTAAATGATCTTAATTTTAGAATTAAATGCTGTAACATCATTTTTTTTTAAATAATTTTTCTGAAAAAATAATCTAATTTTACAAGAATAAAAATTAGCTGATGTGAGATTAGCGAGTTAGCCAAGAGGCTGGACGAACTAGGCTTACATTAATTTATTTCTAAGCAGAAATGTAATGCCCTACGATTTTATTATTGAGTTATTTTCTTAGAGTAATCATTTCCAGCCTGCAAACTCATATATCGCCGCTGTTTAATTTGTCATGCAATAACTTTTTTGATTGAATGCGCCGTTTAGCTTTTTAAAAATTTAAAAATAATTGCATAGTGATGTGACGATTACAATAAAAATGTATCTCTTTCTTAATTTTTTCGTCCTTGGGCCTGTATGTGAAATGATTTCACTTAAAAAAAAAACTGAATATTGTTTAAGATAGATGTTCAATAAATGCAAACTGCGTTATTTGTGCTAAATTTGTCCCTCGGGTTGATGGACGAAAAAAATAAGAAAAAGTTGCATGTTTACTTTAATTATCACGTCACTAAGCAAATTATTCTTAATTTCTCGTTCATCAACTGGAGACAAAATTAGCACATATAACGCAGTTTGCATTTATTCAACAATATCCCCTGATAATCAATCGGTTTTTAAGTCAAATCATTTCACAAGCAGGCCCGAGTATTTCATTTGACCGAAACTCTCAGTACAAAAAATGACACTGTGATTGTTTTCGTAAATGATTTTTGTATTAAAAAGTTAGGCAATACATTTAGAATATAAATATAACAGCCACAAGACATCCAATCGTGTCCAACAATTATCAGGAATACATGGGGATGAAGGGCTACGAACAAGAGGGTTGGCATGGGCAAGGAGTTTGGAATTAAAAGAGGTATAGCTATTACGGGCTAAATCTGCAACCAATGGGATATTGAGGTCTTTTTGGATAATTTTATTTGTTATAAAATAAGTAGCATTAAGGATTTTTCGAAGGATTTTGGATTACAAGGATTGGATGCGGGAGGGATTTGATGGTTTAGTGGTATCCCAAAGCTCTATCCCGTATGTCCAAATAGGCCTGGCAAGGGTGATGTAAGTGAGCTTTTTGTAGAAAATTGGTAATCTGGAGCATTTGTGAAGTAAGTGTTGTAGTAATCGGAATCTACGAGCAGTTTCTTGTCGTTTCAGTCTTGTATGAGGGTTCCATGTAAGGCGTTTATCAAGATATCTAGGTAGCGGATCTGTTCGACAGGGATAAATGGTATATTATTAAAGGATACTTTAGGACAGAATGTAGTGGGTTTACGACGTAGGGTAAAAGTGATTTGATGGGCTTTTTTGGGATTTATTTTAATTCTCCAGTTTCTACACCATTATTCAATGGCTGTGATTTGTGACTGCAGGGTTTGAGATGCGGCAAATTGGTCATTGTTCACAGATAACACACATGTGTCATCAGGGTAAGTAGTGAGGATTGTGCTAGTATGGGTTGGGATATCAGCTGTATACACCGTGTAAAGCATGGGGCCAAGGATATTACCTTGAGGTACACCGGCGGACTGTGAGAGTAGTGATGAATAGGCAAGATTAGTTCTTATATTTAAAAAAAATATATTTCACAATGGTTACAGTTCATATAGTTAGAATATTTAAGGAAGATTCCACATTATAGCCTTAAACCATTCAAAACAATACTAAACCCTTTGATCACGAAGTTAAGAACCTAATTTGATATGTGATTTTTAGTTCTGGTTTTTAGTTAGCCTTTATATAAATTACAACAACTGGAAATTCATAACTAAATGATTTTTTTCATCAATTTGAATGAACAGCTAATTTCGGTCTGGGTTATGCTAATATTGGTGAAAAACTGAGGGCTTGGATATCAACAATGTTTAGAAAAACTTGAGGTTAGTAATGTATATTCTTCTATAAATACCGTATTTGTAATATCCGGTCTCTATTTAGGCCTTTACCGTACATAATAATTTAATAATAATTATAATAATAATAATGATTGAATGTAATAGTGTACACTGACCCACAAAAAAAAAACGGCTCGCCTATATTTTTCTGTTTTCAAATTTAATAATGCGGATAATTAGTGTTCTAAGATAAAAATTTATTGCTACTACATAAAAATAATAATATATCTTCCATTACACCCAACAGTCATCAAAGGAACTGTGATAATTCATGAGAACACATCACTCCATTTTTCTTCTTTTTATATAATTTTTGCACTTTTATTGTTTTGTTTTTTTATGGCTTAACATTTTCTAACATCAAATCATGGTCATTAATTCGGAAATAGTGGCAAGAATTTTGGCTGTAATCGAAGATGGTAGAATCTAGCGTTACAAAGGGTGTGTTGGGTGTTCACAGAACAATTGTACCAAACGAATTGACATTGACGAATTCCCAGACAAATGTTAAATCAATGAAAATAATTACTTTTCATTGTTCCCAGTTATTCCAAATCATTAGAGCTTATTAGATCTTTCAATTATAAAGCAAGTATTGTCCTATTGCTTGTATGGGACTCCTTTTATGTAAAAAGTTTGGAATAGCAACAGCAAGGTGAAATAAGAGATATTGTAACGCCAGATAGATTTTTCAAAACGAGGAATAGAATAAAGCACAATTTAAATATGTTTATTTTAATATAAAATATGTGAATGCGATACTATTATTCAGCCACTTCCTAATAAAGAATGCTGCGCATGCCTATGAAAAAAGCCAAGTTTTCTACTATTAAGTGCTTGGGAGAATAAGCAGTATTTTCCCCATTAATTTTATTAATTAACTCCTCTTGGTGATGCCACTGTATGACTACTATCAGTATGCTTAAAAAAATAGATTGGATAATTAGAATCATTACTGGAAAAGTCAGCCATATGATATTTACAAAAAATATTTGTTCGTTTTTTTTTTGTGTGTTTTTTAGATCTGATAGATCTGAACCTTTCCGAACCTACCTGAACTACATGTCACTTATTAATTTTTTGATCAACAGATCGTCTTGTTTTATCATAGCAAATATTCAGCTCTAAAGTGTGTGTTAGCTTTTTAAAAAAAATGGTTGCTTTCCACCTCAAACTGATCAAGTTTGTTGGTAATAACCATACCTCGAATTGACCAATGCTTTATATACATGTAACAAAGCAACTTCACTACGCTTTTCGAAATCTCACCTCTAATCTGACAAAAACGATCACGCCTAATCAAAGACTAAAACGACGTTACCAGGAAGTGGAAGGCTCCAATTGACACCATCTTGGGCCCCCCAACCTTAGTGGAAAGACCGAAATCGGAGAGTGGGGAAGGCCTTGGCAATCTAGTGTGGCAGTCATGTGGCGGACATGCAGGAGCTAACAGTCGAGGAACCCAGGTTCGTCTGTCAGGTTTGGTCCTCGATATATATATTATCTATTATATATCATAATGCATAATAAGTTTTCATCAACTAAGGCAATCCTACATCAGGGTCACGGCCAACTTAACAGAAACTTTCACTCTGGCCTGGATTCGTTGGATACGAAAATAGAAAATAATTTGTTTACAAATAACTTCCGGCTGTAGATATCTTAGAAATAAAACCATAATAGCCAAAAATGTTGTGCAATATTTTTTGTCTTTTGCTTTGTGGATTTGTCCAAATTGAAGTTCCCTTTACGTTTGCTTTACGTTAAACATAGCTTCACGATTTCAATACTTCGACATGACTGACATGTCACTCCATACTCACTGGAGTGTCATATGAAGTTAGTTTTTCATTTGTGGAGTAATCATTTTCTGTTTAAAGCATTATTGATTTTTTTTTTTTTTTTTTTTACTTTACAAATACTTAAATTATTGAATAATATTTTGTTTTTATCAACATTCGCAATTATTCCTGAACTAAATATTAAATTTTTACGTTTTTCTTTTCACTAAAGCATAAACTATTTAATACTAGAATTATTTCTTTGTATAACGTTTATTTATTTATTATTTTCGAATGGCATCATCCAATTTCATGCCTGTATAACCTCGTTGATTACCAAGTTGTAGAAGTATATAAACGCGGTGGACCCATTTGCGCAACCCTCGCTAACTTAACTAAAGGATATTTCATTAAGTTATTTTTGGATTATCGGACGAGGCGATCAGACAAAGATCTAGATTGTGTTGGGCTGCCAGGAGTTGAACAACGAAACAGCTTCCAAAACCCATATAAAATGAAACAAATAATTCCGAAACAAAGCCTCAGATCTCTCAAGTCAACGTTGATTATTAGCCAATCAACAATCTGCCATTTCAGGTATCTTCGGTTCCTCAATTTTACTGTCAAATTTGTGTTCGAAACTCCATTCTTCTTCAGCCATCAATTTCTGGAGACTTTCATTGGTCAGATTAAAATTGATCAGATGCATACAACTCATCGCAACCGACGAGAAGCTAGTCGATTAATCAACCTAATTAATTAATTTTTGATTTGGATACAAATTAAAATATTCGCCAAATATTTGACCTTTCGGACTGGATTTGGTCTTATTTCATATAGAATTTCATAAATATCTATTCAGATGCATGTTTGGATATGTCTTTCACACGAATAATTTTGACTGTCAACAAATGGGATCATAATTGGGAACCTCTACTCCGCACTATAACTATACCAATAAATTTCAACCAATAAAGCTGATTGCAATCTTTTCTAATTTTCAATTATTCCTAACAAATCAAAACAGCATAAAATTAAAAAAAACATAAATCGTGATTTTTTTTTTTTCCATTTTCGATATTTATACGAATCATATTATTCAGCGTCAAATTTTTTTTAAGTTTGCAAAGTTTGTCCAAATACCATAGAGCTATTCCTACATACATGTTAAAATTTTTGTGGATTGGGCGGGGTTGTAAGTGCTTGAGGATTACAGATTGCTCTTGTAGATTATTATCTATCTCAATACGATGATAATCGGCAATATTAGTTTTATTATAATTATTCCAAAACCCCCGGGCGTCAATTCGTCTGAGAGGTCCAACCACACCGATGAGAAAATCATAAAAAGAAAGTCATATCCGTTATTAAAGATCTAGTATCTTATCCGCAAAGTTTATAGGCTAGTTGAAAATGAGAAAATACTCGACTGGCAACGCAGTACTTCATTTCCTAATCGGCAAGAGTCATAGAGCATACATTAGAAATTAATCATATTGTCAATCATTGTATCATTGAGTTCAAGCCAATATAAGAGTATATTTAACATTTTGATAATTAATTTAATTCTGAATTTTATTTAATATATCTGAACACTATTTTGTGTCTATTTACCTATTTTCAGATTACTTAATTAAGACGTGATCTGAACTTCTTGATGATTTCTTTCCAGCTTCATGCTTAATGGTCAATCACAATCCTGAACGATAACTCAGGCCAACAGTGGTTGTGGTGATGAGATATTTGGAACTGTTTTCAAATGGAATTGATGGCGTGAATTATGGCATTATTTTTTGCATAGGAGCTGAGATATAACATATAAGTTTATTATACGTGACATTATTTGCAGTGAAATACATTGTTCCAATAAAAATTTATACCACAGTTATACCGGACAGGTAAATGCTAATATCTTACAGCGGATTTTCATGGGACTATCTGGACGGTTAATAAGTAGGATTAAATCATCCATACTTGAATCTATTGAATAGAAAAACAGATTGATACTTTTTTCCGTTGGTTAAAAGAACCAATTATAATTACCGTTCCCCTGCGCAATAAGGTCCCGCAATGTAACCCAGATCATCTAATTTTCTCGTATTTTACTCATTTTTCATATCTGAAGAGGTCAGGCAAAGCATGGTAAGTCCGGTAGTAAATGGATGTACCTAAGAAAGTAGATCTGAGAGACAAAAACTGATTTCATATTTAGATTCAGCACACCAAATATAGCAAAAATCCTAGGCACCAAAAATAATTATTTTTTTTTTGTAGACTGTGAAATCCAACATGTTGACAATAGCAAGGTTATGGGATTCACAAGCATTGAAAATATTGGGTTTTGTATAATGATTATCAATTTGGTTTATCATTTTCAACAATGAATCTTTACAATTGACAAAGAAAAAAAATGTTTATCCTCATCTCCTCCATAAAAATTGGAGATTTTACGTTTCAAGATACGTGGAATCTTAAAGTCGAATATAAAAAAAATTCTCTGTCCTTCCGAGGCCTTTCTCCGAGATAAGTGGGCCAATTTTTTTGAGATTTGGCACCGTCTCCTACAGGATGATCCTCAGAACTCGACATTACCATCTTCCATCACGCCAAAGCCTATAAAAAAAAAATTAAAAAATCAATCAGCATGAATTTTAAAGATGTCCGCAATGGATGACTCTTCCTAAAGAAAACTTTTTTTAAAAATTGTTTTGTTGTATTGTAATGTTAATTTTCAATTAATTCTTGTCCAAGTATATGATGAAATATAAAAACTTTGAGAGCCTTCAGTGCTAGTTAAATATACCTTTCGTTTTGTGAATGCTGTTTTTGATACTATCCTCTTGGTTAGTCAGTTCCCATGTGGTTTTGATACCAACAAGTTGTTGACCCTTATTAAAAACCCGATAGAATTATTTATTATATATGAGCTACATTTACTTTTTCGAGATCCATTCAGCTGCAACAATTACAAAAATTTATTTGTTTTGAGTTGTTTTAATGTTCATGATCATTTGTAGCTAAACAGAAAATGTATTAATAAGGATACAGGGAATATGATGGTATGTCATATACGAAAATTACAGGAATAAGAATTACCAATTACTTCCATTTCCCTACATTTCTTTGTTTTTTACTTTGTCATAAATTGTTATTGTTTTAATGTTATTGTTAATGTATCGGATTTTCTGCTGCTTTGGAACTCTCGCTTAACATTTCTTGTATGACATAACATACGCATCATTTGACGCTTAATGAGATCTTTCGACACCGTAATGTCAACCCTGCTGTAACTACATGTTGTTTTGTTTATTTTGCTCATGTAGTGTCCATGGTCCAGTATTTCCTCCGCATGGCATCACAGAAATAATATAATAATTTTTTTTTCCGTTAGTTAAAAGAACCAATTCAAATTACCGTTCCTCTGCTCAAAAAGGTCCCGCAATGTAAACCAGATTATCTTATTTTCTCGTCTTTTATTCATTTTTCATATCTTAGGAGGTCAGGCAAAGCATGGTAAGTACGATTTGCATAATTTTCCATGAGAGACCAATTAAAAAAAAAAAGGTTTTAACTAAGACGCCATAAATTTAACATTTTGTTTTTAAATTTGTTCGATTATTAGGATTTTTTAACTTTTTTTCAAAAAATGACGTATACTGCATCAATGCATGAGACCACTTTCACCATCTAGAGGAAGAATGTTACTTCACATCTTAAACAATATGAAGCGGGATGCCCGGTGCTGGTGCTCTCACTACAGCCGGGTCACCCACTAGCTTTTAATTTAAAAAATGCACTAGTATGTTCAATTTGAAAGTCTAGGGGTTCTTAAACTAATGTAATCCGAGGACTAACGAGCTGAAGAACATTTTTTTTTTTGCGGACCCCATCTCTATCCTAGGCATTTAAATTGTTAATAATTATTGTATAATTATGTTAATAATTAGTTAAGTAACTACAAATACAAAAATTTTTGTCCATGTATGATTTTTATTAAATAGGTTATTTGAATAATAGCCAAAAATAGTCCATTCGTATATGCATATTAGAATCCATTTCTAATATTTAATATTAGTGAATTCTAATTTTCAAATAAAAACCCAAAGAAATTATTTAACATCTGAAAAAAAATGTTAAGGTCTGTTGAACGTGGACAAAAATTAACAAAATGGACAATGAACAAAAATTTCATTGCGGTTACATTACGATAATTATTCCCCTCTGCAGCACAATACCTATACGAGGTAGATATTTAACTGTAGAATAGAACTTTTCACAGTCCAACCTCACTTTAAAATCGCTGAAAATATTTAAAAAGAAACGATTCATCAAACAAAATGAAATATCACGGAGATGTACAAAATACTACATCACTGTAACCATGGTGTTAAAGGGACCGTTTTGGAGCCAACTTACATCGTTCAAATTTCTCTCCTTTATTTCTAGAGAAATATATTTCGCATTTAAGTGGAAAAAAAAAGGACTCTTATTTTCTCAGTAATATCTTTAAATTAGGAGAATAACAAAAATACTTTGGTTGTCAATTGCAACCCCTCTGAAAGAGATCCTAGTATTTGTGTCATGTCTACTTACCACTCTAGATAAGTTCAATGGAAATAAAATAATTGATTTCAATATTGCAGACTTTCGTTAAGATTAAAAACAATTACGCCGTTCGGGAGTACTGGTACTAGTACCGTTATTGGTGGGGGACGGCAAATAGGACTATTAGAACATTATACCAACCCTCATTAACATAAAAACAAACTGGAAACACTACTGACTTTCTAGGATACATCTACTATTTTACTATGAAAGTTACATGTAATATTTTAGATAGCGTAACCAATGATGATTGATTAAGTAAAAACACAACTTTTTGTTCTCGACAAATTGAAAAAAGTTTGATAATTTGAAATTTAAAAAAAAAAGTAATAAAGAAAAAAAAAGATAAAAGAAAAAGAAAAAAAGTAAGAATAGTGATCCTAAAATCTTTAAATTGAACTATTGTACTGCAATTTTTTTATTTTTTTTTTTACAATCGAGTTCATAACAGCAACTTTGCATGTATTTTATTTAATATGATTCAATGTTTTAAAGGAAAATTCTCAGGAACTTCAGTGTTCTAGTAATTTTTTCTAAGCTTCCTCCAAGGTCAGCTTTGTCGTTGATTCAAAGTTGTTAATTGACGGCTAATAATACAGATAGATCAATAAAAATTCAACACTGAACACTTTATTTTTTGTGGCACGACAGCCAACAAAGGGAAATCTGTTACGACATCCATTAACACTGTACAGTTCTTGCTATTCAGTCAACCACAGTTCCTTTCCTTCAAGCGTACTACCATTCAATGTAACCACTCAACAAGCATATTTCGTTTTAGGAAATAAAATTAAAATCATAGTTATTTTGGTTTATTTTTATAGATGCCACATATTGTAAACTAACTATTTTTATTGACTGTTACAACTCGTTTTTGAATCATGAGTTAAATGAGCAAATGCAAGTCAGATTCCATCCGTTAACAAGTTAACTAATATTAAATGTACAGGTTCCAAAAAAATCTCATGCTAGGTAACTTCAACGCAAGATAAGAGTCGTTCGGTATCTAGGCCAATGGGGAACAGCCCTCCTATCTAGGCCAATGGGGAACAGCCCTCCTATCCATCCTAACTGTTACTACAGCTGCCTTTGATCAGAGCAGCGCTTGCAGTTTTTAGGTCAATCAGATCATCCGTCCATCTTGTTAAGTAATACAAGCGTTTATTGTTCACTATTAATATCGGAATATCGGCTAGGCAGAATTTCGATTTAGCTATTCACAGTATCAACTGTTCGCTAAACCAATAATACAAGTATAATAATCTGGATACAAAGAAACAGAAATGATTATATAAAATATGAAGACCTCACAATAACCGCTCCTTGATGTAAAGGTTGATATCTTGATGGGTTTTTATATTTCCCCCTACTTGGCCATTTCTGGCACACGTGGTTATATTTTGATACCAAATCGAGAAGACCTAGACTCGTTTCAGTCAAAATTATTATCAGTTTTCAATGCTAATTAAAATAAACAAACAATTTTACCATTCAATGCCTACTGCTTCCGGTACTTCTTTAGTACATACTGCCCAACGTTATTTGGTACTGTACACAATAATACTCTCCGGCTCAATCTATTGTTATTATGTAGAGGGATGTTAAGCGTTCCTCACCACGACCCGTTTGGATCTTTTGTGAGATAACCCTCTGTCATCTGGAACAATTCTAGTGACATCTTCAGGTTCAAATTTTGCGTCGCATTCCGACGGAATGTGCTCAGATCATTCTTCATCATCTGGACACAGAGGCGTGTGGAATCTTCCTTGGATGATATTTTATAGGAGACCCGTTCCTGCTCAACTCATTTTTTGTCAGGTTTAGGAAGAATTTAACCTTTACCTTTGACAAATCGAGGAAGGGTTTGGATTCCCAGGTTTTGAAAGCCCGTATCTGCCGTTCTTCTTTGTTTTCTTTGATTCAGTTTCCTTAACTAAACCATCAGTCTTGTAAACTGATGGGTCAGTTTTAAAAATTTGGGTGCTCTTTCCTTCCATATTTCCTCGTCTGAGATAGTTGCTTTGAAGGTCTTTTCAAAGTCAAATTTCCTTGGCAAATAAATTATTTACTGAGCTGATCCACTTCCTTCTCTTAAGCTCATCAAGAATTTGTAAATGCTCTTGATAGTTTCCTGGTTCATAAGACCAGGTACGCTTTAGTCGGAGTGCTTTTGTATCCTCTTTTAGTATCCTAACAGGTAAGGGAGTTATGTTACAAGTTATGATAAGTACGTTCCAATTGCTCCTGTCGCACATCCAAGATGCATTGTCTATTCAAGGGTCTACTTTGAAGAAACCCTACACCAACCGAGGATGTGAGGGGCTCTCCCTCTACATAATACTTTTTATACCATAATATTTATAAAATAATATTCCAATAGGTTTATTAAATTTTTGTTTACAGATAAGAATAAACTAAGTATTTTGTAATTGCAAAGGGGAAGGAGGGTTCGGATCCCCTGGAACTTCCCTTTGGCTACGGCACTGATCATCTTGTATTTTTTTCGAAAGATGGTAATGATTTCGAATAAAATTTAAGGAAAAATTAACCAACGCCGGAGAATCCCTTTTATCCCGTCGGAAATGCACCGCACAACAGAACAGTTGTGATCGAGGAGATATCAAGCCTTACAATTGACAAGATAATTAGCAGGCTTCAATAATAATGTAATTCTAGGGTCCCAAATTACTGGAGTCGTTCAGGGTGATACCATGAGACCTCTCCTATAACTAGTGTCCGAGGCTGCCAAAGGGTGAATCGCCTTAATGATAGAATAATAGGCCTCTGGTGGCCATTATCCAATCGTTTATTGTCACTGTCTGCTCCCACGATCATTCTCATGTGCGTCCTATCGCAGGCCATCGTCAATCATTTGATCGTATTTACGAGGTCGACCTACTTCTCTAAAAAATATCATCATCTAAGCATAATAAGTAGTTACATTTGCATTTTGCAAAGTCGAAATCGTTTGAAATAAAGAACTCACTCCAGGTTGATGATAGCGCGTTCGTGTCTAATCCAATTCCGAGAACCCGTCCTCGAGAATATGGTAGAACAAGATAACCAACTGAAAAAAATTAAAATTTTCATCTTGAATGGTAATAATTGGTAAATGTTGGTAATCGATAGCGTATGAAACAGAAATCATGTACCCAATAAAAAATTCGAATATGTGGGTCATTCTCAAAAAAATCGGTTTTGGCTCACTACAGAGTGACCAGGTCGGAATTTTTTAAATCATATTTCATCAGCAGCAAGATTCTTATTATTTGATACCACTATAACACTTTTTTAAAATGTGCTGTAGTCATGACTTTTTGTTTATCAATTTTTTATTCCAACAACTATGATTTGTAAGTCATGATTATTACCTCCTTCAAATAAATTTAATAAAAAAATTGTTCAATATAATTTTTTTAAATTCGGACTATTAAAATTATGGCCTATTCTATTCTATATACTCTATTAACTCCTGTAGCTTCCAGTGGAGCATTGGGCCTCAACGAACAACTTCCATCCTTCTCTATTCCCAGCCAGCTATGGACTACAATAAAATAATCATAAGCTCAGAACTTCGTATATAAATACATATTACGTTTTAATTAATTTTTAAGGTTGTTAAAAATAGATTTTAGTTAGGAGTATCACCATTTATTTGTTTTTAAGATTTCATTTTCAAAATATTTTCTATTTTTTTACTCATACGGAAAAAGTATTATTGTTCAACAATAACAAACCGTTGGCAAATAGCTGTCAATTATGACACTCGATAACGAAAATTAAATATAAGACCTATGACTACAGAAGAATTACGTCCTGAATGAAAAACGCAGTTTGTTATAAAATATGTTATTGAGGAAAACTAAACAAAAATATGTTGAATAATAACAAAATGAAAAAAAAAAAAATTGAAATACATCAGTTGAATTTTCATCTTGAACAAGAATAAATACGTTTGCATAGAAAAAATCACGATCAACGGATCCTAGAAACACCTAAGGAACTTTTTAACTTAGCTAATAAAAACTAGACAACAGTCTAAAAAGAAGTTTAACCAAAACTCAGTTTATTATTCCTTCTCCTCTGGTCTCGATTGGTAAACACCAGCAAATCTCTGAACTGGATAAATTTCTTTTTTCTCTTTCAACGATGCCTAAATTGCCAAAACATTGATTGGTTAGTTATTTACTGCTATTTGGGAGACTTGAGATTCTCAAAATTATTTTTTTGCTCTCATTAATTACTTTATTATTTTATGTATTTATTTGCCTTTGGAGAGAGCCTTCACACAAATACGAGTTGTAAGTCAACCTTCATAAGCATGCACTACTTCTAATTACTACTAGAAGTGCGCTGTGAATACCATAAGATAATATAACCATGGGAAATATTAGCGAAATAAGATATTGTGTTAGCAAGCCAGCTCGGCTGATGGTCGAACCAACAAAAAAGTTGGCTTGAAATATAAAATGCTGCTCCAGCCTCTCCCGTTTTAATCATTTAGAAATACTTCAATTTGATTTTTCTCAAATTAGCTCTGATAGAATTTGTGTCACACACTAGTTATTTGTATTTATTTATTTACCTCTGTTATAGTAATGTACATAAAGAGAGGATTGGCTTAATATATAGCATAATAAGTAGAACAACAAAATATGTTAACATAAACAAAAAAAAATCATAATGCATGTAAGTATAAAATGCAATAGTCTATTTTATTCGGGAAAAATACGCTAAAAACTGACAAAATTGGATTATCAAAATAATATGTTATTAATAAAACAGAATACAAAAAAATTATAAAGCACCTCAAAATGTCTTGATGAACCAAAGATAAATGGGAACTCCTTTAACCCATACGGAATGAAATGTTTTGTGTGTCGATACAATGGATATTGGCCCTAGCAAACAGGAATAAGGCTTAAAAAAAATTGTTTAAACCCCTGCTCTGGGTGGGATAAATATGGCCAGTGCCCAGTTAGCTACATATATTTTCATTTTTTCTTTAATTAGAAACAATATATATATATATATATATATATATATATATATATATATATATATATATATATATATATATATATATACGTTTTATATATTTATTATGTTTGTAGGCAACAATATATACAGATTGTTTCTAATTAAAGAAAAAATGAAAATATATGTAGCTAACTGGGCACTGGCCATATATATCCCACCCAGAGCAGGGATTTAAACAAATTTTTTTAAGCCTTATTCCTGATTGCTAGGGCCAATATATATATATATATATATATATATATATATATATATATATATATATATATATATATATATATATATTTACACACACTTTCTTTAATTGATTTACTATTAAAAAAAAAAGATTACCAGAATAAGACTTATTATAAAAGCTCAATACACTTACAAATAATTATATAGACTAAAAATGTCAATATATACAAATAACAATGCAAAATAGAAGCTTCGTAAGCTTCTATTTAAAATCTTCAATTTAGATGAATGATAAATAAAAAGATGGTTTTATCCGTAAAAATACATACAAGTAACTGTAAATATTATATTAAAATATAACAGTAAATTTATATTGCAGAATAAAAGGAATAAACGAAAAAATCTGTGAAGCTATTGCTGCAACTCGCCCAGGCAAAAAGTCGGTATGTCGTCCTTGGGGACTTCAATGCTCGACACTCCGCCTAGCTGTGTAGTAGTCCACTTATATCACTAAGACCAGGATGGCCGTCTTCAACCTGAGAGTGCACACCTTCCGTTATGCAGTCAGACCTGGGTGTACTTCAACACTTGACCTGCTCCTGTCCAGAGATCTGCACACATTCACGGACTGTCTAGGGCTCCCGTACGGACAGTCATATCACCGGCCAGTGCTCTACACCTTTAAGGGCACGTCTGCCACACCACCGGCGAGCAAATACCTCTTATAATGAGCAAATGGCTAAGTTATGGCTTATAAAATAGCAAATCGGCCGCCATTATGAAACGAAACGACGGATTGTAATGTCGAGTCCCGAAGATCATCGTGGGCTGGCAATGAGTTTGTTGCCAAATCTCAAGAAAATCGGTCCAGTAATTTCGGGAAAAATCCGCGGACGGATGTTTTTTTATTCCATATTTGGATTCTACGTATCTTGAAACGTAATTTTGTCGTTTAATTTTGAGGGGGGAGAGGTTAATTTTTTTTTTCCTTCAAAGGTTCATTATTAAAAATAATAGACCAAAACGTAAGCAAAAGGTTTTAAATGTGATTTTGCCGGAGATCCTCCTGATAAACTATGTTGGAGTCCATTCCTATGAAGCATTGAGAAACAAACTGTTGGATCCCATGACCATGAAACAGAAACATTCTGGCCCGCTGAGCTCAGTACGAAACGATAATATAAAGTAACATTACTCGATTCTAGCCTACAAAGTCTTAAACAAAAAAGTCTAGAAGCTCCTGGGTATCGCAGTCTCTCTGACGAAATAAATCCGATGATTTGCTGCGGCAGTCTAAAGAGATATTGACTATTTAACGCCTATTGAAATTGTTCCTATTGACCAGTTTTTTTTCAGAAATAAAATAAAATAAAGACCAAATCAAATTTCTGTAATTCCGCTAACTTCATTAACTTCATTTTGTCTCAAGATTGTGGAAAGTTTAATGTTGCTAAACTATTTACGGCTCTCAATAACAACCATTTGAATCATGGTCTAAATTAGATTAGCCTTCTATGAAAAGCGGACAAAACAAGGGAGGGTTTACATTTTGCGGGATACTTTCCATACAAGTAGACAGTTATGTCAACTCGCATAGTAAGCTGCTCCATTCACTCGGCTGTTCAGATACACAAAAACTTTTTGAACTTTTTATTGGCAGTTGCATATGTTGAAGTAATTTCCACACCAGCTGCTGTCCTACTCGCAACTCACATGTGTTCATACAAAGGCAGTAGCTAATGTATGTTAGTAATGTTAGCATTGTTAGTACAATGCGAGAAGGAAACAGTACAAACTTGTCTGTTTGATATAATCCATTTAAACCTGGAACTGAGGATGAATGTAAAAACATTCGAAACTAGTTTTCAATAAAACAAATTTATAGAAGTGGCAAATAATTTATCAATCCCTGATTAGATTGATCCTTCTATACCATCATGCGGATGCCAACTAAAGGCAGTAGCTGTTCTCTGCTTTGCTTACACGTTAGCTCTCACCATGTAAACTACCCTTAAGTCCTGATCTTCCGCCATTTCGTTTTAAGGTGGCGGAAGATCAGGCTCTACATCGTGAGGTGAGTTCTTCAATTAGGTAACTAAAATTTTTAACTTCATTGAAGATATCTTTAAATTTCAACAAATTTACTAATTGTGATCTCCCGCTATAGACAATTATCTTCGCACATCCAACCCTGCAATAATTATTATTACCTACTTGAATATGTCCAATTATAATATTTTGTTCTGATTAAAAATAAGATTTATATCATATGTGGTATAAAAACCATTTTAGCACAAAGCTGGTCAAATGTGGTTTAAGTTGGTCAGATAAGATGAAAGATAAAAGAGCTAAGCCGGACCGCCGGAAACAAGAGATGATGTGTATATATCATTGTTTGGATCGAAGCGGTTCAACAAGAGCGGTTCACCTTGAGACAGGGAGGAGGAGGAGCTCCCTGCGTAGGATTTGTCGGTCAAGGCGAAGGCATTCATCTACCTATAGCTCGTTAGAACTACTTGTGTCGCTCTGTACATCGTTTTGTACATTTGTTTGGAACATTGGATCAATATTTTTATTAGATAGACAGATTTAAAGAGCAATAGGCCTTGCATGCACAGACTTGTGAGTGAAGTGAATTGCGGAGAAAATAAAATTAAGCGAACATCGCACGCGAACCGAACAGATTTAGGTCTCGCGCACATTAGATACCTGAAATGTGCGATAACTAGTGAAAACAATCGCACGAAAAGGTGCGAATGATCCAAACATCAAAGATGATTAGGAACGAATCCATTAGACCGTTAGTTCTACCACCTAGACCTTTATCAGTTAGTTATGCACTGTTTACCTTTTTAATGATGAGTAGAAATAGTAAACATTAAAAATGTTTCAGCTATTTTTGTCCCATCTTGTATATCATAGATCGCATAACTATTCTATATTTCTAAGGAATCAGCCACTTCAATTTGTAACAAGTAACTATGGCTTTTACGTCCTCAGGACCTCTGTCGACTCAAACTTTTTAAGGCTTATCCCCATTATGTGCATTGTAATAAAATCGATTCCTTCTAGATCCGTTTCTACATCTAAAAGATTATTTTTTATTATTGATATTTATAATTTCCATGATAGGAACAACCCATAAGATAGTACCTGTACATGGTTACTCCAACCGCACAGAAAGAGCGAGGTCGCCTGTAGAAATCTCCAGAGGTAGCGCCTGCGAGAGATTGATTGATCTAGTCTGTTGTCTTGTTCCCGATCGTACGAATTCTGGAGGTCTTCGGTCCCGATGTGGAGGAATATAGGGTAGATTGGCACACATGCATTAGGCTATGCTTGGATGATTGGTCTGAATTTCTTTAATCAAATCACACCGATTTTAATCCTTTACATAATTAAAATTTAGTCCGTTAAGAGTTATTAATTATCGTGCCAAAATCGTATGAATCAATTAGTAGCATTAAAATGCTTCTTAATAAAATTCTAAGGTTACACAAAGATCTGAAGGAATCTTTATGTCACTGCTCTTACTAAATTGTAAGTTAATGATCTGCTTTGCAAATCTTTATATTTAAAAATATATAGTTGTATCATATACTTAATTATTATACATTCTCTATCAAAATATAAGCCATCGTTTTTATTTCCTTGAAGACAAAAATTTTCTGATCCAAAATTTCGATGGATGCCCTACACCAATGTCTTGCCCTTCCTTTTTTTCAAGAGTTTATACCATCCAGTTCATTATGGTGTTATAGCCTTCATGACTTTTTATAATAAAGTATAAAAATTGTACAAATTATAAGATAGGTTCTCATTCCTTGAATTTTAAAGTATTTGCTTAGTATTTTGGTTAAACTGAATAATTGGCATTAATTATCTACTAATAGGTTACCAAAACAGACTGATTTTTCGTGATTTGTTTACCAAAGAGTGTTCAACAGTTGAACTATCCTCTTTCTCCTTCTATGCCCCGGAAAAGGTTCGGCATTCAATTAATAGTTGTTTTTTTACTGTTTTACGGGTTATTTGACTGCTCTCTGTCCATAGCTATGAATTTGTTTAAGATTATTTATTTTATTCTAACTTAGCTTTAATTTTCTTTATCTTAATTATTTAGCTATTATTTAATTCATTTATTTATATTATTTATTATACATTTATTCTATTTTATTTATTTTTATCTGCATTTTTTATTAATTTAATTTACTTATTTTAGTTTACTTTTCTTTTGTCTGTAAAAATGGTATAAATGGTTAGAAATAGCACCAATACGCATTGCCCTTAAATATGGCAAATTATATATAAATGATTTAAAATTGGTTTTAAAATTAAAAATTGTTTATTAAACCATTCTAGCAGATTTTTAAAAAAGTTAATGATGATTAAGATTAACTTGTAGATAAAAAACAGATTAAAAACCAACATTTTAAAAATTATATATAATTTTTTTTCCATTTTCTACATTAAAGCATTATTTCAATTAACGAAATGTTCCATTTGTGAGATTTCTCCTTTCTCATTAATTTCGTCATAAGGCCACCAAAGTTTTCTTACTAGATCAGAAGCCCCTGATCGCTGAACTGAATTACAACCAATGATCCATTTTCATATTTTTTTTAAAAAGGATAGCATTTTTCGGGTTCCACAAAACGGAATGCTACCAATAATTAGTACGAGAACAAATCTATCGAAGGAGGTGCTAAGAACATCTAATCTGTTATACAAAAACGGTCTAGGATAGATAATTGAATTTTATTCTAAGTTTTGTTCACATTCTACATTTTATTTATTCTCATTACTATCTAGCCTTGTAATAAACAAATTTATTAATTTTGAAATATTTCCTTTACAGCATGAGGAAGAAAATACTAAGTTTTAATAATGTGAAACTAGTAATATTGGGGTGAAATACACTTTCTACAAGTACTTTTAAGAATGTTGTACATTTTAAGGAAGCAGCTCCATGACTCTTGATCTGAAAACCCATAACATACTACAAGAAATGCCTAATTGATTTTTTTATAATTGTACCATTAGGTAACTTCGAGACATTATAAAATAAATCATAAATGGCTTAATTGTCCTAAAAAGATATTTCTTTTCAAAATACCATCATTCGATTTTACAATATATTTTAGTTTTCTCCATAATATTACTTTGCACGAAGCCTACCATAGTTAATAACTATTATAAAATACTATCTAATTATTATTTTATATTGTACTAACTATCCCGCCATGCAGTTTCACCGAAGAAACACACCATTCAATTCAATACACTGACTTACTTTGACGTGTCTAAGTGGAATGAAAGGAAAGGGAGATAAAAGATGCTTTTTTACAAAAAAAAATCATTTTTTTTATTGCAAGTTAGTAATGTTATGAATGTTATTTTATTACTTATACAACCATAGATTATCAGAAAAAAATGTGTTATTTTTTAATTGCCATATTTCCTTAATATTTTTCAAGTTGAAACATGGATTCTGAAAGCATTTTCTAAAGACATTTAGATTCTTTTGCATTTCTATGTTTCAATTATTAGAACTCTTAGAGGCTACTAGAACTTTCAACGAATAAAAATTTTTACTGTAAATATTCCAGGGCCAAAGGCTGAAAATTTGTCTCGGTAATCGACTGCATTGTTTAGAATTCGTCCCATTTCATTTAGACGTTTTCTAGGATCAAAATGATGAAAAATTTGTCAAAACGGCAATAAAGCTTCACGTTTTTACACTTTTTTGTTCCTTAATCTTCGATTTTATTTACAAATGACGCTTTGACGCAATAATTTCGCTCTGGCTAAAATGCTTTGCAGTGAATTTGCTTCGACATGTATAAAGTTGTCATATCAACGATAACAAAATTACCTATTTTTTAAAAAGTTTTTCCCCATTTCTTCACTTAAGAATGCATATAAACCTTCCGGAAGATATTCTCTTAATGATAGTAAAAAAAATTTTGCGAGCCCAAACCTACGCAGACTAAATTTATATATTTATATAAATATATAATACATAAATATATTTATTTATGTATTATATATTATATATGGTATTTCATAATATTAATAAAAATATATAAATTTATTTATATATATATATATATATATATATATATATATATATATATATATATATATATATATATATATATATATAGAGAGAGAGAGAGAGAGAGAGAGAGAGAGAGATATTATGATATCTATATAATTAAAAAGCTTTTGTACGACTTTAAGTAGGAGTATCTAAACCCTCACAACCATTTAGTATTACGGGTACTGTATAGGCAGCCCCGAATTCATGTTCAACACCTGTATTAACAGAACATTAATAGAACATTAAGCTTTAAAAAGGTTAACAATTGACCATAAATAAACGAGACTAAATAAATTATAAATATATTAATTAAAGTCTTTAACCGGTAATTTGTTGTTTATTTCAAATATATAGATAAGCATTTTTTAATCATAATTTTAACCATATATTGTTTAGATTTATTCCTAAACGGACAATAAACAATACCATTGCTAATGGGAACAAATTAAAAAAAAAAATTATCAGTACTCACATTGTAAAATGTTATGTACGTTTTTGTTTTTAAAAAACGAGTTTTTCACATTCCAGAGTTCCATTCGTCAATGTTTAGAAATTGGCAAATTTCCGTGATTCTTACTCTCTTATTTTATGAATAAATTGTAAATAAGTCGAAAGCCACAGAATCGTATGGTGATGAAATGTTATAAGTCGATTTATGGGCATTTTGCCACCTTAAATGTTTTACGTGCAATCGTTATTATCTTACCATGGTAATGATACTGATATGAAAAAGGAATATATTTTGATTAATAATTAATAATTAAATAGCGGTTATTGAATTTATCTGATAAATAAATATTGTCAAATTAAAACATGAAAGTGGTCTAAGAAAAACCTGTGATAACTGAGGGTTCCCGGCGACAAGGGTTGAAAGGACCCTATATAATAAGCCTTTAAGGAAAAGGCAGACGGAAATTTTATAAAAGGTAGTAGGAGAAAACAGCCAATGGAAAGACGCCAAAACGAAGTTGCTATTTCGTTCTTTACGTTTACTACATGCAAGCAAAAATTGTTTACTAATAGCCGAAACTACAAATCACTATCATCAATAATTTGGCCATACAAGAATATGCAGGTGTTCATGACGAGGAAAGTGCGTTCAAATAATTTCACATTGGTTTTCACTAAGTATAAAGAAATTGTTATTAATATTGCAAGCTTAGGAGTTAGGTATAAAAATTGTGATGAATTTGCATAATTATTATTATTATTTTCTTCTTCATTAGGGCTGAGTGATTGGGTCAAGGCGTGTGATGACAAAAGAATACTCATGTAAAACATAGTTTATTCCTTATTGTTCCTCGAACAAGTTTCACGGTAGTGATGATGAAGATATAGACCGCTCTTATGATCCTTTTGATGATGTCAATGATAAAAAACGTAAATATGAATCAGACTCCATAGACAAAGAAGATCATATTGAAAGTATAAAATAAGTTTATGAAGTATTATTCTTTTAATAATGCATTTATAAGTTTGTTTTTTTTAATAATAAGATTTAATAAAAAATATACAATAACAATAAATACCAGAGGTGATGCTGCAGAGTTTGACAAAGTTGAAGACCTAATAACAGCTGAAAATAAAACAATGTAAAATTTAATTTTGCGTTCTATTTATTTAATCAATAAACCATTAACTTTATTAAGCCTACCTTCTAGAATATTATTCTATAACATAAAGACAGTGCTAACACTGAAAAAACAGAAGATTTCAAAATGTCATAAGACGGTAAATAGCTGTTATTAATTAGGTTACAGCAATACTTTCTATGTGAAGTGACTGTATTAGCTAACTGTATTTCACAAACATTGTTGTCATGTTTACTTATGTAAAACAACTCCGTGATTTTCCAACATGGCATCTTAATGTTTAAAATTGCTGCCCTATAAAATTAGAAAAAAGTGACTTATAACGTTTTATCATCTTACCACATATATAATAAACGTTTTTTTTTTTTAATATGTTAATTAATTAATTAATTTAGAACAACATAGCCCAAGAATCCTGAAACAAATAAAAACACCCTGTCATGAATGGAGTTCAAAGCAGGACTCCAGGAAATTCCATGCACAACTCAATCTTGTTTATCACTAATTATACTCTTTATCTGTATTTGCTAACAATTAAAAAAGTTGCATGCATCATATTTCATAAAAGATGCAATTGATTTGTAAACCAATTATTTCCTTGACTTATGATACCTATTACTTAGATTCCTTCTCATCTTGTAATTAATTGGTAATAATGTGGTATTTTATTGCCTTAGAGCACGCGCTGCTGATGTAAGGTAAATTGTGGCATTCCGGAAATAAATTCATAAATAAAACAATGTTAACGTATCATAACCATGGCTGACGTAATGCGAACTAGGTAAAGGAAACATGTAAAAGAAAATATTTTGATAACATACTAAGAGGTAAGAGTGAATTGATTACCAGAGCTGTAGATATAGTAAAAAAAAAAAAAAATGTACCAAAACAGAAGGGCTTCTCGGTTTGGTGATTATTACTGTTTGCACTAATGGATAATTAAATGCGCTGAAAATATTTTGTGTGATTTTGTAGTGTGTGCTTTTCAGTTTGTTGTAGTTAGTAGCTGGTATATCTCATTATAAATTTGAGAAACATTTTTCCTTTGGATATTTGTTGCCAATATATACTCCATCCCTGAATAATATTTGACATTATAACTTATTAATATAGAATTATGGAATTGCAATTACATCCATTAAAAGATAATTAATTGTTCTGAGATACATATTTTGCTAATGTTGCATTCACTTAAATCCTTCTGATAACAGTGCTTTCCTTTGCCTGCAATATCTGTTTATTGTCTTCTTTATCTATTAGTTTTAATAAATATCTTATTTTTCCAGCCATTGTTTCATGATATTTCGGACCTCTGGTAGCATATGGTGGGCAAAAGTGTGAAACCGTGTAACTGTAACCATATATAAAAACCCAACTTTTCAAAGAGAGACAAAAAAATTTTAAAAAATTAAATCTTCATCATATTCAGGGTTTTTAAAAATAATATGTACTAGCTAATCATAATCTATCAGCTAGATAACATTAGCAATTAATTGTTGGTCATAAAATTTTCGCAAAAATAAAACATCAAACCATTTTGGGCACACATGGTTTCACACTATTTCCGACAATATATCAGTACTTTATTGCCTGTGTAGATATTAAATTTCTAAATGATTGATAAATATGTAAAATTAGATAAGTTTTTTGGCTTGATTGCTGAAACAATTTTTTTTTTTTATGGAATGAATTGTTGAAGGTTGCTTGATGCTCCACCTTCCACAATTCTTGGAAGATAGTACAGCGTGATTATGCTACCCTCTGATCTATCATTAATTTCTAGTACTTATACTTATACTTATACTTATACCAATGAGTGCTATCCAGAAAGATTGAGATTCACAATCCATTTACTGCATACCTCCAAACACCTCTTATTGTGCCAGTCAGGATTTCAACATGGCTCATTTAGCATAGGAATCCACCTACTAGTCACTTCACTCCATTATTTTTAAATAGAAATATTTTTTAATTCAAATATAATGTTTGATGGTAGATTTAATTAGTTTGTTTGCCCTTGGCTGGTTGTTAAAGTCAATTTAACCTCCACCATTTTAACTGACCGAAAATTCTATATTGCGGTATTTAGAATCTTTATATAAAATTTTATTTTGATAGTCCTATTGAATTGAAATATTATTTTGACTTAAGACTTGTCAATCTAGAATAATTTTCCAGTTGTAATCTGCTACAGTAAAATTATGGGTATTTATTTTTTCTTATTGCTGTGCTATTTACTTTAAATGTATTATGTATAAAGCGTCATATCAATACTCAGGTATTATGACCATATAATTTCAATGAATAAATATTAATAATGAATATTTAAAACACTATTCTTTGGTTCTTATTTATAATATTCTTATATTTTCCCATTGATTACAAATATTATGCAACTGCCTGTGACTGTAATATAATTAAATTATATTTTGTAATAGCTTTATCCTGGTAGTACTTCTATGATACATGCCTTGATTCAACTCAGTTTAATTTTCAAATATGTCTGCCAATAGTGAATGATTTATATGTTTGTAGTACAGAGTTCTATAAATATTAGATAAGTAGATAATGTTAAGTTATATATATAGGTACTTAGAGAATTAATATATCTTAAGATGATAATTGATTGGATTGTCTAAATTTGGTTCATTGTAAGAAAATTCACAGAAGAGAGAGAAATTTTAATTTTTAATAGTTTTTAACTTTATATTAGCTACAGAGGGCTCTCTAGACTTTTTCTTTATTCTTTTATTGGCATCAACTTTAATGATTAATGGCTGGTGCCAAAGAGAATAATGGAATTTTTGTATGGATTTGTAGTTACCTCAGAACATGAAAGGCATCATCTACCATAGTTACTTTTAAGATGTCTTTTTAGAAGAATTCCCCAAATAATGTGAAATGTGATTGAATTCCAATCGTTAGAAGCTTCTCACCTATTCACATGGATAGCAGCACCAAAGATAAACCTCCCTCGCCCGCCGCTAGATACCGCAGTAGCATACGCATTGAGTATCATTAAGAACTGATAATGGAAGACTTACAAACAGACCTTCTAATCAAAGAAACTAGTACAAGATCGAAGAAGGTTCTCAGGTACTGTAGCATGTTATGTAATAACATGTATGCTCTGTAGTAGAGAAAGTTGTATGACAGAAATTGTATCCCAGATATTGCAGATACCACTGGCGTATTGTGCATAACCAGTGACATACGTATATTCTATCATTTTATTGACTATTGATACTAGTAGTGTAGAATTTAGAAAAACGGACAGAATACCATAAACAAATAACGTTATAAAAATTACCCATGTTATGTACTAATGTAATTACCAATGTTACATATTTAAAGATCGAAATATAGAAGTTTAATAAATTGAATCATTCTGAATCTTAGTATATATTAATAGGGAGAAATACGGAGTAATATGAGAAAACGTGAAACGTACAAGCTAAATTATTTGTTTTTTAAATAAATATTCTGATTGATTTTTTACTGCTTTATTTTTATTTTTTGAACTTGCAATATCTCCTGGTGTTTCGAATTGATTTGAATGATATTTACATTGGGCATAAATGTCTATCCAAATAAACATTAACCTAATTCGAAAATAATATACTTATTTAAATGTTTAAAACATCGACTTAGAAGCCCAAAACAGATATGAATTAGTTTAACATAACCGCTATGGATATTGGAAGGTTGTAAAAGGTCAGTAACCGGTCAGAATTAATCATCCCACCACTACCAATTCATTAGTTGTTTGTGGGTTGCGAGAATCAAACCCAAGATAAATGAAAGGTTTTAAAGTAGGCCATATTCCTAAAGATTTTTTTTTTATTAATCATTTTGCACAGATTATGTATCAACCAAGTCAGTTTTCTGGATTATAAAAAAATAAAACACTCAACATTCCCATTTTTAATTATAATGATTTCAATTGCTTTAGCAAAAATCAATGTAACAAGATACTGATTATTTTTATAAGTAAAATCTATTACTTAAGTATGGTTAGATAGGTATTTATTTATTTATTTTTAAAGATGTTTTGGTTGTGGAAAGATACTGATAAATAAAATATTCAATTTTAATTAAACATTTGCGATTGAACCTTTGTCAAATAGGATTTTATAGAACTTGATTTCATAACTGAAATATGAAATAATTAAGTAATTGAATCGGTTCATGCTAAAAGTGGTTTTGTCACCATTCCAACAGTGAGAAGGAAACCCCTTTTAGCTTTAAGTCATTCAATTATTACATCTGATATCAAATGTAGGAGAAATAAGTTGAAATTTAAAACAACCCTCCAGTTAAAATTTGAATCACTCTGCTTTTTAAATTTCAACTTCCAAGTAAGTTTCAGACCATGTATTAAAACTATTACCGAATAAAAAATTATGCTTCAAGTATAGAACGTAGACCACTATGAAGACATCAAGGAGTCATTTAAAAATATTCAGATTAATTGAACCGTTTTATTTGTTTTCTTTGATGTTTTAAACCTTCGGCTCATTTAATTCAATTATAATTGTGTTATATGGATGAGGTGATTGAAAAAAGATGACTTATTCTGGTACGAATTGCTACATTGAAACTTAATATGCTATAGTACTCCAAAAACCCTCTTGACTGTCATGTACAATGATAGCAGAATCACGTGCAACACGCTCGAGGTAACCTTCCATCGAAAGCGCAAACGCAGACTGAATAGGACATCGATCCAGTGAGATGGATGGAAGTGAGGTGGCGGCAGAGGAAAAGCAAGAATAAGATACCTCGCAAAAAGGAGGATGGCTGCCGAAGATCCTACAAGAAGTAGGTGGTCTTTAGAGTGTTGTCTTTAATCATGATCGTAATTACAATTCTGGGATAATGTCTTTTAGTGCCATAGCCTATGAGGGAGAGCACGTGGGTTGGAACTAATTGAAGGCCAATTTCAATGTGGTTGCACCAATTACATTAGTCTTTGAATACAATAATAATTTGAACTCTATTTTTAAGTAATATGTCAACCGAACAAGTTAGTATGGGTGGTTTTGAAATATGTATTGGTATTGGTTATTATAGCTAAAAGGTTTTACAATTTATATGCCAATGTTTTTTTTATTTTTATTATTAACAATTAATATAACAACATCATGTGACCATGGCGCATTTTTATTTTATTCTCATCTGGTTAGTCAATTTGCATATTTTTGCTTTATGTGGCTTGCAATGCTCTAGCTTTAGAAGGTACCCTATAATTTACGTTGTCTAATCTTTAGAACACTTACGTGTCCACTAAAAACATATACCTAATTTAATTTACCATTTGATGTATGGCAAGTAAAATTTGTATTTGAGTTTTATAATTTTGCATTTTTATCCCAATTTTTTCTTCCAAATAAATTAATGAAGTGTATTATGATTAGCTAATGGCCTGAACCCAGCGATAGCAATATTGATGAATTACTTAGCGCTGTTCCACTGATTGTAATTACCGTTGAATAATTCCTCAATTGACTGTGCTATTCAGCTCAGAGTCAAATTAACTACAACGCCTTTACAGACTTCGCTTAACAATTCATAATCACCATTATTGAAACGTCTATGATTGCGATTACTTTAATTTTTACAAAATGTTACGGATTGCGTAAGTAATAGGGTGAAGTTTTTCAAAATCTAGAAGTATTGTACAAGCATAATTGTGAGGAAACTAAAGGGAAAATTATTTGAATTCGCAATTAATAAAACTTTAAACACGCCGGTCCTTATACAACTTGAATCAGTAACTGTTCCTATTGGAAATTACGTTATTCTACTATAGTTATTTGACAAGCGTTTCCTTCTGCCATTAAAAAGGCCTTAGGATTAATCACAATTCAACTGTTTCAAGCGCACTAGGTTTAGGTGGTCGTATTACTTAATACTTGTAGGCAATTTTCTTTTTTAATTACTCTATATTTGTTTATCAATTACTCAATTGTCCAAAAACCTGAACGTAAGAATTTGCAAAACTAACTTCCTATTGTTTTTTACGAGTATTGAACGTTGCCACTTACATAAATGGAAGAACAGAGCTTTGAGATTCTCAAAAAAAAAAAAGAAGAAATTATTTCATAGAATATTTGGTCCGAAAAAATAGGAGTTGATTGGATAATTTAGAACATTGCACCTAATAGCATCACAACGCGCATTGGGGTATTTTGTCGATCTAGCCGGCTAAATTATTTCTTTGGTTTTATTGTGCGAAATTTCGTTTTCTATTAATCTATTGTTCACAAAAGTGAGCAATGTGCAATCCTAAAAGCGATATACAAATATAGCATGTGTAAATGCGCAATGCGCAAATGTGCGCAATCGTCATCAACTTTGCCTTTTCAAATTAGAATCCCCATTTTTTATCCCGTAATCTACGTTAAATTTCATGAAGAATCGACACCTCTTTTGATTTTTAATAACGCGTCCTGCATGCGGTAAGAATGCGCAATGTACGTCAATTGCAATGTTGGGTATTTTCTTCAATATAAATATGTGGCACGTGTTTTTCACTTCTTTTTTAACGCAAAATCCCGTGGTGGTTCTTTTTCTAGAAAACGCACCCATTTCAAAATAATCTATGTTAAAATTGGAAAAAAAAATGATAACATTGATTATTTCGGAACGGGGGTGTATTCTTGATAAACCAATATATTTATTATTTTTGTATGTTTATTTTTTAAAAACATTCTATTTTAGTTTGTTTAGATGATAAGACAAACAGATATTTCGAGCGCATTTCGTTGCAAACCGAAGAAATTTCAGTCTCTTGTCTAAATTGGGCAAATTCTTTTTATTCATGATTTCAAAGAGATATCTCCTTAAAAGTATTTTCTCTCCAAAAATCGGCAAAATATTATTTACCTATAATAATCAAAAATAACTAAATATTAAAGCATCAATTTTTCATAATTTCTTGAAAACTGATGATTTATCGAAACACGTTGATTTGCATTTGAAACTAATATCTTCAAGATTTTTCTACTAGATTTATCTACTAGATACCTTCAACACTCACTTAGTAAAAAAACTCCTTCGTAACTCATGGGGAAGTATAACAAAAGCATTATCGAATATTGAAATTTTCAATAAAAATTGGAAAAAAATATTAACGATATTTATTACCCTATCTCATATTTTAAACAAGCTATTTCATGTTCTCACAAACTTAGAAACCTGGCTTTTCACAATCCATAATTATTAAAAATCGGTAATAGTTTTGAACACGAAAAATTATTATAATACCGAATGTCCACTTACAAACTCGATTTTTATAATAATGGTAATCAATTTACTTATTCAAGTAACTGTAAGTGGTTAATATTTTTCAATTAACTGTAAACTGGTTTAATACATCCAGAATCACATTATATCGACGTCGTATTTTGAAAAAGGCGGAAGTGCCATTTAGCAAACTTTACAGGAAACACATGAAACGATTATTCCCCAAATTACAATATTTTTTTTTAATTTCTGGCGGAAGAGAGGGGTCCATCCTGGACTCCACTTCTGGGACCAACTGAGGCTTTTTTATATTGAATGATAACGTCATTGCAAAAAAATTCTAAATTGTCAGATTAAGGAAAGGAAAGGCTGTCATTAGAAAACTGTAAAAAATTGCAGTTTTTTGTTTGTTTTTTTCGGGAGGAAGGATGATGTCCTAAAAATAAATCCGCCTCAAACCCCAAATGGTCTATGTATCCTGGAAGCGGGATTGTATTAGGACTGATCTCGTATATTCAGGTTTTGATAGGGTGGAGAAAAGTGATACTGGCATCGAACCCTTAGCTTCCTTAGGTTTTATAATTGTTATTTTAAATAATTATGTATAGTAAAAATGAAAGCTCCAAGTTATACAATGATTTTCATAAAATTCTCTTAAACCAACATGAAGTTTTATAATAATGCAAAATAGAATAACGAATATTCTATCTCTGCGCCTTAATAGTATTTGTTATTAATTTTTAAAAATTAATAAAATAAATATACTGTATAGGATATGCATACTCCCAACATGTGTTCACTTGAAAGAAGAGTGCCACAATCCAAAAATTTTAATTTTTCCTTTTTTTTTCTTGGAAAGCTTTCATTGATGTATATTTCTTAGAGAAAAAATGTAAAAAAGATTTTTAGTTTTAATATTTACTGTTATGAAAAAGTATTGTTAGCTTAACTATTGTAAGTTTATTAGACAAGCATAATGACTTCCTTTAAGCTGTGACTAGAGATTAACTTTATAAAGATTGCCTTGATAAAGATAATAATAAATTACTTTTAATGTAGTAATAATATTATTCTTATGCTTGTTAGGTGATCAAAAATTATCGATTTTGCTTCTGCATGAATAGTTGTTGAAAACATCATTATCAAAGTATTATTTTTTTTCTTTAAATCATTCGATAAAATATTTTGAGTTGATTTATATTTTCAAATTCAATTTATTGTTCAGTAAAAAAAGTTTTTATTTTTTATTTATAAACTGTAATTAAACATTGTTTTTTTTATAGAAAAATTCCTCAATTTGATTCAAGATTTATGATTAAATAATAAAAAATTATGACTAAGAAAATGTCTGGCCTGACGTTTTATGGCTGATTTGGGGGACAACAATAAACCTTAACAGGCAAACTTCAAACTCCAACAAATTCCAATTTTTTTTATTGTGACACTCTTCTTCGAAACAAACAATACGTGAACTACAGTGCGATATGAAAGGAAATGTGTCCAAACTGGAGAGAATAAAAAAGTACTGGGATGAGTGGTAGAAAATAATTATACTCGAATATTCAATTATTTGAGGGAAAAGCAATTGCCTACAGTATTATTATCTACAGTACCTTCTCTTAGGAATTTTTCATCTTCAGTCTGCCCTTCGCTATGAAACCTGTTAGGATTATACAGTGTATAAAATTTATATTATAAGACATAAAGGAAAAAGTCAAATAGGGATCGAACATGTAATTTTAAAGTCAATAATGTTTGAATCAAAATGACATTCTAATAAAAGCTGCATAGTAGACATAATTAGTCATCAATTTTTATATAAAATATTTTATAAATAGAGAAATTGCAAAGTGCATTATTACAAAGTAACTTGGTTAAATATAATTAATATGAGAAATTACGGAGTGAAATAATAAAACATCCCTTAATTAATTAGTTTAGTGGCAAGTCTTTTATATTTGTTCAAAGTGAAGGCTGCAGTGAAATAATGCTTATTTTATTATATATTTATTTTTTATATATAAATGATCACATATTTTATTTCATTAATGTTTCTGGGCTTTTTTTTTCATCTTCAGAATGAGATAATTCGAAGATTATATGTGCATTTTTTATACTCCTCATTGTCATATGATCCATATTAATTTCTTTCAATATTAAATAACTTGATTGAGAAACCTAAAATATTTTAGCAGTATTCTGTTTTCAATCTCTGTCATCGCTGGCTATTGTAGCTATATCTCAAAAAGCCATATGATATAAGTTTGAAAACAGAATACTCATCAAAAATTTTTGAATTTAAAAATGTAAAAATTCAAATTACATATATAAATATGAATAATAAGAATAATTATATATTATAGTTTAGCATTACTTTATATAAGTCTCTGATTTATTTTATATTGCTTTCACTCTGCTATTCTACTTTTTATGTATTTGTTTTAAATTTTTTTTATTCATCAGTTTGTACCCTTTTTTTTTATATACCAGAGAGAAGAATGTAAAGAAAGTGGCTCAATAAATAAGAAGTTATGACTGGTTTATAATTATTTTCCTAAAATAAACAATCAGTTTAATGAGCACTAACCATCGAAACAAAGAATTTAGAAAATTAAATTAACATAAATAAATTGTTTGATAGCATTTTGATCAACATTATGCTATCTACTGCTCACTAATGCTAATGTTCAGTCTTTTTCATTTAAGAATTCAAATATTTGTATGTATGCATTTTATTTATCTGATTTTATCACATACCAGTTTATGGCATTACAATAAAATCTCGGTAAATAAAATGAAAATTTAATAATTAGTAATTAGTTACAAAATAGTAATTAGAGCATAACTTTGAATTGTATTACAATTAATAATTATCCATTTTGATTGTCCATACAAAGCCTCTTGTTTTAAATATTGAAGTGCTTAATTTATTGAAATTGAGGAGTACATTTTTATTAACAAAAAATAAAATTATTAACTTTAATGGTTTAGTAAAAATATAGCTTACATGATATTAAATCATTTTTTATTTTTTATTTATCAAAAATATATATTTTTTTATTTATATAACAGTAATGATATAAATACAAAATAAAAAATTCTAACTAATTTGAAATGAAATAATTTGGAGAAACAAGATCCCACCAGATTTTATGGTCTTTCTTGACATTAGTTAAATTATGCTTATTCTTATCTTTGTTATCCATCCATTTTCATTTCTTCATTAAATATCTCTTGAGAAATGCTTTTATATCAAGTAAGCCTTTTCATTTGTTTCCATAGCAAACTCCTTATCGATTTCTATGATTTACCTTCTCTATGCTAAATATTCACACTGAAACATTAAAAAGAAAACTTAAAAGAATACTTGGAAGAAAAAAAATTGAAATTCTGATAAGCGAAATATTAGAATTTCATAAATTTAAAGTTATTTAATCCATTCCATATTGAGAGAGCATCCGTACACTCATCAAGTCCCTTCTCAGTGACTGACCACACACCATTATTACGTTCTCCCTACCCGTTCTCAATGACTGAGATCACACTGGTGCGCTGGTTCCCTTAAATATTAATACCGTATCTGTGCCCTCCAGTCATTCAGAAAAGCCTTTTTCGCCAATTCAGTATATGAGAAATGATATAAAAACCTGGTTTTTGGAATACCTTTCATCATTGAAAAGTTAAAATTTAATGAGTATAAAGCTAATAAACTTAATTTTAGTGAAAAAACATAAAGGTTTTTTTATAATATTTTTAATTTACATTTAACAAAAAAGGAAAGTAGTTTATGTTAAAAGGCAGTAACAGTGACAGCCAAAATTGTTTGTTTATTGCGCCGTATACTTGGAAAGTTCAGAAATATGCCAGCCATATTGAATGGGTTAATAGAATAGAACTTATATATCTATACAATAGCAAAGGAAAACTATGGTGTTGAAGCACAGGGAAACTAAAAAGCTTATTTTTTTTTCTTTTTGAGGTTGATTAATAATTTTAGAAAAAACGTATGAGCTCCAAAATGATTGTAATCAGATAAAAATTGTATTAAAAATTTTGAAAATAAGAAAGAAAAGGATATTAGATTAGTGGTTTAGAGATCATTGCAGAGAGTTGAAAAGAGTGCATTTATTAGGATTTAAAGTCTGATTGGGAATTTAATTCCAAAGCAAAGTGGCTTAGATAATAAAGGATATGCTAAATGAAGCAATTTTATAAGACAGACCATATAAATCTGAGGAAAGAGATGATACAGCGAGAAGGGGTTATTGATTTGAATTGGATGAGCTCAAAGATGCAAGCTGGAAGACTAGAAAAAAATGTTTAGCAAAACGATTGTGCTAATTAGTACTTGTCACAGTGATCTTCACAGATTCGAGGTTTCATTTTTCAACTTTTAAAATTGTTTATTTGCATAAACGTGTTTAAAAGATATAAAAAACACTAGTTATTTCTTCCCATTATATATTTTTTGTTTTCAATAATAGACCTTTGTAATCAACCAAGTTTAAATCCAAAATAAATGAAGTATGAAAACTAAATTAAAAATTCCATTTATATTCTGAGTAATTATAGTTTCAATAGGTGATAAAGGGATTAAATTTGTTTAGGTAATAAAAATAATATATTTATTTTTTAATTAATCCTTAACTTTATTGTGAAGCTTAACTACTGCAAGCGGAAAAAGATGTCGATGCCTCTCCTATAAATTATGGTTTTACTTTACTTAAATTTAAACACATTTCAGACTGATTAAAAACTCTGGTTATTGAACTATCCATTATTATAAATTATAAATTTGACAGATAAATATTTACAATATCTATTAATGGATGTAAGGATCTTTTTAAATTTCATTAAGAGCCTAACATGTCAGCATTTTATACTAAAATTTAGAATATACCAAGAATGAATTACTATAGGAGAATCCAACTAATATTGACAATTAAAGGACCAACCATTCTGAAAATCTTAACTGTAATCTTGTAAAATTTAAATTATTAATCTGTCTTTTTTACGATTTTTTTTTATAAAATTTATAAAAATAATATATATATATATATATATATATATATATATATATATATATATATATACTATATATACTATATATATGGGCCTGGGGTGGCCGAGCGGACTATGGTGCTTGCGATAGGTAATCAAAGTTAAGCAATGTCGAGCGTGTGACTGCCCAAATTCGGGTGACTACCAACTGGGGTAAATCTACGCATCCCACGATTATCTCCTCGTCCAGGTATGTGAGGCCCGTCAGCCTAATGGAGGCAACTCACTTAGAGAAGGCATATGAATGAGACGACCTACACCATATACCTAAATTGTGAATCACATTATGGTTTTCTAGGATGTTAAATAGCCGCCCGGAGATTTGGTCCATGGACGGTCTGCTTCAGGATTAGAAATATAGGTCCTGCTGACCTGAACAGCTGTCTGACCTGAACAATCTGTGGATCTAGACCGATTTATCATTGTCCTGGGATCTGAGTGAGTTGGTGGGAAGGACATTGCCGAATTGGCCCCAAAGGGACTGGTTATGGAGCAATAAGTAGCCTGCCAGTGCAACATGGTTCACAGCAACATTAGGTTGGGTGACCCCCTCCAGGCTGTCTTAGCTCCCGCAAGCGATAAAATATCTGTAAGAAGATCACATCGCATGGTCAAAGATCTGCATGATCTATAGTGCCAACAGAAAAATATATATATATATATATATATATATATATATATATATATATATATATATATATATATATATATATATATATATATATTCTATTTGAGAATACAATGCAATAATGAATGAAAAATGGACCAAAAGGTCAATATTGACACAATACTGTCTAAGATGAAAATATAATCATAGACAATTTAAAATAATCATTATTAATGATTTTTATAATTGATTAAAGTGCATTTTATCTCTTTAAAAATAGTTATAAAATTTATTTTGAGCCATAAGTCTGAGAACAATAAAATAGCTACAATAAATATACTTATAACATGAAATATTGGGGAAATCCGCAAGTAAAAATAATGATGTACTTAAAAAAGTGGATTTTTACGAGGCAGTCATAAATGAATCATGTTAAATAATTTTCCTCTGTTTTATTTGCCGAGGATTCGACCAATGTTGTAGACCTTCTTCGGGGCAAAAAGAGTTGAGAGAGATCAGTTCATAATGTCAGTAGGAGAAAAAAGCTCTTGTACTATAATAACCATTAAGGAAATCTTAACTGTCTTAGCCATTAAGCAAATAAAATAAAATAAAATCTTGTTAACTACTTAAATAGAAATAGAAATAGAAATTATTTTCTCTCTTATTAATACCAAGGGCCTATTTTCATTTCATAACAATAATGTACTTCATAATGAACTTCAAAAAAAGTAGGCTATCTTTTTCCATACTTTGAAAACCCTTTTATCTGATGTAGAAAATGGCCAACTTTATGAAATTTATTGGATGAGCTGTCAGAAGTATAAAAATATAACTAACTTTACAAGAATCACTTTAAGAAATATGGTTTGTTCATTTAATGGAATAAGAAAATGTGCATAAGTAATTTATTCAAATTAATTTTATTTTTATTTTGGTTTGTTTTGTGTTTCTGGTTTTAATTATATTTCTGATTTGCTCATATGAATTTTATCTTCTTACTCTAAAAACATCAATAACCACTTCATTGGAAACCTGAACAAAAATGAAATGTAGTCTATACAACATTTTTCACAAAAAATAATAATAAAAATGTCTTTCAAAATCCTTCCATGCGTCACTCAGACAAAATGTTCTTTAGTAAAAAAAAAATAAGAAGAAAGAAAACCTAATTAGGAAAACAGATGTATGTTTTAACAATTATAAGTAGAGAATACGAGAAATTATTGCTAAAGGAAAACAAATATTTTTTTATTGGAATAAGAAGAAACAATGTGAAACATTCATTTAATTTTTTGTTTACATTTCTTACAATATAATGAACAAATATGTAATAATAAATAAAAATAAGGAATATCTATGTTTCATCATTTTGAATTTGCTTGGTTTTTCTTGAGATCTGTTATAAGTTAACATTTGTTACCCAGAATAAGTTTTTTAAACTTTTATTAATGGCATCCAAAACTATATTGTATAAAATACAACTAAACATGCTGGATTAGATATCTCTGATATTTCAGGATATGGATTTGAAGAGGAACTCTCCATGAAAAATATTCGATAATAATCTAAGAACCACGAAGTTATATATTTACTACGAAAAATTAAAACACTAGTGTTTCCAAAAAAATTAAGTATAACTGAATGAAGGAAAAAAATATGAAAGGATATCTAATTATTACATGAATTTGATCAGTGACATGAAATTGTCGAATTATTGAAAATCATTCATAATTTTAATTACTGCTGATATTGATCTTTTTTATCAGTTTCTGTAAAATATTATTTTATATATATATATATATATATATATATATATATATATATATATATATATATATATATATATATAATTTTGTGAAAGATAATTAACTACCAATTATCATAAGTGAATAAGAAAATAAGAAAAATAACTTATTAGCAATAAGTAAAATTATTCCATGAAATTAAATTATTAGGAGCTCTAATAAGTCTCCAAAAAGAAAGAATTATTCAAAACATGTATTTACTTATTTTTATGAATTTAAAAAATTTTTCTTAGTTAAAAGTACAAAAATAAACTCCTTTGCAACATGTCTAAATGAAATGTAGCACAGTGTGTTGCATTGGCATTGATAAATCTATATTGTTAGTTCACAGTTTTTAGCCAAAGAAATAAGTTTTAGTTAAAACTTGTTTTGTGGATAACAAACTATAGATAGATCTTGAAATCCTTGTGAACTAACGCTATCTGTGTTAAAAAACAACATTAGCCTACATATATAGGTTGAGGCCATGTTTAAGTTATAAGGTTGTTATTGATAAACATTTTTATGCAGTCCAAACTCTCTTAGCATCATTTGGCCTGTGAAGGGCTCATTTAATAGTGCTAATGTCCAATACTAAGATATGAATAAGAATTTTTTCTCACTAAACTTTTATTTAAAATAGATTTTCAAGAATATATATTTTATTTTTCTCTCTTGGCTATATATTAAATATTATTTTCTCTCAAAAAATAATCTTGGTGATTATGTATGATCAATTTGGTTTCAATATTCAAAATAAAAATAAAATAAATCTATCGTTTTTTATTGCTTCTGAGGGACCAATAAAGAAATGGCTACTTTAGTTAATTGTTTGAAATTCATACAGCACTTGAAAATCATTTCATTACTAATTTAAAGAAACAATTACTTTTTATCGTTATGAACAAATGGAATGGTCTTGACAATAAACCGTGTCATATTCATTATGGCTAGCTAGTATAACAAAAATTCTGAGATGATTAACATTTTCCAGTCATGACCAATCAAGCTGCGTGCTTATCGTAGGAAAAATTACGACCCAATTTAGCCCAGCCCCGATACATTCAATAATATCGTGTACTTTATGTGTTATTGCGAAAGACCGAAACTAGCTGGATGTCGGCATTTTCGGGTAATTGTTAACATTCACCAAGTCGTTCGGAGTAATTCTGAAATATTGTCCAAATATCTTAATTTCTCACTTACCCCGGGGAAAGTCGACCGTCGCCATGCCCAAACGCAGGAGAGAATTGGGGGAAATATCCCTTCCCCCCGAAATGTATGAATGTTTGGCAATTTTTAACAATAATTTTCATGCTTATCCTTAAAACTTACTCGAATTAGGCGATTATTGACATTTAGGTGATTAGTTACTTTCTCACTATTAAATCTCTCTCTCCTTCCTTCCGAAAACATTTAAAACTCCACACGTGAAAAAAATTTTGCGTGCGCCCCTGCCCAAGTGGTCAATATTGAGAAAATTAAAGTATAATTATTTATTACCAAAAGTGAAATTAAAAATAAATAAAGAAGGAAACTAAAGACCCAAGCAGTCTAGTGTCCATAAGAAGCTTTACCTAACCTTGAGAAAATTAAGGGAAACCGTTTCTTATTACATAAAACTATTTCATAACCCGTATTAAACGACAAGGCAAAATAAAATTTTCACCACTCTCTAAAAATCATTGCGCTTTAAAACAGATGAAACTATAGAGTGAAATCACTACATAAAACGATTAGTTAAATAATAAAACATAAATCAATATTACTAAAAAAGTAAATTCTACCATCTTAATACCATAACACAAGAATTAGTACGAAAACCTCGTCAACTTCCCGCAACGTTCATCGAGATTAGACGTTGGTGCCGATCCTGATTAGAAAGTCAACATTTCTAATGTTACCATTGACACTTGTCCGTGCAGCAAATCAGTTTAAACGATTTAAAAGATATGCGGAAATAATTGAAAAACCTCAGATTGATTATAATTGTCCTAATTATTTCGCTCAGCTGTAAAACGGATACATCCAGAATTTTCCAGGAATGAAAGTAAAGACTTTCATTTCTAAGCTATAAGATGTAATATACTGTTTTGATTCCAAGTCAATGCACTGAAAGTAATTGAAACAACACTTAACAATACCAACAATTAAAATCGTGCTCGAAAATAGGACACATTATATGGTCAAAGTTCCATGACCGATTGCATAACAGTGCCGTTGCAAGGCAGCGGATATATTTAAGGAAACCTGTCTCTGACTCTTCTCCGTAATGGCATTTCCAATTATAGACAATTGCGGTTTATAATATGAAATTATTTTGAAAGCGAATTTACACGTTATGAATTTGCGTCCATCAGAATTTGATGTTTTTATTTAACTTTAACATAAAAAATTAGATGAATTATTTTGATTCATGTTTAGCTTATGTTTAACAGGAGCCGTTGTTAGTTCCATTCCAGGAAGTGAATGTTACACCTATTTAACTAGAACAGATTATTTTATTTTAAATAATTATTTTTAAAACGTTTAGGTTATTCACCGAATATTCCAAAAGAAAAGCCAAGAAGTCAAAGTTACTGAATCTACTGAACGTAAAAGATTTTTCTAATGAAAATCGATTACTGAACGCCTGAGTGAAGCAACAGACAATAGCCCTCCATCATACCTCCAATCTTTCCAAAGGTCCTGATAAAATCTTTTCACACTTCAATATCTTGCTGAAAACAATCACCTTGTTTTTCGCCAACATCAAAATCTCCTGAAAAGAACTGGGAAGAAAATGTTCAAGTGTGAATCTTCATACTCATTAAAAACCTCCATTTTTTTAAACTTTCTCAAGATTGGAAGTGTTGAAAAAATGTCGATATATCGATTATATATATATGACATTTGCATCTACAATCCTGAAGACCGGGCCTCTATAGATATCATTTACATTTACGAGTTAATGACCTTTGGATAACAAGAGATATTTTGATTGAGATATGTTTTTCGATATTCACATTCATACCCTGCGGTATAAATACAGTGTTGGTACTTTAATTTGCTCATGAACTCTAATGTAATAACCGCATGAATAAAACCTAGCCTTTCTCTTATTCGAAGGCTTTTATTGTATAAAAATGAAATTGAACAATTTTAGGATTAGGCTCGACAAAAACAATTTCTTATAATCCGCTTTTGATAAATCATTAAAATTATTAATAACAACATATGAAAGAAAATCGACTTTTTCTTGATGAATTGATATAATAGAGGAGAGGAAGTACCGTAATCGACTGATTTTTCTCTTTTTGGAATATCTTTTACTTCTCAAAATAACGATTTTTAAAAAGGCCTTAATCATTGTCGTCCTCACCGTCAATATATCTCAATCAAAATATATCTTGTTATCCAAAGGTCATTAACTCGTAAATGTAAATATCTATAGAGGCCCGGTCTTCAGGAGTGTAGATGCAAATGTCATCTATACTTGTCCTACAAATTTATAATAATAAATATAAAGATATATGTCTATAACAATTTTGTTGTTTTTATTAAATAATTCTTTATATTTAAAAAAAATGGACGTCTGTAGCCATATTTTTCCTATTGCAGAAATCAAAGTTGTGACGTACAAATGATGGCTATAAAGCATAAAATCTGGTGCGGTACGGGCATCATAGTACTTTCCCTTATCACCCTATAGTAATACTCCATTTCTTAAAATAAATTTAATGAGTTCACATAAACACTAGATGAAATGTTCTCAGCAGCATGAGCGTCATCTTTCACTAAAGTACAACAAAATAGTTATTTAAACCATTGTAGAAATATATATTTTAAATATATTTATAGTTATAAAATATATTTTTAGTTTGTCAAGTTAAGTAAATTCTATAAGTTTTCATTTGGTTTCCATAGAAATATTTTGTTTTCATTAAATAATATTAATTTAATTATTAAGTTAATAATTTCTAATTGCATATTATTGCATTACATTGTTACAGAGGTTACTGTTCACTATAAGATGGGAAGGCATAGTAGGAAGAGGCATTCGGTCGCATCTGTCTGCTTTCGAACACACTCGGCTTTCCATACAGGGACTAGTCTTGTAGTACTGGTCTATTACTTTGCTAATTGGTCCGATTTCGATGATTTTTTTTCTTCTGTTTTTTTACGATTTAATACATAATTTACCCTAAAATGAATACTTTCTGGGTTATGCTCAAATCAAATTTTGTTTTAGTCACAACTTTTTTTCCTATATATTCTGAATTAAGAAAAATTAGAAGGCTTTAAGTAAAAGACTGTAGACAAGTTTCATCAAAATCGTTAAGCCGTTTTCGAGAAATATTTAGAAAGAAAAGTGTAAAACCGAATGTACGAAGTGGCACTTCCGGTCGGTCGATTTTAGTAAAAAAGTTGCTGTAACATTCCAGGCATATACCTATCTCTACGTAATTTCAGTTTCATACAACTTGTCGTTTTTGAGATAGGCACACACACACACACACCATTTTCCCGAGATTTGGTTATATGGACTCTGGGGACCTTTAAACGTGTATTTCCGTTGAAAACCTGGAATTCGAAATATTTCACTATTGCAATACTTCCCCTTACCATATATTTCTGAATAGGTAAAGGAAAATAAAAATGAACGCATCGTTGCAGAGGCATCTCGCAAACCAGAGAAAATAATTTATCCTGCAAAATGATGATTGAAACAAGAGAATAAATAAATATGTATATAGAACATACATTTTTAAAATTTTTTTTCTTCCGCCTGTAAAATTAATTCTTTTGAGTTATGAGTTCTCACAGCTTAAGCGACGTAATATTTTTTTTTGAAATGTGAAAAAAATGAAACGTGAAATGGCTTTTTTTTTATTCCTATAATTTTTGTTGTTGCTACAAAAATGAAGCAATTTTTTTATTCGTTGGACTCCGCGTATTCATATTTTGGCAATACCACTTATCTAATTACTTAAATAAATAAATTTAATTGTGGGAAAAGTCGGTTGGGAGTAAGGAGAGGGAGATCAGTAAACACCACACAAATAAGAAAACTTGTTTATTATTATTTAATTGAATAAGTTTTCTTATTTGTGTGTTCTTTACTGACCGCACTCCACCATCATAAATAAATTTAGCTTCTTAATAATTTATTTTTCTCTATGACAAGCTAAATACGCCCTAACAACCACAGTGGCCTGATCTGAGATGAAATGTCAACTGTTTGCTGCTGTGGGCTCCCACAATAAGCCTACAGAAATATTTACTTATTTATAGCTTGCCCCACCCTTCGTTCCTAGAGAAGGCTGCCAGTAAATTAAAAAAAAAAATGAGAAACTGTTCATCTAGCTGAACTATCTGTTTGCAGAGGAAGAAGTCAGAAGTTTATTTATAGAACCAAATGTATATAGAAATAGTCGATTTGATCAGGTGCGCTAAGTCTTGTCGAATAACAAGAACAGTTGGAATTGCTTCATGTAAATCACACTTTCATGCTTTACTGGGAAAGTCGGTTGTTAGTTCTTTGTATGATAAATTAAAAAATATCACTACACAAATTTTTTTTTTTTGTTTAGCTGATTTCACAGGAAAAATTTATAATAAAAAAATACTGCCTAAATCCGAATAACTCGAATTCAAATAACTAGTAATTATTTAAATATTTTACTTTAAACAATTAAAACTATTATCTCTATACAAAATAGTTTACCAAAATATTTTTTGTAAATGTATTTTCTCTGTTTATCACATTATTGGATTTTTAGGATTAAGTTTTTTTGTTTTTTTTTTAAACATCGATACTTCCATTCTTATATTCCCAGGAAAAATAAAGCGCATGAAGCTTTCGTTAATTTTTAACAGAAGCTTAACAGAGAGAGGGCTTTACTCTAATCTTTGAATTTGTTTATGATAAAAATTGAAACATTTCATAGATTTCAAGAGCATCTTGAAATTATCGGAATTATTTTGAATTTCAATACGACGAACGTTTTGACGTTAAAATATATTTCACGAAATTTTCCCTTGGTAAATTGAATTGAATTGAAAATAAGGTGAATAATTAAGAGACATATATTACATTTAAGCGTTGTTTAGTGAATAACCTTAAACTTGTCTCTGCAGATATTTTCATGATCGTGACAGTTCATTATTTTATATTTTTTTTCTTATTTTGGCAAATCAATAATATTTCATTTCTTTTCTCTTATTTCCTCATTCATCTGAAAATTAGTTTTCGTTCGCATTAACCTTGTTCTTGACATTATTTCTCATATCGCTGATCAACTTCTTCTGATCTTTCTCTCGCGTAATGCAGCACCTTCCAAATAAACCTTTGCCGAAAATACTTGAACTAGTTCGGACTTGCACATGCTATCGACTGTGCACAATACTTTGCAGCGAAGAACAGGCTTACCTTTCTTTTCCATCCAAGCAGTGTACACAACCTGGGAGTGCACATCTTCACATTATTAGGACTATACATTTACGACTGTCATAAATTATTCTCATTTATTTCTTTATACAGTTTTGTAAAAGTGAATGAGCTGAACATTTAGGATGCAAATCAGTACCTTTCATCATCTCCTGCTGACTTGAAATTTAATTTAAAATAATTGTAGCACCTTAGGAAACCACTTCCTTGCCCAGTTTCTTTTCAGCATTTTAAGGGCGTTTTCAGGCGTCTGTGTAGTGGTCGGTTCATACAGATTCTTGTTTTTTTCCTTGAATTTTATCATCAGATCGTCTTTATATAGTCCATATTTGCTAGTAAAGTGGGAGTACATCTAAATCTGGGAGTAATATTTGTTTAGAAACCTACCATGGTGAATTGGACCTAATTATTTAAATCAATTTGTAGTTGCATGAGCGCTATTTTAGGTGTCTAATTATAATAAATATTAATAATAATACTAATTAAAATTAAAAAATAATTAGATTTAAATAATTCAATTATTTAAATTAAATTAAAATAACTGATTTTCATTATATATATATATATATATATATCTATTTTAATTTTTTATGTGGTTTCAATTTTTTTCTGTATATACTGCTTTATTATATTGTTATATCAATGTTTAATAAAAAAAAAATCATAGTGGAAATATTTAATTTAAATTTTTTTTATTCCTGTTATAATAGAAATAAAATAACAGGTAATATCGGATAAAAAAAAATAAAATCACAATGATGCTTTCTACTTTTATTGGTTTTAATGACCATACCCTTACCACGGTATCAAATGTCAGATAATGGTTAGAAACTTGTTCTACCCAGTTTTAGAGGTAATGGAGCTTTTTAAGTTGTTTTTTTTTGTTTTTTTTAATTATTTATCTAATCGATGAGATATTATTTCCACAATTTTTCTAAAGTGATTCTTCAAAACAATCAATGAGAAATCTAGACTGCTAAAACAAAGGACTTCTTGTATCTTCGTAATTGCTCGTTAGTGAAACTTGTTAATAACATGTAATGATGCGATAAAGAAACAGAATATTTTCTTTGTAAAAATTAAAAGGTAATTGTAATATCGATAAATATGTTATATCACAACACGGAGTTGCAGACAGTTCGTCGAACTAAGCGATAGAAGTCCTTCACGCCCGGAAGGTTTGGTAATAAGCGAGGTAACAGTGATTGGTAGCTGAATGAGTCATGGCGAAGCTGTTTTGTCCTCCTGAGTATTCGAAGTCAGAGTAAGTATTGGAGCTATTGTATTGGTGAATTGATATCTTCTTCCTCTTCTTTCTCTTCCTCCATGGTGCCTTTCAGCGTGGAGATGCCTCTGTCCACCTTCATGGCATTCCAGTTTTTGCCTCTCTTCTCTCCCATGCTCGAGATGTCGTCAATCCATTGAGTCTCTAGGGCGTTTTCCTGTTGGTCTGTCCTCAAAGTAATTTCTTGAGTCCCGGTCCTCATTCATCCGGCAGAGATATCCAAACCATCTAAGTTGCCTCTTTTCAAGAGTATCCTTCAGAGAGACAACCCTTAGTCCTTTCTACCTCATTCCTGATCTGATCACTCCTAGTTCGGCCCGCTACTTTCCAGAGGTACCTCATTTCAGCTGCAGTAACTCTGCTTAGGTGCTTACCTAATGGTACTCAGCTTTCACTTCCATATATATATATAGGATTCATATACATAGGAGGGTAGGTAAGTAAACAACTTTGAAGATATGAAGCTTAACGTTTTTCTCCACCTCCCTTTTCCCTATAACAGTGTTTCAGAGGTGGTAGTAGATTGAGTTTGCCTTCTTTATCCTAAAAATTGATATCAAGATTTTTCAAAATTCCTTTTATTAACAAGTTTCGTTTGATAAATAACAGTTAACCAAAACAAAATCTAATCTTTATTTTAATTGAGTTTACTTCCCTAATTATAGTCATCATTCTTTATCAGTTAAAGCTACATCTGAGCCTATATTTCGATGTACATTACAATATTCTTGTGACAAGCTAATAAAAAACCATCCGACGTAAATTGTCAATTGACGTACGCATGCTAGTATAGGAGGATCAATCCCTAATTCGAAATTAAATAGTTCATATCCATACATCTCTCAGTCTTTTCTATGGCACTATCGTCCGTGAAGAAGCCAAGCCCCTCTACAACCTTCCACTCCATCATGTTCTCAGCCACCCCCCTCCATCTCTTAACTCTATGCGTCCTCAGGTCTGCTTCTACATCGTCCTACCAGCGCAACCTTGGTCCTCTTCTTTTTCTGTTTCCATCTGGATGGCCCTCCATAATCATGTTGGAGATTCTATTTTTCTTTACTCTTAAACTCATCCTCCCTTAATGGTGAACACAACATCAGGAGAATTATACAAATCCATCAACTTATGATTTGTTCTCACCCTCTACTGATCTCCCTCTCGTTTCGAACGTGATTTCAGCCATTCTTTTCTCCTGCATTCTTTGGACACCTTATACATTCTGACCTTATCCTTCCTTGTTATATCCCTTATCCCTCTATTCTCCTCACGTACCTCATTTTCATTGTTTGGATTTGGCTCCTGTGTCTTGAGGTAATAGTCCGAGACTCACTGGCACAGGTCAGGAAGGGGATAAGCCTGGTCTTATATACTACTTTTTAAACCTTTTTTCCTTCCCAAGAAGCCAGTCTTGAGAGAATAGAATCATTTGCCGGCAATATTTATACTTTGCCAGATTTACCCGTCTATTCAGCCGTTTTCGCTGAGGTTGATCCCAGGTATTGAAATCGCTAATGTGCTCCAGTTCCTCTCGAAGTATTCGATCAATATTTATATTCTTACATAAATCAATATAAATATTGATGTTGTTTAAAACGTACATATCTATGGTTTGAATGATTTTTAAATGCCTGGTATTTATCGATATGACTCCATGCCGAAAGCGGAATATACAATTTATTAAATACTATGTTTATTTAAAATTGGATTTAAAATCAAATTAACCGCTCTATCTGTTGATTAATGTCGGTTATATCTAATCCTCTGCCCTTTGAATCACGATACCGAGACCTCTAAAGTGCAATACTCATCAGAACTTGGCGCATCGCTTTACAGTAAATATTCATTGGGCGCAATATGTTGCCATATAAATTTTCCTTCGAAAAATGGATGACTAAGCAATCACTCGGATCTGTTTTGATTTTGAGATCAGGGCCATTACCAACAAAGGACGAGATCTCATACGTAGCAGGACTGAGGCGAAATATTGCACAACATTAAATCTTATGTTTAAGTCAGCTCCTTATTTTTTATTATATTAATGGTCTAAATTCTAACTAACTTTTCGGATTATTGGGCCGGATTATTTATAAAAATAACTGAGGAGTCCAAGACCTGTAACCGGGTTGCAGCGCCGTGAAATAATAATAATTTTTAAAAAAATGGATAATTTATTATAAAAATACTTATAATGCAGTGACAGCAATAATTAACCTTGTATTATTTCCTTGAAACAAAAAAAAAAAAAAAAAAAAACAAGAATTGAAACATGTGAGCACTGTCATGCCACAAAATATTCAGAAATGAAAATTTTGGAGAATAAAAATAATTAATAAATGTAAAAAGAAATAGCCATACCGTACATTGATGTAATGTTTTTATTACGTTACATCATCTCATGAATTTTTCACTCTGAAAAATGTCCTTGTAACTGTGTACTCAATTGTTGAACAAGAATGGTAAATGAAAGCCATATGTCGGCAGCTTTGCGGTTCAATGTTTTGGCATTAATCAAATTTTAGCGCGATGCTAATGAATATTGGTAATGATAAAGTAACTCAAATAAGAGACAAATATTATAGTTAGGTAAAAAATAAATATATATATATATATATATATATATTTTTGTTACTTTTACTCTATTTTATTATTACTATTATATTATATAATACAAAGCCTATGGGTATAGTTTGAGAGTTGGCAAAAAGTGTCATCAATTCGGGCTCTGAAACAAAACCTCAGCTAACAGCTACCTGATTTTGTGGTGTAAAATGTTTATTTATTTATATTTTTTTACGAAGCTTCTTTTCTTACAGTTAATTTGAATAGTCTATTTTATACAATCAAAATTAATTATAATTATTATTACATTATTATCAAATAACTTTTGTATTACCTTTGCACTGTTAATTCAGATTGTCAAATAGAGCATACTTGACCCCTGGATGCTCCAACCTGTTGATGTAAAATTATCTCTATGGTTTTAAGTCTACATAGATTATATATATGGATTACATTAACTAGAAAATTATTCAATTATTATTATAAAATATTCATAAACAATAAACAATGATCTTTTAGCTCCGAAGAAGACTGAATTTAGTAAAACTTTGACCAGAGGAACGTAAAGTTTTTTTATTTCAGAAGTGCTAAAAGTAACCTAAAGATATATAATTTCCAAATCTATAGACATTCGAGGAAAGTTTGCTTTGCTGGTTATAGTTCGTACAAGTGACAAGTGAAAATCATTTTGGGAAAAATATATGGACCTCGGAGCGTCCAAACTTGAAATCCGATCCTGATTGTGAGAGATGTTTATTGTCACATCTGTAGTTAGTTGTCTTCATCCCTTACCAAGTCCATGGTTATTCTCAATTCCATCGATTTGCGTAAGGCTAGTTAAGGTCACAACCAAAACTGGAAGTAGCCGGTTCCCGAACAGTCAGCTGAACAAGTCGTAAAGACATCAAGGCCAAACCAAATCTTGTTTGTAAACAAGGATTTTCATCATTTTTTTTTTTTAATTTTATTTTTTTATTGGAAACAGTTAAAGATCTCTATTATAGGTGTATTAGTCACAAATAAACGGAATTTTCATGCGCAGCTTGAGCAATTCATCCTTGAGAATTTTGATTGCTAATTCAGAATCCAACGAACTACGTCCTAATTGTTATTACGATATTTTTAGCATTCATAATAGCAATTTTTTTAATGTATTTATTTTTTTAACAAACAGCCCCTCATATTTATATATTATTTATATCTATATTTCGTTTTGATTTTATCCTTCGCAAATGCTTCGACTATGGTGATAACTAGGGTCTGGATCTTTATGTATTTAAAATGGCAAATATAATATACAACAAAAAAGGTGGGATATTTATTAAAATTACAATAAATTTACTAACGTTTATAAATATACAAACCCCATAAATGATGCTGTTTACAATAGGCTATGTTTATATTAACAATCATTAGTTCACACAGCAAATAAATGTATGTTTTTTAATGATCGAATGTAAAACTTTTTCGATTATCATGAATTACTTTCGGGAAAATTTCTAGATTAAAATGTTGAAGTTCATAATCAGCACCCTTTAAAATATAAATGAGCAAATTTTTAGAACTTCTCCAAAATTTTCCACCAAGATCTCTTTTTGGTCCAATTTTGACTGGACCTCATTAGACTAAGAGTGTATGCTCATGAATGATGACCAGTACAAAAAAAAAATTATTTTATACATCTGTATAAAAATGTAAGGAATTTACTCCTATTTAATTTAGTATAAGCTAATGTTGCTAAAAAAAATCTTGGTTTTCACACTATAAGAGAAAAAACAGATTAATTTTTTCAGCGTTTAAGCCTATTTTTTAAAATATATTTCCGGGAAATAAAAGTTGAAAGTTGAAATTCGTAATCAACACTCCAAAATATATACACGAGAATATTTTCAGAACTTCTCCAAAACTCATCTTCGAGACCCATTTCTGGTCCACAGTTGACTGAACTACAGTTACCGATGAAAGCTCTATAATTAATAGAAGTGGCAAATAATTTATCAATCCCTAATTAGATTGATCCTTCTATACCATCATGCGGACGTCAACTAAATATTTATTCCCCAAAACGGTTCATTGGAAAATTGTATTTCTATTTACATTCTACGTGCATTTTTTTTTTTTAGGGACAGAATTAGAAAATATTGAATCATATCTAGATGAAATCATAAATAATTGTTTATTTTCCCAAGCAAACCAAATATTTATTTAATTAGAGGCTGATCCTTCTATACCACCATGCGGGCATCAACTAAATATTTATTTATTCCCCCAAACGGTTCTTTGGAAAATTGTATTTCTATTTATATTCTTCGTGCATTTTTTATTTTTATTTTATTTATTTTTTTTTTTAATGAAGATAATTAGAAAATATTGAATCATATCTACATTTTCCCAAACAAACCAAATATTTATTTATTCCCTAAAATCGTAAAATATTTATTTAAATAAACATCGGGGTTCTAGTGATAACTATGTAATAGTGTCAGAGTATAGTTGCAAGTTGATACTTACTGCTTTAATGTTTGTGTTTTAGCGCATGGGTGTAATAAGGCCTTTCATAAATTTATTCATGTTTCACAAAACCGTATTTTAAAAAAGTTCATCAAAAAATGTGAAATGGGTCACGAAACTCCAAAGCCAAGCACCAAATTAGGTTTTAAACTGTCTATAATAAAGCAAAGACCTATCTTAAATTTCATATGAGTGTCTCAATTCAAAGTTCTAGTTTATTTAAGCAAAATTGAGTAGGTAAAATATAATTTGCGATGGCAAATTATATCCAAAAACTAATTCTGAACTAAAATTTTGGTTTAATTGCCAAATATGTTATTTTATTGATTTATTTCGATCATTTTCTATTATATTTTGGTCTTGCATACGTAGAGACACGCAGATATTATTTTTAAAAACCTTTCTCTAACGTGCCTAGTATACGCTCTGGAAGTAACATTTTTAAATTTATTTAGAAGATTTTTAAAAACAAATTATCAGGTCTGATAAAAGGTACCTTCTTATTTATTTTCATTTTAATCATCTTATTCAATTTCATTTTAAATATGACAATTTTATGATATATTATTAATTTAAAATCATAGAAAATAATTATATAATCTTGTCCATTATGTAAATGTCAAGAAAATTATACACACATATTCATTACTATTGCTAATGCATATTTCCACATAGAGGAATTAATCCTAATTTTGGCAAATCTACCTTTATTTTTCAAATTAAAATAAAATGTAAATATATCTTCGAGTGTAACTCGCAGGCATTGTTATTTCAAATGGCATGTTGAATTTGAATTTTAAATGAATATAAATATTACTTTTCACCAACTGTATTCAAAACATACACAGGTTCATTTTCCTCAAACTGTTATTTATAAATATTTAGTGACTAGCTGTGCCTTGCGGTTTTATCAGCGTTAAATTTGTATTGACCCCTAAGATACAAAAAACCTTTAAAATAATAGCCAATAATATCTTGTTCTGTCTCGTTTATTACAGGCATTTTAAATGAAGAGGGTCATAACGACAATAAAGTTTCTCTTAAATAAGTTTCAGATTTTAATACTTTTTATTTTCTCTTGCACTCCCATTTTATTTATAAAATAACGTTTTCACATACTAATTTCAACTAATGCCTTCCTCAATTAACGGGCTATCTAATATTAGTGTATTCAAACACACTAACTCTTTTAATAATGGTAAAGATTTATATGTTCTTTGTGGCATATCTGTTAGATTTAACTACCTAATCTTAATAATGAGACCAATAGTTGTAATAACAATGACTATTATATTCGTTATTATAATTATTAAGTTTTATCATAAAAAAATATTATTTTTTCCAGCGACGTCCGTATGTTGATTATATCATTTTTGAAATGAAAAACATTTCAGTGTATACATGGGTAAAATAAAATAAATAATAATGTGTATTGTGGAATTTACAAAATATGGATCAATAATAAACAGTGAATAATATTAATTATAGGAAAATATGTAATTAATGTTGTGCATTATTTTCGACTTGTACAGTATGTACTTTAATAATTTTGTATAAGAACTGCGGTATGTATATGTTTTTTTAGTGACAACGAATAAAAGATATCTAAAAAAAATAAACTCATTTATTTATTTGATATTTCAATTTTTCACACACATTTCAATTTCAATTTAATTATATTAGATCAATTAATAAAACGATTAATTTGTGTATTAATAATAAAAATATTATATTAAATATGCAATATCATTTCTTGTGTTACAAATGAGATGAAAAATAATCTTTCTTCTATTTCGATTCGATAGCATTATCTTGAGAGGGAAGTTGAGGACCGTCGCAGCTACTATATATGCTTTCACAACACTTCCGAACTGTTCTAGAACGTTCTCGCCCCACCATCCGGGCCATTCCAGGTCGAAGGATGGCAGTATCTTTCAGGAACAGCCAACATTTACGTTTCAAAAGTTCTAGCCAAAAATAGCTGTTGCTGTTTGTTATCAGGTTTAATTAATTCCAAACCACGGATTATGTAAATAAGTTTATGCTAAAAGAATGTTTTTTTTGCTTAACGTCGAGGTCTCAATTAGCATGAAGTACTCAAAGAAAAATTATTTTTGAATTTTAAAATGATGTGTCACTCGCCCAAAATAGGCTAAGGAAAAAAATCAGAAAAAGATTAATGTATTTTTGCAGACACTTCTAAGATAAAAAGTTAATTTGTCTATTACTGATGTAACCATTTGCAGAAAATATAACTTTTCTGTAATTAAAAAAAAAAAATACCGCATGATTAAAGGTTAAAGGTTTTTATCTGTTGAATCATACCGAGGCAAAAAAAAAAAAAATACTGTTGTTTATTTTTCTGCTAGGAATTAACGAAAAAATTAATTGGAAAAACTTTCTACCTCTACTTTCAGAAATTGAAAAATAAAATATAACTTAAAAGCAGCCTACCTCTGGTTCACAAAGTACAACAAATTAATACCTACATTCCTACAATTAATTAAAATACAGATATATAATAAATACATAAATATATATAAGTAAATAAAAGAAGAGAGAATAGAAACTTGACCTGGGTGGGTTTGCTTTTAAGATCAATAAGACCTGTCTGATGGCTTTCCTTCTTCTTTTTTTCTGATTTTCAATGGCGCTATCTGCTAGCGTCTGTCAAAGTTTGATTTACTGATGTAAAGGAAGTGCAAAAAATATTCTTTTTTGTGAAATATTTGTTTACTTTCATTACATTATATACGCATATATATATAAATATATATTTGTATATATTTATAAATACGTTTATGCTATTTCAAAATTCAACACTGTTTGCAGAAAGGGCGAGACATATACAGATAGCACAATTTTTATGAGTGTTTCCTGATTTTGATTCTCAAATGTGCTGTGGGCGACCACCTGCTTCCTTGTTTAGCTCGCAAAAAAATATTTGCGTCATATTATATTAACTTAAAATTTACGTTTGTGATAAACAATTTCTAAAGGTACGTTTTCCTCCGTGCGATTATCACGATGATCGTTCAACATTTCAGTTATTAGAGTCGTTCAACGATAATCATAGAGCATTATTAGACTGTCTTTCATTGGACCTGTGTTCCTAGCACATAGTTCCTATGAAATACAGTCTAATAGTGCTCTATGATATCGTTGAACGACTCTTATAACTGAATCATTGAACGATCATCGTGATAGTCGCACCGAGGAAAACTTACCTTAAGGAATTTTATGTAATATGAACAAATATCTTTATTTTTTTTAATTCATTAGCATTATAAGAAAATTATGCATTATCTCAATGAACAAAAAATAAAATAAATAAATAACATAACCGATTATATACATTTTTGGAGTCAGGGGTGATTTGAAATGTTACCTGGAAGAAATTTTTTTTTATAAAATTTTTTTATTATATATATATATATATATATATATATATATATATATATATATTATTCTTTTGAATTTTACTGTAAATTATTTATGACACCATGGACCCTTCTCCTTTGTACATGAAAGGAATTAAATTTAGAAAATGTGCTCCCCCACCTTTCGTTTTGAGCTGGATACGCCTTTGACCTGGATTAAGATGTATAACTACTTTATAAAGTATGTACATCCTTATTTAATAAATTTAATTTTGTTATGCATTTCTAGCTACATTGGAATACATGTTTGAAGTTACAGCATGTATCATACAAGGTCGTCTACTGCAGCCTTTCCCTTGAAATAATTACCTGCCCTCCTTCAGGTGAACGGAAGCAGCAGCGAGGTTAAATGAGCGCTTCTTTTCTTGTATAAATGTGATATATTCGAAATAAAAAATCCGGATATAGCTAAGATATAGAATAAAAACAGATTTACTCTCTTTCTGAATCAGTCATCTGTAACTCCTCAGCAAACAATGCAAAAAGAAATCTTGCATTAGAAAGAATTAGTTGTACTGTTTAGTTTTATTGGTCATAAAACTGCTTTAAACCACTTTACTGTAGATTTCCTAAACAGAGATGTGCTTATCTTTAGTTCCTTATATGCAAACCAGTCGTAACAAGAAAACGAATTTAGGTGTTTATGGCGTACGAAAATATATTAAACCGATCAGAGTAAAACAAATGTTAGTGTTATGTATGTACATGTTTTCTCAACTTGTTGTGGACTTCTATGATTACTTATTGCCATTTCTTTACTTACTAACCAAGTCATTTAAAATATAGTACCGAAAATCTATTAAGACCTAAAATTTCTAATCGAAACAATTTTGATGGTAAAGTTAAAATTGCTTTGTGTAACTTTTTTTAGCATAAATTTAGACCTAGTCCGGGCTCCTAAAATTAGGATAAGGATTCTAGCCCTTTAATAAGGATCCTTGTCCGTATCTTAAAAGTTGCAGAAAAAAATATATAAACCTATTTGAATGTTTTATCATAAATAATATACATAGAAGTAGAAGATATGAATAATAGGAAATAATATAATAGAAATAATAGGCATATGAGATACTACATAGAGAGTGAACCTCCTTACATTCCCGGTTGGGGTGGGTTTGTTTAAAGTTGATCCTTGGATGGTTAAGCCGCTGGATTCGTATAAGTGGAATCCAAATTAAGGTCAAAATAGTTTTAAATTGGTTCAAACTATATCATTTATCATGGGGTTATTAATTACTGAAATATCCTATCAATCCCTCCTGACAAACGATAAGACTAAAGAATCACATAATTCTACAAATCATCCTACCCATATTCCCTTATAAATATTTCATGGAATTAGCGATGGTAAGGAGAAATATTACGTCCAACTTCTTCTCAATATTTTATACCCTTATTGCTTAGTACTGATGGAAAAATGGAATTATTTGATTAAAAATTAAAATTTCGCGGTCACTATTTTTCAAGCATAATTTCCGATTTTTTCCCGAAGCGATAAATCCAAGCAGAATTCCCGATCTTCAAAGAATTACAGACTGCTGGATACCTTGCACATAATTATCCATATCATCATCGAATTTATCATGTTTATGCTGTCATATGTATAAACAGTGAAAGTTTTAAATCAGTATTGAGAAAAACAAAAAACTAATTTCGATGTATTTTTGCTATAATTTATGGTTGGTAATTATTCAATAAAATATGTTATCGTTTTATTTAATTTTCTATCATAATTATCAGGAATTAAAGAGAAAAAATAAGATTGCCTAAATTCAGACGCATTCAGCTTCGAAAATAAAATGTTTATAATGAAAATTTTGGCATCTAAACGAATGTTTAGCGTTTTGGACGATTCAACACACTATGAGACGTTAAATAAGATTCTACTTTGGATATATCCGGTGGACAGAGTTCGGCCACCGTGCTACATCGGATATAGAAAAGGTTTAGATAAAGGAGTCCTAGAGAAGTCGACCATGGACTAGCCTCGTAGTCCCAAGGATGAGTGCTGCAATCAGATGGGCGACCTCACGGATAGAAGTAAGATCCAAGTCGCTAACCACTAAGCACTGATCTGCATTGTTGCCCGCTAATCCAATAATATAGCCCTCAACAATATTTTCAAGCAAATCGTAAAACAGAGCCTTCAGGCAAAGGCCAAATCAAAACATTAATTATTCAAATTTACTGTCATCCATGACACGGCATAATTATGTAAAATGAATTCTTGCACTTTAAATGTAACAATGTCTTGTAACATCAGAGCATCATGTTAAAAAGAAATACAGCAAAATCTAATAAACTCTAATTGCCTTTTCAATTTTAAACAGAGACTGACATGTACCATTGGGTCCACTTTAGTTTGGCAAACAATGTTAGAAATAAGAAAGTGTTACCAATGTAACCCCACCCCAAAGTATCCCTGTTCTCACATTTCCACAATTTTTAGCCAAAGGCTAGCTACTTGCTAGCTCATTATACCAACATAATCATACCGGTTTAAATGTTTAGTTCCATTACGCATATCAGGTATTGTGTTTCTTAATTGGTCATTAAGTAAAAATGTCTGATTATTATTTTGTATGTTTCACCAAACTTCTGGAGAAAAGATAATACAATTATAAGAATAATTTTTTTTTTTTTTTACCTGAACCCGATTTTAACTTGCCGCTGCCCATGACCGCAAAGAATATTGAATTTATGAATTGTATACTACTCATTGGTAAATTTGTCTAAGAAGCTAAAGTGGAACAATACATTCAATAGACCCCTAGGCACTGCCAGCTCCCTCTACACTAGAAAATTTTTGAAAAAGAAATACTAAAAAGTAATAAAAACGAAAGCATTTGGTTAGTAACGCCTATGGTGACTACCTCCAAGCACATTGGCCTAGATAGGTATCCCCTCTGTAAAACAGGAAGTCTGGCCATCGCAGGTACATGCCGTCCTCTACTCCTCAGGGACCTATCGGGCCTGAAGAAAATTTGGTTTGCTATGCCAATGCTTATCAAATGGTCAGTTATGGATAAATATATATATACCCTCGATCACAAACCTAATTGATTAGGAATACGAACGAGTCAACACCCCAATCTTCCAAGATATTCAAGAAATTACTATATCGCAAAATTTAAAGCTTATGAACAGCCATAAAATAATAAAGGTAGAAAGGACTTTTAAAATTGGTAGATATCATAGAGTTCTATTCATGTACGTTTACCATTATCAATTGCTGTATCACATGCGTAGAATGTAAGTGTTAGTAAATTAAAAGGGTGCACAAAATACTTATTAAGAATGTTTTTACTCATATTACACAAGTGCTGCTGCCTGGTGGTGAAGTGAAAACACTTCACCAGTAAAAACTGAGAAATGGACTGCACTATCTTCTGCTATCTCCAACCGATAAAAAAATAAAAGAAATAGCGATCACTACTTCCAAATCTACGTCGTTCCTAATTACTAGGCTACCGTATTCGAATATAAGGTTTTATCATTTAAACATTTCTCTAAGTCGATCAACTTATAGTACACTCTCGCAAATATTAATTCCCCTATTAGATAGCTTTATATAGTAGGAGGCAGAATAGATGAGATTGGGGAGGTCTGGTAGACCCATCTGTAAACTAGTGGCTTTGGTTGCGTCGGTGTGAGATGTACCACGTTCCCAGTTAGTGCACTACAGAGAGGGTTTGGCTTTGGCCTCTCTTTTGCCTGGTTAATTTAGTTGAAGAAAAAGCTGTACTAGAAACACATGTTCAGGCGGCCGCTGATGATCACTCCAAATGGAGTATGGGGCATTGAATTTTGGAACAGCTGGAGTACTTGGAGTGAAGAAGATTTCAAGGGCCCTACTGACGATCACTCCACTCCCTCGTTCTATTTTTTACAGACAAATAGTGATTTATGATAACGTAAACATACATTAATGGGGCTATAAATAGTGACTCTACAATAACAAAAACATTAAATAATTCAATCTTGATCCCCTCTCCAAAAATATAAAAAATGTATGCATATTAAAAATTATAAATCCACTAAAAATGTTTATTTATATATAATTAACATTTATAAGTATTTTCTAACATAATTGTTAGTAAAAAAGTAAACAAAATCATAATTTATTCATATCAATATTTTTTAATAATATTTTATGCAATCAATATCGTTAATTTTAACAATGATTTACTTTTTACTGTAATTTTATATTTACTGTCAAACAATTCTTATTATTATTAGTATAGCACAGCCTAAAAACTCTAAAATCTGTGCAGCTCATTGTTCCACTCCATCCGTTTTCTAGGCTCACGATCGGTTGGAGTGATTGGATTTTGTTCTAACGCGGTGAATTTTATTCATTATTATTATTATTATTCCAGCTGCTCCTCTCCATTCCAACCACTTCACAAAGGATTTCACATTCACCGCTGTTCCATGTTCCATTCGGTGTGGAGTGATTGGATTGGAGTGAACTTCAATGACCCCTTTAGTTAGTAACGACTGTTTTCTAGGTACCTCGAGGGATACACAAATAATGTGATCCAGATCAGAACTTAATACCAGTCATTTCATTAATACTTGAATCTCATTCTCTTGAGAAAAACGGCAGATTTGGGTAGCAATTTATGGTGTCGAATTATCGAGTATAACTATTAGTTTTTCATCTATTTCATTAGCAATTGCAGGCAGGAGCGGATTCATTGTAATCCCGCCTCCATCTGCTCATGTCTCCTATCTTTTTTGTACATATAGTTAAAACAAAGTGAAGACAATTTTTATATGTATGTGAGATGGTTTTTATGCTTAAAAATTTATTTGAATATTAAAAAAAAAAATTAAATAATACTATCTGTACTAAAGGACGGAATGTACTCGTATATCTATTTAAACACATTGGTGGGTTGTTAGTGAAGTTGATGTATATGAAAATTGAAACTTGCAGTAGTCGGGTGCCTTCTATACCCGAACGAAGAAACTTAAGACTCTTCGGACAATACATTAATTTATTTTATTTACGTTTACATTACGTTTACGTTTTATTACCCGCACAGATCCAAGGAACTTTCTGTATGTTGACGTGCACAGATGCATAGGGCTTAATGTAATTGCTAGGAACTCTAACGGTAAAGTGGAAGGCACCAATCGACTACAACACCATTTGTCAATATCTATTGACGTCAACTTCAATAACAACCCACCAATCTGTTTGAATAGGCATGCAAGTACATTCCGTACCTTTGGACGAATAGTGTTATTTCCGTAGTCGGTTTTTTTTTTTAAACGAAATTATTTTTTATTTTAACGTTTTTAATTTTCACGTTTTGGCAGTTTATATTTTATTACACGTGAACATGATCTTACACATTATATGATATAAAAAAATCGCAAAAAGTCGAGAATACTTAAAATATAATTCAATATTTTTAGCTCAACTTGTTTTAAAACATTCATATGATCTCACTGAATAATCGTGTAAAGTTGTTAAATTCCTGAACTGCGTGTGATAGATTTCTCAAACGTTGCAAGATATCTACTGACATGATCATTGGCTTCATTTACCAAACTGATACTTACCTCCTATAATACCACAATCTCTCCCTATATCTTTGAACACATCGGATTTTTTTGAGCAACAAGAGGCACAGAAAAAATGTTTTTAGCACTCAGCAACATTTTTTTCCGAATAAATTTTTTATCACACGGTTATTTGATTTTTTTTTTATTCCTTTTTTGGGAAGAGGAGGGAGGGGAGAAGGTGTACTGCTAGAAAGTTCACGGGAAAATTGAATTGAATGAGACAGTTAATTTTAAATAATCGACCATCCGCAAATAATTTTTTTTTCAGATCCATTCAATATCCTGTAATTATTCTAAACTCGGGACAGTTCACAAGAGAGCAGGGTCTATCTGGGACAATCCAGAAAAGTTCGCGTAGCGGTGTCTGCACCGTTAGTTGAAGGGCTGGTGAGGTAGTAGCAGGCTTTGGTCTGGGGGAACAGGGTAGAGAAAATGAAAAAAACTTGATCAAGTTTAATCTAAGCTTTAAAAGAGTTTGAAAATATACTTAAAACTATCAGTCTATTTATCAATAGATAATCTTATGGTTTGAGTGTATGCACACATAGACATATGTGTTTTTAGTATTTTCTAAAATATTTACTAAATACTATAATAATTAGTAAATAAAGATAACAAATATGATCTCCTCATCTTTAGAATACACTTTAAAAGGCTCCAGGAAAAGTACTGAAAAGATTTTCTTTAAAAAGTAGGAATTTATCTTGTACAATTCGACGGAATTCTATGTTTGTGTTCCCTAACCATAAAGTGTCGTACACAATATCAAACATATTTGTAAAGATTATATGAAATTTGTACGAAAAATGTTTAGCAGTTAGGTATTCAGGATATGGTGCCAATATATCCTTCTTTAATTACTGGACTGAGATTTGATGTTTTTCTGATCTAGTTAAACTGAAAATTTATTTATATACCTAAAATCGATGTCCTGGTTTAACATCTCTTATGCAACTTGGTAAAGAACATATTCTAAGTGATTTAAATAGGTGTATTCAGTGTAACGTAACTGATATCCGAAACTTTAGGATGTGTTGATAGTAGATTTCAAATGCAACAGCGAAGTTCATGTGGGCTATGGTCCAATTTCGAAAAGGAAAAGAGTAAATTTGAATATATATATATATATATATATATATATATATATATATATATATATATATATATATATATATATATATATATATTTATGGTTGCCAGGTTTTTTGTTGAATAGAAAGCGATAACTGAAAAACTATTTAAGTTTGGTAATTTACAATTGCAACATCGTAAATTAGACGCAAGTTTCTTGGAAAAAAAGGAGAATTTGTCTTTGTTAAAACCATTTCAATGAGGCTTTCAAGTCGCTAAATTACGCAAAGTACTGTTTTTCGTAAAATCATGGCTTATTCCTTTTTTTTTTTTTTTTTTATGAGCCTCGTACTGAACTTCAGATTCTCCATTTTTAGAAAAACTTCCTTGTAAGCATTAGGTCCATACTAAGTTGAGATATGTTACAGAATACGCTGAGGTTCTTCTCAAGTTCTGTAAAACTACTTTGTGGTTTTACTGATTATTATGTGATGTACTTATGTCACATTACTGAATCCAAGTCTTAAGGAATAATTTGTCGGTGCGGTATCATATCTGATTGATAATATAAACAGGCTGAACCAATAAATATAGTACATCTCACGCTAACATACCATATTGTTAATAGCCTATAGTTTAATTATTGACAATAATGTTATTTATATAATTTAAATTTGTTATTAATTATTTTTGTGCGTAATGCAAATGTGCCCATACTAACTAGTAGTGAATAAATTGAAATCCTAAACAAAAATGTGTACGAAAACCGTCGGATGTTAACTGAAAACTTAAAGCTCAAGGCAGAGAGTTCTAAGCGTTCAAGAAAAGGAGCTCAGATGTTGAAATAACAAATTTTATTTTCCGTGTAGGCTATCTCACGAACAATAAGACGTCCCTGATCATCTTGCAGTAAACTTGAGGAACAATAGAACTTGAGAAACTTCTCTCCCCTCTTCAACTTTCCCAAAACCTATTTAGCTTATTTATTTAGGACTGCAACCTCTATCTAACAGAGGCTTCATATAATTAAACGGTTTTTAGTTGCAAATTAATGCACAAAAATTGAAGAAATTATTTAATAATCAATTTTTTTTTTTAAATAATTGTTTGTGGTAGTTACCAACCAAAGGGGAAGTTATTTATATCAACTATTGGTGTTATCGTGCTAACAAGAAACATTAACACATAGATACGTTATCTTATCACAGGTAGCATTTATATAACACCATTTAATATTAAATGAAATTGTTTTTTCCGTATAATTTTCATATCGTTATCTTAAAAATAATTGTTACGTAATAATTTAAATAAATATAAATCCACAATGCCAATATTTGACCAGAGACCATGGGGGCTGGTAATATGAGATCGGGTTCCACCGCCTCTCCCTCCATTGCACCTTCAAGAATCACTCTAGAGAAACAAAAATAAAAAAAACTGGAAGAAAAACTACAACAAATGAGATGTTGAGGAAGCTGCTCCATCGACATTGAGGGGTATCAGTGATAGAAGAGTAGGAAGAGGAAAAAAGGAAGTGAAGCAGAAGTCATATAATAAAATGAATTCTTGTCTTATAACCATTGTTCTGTCTTGGTTTTCCTTGCAAATAAACATAAATAAATAGAAAAAAAACCTAGGGGTTCTATTTACCACCTATTCTATTACCACCACCCCTGAAGTCAGAGACATCAATTTGACATTTTTGATAAAATTGAATTTTGCTCGTTTGGTGGTTGGAGGAGAGCAAATTTTAATTGATAGTTTAAGACTAATTTATAAAGGTTGTAATTACCATAAGGGACAACTATATTTGTTTTTTTAATTTCTAGCTCTGGTAAATTGAAAATAAAGTGGGGTTTCATACTGCCACCTCTTCTCTCTGCAGGAAGTGTAGAGACAATTTTTAAAGGTCATTGTATTTCAATCGCATACTTGGTAAGATTCTTTAGTGCTTCGGAGAAAAGCCACCGGTGATTTTTCAATTTAATTTTTAGATTGACAAAAATGTACAATTAGAGTTAGCACTATCATGTTTTCCTCATACCCTAACCGATATAAATATGTCTTAATCAGCTGTTAATTTGTTAACTCAGCCGCATGGAGATAAGAGTGTTATTGTAAACAAGGCGACTCGGTTTCGTTTTTTAAAACAATTTTCATAAGTGAAACTGAAATAAAAAAAAAAACTTATGATATTTTGCAGAGACACTGTCGATATCTTTTTTTGTTATACACTGTCGGTGGTAAAATTGAAGTAAAAATATTTATAAAAAAATTATACTATAACATTTTTTTAAGGAAATAAACTTTCCTACTAAAAATGAAAGACGGTCTTCATTAAATATTGATGTTGAAGAAAAAAAAAAAAGTAGTTCCTAATAGTCCGAGAGCCGAGGTCAAATAAGTGTCTGATTTCAAGAAAATTTTTGATGGTCTAGACCGAAAGTACCCTCATAATAGACTGGAAATATGAACTAATAACCTAGATCGGTTGCAATCAAATTTTATAGGTCAACGAATTCGTCATCATCGTCACTTTTACCAGATTTTCCTCAGTAACTCGCTCCCAGTGCATTTTAGGTAAAACTTTTACATAACAAATTTTAAAGAACGTTAAATAAAGTTCCTGTAAGTTTTATATTTAGTATTTTTTTTTTAAATTCTAAACAGCTAATGAGATACGAGGGGAGAACAAATCTGCAAAATATCAAAAAACGCAAAAAGTTAGATATTCTGTGGTTTCGCCTTAACTATTTTTCAGTGCACTTAAGTGCAGAATAATCAATAATCAACAATTTTAGAGATAGGGAAATGATTATATTTCTTATCGTCTGTTGGCGTCAATATTTCTTGGAGTCTGTTGAAAGTAATTACAAATATTTGGTACGGATATTGTAGAAAATTTAATCCTCTACAAGATTGGTTATCATGCATTTTTCACTAAAACAGTTACTAAGGCGAAACCTTTGAATTTCCAACTTTTTGCGTTTTCTTGACATTTTGCAGATGTTTACGGTCCCGTATTTTAGCAGCTGTTCCGAATTTGAAAAAATATTACATAAAACTTGCAGGAAATTGGTTGTCAAAGATTTACCTAAAATGCACTGGGGGCGAGTTACTGAGGAAAATATGAAAAAAAAGTTACGAAAATATTCGTTGACCTATAAAATTTGATTGCAACCGGTCTAGGGTGGCAGACGTTCATATTTCCAGCCTATCATGAGGGTACTTTCGGCCAAGATCACAAACAATTTTCTTAAAATCAGACACGTTTTTTGGCCTCTGCTCTCGGACTATAACTAGCAAAGGTTTTGAAAGCAGTGTGTTTTATTTGACACCAAACTTAATTTTGTTTAAAAAATATCTGATGTGGACAACACATGACTTCCTTGTACGCCTTTTAAATCGGTGGCTCAAAAAGTGATTCTGAATTTGGTTGCTAGTTTGCGAAGATTGCTGTATCTCAAAAACGACACTCGGCGTCGCGACATCCATTTATTGACACACAAACACACACACACACAAATGAAGAGGAAAACCAGTATTTTACACTCAATTTTATCACTTAAAACGAGTTTATTACTCGTTTTAAGTGATAAAATTGAGTGTAAACCAAATTGCGTTTGTAACTTTTATTACCGAAGCATATGATTCATGTATTTAATTTAAATATAATTTTTGATGTAAGCTTATTATGGCCTTCAAGTAAAGTACCCTTTTCGACTCACCAATTTTAATGAAAATATAGTAAATACATTCATATCGATATAAAAGTCCTATTTACCAAATTTGAGATAATTTACATTATAATTTAATACAATTTTTGATGAAAGTCTAATATGACCTTCAAGTAAAGTACCGCTTCCGGTTTTCCAATTTAGACCAAAATCTAGTATGTTATTTAAATCAATATATAAATTATAAATGCCAAATTTGAGAAGTTTTGTACAGTACTTTAGTATAATTTGTGATGGAAATCAGTTATGACCTTCAAGTAAAGTACCACTTCCGGTAATCAAGCAGTGACCAAAAAGGGAGGTTCACAACTAGATTTTACAACAATCCTAAATATAAAATTACAACTTTCTACAGCTAACCGTTTTTGAGTTATGCGAGATACGAACGTACGTACAGACGCCACGACGAAACTAGTCAAAATGGATTCAGGGATGGTCAAAATGGATATTTCCGTCGAAATCTGAAAACCGAAAATTTTCACGATTACAATACTTCCTTTACTTCGTACAAGGAAGTAAAAAGAAGTACAAATAAATAAAGATGAAAGCCCGATACAATTTTCTATATCTGGTTATTACTGATAACAAATAGAGAAATATAAATATAAATGAAAAAAAAGTCCTGAAGACCTAAAGAACTGTGATTCAACCCGCTTTCATGTGTTGTCACACGCTATTTGCTTTCATAAAAACAAATCATTTCGTAACAATTAAGAATATTGAAGTGCCTAATAAACATTTAAACAGGATTAAAATATAGAACGCCATTTGGAAATTCAAAACATTATTTAATATAAACGTAAATTATTGCAAGCTTGTCGAATTACAGGTCAGTTAACTGTCCGAAGTAGGTGATAGTCTAAAAGTAATCGAGTTAATTAGGGTTGGCAATTTTTATGTTTAAATAAATATTTAGTTTTTTCAACGAGTGGTTAAGTTATAAATTATAAATATATTTATTATATTATTATAAATATATTATAAATAGATTATTATATTATAAAGTTAATCTGTAAGCCAAATCCATAAAAATATGTTGATTTATTGAGTGTTAATCACTACAATATCTTACTTAAGTCGAGCACAAATAATGTGAGTGCTTGTTTTGAAGGATTCTCGTTGGCCACGACATAAATAAATAAATAAGGGTCCAGGAGTATACATTCATCATTACAACTATGTGGTGTTATACGTTAGTTAGCTTTCAATTTCTCAACCAACCATAATTATGTAATACGTGACTGATTAAATTGGCGATTTCAATGATGTGCAAACCCTGCCCGTTCAAAAGTTGAAATATTTACCTGGCTACTAACATTTTTTTTTTTTAAATATGAAACCCATGGAAGAAAAAGGATGTTTATTATTAAATTTATTATTCATTGCTATCTTTTTTCCTTTTTTTTTTTTCAGAGAGCCGTTCAAGAGGGAGTGGTCACTGTTCTTATGCGCCGTCGGAACTGTGGTAGTGACCCTGCCGATGGTCATCCTGGTATGGTGGCTTTTGAGGGATCCTGGACTCTTTCCTCCAAACCCCGAGGTACCTCTTCCTCCATCACCGTCCCTCCTGGAAGAGTTCTACAACTCGGCGGTGTGCACGGATGGCCCTCCCTGCTCGAAGATCGGAAGGTGAGTCACATAATAGTCAATACGATTGTACCTATGTATAATAAAAATGTATTACATTATCTGTTGAAACGCACTGTTGTTGTCGTACCCATTAATGTGACTTACTAAAAGTTGCTCCAAAACATTGCAAACTATCATAACTATAAAGTTCATCCCCACTTTTATCAATAAATAGTCTGGATCTTAGTCGGTTATCTTCCATCACCAGTGTTTTTCCTGTTTTCGCGCCTACCTAGTTCTGTCTATTTAAACAGGGCCATCACTTTGTATTCACCATCTTATAGATGACCCTATTAGCTATCAAACTTCTTTAATTAGGACAGTTTTCAAAATTAATTGAACTATATTACCTTTTTGCCGTGTGGATACTTCAGCATTACTTCCTCCTTTTTTAATATCCTTGTCTGGAATGATTGTTTTTTCACTCTCTTTCCTAATTTACATCGCGCCTTTTGGATCAATTATCTAAAGTTATTTCTTTCGATCTGGAAACTCTAAGAACTTCTCTTTTTCTAGTGGAATAGGCTGTTTGATCTTCCGTTGCTTAAGATTCCGTAATGCAATACAGCCCATATGGAGATCTATACTATTTTTTTTCCGCATTTCCCAATTGGCGCTCAATTTCTCTGGGATGAAAGATGTTTCGGCTAGTGGATTTCGGTGGCAGTTAAAACTCGCGAGTCTTTTCGGAGCCTCCTGTCAGGTAGATAGGCTCTCTCGATGACGGTTGCTTATCAACTTATATAATGCTTGCTTATCAAACTGTAAAAAGCTTGCAAATCAGTAGATGTTGTTTACTGTTCACAGCACAACAATAATAAGATTATGTGTTTGCTAAGTTACAGTTCAAATTATTTAATCGGAAAAGCATTGTAAACATAAAAACAGAACATATATTTTTTTTCTTCTGATTTTAAGTTCCCCTAACATCAGCCGTAATTTAAAACTTGTTGACATCATGATAGCTTCAGGCTGATTCCCCGATATACTGCGAAATCGAAATCAACTCCTGTTTAGAGAAATAACCGGCCAAGACCAAAACATACATGCATAATGTTACACTATATTTTTAAAATGTCATCTCATGTTAATTGATTATTCATTAAATGGGTACAGATTTCAATGCCATAGAAATGAGCCGATTTAATTTATAATTTAAGAACAGACTAAATGGTCATAAATCCAGTTATGAAGGTCTCTTGTCTGACTACTTTCTTGACCTCCTCGTCTCCTCAACCAGATTTCTGGGGCCCAAAAATGTCTGCGCAACCAAAAAAGACAATGTGACTAGCATGATGAAAGATGGATAAAAAACTAAACTGTTTTAAAATAAAAAAATAAGAATTACCTTATTTTAATTATACACACACACACATATATATATATATATATATATATATATATATATATATATATATATATAAAACATAATATATATATACATAAAACGTTGAATGATTTATGAGGATTAATATAACAGTATTTCGAGTCTTATAAATCAAGAAGTAAAACGTCTGGATTTATAATATATAACAAAAACAAATCGTTTAGGTTCATACATGGTAAAATTGATTCTAACGAGAACCCTTCGATCCTAACATTAAATCTGTTCGATATAAAGTATCCATTGAAATATATTTGTTTCAAAGAATCATAGAATTCAGATTGGATTCACGTAAGCTTGGTTGCGATTTCTATTGAAAAAGCTTTCTGTGTATAAGAAATATATAAATAATAAGAAATATTTCAGACAATGTATGAAGGAGGAAATATGGGCTTTGTTGGCTTACTGCTGTGGTCAGAGGAAACCAGCCGATGCACAGTGGACTGAAACCTTGAAATCGGGGGAAAAAATCGAATTAAGTATTTTATTTCTTCAAAATCTTTCACAGCCACTTGAATACTGATAGTTGACGACATCGAATGCATACGAAATGATTATTTAAAAAAGTATTGTTAGAAGGACACAAAAATGTCAATAATAGAAGTGGAATGATATGACATTGGCTACCCAAAAAATATATTTATTTATGTTTTAATCGTTTTCCAAACTTATATCTGTCATTAACTTTCTGTGTAAAAGACCCCATTTTTTCTTTTTTTATTAAATATTTAATATTATGAGATGTAGCAGATTTATGCACAGAAAGACTAGGCACTTATCTAGGACCGCAATTTTTCAATGAAATTATGTATTTAGATTCAGACAAAATTTGTAAGTATAAAAAACTGCTTTTCGGCGTATTGACTGATTCTGTACCGTGGACTTATGTGGAGATTCTATAATAATAATTATAAAAGTAAAATGGGGTGTGGGGAGAGGCAAAATTTGGTGCGTTTTTGTAGAAACATTTAGGTCATTCTGACATATAACGACTTATAATCATTGTTCATAAGTCACTAACAAATTTTTGCCTATCTTGAAGAAGGTGCTGTTATATTTTGACGTATCGACTTTGTTACTGATTTAATTATAAGTGTTCTAATAAAATGGACTTGGATTTTTTATTTTAATCTAATCAGGTATAAAAGCAATGACTAATCACAACCCTTTTTGCTGTTAATTAGGCACGCACTTGTTCGTGCTGTCTCCCATGGCCCGAAAGCCATAAATAGATTATCAAAGCCTTTGAATATCATTTGAGATCCTAGCACTTTTGGGAACAACTTTTTTGATATTAGTCCCTCATATCCAGTCAATAAATTGTACAGCGAATATTTAAAAACTTAAAATTTTCTTCTTTAACCCGTAATCTACATCAATTCTATTAATTTAAAGAAATTTAAACATTAAAATTATATATAAATTGAAGTCACGACATCAAATCAGAATGTTTTATAGTATTTTTTGTAACACTGTTATAAAGGTGATTCTTCAATTTTTTATTTCAACATCAGCGCAAAAATTTTCGCACACAATTGAAGATAATAATTATGAAAGTTATGATTGTAATGTAAATTTGAAAGTTCAGAAGATAATAAATTGTTACAGATAATATGAATATATTTTTATAATTACTACAATGAATTGTTAATATAGAGTAGAGATGTTAGCATAATTAACTTTGAAAATAATATTTGCACGGAATACTTTATAGAATAAGATATTTTTATCGTTAGATAAGGTATAGATCAACAATACTTTAATAAAGGATAGAAATATTTCAGAACAATACTGACATTATCTGCTGAAATTAAAAGATACCCATGGTAAAAGACCTAACCAGATCTGAATCATTGGCATCCATGGTCTGTAGTGATGTAGGCATCAAGGTTATGGCTGTATCATTATGTCCAATGGTGCGTTTACACGAGCGAGTTTTTCTATCTTGAGAGTTCGAAGGTGAGCTCTGCGGTAGTTGTAATGTCACTGCATAGCAGGTGTAAACGGTCTCTCACTTCTCTCGGACAGTAGTTTAAATCATTCTAAAAAGTTTTTTTATTTCCTGAGGATACCCCCTGAGAGAAGGGAAGGGACGTTTACACCTGATGGCGTGACATTACAACCATCGGAGAGTTCACCCTCGATCTCAGAGGCCTTTACATTTGCGAATTCTGCTCTCGAGAGTATATCTGCCACTCTCGAGAGTGAAAAACACACTCGTGTAAAGGCACCTTGCGTTTGTGTTGGAACTGCTATGCCTGATTTCACATATAGATAAAACATCAAATATTAAAATAAATAGAATCTTATTGTTAGTTTACCTGAAAGAAATCATATATATAGCTTTCTATTAAAAGTTAATATATCCACTTCTCAAAAACACAGAAAATTGAAAATTTTCCCCTTTCAAATAGGTAATACGCAGCAACATTTTCATTAAAAATTTGCCTTATCTCCATGAGATGCCCCCCTAATAGTTTTTGTAATAATTTTCCAAAAGTGGATATATTGAATTGTGAATTTGGATAGAAAAGTCCTCATATACAAACATATTTATCCGATTTCAGGTTTTTAAGCATCAACATAAAAAACCTGAAAACCACAGAAATCATTTACTATTGAGATAATGCCTTACTTGTGGATTAATCAAGGTGAATTATAATGAAAAAAAATGTTTTACTACATTATTCAACATTTCTGCTTAATCATGTTGACCATCTTCAGATCAAGGAACAGTGGAGTAAGTTACTATATCCCTGAAGAGTTCTACTAGATATGACCAAAACATTATCTTCTCAATTAAAAAACTTTTTACTTTGTAGTTTTTTATTATTATTCACCTTGGTTGGTTTCCCGATTAAGACATCTCTATTCTACCATCACAGTCAATCAGTCATTTATATTTTGTTACTGACAAAATTTAAAATCAAACCATTCATAATTTTTACGATTTTAATTTTTTTCTTTTTCAAGATGTTTAGATTGTTATTTAAATAAGTTTGGTAATAAGATGTAATTAATTTTTACTTAAGCGTTTAATTCACTTCCTGCTAATAACTATATATCTATCAATACAAAGAGTAAACTTCGTATCCTTTCTCAATAATTATCAGTTTTCCAACCACAATTGAATTTGTGGTGGCTTTTAGTGACAATTTTGTTAATTTTATATCTTTCAGATTCTACTCACACTAACTATGAATAGTATTCCATCAAGGAAAAGTATAGCAAGTATTAAAAAAAATCTGATTTGGACAGCACATGACTTTCTCGTACGCCTATTAGACTATAAATCGGTGGCTCAAAAAGTGATCCTGAATTTGGTTACTATTTTCAGAAGATTGCAATATCTCAAAAATGACAGTCTGCATCACGACATCCATCTATTGACACACACTTTTTTTTCGAAATCGCGGCCTATTTAGTATTGAAATGCTGTTTAATTAATATCAATAATCAACGATTCTTGGAAATATGTGCTGGACCGAAGATTTTTCTAATATATTTAAAAATAAAAAATTGTTTTTGATATCATAATTGGAATAGAAAGCATAGTTTTTCGCGGTATATGAAATCCGGCTCACCAATTTTAACCAAATTCTAGCATATTAATTATATTGACATAAAAGTTTTATTTACCAATTTTGAGATGTTTTACATTATATTTTAATATGATTTTGGATGGAAATCAACTATGAACTTCAAGTAAAGTACTACTTCTGGTGATTATGTAGTGACCAAAAAGGGAGGTTCACAGTTAGATCTTACAGGAATCCCAAATAAAAGATTTTAACTTTCTACTGCGAACCGTTTTTGTGTTATGCGAGATACGCACGTACGAGCGTACGTACGAACGTACGTACATACGTCACGACAAAACTCGTCAAAATGGATTCACGGATGGTCAAAATGGATATTTCCATTGAAATCTGAAAACCGAAAATTTTCGCTATTACAATACTTCCTTTACTGCGCGCAAATACAGGTAAAAACAATAGCAAAAAAATAACGATCTTAAAAATACAGACTCATAACAATTATGTGCGTGAAGGTCGCGATATTTTATATATGTTAAATATTGAAAAAATAAAATGGAATTATATTAATGTTTGTTGTTGTATTTTTAACTGTTAATTTACTATTCTGTTTAAATAATCAATACGTGAATGTAGTCTTAGAGTCGATTTATAAACCTCACATGAAACCGAAATGTTACGAAAACCTCTGTAAATTATTTCTTTGATGTCCCCAGACACAATTATAAAGTGAATTCAATCCAACTTCCTTTTGTGGCAATGGTAAACAGTAAATATCAATAAGATAAAACCAAAACACGTTCCATGTCGTCAGTTGGCCTTGGTTTGGCGCATGCGCGCTCACCTCTACAGCTGTGTATCTAGGTAGCAACCAACAAGAGGACAGTCGTTTTTCAACTATCGTTCGGTGAGGTACACTAATTCGCCTTTCTTAGCCTTAATAGTCTTGAAGTTTGATTTTTCAAAACCATGTCTGAAAACCATTTCGACGAATACGAGCACTACAACTTCGATCACGATAAGCAACTCTACTGTGGCAATAGCGGAAAACAAAGAACGAAGAAAGAGGTCAGCGAACACACCAACCACAATGATCCCTGCGGACACTCAAGAAAAATTGTGACCAAGATTCAGAACACCGAAGCCCACAAAAAGAAACTCCAGGCTGTGAAGAACTGATGGAAATTTTTTAAACTGTAGGGACTTGCATCAAAGGTTTTGTGATATGGAATTATTTGGACATTGTTTAGTTCATTTACCTCTTGATTTTAGGTAACTTTATTTCCTATGTTATTGATGCATTGAATTGTGATTCCATGTATCTAGTCTAGGATAAGTTCATTTATTCCTAAGGTTATACATGAAGACTAAATTAAATGTGTTATATACTTTATAATTTTTTATAATAAAGTTAATTTTTTTTTTGTATATTGGTTTTGTTCTTGTACCCCACAGTATTCACTCCCTAGATTTAAATTTTGTTCAAATAACAAATTTAATATTAACTATACAATTTGAAAGCACTGTATATTTGTACTGTAAACTTAAATAATATTTGGTTCTATTTTTTTCCTAAATCTGTCAAGCAACTGTTGAAAATATTTTCAAATAAAAAATAATATGATAGCATGGGTATATGTGTAGGTGTAATTTTTGACTGAACATGTTTCTTTTGTAATTATGAAAATATGAATGCTTATGGGTGGTAATGGAATTTCAGTGATTTACTAGCCATGGGTGGAAGTGCTGTTGATGCAGCAATTGGTGCCTTATTCTGCAATGGTCTTGTTAACTCCCAGAGTATGGGATTGGGTGGTGGATTTATCATGACATTGTTCATGAAAGGAAAACCATACAGTCTTATAGCCAGGGAAACTGCCCCAGCTGCTGCCAACTTGAGGATGTTCTCTGGTGATCAACAACAATCAAGGACAGGTTTGTATTGAGGGAAGTTTCTTTCCAAGGACATCTGAGTAATCAAATGCACAGCTCATATACATAATTGTGATTATTTATGATTAAAATTACAACTTACAACAAGGTTCATTTTTAGTAATTTATAATCATTAAACATGAAATATTTTTCCTACATACTAATTTTATGTAATCTTTAAAAATCAACCTGCTAAAAAATATAATAAACATAAATAAATATTTTTATAATATAAATAAATTTTGCTTAAAAGGATACAGAATTCCAAATTAGGGGCTTTGATTTTTTAATAAAGATTGTTATAGAAACTTTTACTGAGCAAAACACAGAACATTCTAGGGATATTGAATTACAAACTATATTAAATTATTTCTAGCCAACTTTGAAATTCATCTTGTATATGTTTGTATGTATTAGCATTAAAGTGGAAATTTAAATAACAAGAAGAATATTACTAAATAAAAATTAATACAAGATATGCTTAGGAGCATGGAAAAAATGAGATGGAATAAGTCAAATAAAAAAAAAACTATTTAAAGAAAGAAAAAAAAATTGATAAAATGTAAAAGTTGATAGCTATAATTTTATGATAATAATCACTATTGTAATCCAGCCATATATATCTGGAAAGAAAATAATAAATTAACATTAAATTTTTGAGTTATTTTCTACTTGTCAACATCAATATTTTCTTAAAATTTATAATTATACTTGTTCTATTGAATAAGATCAATTATATTTGATTCATATATAGTATATCTGAAAGCAATAGTCCTTTTTTAACATACTCCGGGTTTATTTAATAAGCAATTTAAAAAATTAATTATAATTATGACCAATAGTCTGAAATAACTCACCACTTTTAATTCAGCCAACAAGATTATATTTTTTCTATTTTAACTTTAATTAATCAGGCTGATTTTTCTAGTACACTTTTTCCTTTTTGGTTAAATAAGTTTTCAAGCCCAGTGGAAAAAAAAAAAAAATCATTGTTACAAAATAAATTTTATGAACAGAGATTTTATAAAATGCACTTTTAAGAATTGTAATTTTAAACTTTTCAAATTGTACAAATAAAAGCAAAATTGTAACTTCAAGCACTTTTAGGAGTAATATAGTTTTAAAGTAATGGATATAAATCTATCACAATGAACAGTTTGAATGGAATCAACAATGGATAAAAAAGTAAGTAACTTAGATCCACACAATGCACAGCCAGTGTAAAAAGGACTCAATTCAAATTTACCACAATTTAAATCAAGTGAAAGTAAAAAAAAAAACTCTATCGTAGTTTTCTATTTTCTTAAAATTTGTATTCCAGCTATATATATATATATATATATATATATATATATATATATATATATATATATATATATATATATATATATATATATAAATATTTTTTTAATAGTACGTCCAAGAAACAGTTGTTAAAATTATAAAAAAGTACCTTTTTACAATGTTGCTACACCCTTATTTTTTGAGTCAAAACTTTTTTCAATATTTTCTTGTGTGATTAAGGTTGCTCTAACTTCTGCAAAAAGCTATGTATAAGAAATGAAAATTCACAATAACAAAAGAGCTAAAATAAGTCAAATAATATTGTCAGTCAAAATGAAAAAAGATATATAGTATTAGAGTTGAAAAATAATAAACAAAAAATTGAAACAATATTAAATTTTAAAAAATACTAATTTGATCTTGCAATCTTTCATAACATTATAGATCTAATTGTATAATCATGTTATTAGTATCTGCCAAATAACATTAATCAAAACTAAAAAAATGTGCCTGATCAACGATCCCCTTCCATCCACATCTACAAGCAAACCAGTGTTTTAACACAAGCCTTTTCTTCCCTAGCAACAATCACATAAACTCTTCTTGAAACAAAAGACAATTTGGGCTGTCTAGCATATCAACGTCGTTTTTTTAAAAAGGCTTGAGCATCAAAAATTTGAAATTTAGGTTTCAATTTATTACAGGACCTAACCACCTCTATAGAAATTTTTTTTTTTGAAATGATCTAAAAATCGACACTTGATGATGTAACTGCCAAATACTGACGACTCTTAGCCGCCACTCTGGTCTTGACCAGTGCTAGAAGTCTTAAAAATATATTCTAATTATAAAAGTTTTGCCATGTTAATAAACTCCAACCGTACATGATACAGAATAAAATTTAAAAAAAAATGTTATTTGGGGTAAAAATGTTTCATGTGTTACCTGTAAAGCTAGCTGAATGGCCCTTACGCCTTTTTCAAAATACATCGGTATAATGCTATTAATTCAAAATATACATTTTTTTAAGTTACTTTCTTGATGAACGCTTGATAATAATTTTTCCAGAGATACAAGTATTAGGAACTTTATAAAGAACCTTCAAACTGTTTACACACTTTTATTGAAAGTTTAATATTTTGGACTAACTGTCCATTATCAAAAATTTTTATCTATAACATATAATATTCATCATATATATATACATATAATTAGTTTACAAAATTATTATTGTACTGAATTAATATATTATATTGTATTAATAGTTAATTTATGAATTAATAAATCTCAATATAATTGATTACATTTATTGAACTTTATTTATCTCTCTATGCTAACATTCTGCTATCTAACTCGCATAATTCTATTCTAATCTAATTTGTTTTTAAACTTCTTATATGAATTATACCATTGGCTACTTTTTTGTTTATTTAGTCCAAAACATTAAATTTTTAATAAAGATGTATAAGAAGTTTGAAGTAGCTTTATTAAACTGCCTAATATTTGTATCTCTGGAGTCTCTTTCATGCTGGATCTGTAATAAAGTAGGGTTTATAGTAAATCGAATGATACATGCTGTCATTATCGCTTTAAAAGCATAGAGTGAGTTTTTTGATTTTTAAAATATGTTTGAAATAATTATACGAATCTTTTACATTCTGATGGGCTAAAAAAATTCTGCTCATTAAATTGTATCATAATTCTAGGTTAATAATATAAAAAATTAAAACTTTGTTATAAATAAAAATATTTGAACAAAAAAAGGACAAAAATTGTACTTAAGTTATTATTGGAAGATTCCAAACAAAGCCTTTAGTCACACTGATTAAAATATTTTTCATAGGTGGCCTAGCTATTGGTGTACCAGGCGAGTTGCGTGGCTATTATGAAGTGTGGAAAAGATTCGGCAAATTGGAGTGGGCTAAACTAGTCGAACCAACGGTTAAGCTTTGTGGTGAAGGCTACATTCTCTCTCAGCCTCAATATGAATCACTTCTCTTTAGGCCCTCGATTGCCGATGATCCAGTTTTCAGGTAATATATCAAAAATTAAATGGAAAGATGATAAATCTTGGAATAAGATTTTTTTATTAATTTCTTTTACACCATATGGACAAATACATATTTAAAAAAAAAAAGAAAAGAAGGAGAGGAAGACCCCCTGTCGGATGGAAGGATGGAGTGATGGAGTATATGACTATTGAAGGATTTATTGGACCGGCAGAGAAGGAGGGGTCTGCTCAGACAGGAGTATGGTTGAGGAGACCTGCATATTGAAGAAATTCCTAAAAGAAGAAGAAAAAAGAATCCTACGCATAATAACTGATGCACTTTAAGTGCTCATTGTTGAAAGAATAAAGCAAAATGTGGTAAGATAGGTAATGAATAAACAAGAGATTTGCCATAAAAACCTCTTCATGTGGAAAAAAAATCGTTATAAGCTCAAAGTATGTTAAAAATTCAAGTTAAATTCCAGTTTAATTTTTCTGTTTTTAAATTACAATACTAAATTTTTATGTATTTTTTTTTTATAATTTACCATAGGTACATCTTTTGTTCTTAATTTGTTTATTAAATGTTAAAAATATATATCTATCTATATAGTTATCAATTTGCATAAAGAGGATATCATATACCCTATGGTAAATATGATTCTCTTCTTTCCCAATAATTTTTAACTTGAACTATATCAAATTTCAGGTATTTTATTTCTTCTTTTAATTCTTTGGTTCAAAAGAGCTGAGAAAGATTCAATAATAAAAAAAAAGAGGTTTGAAAAGAGATAATAATAAGTTTTCTATCAATGAAGACGGAAGAAGCATTCATTCATTTTTATTTTATTATTTTGGTTTAGTAGAATTTCGTATCCCAAATTCTAGAATTTTCCCCTGCATTCATTTTAAAATTTAATGAACAAAAAGAATAAATATTTTAAACAGTGAAATGAACATATGCATGTATATAATGATGGGCTACTTGCTAAAATTTTTAATTGCATATGTTTTTTTTCTAGTCAAATGTTTGTGGACCCCAAGACAAAGCAGTTTTATCGGAAGGGTACAGTTATCAAACCAAAAAAGATTTGTGATACACTTCGGACAATCATGATCGAGGGAGGTAATGCTATCCACAATGGATCACTTACGACTCTAATAGCTGAAGATATTGAAGCACTAGGAGGGCTTGTTACAAAAGAAGATCTTAACAACTACAAGTAAGTTAATTTTTAAAAAATTGAACTCATCAAGCAATTAAGATAATTACGACATTTTTCCTGACAACTCACCAGTCCACATATGTAATTTCTTTAAGTCACCACTGGCTGCGAATTAAATTGATTCTATTGATTTTAATAGATGTAGGTATTGCCAATGAGCCAATTTGGAGTCAAAATATAAAAATCGTCAAAATGGTAATTCGGATATTTTCTCGTGACAACCACGATATATTGAATATCAACAAGATTTTTCATTGGCATACTTCACCTTGATGGATTGCCTATAACTAAAAAAAACGTATAGGGTATCATGAAAGAAATGCTTAGAGGACTCCCTTTAACAAGTAAAAAAAAAAAAATAATGCGGCAAATTAATATACAATCTTTTATTATTAATTATTAATTAAATTTATTATTAATCATTAATTAGATTATTAAGAGTGTTTCAGAATCATTATACCATAAAAAAATATATTTTTTTGGCTTTGTCAAAATGATTCTAAACAATTTTTATATTTTTCCTCTTTCTTCATAAGGACGTTTTTTTTCTCTTTCGATTTTTGGATTCTATGGCTTGAGACGTAACTTCAAATTTTGTGAGGAAGTTGGTATTTTTTTTTTGGTCGATTACAAAGGGTCATTATTGAAAATAATAAACCAAAAATTGGAGACACTAATTTATTAACACCTGAATTACATTTCTAAAATTTAAAATGTCACCACACCTTTAATTTAAAAAAATTGAAGTCATCAAGCAACTAACAAATGGCTGATGGAATAAAAATTCGGATTAGTGCCTGATAAGTATAGAAAGAAACTTGTTAGTAGGGCCACCCACATGGCCCGAAGGTCTGACAACTTTTTGGGCTCCTGATCCTTAGCAGGACTTGGGTGCCCTGGAGAGAGCTCATCACAATATTTTAAGTATTTCTTTATTTTATTGATTATTATAAGTAATAATTTATTGATAATAATGATTGCTGCAACTTTTTAAAAACCCAAAGTCAATACTCATCTGGGGTATTGGTACTTGGAGGCCCGAGTTAAAACCTATCGGGAGGCCCAACATTTCTATGGCCGACTCTGCTTGTTATATATTAGTTCATCATCATCATTTTCTATTCATAAGGTTTTTATACAATAAGTTGTATCGAAATTCATTTGGAAATAATCATTACTTGCAGAGCTGATTGGGTGGATCCAGTGAGTATTACACTAAAAGGGGGTGAAAAAGTCTACTCAGCACCACCTCCTGGATCTGGGCCTTTGGTAACATACATTCTGTCTATTCTTGATGGTTATAATATGTCAAAGCCAGCTGATTTAGATGAAGAAATTTTAACAGTTCATAGAATGTTAGAAGCATTCAAATTTGCTTTTGCCAGAAGAACTGAATTAGCAGATCCTAAGTTTGTAAACATTTCACAGGTAAGAAATTTAATCATTAAACATTACTAGGCTTAAAAGACAATACCTCTACCGACAATACAAATAACTATAAAGGCTTCTAAATAGAACCTCTCATCTACCAATGGATAGTACTTTAAAAGTTCAGTTGACGTACACATTGACAATATAGAAGGATTAATTCAATTAGGAATTGATAAATTATTTGCCTCTTCTATAATTTTGTTTTTATTTAAAATTAGTTTCAAATGTTATGCATTCATCTTCAGTGCTTAAAACACACAAAAATTCAAAAATAAGCAATTTAAAATACAGTTTGGTATTATTATACTTATTAAATTTAATTTAATTTAATTTAATATTTATAATAATACCAAACTGTATTTTAAATTGCTTATTTGTGAATTTTTGTGTGTTTTTAGAACTGAAGATAAATGTATAATATTTGAAACTAGTTTTCAATAAAAACAAAACTATAGAAGTGGCAAATAATTTATCAATCCCTAACTACTTTAAAAGTTGACAATTTAAAGCTGTTAATTTACAAAATTATTCTGAAACAGCGTTATGGAATAATTTATAATTAATAAATCTATAAATCTGGTTCAACCTATGGGCCTAATCTTTCAGAGACAGCTAAATTTTTGAACATTGAATTGTTCTAATTTTTTTATGATGCTACTTCTGTTGAACATCTAGTGCAGAATCTTATCTTGGTGAAAAACAATACTCTTTCAATTTCCAGTATATGTTAAATAATTAATAAATAAATTGAATTCCTTCTTTATTGATTTTATATTAATAAAAACAATTTCTTTCATATAATACAATCAGATAGTTGATATTTAGTTTAAAATACTACATTATTCCATCACTATATCATAAAGATAATAGTGATCAATTCTTATAAGAAATAATGGACTATTCTTGAAGATCATTTTTTTTTTTTTCAGTTAGTACATAATTTAACATCTTCTCAGTATGCAATGAAAACTCGACTCAGAATAAATGACACAAGAACATACAATGACCCAGACTACTATGGTGCAGTATTCTACAACCAAGAAGATCATGGTACTGCTCACATTTCTGTTCTTTCCAAAGATGGTGATGCAGTTTCAGTAACATCCACAATTAATCTTTAGTGAGTAACTAGTCAAAGTGAAAAGATTGTGATCCCTATTTTAAGTTCTAAAACAAAATTTATAAAATTAAAGATATCTGTTTATATTTTTAAAGTTTATAAATTTATTGACCAAATATTGCCAGATTTATATATTGGCCGTTGCATAAAAAAATTTAGACTAGAACATAAAGGTGTTTCTACAAGTTTAATCAAGTAAGAGGGAGAATGTTGAGATTTATTCATTCAATTTGAATGCTCAGCTTTTTCATGATCAAAAAAACAAATGTTTTGTAAAGCATACCTAACTGCCTTAAGTATGCAACATCCAATCATCAGTCAGTCAGCATAGGCATAAACTACATTATGAATTTCAGCTATTTTATACATTCCTTAGAATTGAAATATACTTTGTTTTTTAAAAACATGAATATTCAAATAAATATACATATAAAAATATATAAATATGCACATTAAAATAATTTGAAACAGAAGTCTCCAGTGTTTCACGTCAAGAGTTAATAACTAAATGGTCTGTTGGAAATAAAAATAAGATAACTGCACTTTCTTCATTAAATTCTCAACAACCACTTTGTTATTATATATAGAGCTCTTCCTTTCTAATATCTTATCCTTCCTGACATCATTAAAAAATCCTTACTCTCATCTATCACTAACTACACCTTGGCTTTAGTTAGGGACAGCAAGCTTTTCAATGTCTACATCAATTTAAAAGATTCCTTCCTACCTCAACACCACTCCAATATTGTATATTGCACACCCTGTTCTATTCCCGATCATAATTCCTCTTAAATTGGAGAGTAATTTTGGGATTAAATAATATATAAATTATTAATAAAATATAAATGGGAGTTTATTTTTTTTATCACATCCCAACCATCATCTCCTAATTATTTATTGTAATAAATTTAGCTTATATAAGGAAATCATATTCATTATGAAAAATGAAATTGAATATAAATACCTGATGTTTTTAACAGTTTTGGAGCGGGTGTGACATCTCCTGGAACTGGCATTATATTGAACAGCGTTATGGATGATTTTTCTATTCCTGGTGTAGTGAATTATTTCCAACTCCCTCCATCTCCAAACAATTTTATGGAGCCAGGAAAAAGACCCTTGTCCTCAGCCTGTCCGACAATAGTGGTCGGTGCAGATGGTGAAGTGAAGCTAGTCGTTGGTGCTTCTGGAGGTACCAAAATCACTACAGTTGTTGCCTGGGTAAGTCCAATATAATTTTTGTATGTAGATTATTTTAAAAAATGAATAAACTTAAATTTTGAAAATGCAATTTCCAATCTATTCACATGAATATTAAGGACCCAAACTTTCATACAAATTTTTTTTTTAAAACTCCACATTTAATTCAATAAATTTAAAGTATTGTCCCATCTATAAGTCCAAACTGAATCAGCTGTATAGTGTCCATGGCTCTTGAGTATTCGATGATACAGCTGATTAAGAATATCACCTGAGTCACTGATTCATACAGCACAATAAAAGCATTAGAGAACTTGTATTTAAGCCATCTTAGAATTTGAAAAATCCTAAATCACAAAAACCATGCGTGAGGATGGACAATTGACATATAGTATTATGAGTGAGTGCCTGGACATGATGCAATAATGGCAATGAAATGGTGTATAAGGCTGCCAAAGAGGCCCTTCCTCTTTCTGGTTATGGTAGGCTCCTCTAATCTTCTATCAGAGAGGATGCGTTCTTTGGAAGAGAAAGTATGCAAGCCATGGCAAGCAATGTGGCACAATAGCCACCCAAAGTTACTATAAAAGCATAAAAAGAAAAGTAAAGCTTTGGCAGACTTTAAGTCGCAGCAGCCGCAGAAAATAAGTGATCCTAACCACCAAGCTCAGAATTGAACATTCAAAACTGACCCATATTAATCTGATCACAAATATCCACACCACGATGCCCTCTTGTCTTCTGTTTAAAGCCCTTAAACTTTTCAAATGTAGTACATCCCTGAGAAAAAACAGGAAAAAAAAAGGTAAGGCATAAAGTAATTTTATTTGTGCATAACTCAAACAGTATACATTTTATGAAAAATTCATTATATAATCTCTTGAAAGGTAATTAAATTCAAAAGCAAAAAAATCTAAATCGGACTAATATTAGCAAAGATAGGGCCTATAGGACTTTGTACTCATATTTTTTTCTTTCCCAAGGTATCCAAGGTAGACTAACTAAGTGTAATAACTTTTACTTTCATAGTAGCTTCCCATGCAGAGCTTCTCTCTTCCTCATTGCGTTTCGCCCTGATAAGCCACAATATGCTCTAGAGCATCAGAGAAATAAATGAAACAACATGATAACATGTATATCTAATTCACCTTTTCCAATCCCCAATAAACAGTTCTTAAACCTTCCAATTTTAATTAAAATTAAAAATTAAAACATATTCTAGGAAAATAAAGAAAAACGGAAGGGTACTGCATGGTCGAAAGAAAGGAAGGAAAGGCACGCAGAAATAATAAGAAGATATTGGGAGAAAAGAAAAGCGAAAATGAGAAAGCAAAAGTTATGATATTCACGTGGTCTTAAAAGGCCGTTTCGTGAAAAAAAACAAAAACATATTCTAATATTTTTAAGAATAAATTTATACATCTAGTTATTTAAAACAATTTAAAAACTCACTTAATATTCCTTATATTGCAGAGACACCATTTACTTTAAATGTTAAATTATTTAAGTTAACGTTCATTTATTATTTCTTTCCTAATTTTTTATATTTAATTGAATTTTAAAATTATTGAATTAAACAGAGCTTTAGTAAATAAATTTCTTTTATAATTGAATGAAGTAGCCCATAATTGAATAATAATAATTTAATGGAGTAGGTAGCACTTATTGTTCCTGATTTTAAGGTAATTATGAGGCATCTCTGGTTCGGAGAAGATGTCAAACAAGCAGTCGATGCCAGTAGAATTCACCATCAATTGGCTCCAATGGAGGTCAGCTATGAATACGGAGTCCTTCAGGTAATTTCTGTCTTTTCATTCATATTATTATATTTGATCATTTTTTATTCTCAATGATATCAAGACTATATATCAATGTATATAAAAATTCAGCATGTGTATGTTTTTCGCTTTCATTTAGAGAATTGCTTTCAGAAGGTTTATATGCATTAAATTTTTCGAAATACTCCACTCAAGGAGAGAAATGGGAAAATACTATTTAAAAAAAATAGATAATTTTGTAATCGTTGTCATGACAACTTCATACATTTGGAAGCAAGATCATTATGAAAACATTTTAACAATTGTGAAATTATTGTGTGAAAGCATCATTTGTTAATAAAATCAGAGACTAAGAAAAAAAAGGTGTTCAAATGAGAAGCTTTATTGCGGTTTTGACAAATTTATTATCATTTTGATTCTTTTCCTAGAAATCATCTAAATGAAATGAGACAAATTCTAAACAATGCAGTAAGTTACGGAGAAAAATTTTGTTGTTTCGTTGAAAGTTCTAGTAGCCCCCATACTAAGAATAATTGAAGCATAGAAATGCATAAGAATCTAAGTGCCTTTAGAAAATTTTATCAGAATTCAAGTTTCAATTTGAAAAATATTAAAGAAATATGACTTAATTAAAAAACCAAAAACATTTTTTTCTGATAATCTATGGTCATATAAGTAATAAAATCACATTTATAATAGTACTAACTCTGCAATAAAAAAATGATTTTTTTTTTGTAAAAAAAAAAAAAACTTTTTTTTCTTCCTTTCCTTTCATTCCACATAGCCACGACAAAGCAAATATTGAATGATGTGTTTCCAAGGTTAATCTATGTTCACTATAATACTGTTATTTACTTTCTCATTCATTTCATATTGCAATAAGTATGATGAAATGTGCAATATATAATTAATGTGTTAAAAATCAAAGTTTAAATTAAATCTTTTCTTTTTTTTTTTTAAAGTTATTTTTAAAAGTTCTTTTAAAACTTTACAGTATGATGATGAATGATTATTAGGAATGATAATAATAATAGTTTTGTCTTCTGTTGCTCACATTATCTTTTAAAAGTTATATACAAAAACAAAAATATTTGAAATTTAGAAGGGTATTTAAGTCGCTATGTTTTTCAAGAGCAACGCCGTGCGAGTGCAGCTAGTTTATTTCTACATGAGTTGAATTCTAAATAATATTTAGCTAAAGCTTTTTAAGAATTTAACTCAATAGATCAGGAAGAAAAATATCTCTTAGCCTTGGTTTCTATGACTAATTTAATAATTCCATTCATAAAAAGTATAGAGTTAATTTTCTTGACATGTTACAGCAAGTGATAGCTGGATTGCAGAAGCTGGGTCACAAAACAAATAGGTACAAAGAGCGCGGATCTATAGTTTGTGCTATTGCTAAGAACGGAAGCATAATCTTTGGAAATGCTGATTTTAGAAAAGGAGGAGCAGTATTTGGATTGTAAAAAACAACTCATCTGTTTCGTTCTCTCTAGCTTTTAGATTTTACTTTGGCACCTTTGATGCTTTTTGTTAAAGATTTTTTTACTATTTATCCAGATCTCAAACACTGTACTTAACTGTCAGATTTATAATAACCTTTAATAACTGCACATTCATTATATTGGCAGATTCTGTATATGTTTTAATGTGAAAATTAATTATTTTTTTACTCTAGTAATGGTGCCTGCATGGCTGTGAAAACGTACCATTTAATGTTAAATAAATCTAATATTACTCCTTGTATATGATTCCATAATTTTAATAAGTATTGACTCATTTAATTTATTTTTATTGGCATATATATATATAAATATATATATATATATATATATATATATATATATATATATATATATATATATATATATATATATATATATATAAGTGTTTGTGTCTCTTTCATTAAATACATTTTTTTAATTGTTTGATTGTTTAATTATTATGTTTCCCAATTTATATAAATCAAGATCCACTATTGAATCCTTCAAATTTTCGTTTCCCATTAACCGATATAATAATAATAGTGAAGAATTTAATTTATATTTTATTTATTCAAAGCACATCCACCTTTACAAAAAATTATAATATTCATTCTATATTTTTATTTATTTACTTATGAACAATTGTTTGGTCACTTCAACCACATCGGTTATTTTTGCTCAGTAGTAAGCTTACAGACATATTTATATTTATTTGTTATCAAAGCAAAGAACAAATGAGAAGAATGAGCTTTTGTTTGATAACTTCTTTGGCATCTATTTTAATAGGATATAACTGGAATACAATGATTGGAAGATCATATCCTAAAGCTTTGAGTCTCCAAAATACCAGTAAATAACTAACCAGTCAAAGTTTCTGCAATTCAGTCATTATCAGTAGAAAAAGACAAGATCATGTAAACGCAGACCACAGACAGCACTTCTCACATCAACAAAACAGATCCATCAACTAGAGAGAGAGAACATCGCTCAAAAACATCACAATACATACATACTGTAAATATCCTAACAATAATTTGTATGTTTAAATGTGTCACTATTATTAATTCTAGAGAATATACCTGATCCCCCTGGGATTCTATATTCTGGCTTTGTCTATAAGAAATTAAAAACGTGTTATGAAGAAGACTTTGTTTCCATCATTTCTGTCTACTGTTCTTATAAGACAATTTCCTTATTTAGACCAATCCCATTCATACTTCTGTCCATAAATTATTTCAGATCAGAATATTTGTATTATTATTAATTAATTATTAATGATTAAGCAGTAATTAAATGAGAGGGAGGTAATAATAATACAGCATGAAAATATTCAGTAATTAAGACTCAATGAATCTGGATATTTAAATGGCTATGGGCTCAAATGTGGCAAGATCAAGAAGATGCTATCTTCTGTTAGTTTTGAGAAGGAATTTGATTTTAAATTAACCTTCATTTACAAGTTTATTATTTTTTATTTAAAAACACATACCAAAAATTACTTTGGTCTAACCAGTCTACATAAATGTATTTTTTTTTGTTAAATAGACATTTAATGGCATTAATATATTTTTTTTCTGAACCTCAGTCTAAGGTCCAATAGCTATTATCCAAATTAAGAAAATAGTTTTCAAAATTGGACAATTTGTATTTCAACTATTTTTTTAATCTATCTCAAATATGATTATAAGTAAGTTATTACTATGTGTATTTTTATAGGTAACTATTTTTCTGTTATATTATGCAAATGTACATAAATTTATCACTTAAGGTATAGCTACTATATGTAGAAAGTAGTCCAACATATGCCAATTTATTTATATCAAAAAATGTGGATTTTCTCCTAAGCAATCAGTAATGTTAACTGTGAAAATCCAATTACAGCGGGCATATGGTTGATTTCGAGCTCTTGTTAATAAATGAATTCTTTTATGAAATAATAAATCTTTTCATATTCAATATTCAAAAATAAAACTTTAATCGTTTTAAATTGATAACGTAAATAGATAACGTATTATGCCAAATAAATCAGATTTGATGTCACATTATTTCCTTTAAAAAAAAAAAAAAAATCAGTGCAAATTAATCATGCTATTGGAAGTCTCAATACTCTTGCAAGAAGTGGTTTAATATAAATATATATATATATATATATATATATATATATATATATATATATATATATATATATTTGATAACCAGGATTATAAGATCTAATTAAATTTACAATACTAATTAAGTTGTTAGTACCATATCAATATTTTATTGCTAGTAGCTGCTTCTGGAGACACTTTTGTCTTGGTCTGGTAGATTGCAAATTTTTTTTAAGTCTGAAAAAAAAATTGTAAGATTAAAAACTTAATCTGTTATTAGAATTAGTCGAGGTGTAATATAGTTTGGCTCAATCAATATTTGCTTGTGACACTAAAGTCACTTTTGAAGGTGACATTCATAAAGTATAGGTGAATAGAATTTATTAGTTAGAAATTAAAGTCAAAACTTTAATGTTGAGGTGTAATTATATGCCAATTTGATTACAAAATTAAAGATAATTCATTTTGAGATTAATCATTTAAAAATCATTAAAGGATTAAAAATTGAAGTCCTTCAGTAATCATCAGCAGAACAATGACCAACTTATCGTCCCTACCATGTCCAACTCTCAAATATGCAAAAATGCGATTTTCATATTCGTCACTTTAAAACGCTCTGGTTGATGTATTCATTGTGGCAATGTCTTGAATTCCAAACTTCCAAAAACCAAAACTTGTCAATCCTTGATGATTAGGAATTCAAGAGTATTGTACAATGCAAGCCTCAACTAGAGCATTTCAAAGTGACTAATATGAAACTTATATTTTTGCATTGTGATAGGGATGATATAACCAATGGCCTCTTTACAAGATTAAGTCAGTTTTTAAAAGTCAAGTGCTTAAACTTACAATGTTAAGCAATGGCAAACTGGAAACAGCTTCTAGGAATTTATTTCTTTTCAGATCCTAATCTTTTATCCTGAAGGAATTTTTAAAAAATTGTTCACTGACTGAATTTTATAGAAACCAAGGACTATATTTCAATTAATTAAAAATCTATTACACCCATTCGATTTTTACTTCCTTGTACAAAGTAAAGGAAGTATTGTAATCGCGAAAATTTTCGGTTTTCAGATTTCAAATATCCATTTTGACCATCCCTGAATTCATTTTGACTAGTTTTGTCGTGGCGTCTGTACGTACCTAGTTCGTATCTCACATAACTCAAAAACGGTTAACCATAGAAAGTTGAAATTTTGTATTTAGGATTGTTGTAAAAACTGGTTGTGAACCTCCCTTTTTGGTCACTGCTTAATCACCGGAAGTAGTACTTTAAAAAATTATATTAAAATACTTTGCAAAACATCTCAAATTTGGTATTTATTACATATATATTGATTTAAATAGCATACTAGATTTTGGTCTAAATTGGAAAACCGGAAGCGGTACTTTACTTGAAGGTCATATTAGACTTTCATCAAAAATTATATTAAAATATAATGTAAAACATCTCAAATTTGGTAAATAGGTCTTTTATATCGATATGAAGGTATTTACTATATTTTGGTTAAAATTGGTGTGCCGAAAACGGTTACTTGAAGGTCATAATAAGCTTACATCAAAAATTATATTTAAATTAAATACATAAATCATATGTTTCGATAATAAAGGTTACAAACGCAATTTAATTAAACATTTTTATTACTTGTTTTAAGTGTTAAAATTGAGTGTAAAATACTGGTTTTTCTCCCTATAGTGTGTGTATGTTTGTCAATAGATAGATGTCGCGACGTCGAGTGTCGTTTTTGATATACTGCAATCTTCAGAAACTAGTAACCAAATTCAGGATCACTTCTTGAGCCACCGATTTCTAGTTTAATAGGCGCACAGTACAAGGTAGTCATATGTTGTCCAAATCAGACATTTATTAATGTAATCCCAAAAAATTGAAATTTCAGATGATAAAACCACAGAAGTCTGTAAAATATTTTAAGGAATGGGATGTTGTTTTCATTTAATTGACCAATTGTCTCTAAAATCATAGTGATTTTTCTCAAAGAAAAGTATACTTTGATATGCTCCATCAGATTAAAAGTTAAATAGTACAAATTATAATTTTTGTTCATTTTTATTTTAAATGATCTACAGTGTTAAAAATTAATGATAATGTTAACTTTTTTAAATATAAGATATATAATAGAAATATTATCAAGTGATTTTTAATATTCATTGGTTGGTAAATTGGCATTGTAAATTACTTACTTCTACATAGGATTTAGAACATCAAAAGTTTTACCCAAGCCATTATAATAATGACAAATGATTTAAAATCATTGTCAAACATTTTTAAAAAGCAATCATAAATTTGACTGACCAAATTAAAAAAAAATTTATATCATTGTTCAGCTAAAAAAAAGATGTATCCGAGTACCAATTTATGAACTCACAGCTTTCAAGAGCTACTGATTATGTACATCAGCAGTACCCAATCTTTTTGGCGCACATTATAGGATATCAGTCGGTGGGCACTATTTATTTTTCAAGATAAATGGGTCATTAGATATTGTTAATATATAATATACACAAAAAATAAGGAATAATTTCAAACCTATAATTTACAAATTAACAAAACATAAAAAAAAAGGATGAAGATTGACAAAAAAATATTGTAAAAATGTTATGATAAATAACTATTTTCAAACATATTTGTAATTTATAATTAATTACTAATATTTAAAAAAATATTAGGCATATAACATGCTATTGAAAAATTGAGGACGCACAGCAGCGAGAACAATAGGTAAAATGCCGCAAGGTACAAGCGGGCACTATCGATTTTAAAAATAACTGGGTAAGACACTGCCAAAGATAGTGCACTATGTGTCCGTCGCCGATTTTTATCGACATTTTGGTTCATTATTTTCTATAAGAGGCCTTTTTAATTGACCAAGAAAAACATTTTTAAACTCCCTCTCAAAATTTGAAATTTTAAGTTTCAAGTTAGGTAGAATCCAAATATCGAATAAAAAAATTCCGTCCGTCCGTCCGATGTAGGCTGTCCGCGACTTTTTTAAGAGACTACTGATCCGATTTTCTTGAGATTCGACAACAAGGTCACACCTCACTCCAGAATGATCCTCGGAACTCGGCATTTCCATCCGTTACTTTGTTTCAAAATGGCGGCTGATTTGAGATTTTATATGCCCATAATTCTGATCAATCGAAAAGTGATGAAATTCCCTACAAAAGCAAAAAACAAATCATTTAAATCGGACCATAAAAGTCGACACATATCCAACCGTGCAGAGAAACTCATAACCATTACTAAAATATCTAAAAGAATTACTAATCACAAAAACCCGAAAATCGGAATGAAAACAAATACACTTACATAAGACAAACCAATAATGAAGGGAAGCACTGCCTACTTTCTTGCCTAAAGGATGTGGAGAAAGTTGGAAGGATGGAAGAGTAACTTATGTTACTCTCTTCCATCCTCCTAGGGGAAAAGCCTGACCGTTTTCTATAAGCTCTAGTGCCTTCATTGGTTTATTCAATTCTTTTTAAAATGTATGGAGGGCAAAGGGCAGAGAATCATTTAAATTAAATCATAAAAAAACAAAATTGATAATAGTTAAAAAGAAATTTCAAGCCCGATAGCGATAGGGGATGTTCTGAAAATTAAATTGTTTAATAAATAATTAATTTTTCAAATATAAATAGTATAAAGTAAAAGAATGGTCTTTTGGCGCACAATGCAAAAAAATAATTTTCTAAATTCTACGTTGAAATTTATATAATATTAGGAGTTGTACCTGCAAGTTTTGAATGACCTTTCGGAGCTTATTGCTTCAATTTCGTCCCGAATACGTTGCTTGATGATTAGGATAGATCTGGGTGAATCGATCTCAAGCACTTTTGTTTTTTGTTTCAGTCACAAGTCGTTAATTGGGAGAGCTTGAGGGCCAAAGAATATCCCCGTTTCGAGAAGCTACGTGGCCTGGGAGCAAAGCATTCACGGTCGCCGCCTGACGACATCTCAACATCACCTCAAATCACTCTATTTCATTGTTCGGACCCATGTAAGCCACTTGGAGACCTTACAAGGGGAGGACACAGTCAATGGGCCACCGATTTCAACCAAATATTTCGTGGTAATTCTACATCAAAACATATTGGACACGTGTTCTGACGTTCGTTCCAATGGTCCCTAGGAGCCGAGAAAAAAATGTTGAAACTGCTTTATTTTTTATCTCGAGTTTTAAAAATGATATCGACCTGGTTTTCCACCAAAACATTTGTTTTTCAGTGCATATTAAATGAAAAATACAAACTTTAAAAAATGATGATAGCTTTTGGTCAAATAAATTGAAAAAATGTTTAGATTATTGGGTAAACTAGCCTTACAGATATCTTTATACGAAAAATTATGGCATATTTTGATTCAGCACACCGAAAAACTTTTATGTTAAAAATCTCATCGAAAACAAAATATATTTTTTTTTTCAGTTTCGAAGAGGTTCCAACTTTGTATGCCACAAAATTACTTTTCGATTTGAAGCTCTGTACTCGACTTCAGTCTATCCGATTTCGATTTTCTTGGACTCGTTGGAAATAGGGAATTTTTTTCTTTACATTATTATAAACAGCTATTGCATTATCTAGAAGGCTTGTGTAAAAAAAATTCAAATTTTTTTAAAGATTTAATAAATTGCCCATAAATTAGAAACCCTTTGATCCATTGAAACCACATTTGGGTCGTCTGTAAAGGTTCTTAATCTATGCGGTTTGCTGTGGTCTTCCTACCTGTTTTAGAAACGTTATCCACAAAAGAATTCAAGGCGATTTGCCCTTGTTACTGATCAGAACTTTTTTTTTTTTTTTTTTTTATTGTACCCCAAATGGCTATTTTTGTAGTTTATATTTATACATGAAAGATTAGTAAAAAATTAATTCTTCAAGTCATCTCGTTTCACTGCCAGACCCTGTAGTAATACGAAATACAGAATAGAATGACAATCTTATATAGATAAAAAAAAAAAACCGTAAAATGCAAATCTATTCAGAAAAACAGGAGAAAGAAAAGAAGAATCGAGAAATTATAACAGTAACAAATTCGATTTAAATTCTTGAAATATTTAGTACATGATAAAAAACTTTGTTATGTTTGAATTATCAGAAGCCGATACCTGGAATACAATTATTTGATTGCTACCTTTAACTCAATTAACGATTCTAAAATCCATGAAATCTGCAGCAATGGCGAAACTAAGGAGGACAGCGTTTCAATTCAAATCCCATTCCCTCCAGAAAAAATAACCATCTGAATATCCTTAATATCCCCTAGATCAGGGAAGGCCAATTTTTCCACAGTAGAGTTCAGTTACGCCATACTGTAGCGTAACCGGGATTTCGTTACGGAATGAGAGAGGGGCATCCAATTTAAAGAAATTCATCCCAATCGAGGACGTAATATGTTCTATGTTAATGAAATACTCTCTATATTTAATATATTCTATGCCTAGGTGTATTATTTACGAAATAGCATTCAAATAGGTTCATACTATTGCTGTTTACAAATAAGAATAAGAAAAAGTATTTTGTAATTTCGAGGGAAGGAGATCCGGATCCCGCCTTTGGCTACAGCACTGGCGTCATATGACTTGAGTACTATTTATAACTGCTTACCTCCGTGGTTAAGGGTTATAAAATAGATATAAGGACAGGATCTGCTTCGCTTAGGAGGAGGAAAAGGAATAACTTAATCAGGCAATTAAATTAATTAATTAACGCCAATTTATTAAAGAACATGTCTAAAACAGTCAGAAATGATCTTTTGTACGAGAGGATGATCACTTGGTGATCAAGTGCTAAAGCTGCCAGAGGGTATCGTTTGGTGAAGATAACTCTGCAGCACTGTAGTTGACATTGAGTGCGAGATCAGCTTGGTAAATGGATTTTTCTGTCCTCTCTACATGCAAGGAGTCCTAGTCCTAGAATATATTTAAGGTACAACTTTAAGATTGGGTCGCATTATCAGTGTCTGCAACCGTTGTTACCCGAAGGTCGCCGTACTAGCACTCGCTAGCGCCATTTGTGCTTTGCATTCAATTTTTGCATTCGTATTCATTGGAATTATTAAAATTATTACTTCTTTAAATAGATATCATTTAAAATTATTAATTCTGTCGACTTCCTGTGGCACCTGCAGGAAGTTGCACCTAAAGCAGTAATAATTTAAATTACTGTATGGCCCCGATCTCAACTGAATAGGATCTTTTGGGAGTTAGTATACCTCTTGAGCGAGCGTAGCGAGCGGAAGTCGACAGCATGATCTAATTAAAGCAGTAATGATTGAAATTACGATAAGGCCCCACCCTCAACTGAAAATGACCCGTTGGAGTTTTGTATGTCTCTTGAGCGAACGTAGTGAGCGGAAGACGACAGCATTAATACTTTTAAATAATATCTAATTAAAACTGTAATAATTTTAATAATTCCAATGAATAGTAATGCTACAATTGAATAAAAAGCAATTAGTTAACATAATGGCGTTAGAAAGTGCTAGTGCGGCGACCTTCAGGTAATTTTGGGTGCAGACATTGATAATGCGATCCAATTGTAAAGTTGTACTTAAGTTTTAAACTTTTTCTTTGTTCTGTTTAATTTTGCCTCTACACAGTTTAATTTTCAGAAAATTTTGTTGTTTCTTTTCTTAAAATAAAGGAAGTGTTCAGCTATTTGAGTGGGTAGCAAACTCTTTATTAGCTACTGAAGTATAGCGTTTAAAAACAAACAAATACTTTTATCTGAAAAGTGGCAATTTACTTGTTTTGGGTAAATTATTACCGAATTATTATTTGCAGACAGAAAACCATGGAATCAAATTTAAATGTTGTCAAAAAACAAATTGGAAATAAAATGAGCACTGAGTAATGTTTGTACAAAAGACATCTGAGGAGATACAATTTTAGGAAGCACCTATTCTGCTTACTTCAGCAAGCAAAGGATCTTAAAATTGATGGCAACTATGGTAATGTCGGTGGCATTTAGAAGTGAAGATTATGCAGTGAGATACACTTGTTTTCTTACCAATAGTGATTGCGCTATATTATAGACTATAGATAACATTTACTGCTGTTTGCATAACAGTACTCCACAGATTTAGATAAGCAATCAACTGTACAATGTAGTGGCAAAGAGGGACCAACTAAGAAAGGATGACCACTCCAAAGTAGGGGGCTTCAAATACTTAAGAAATTAGGAAAGGGATGTTTTTTTACTGCTTTTACAGAACCCCAGACTAAATAATATCTATAAATAAATAGTTCATCCATTTAATCACTCCAATTATTAATTTGAGGAAATCTGCCTTACATAGTTAACTAAGCTCTGATGCCCTTAATGTATCAAATTATGCCATGAATCATTATAAAAACAGATAAAAAATATTATAAAATATTTTTATTTTGAAGACTTTTAGCCATATTTCATATATTATATAGTCTTATAGATGTTTTGTAATAATAAAACCTTCAAACTTCTAAAAAAATTATTTATCTTATAGCGTTTTCGACTTTATTGTGCATACGCAAAACATTCATCTAAAAGTATGTAATTTCTATGATAAGTTGACATCCGCATGATGGTATAGAAGGATCAATCTAATTAGGGATTGATAAATTATTTGCCACTTCTATAAATATGATATACATCTCAGCACCATCATCATTTATACAATCATCAATTTGTCTTTACATAGGATTAATTGACATTATTTGTTTATAAATCGTATCTACTAATTATTGTTTGGTAATTAAATATTGTTTATTGTTATATTTACAGGTGAAACTCCAGAATCGTGACACCAACATGTGATGATATCTAGATTTTTAGGATCTGACTGATCTTAAAAATCAAGACTTCTTAAATGAAATTGTTAAAATAAAATACAGTAGAATCTCGATATTCACATTATTCATAAATTCATAGAAATGACTCTCTCCTTCACTCACCTCTCCTCTTGAAAAGATTAAGTGTTAATCAGATTTTTTATTTGGAAATTCAAATTATAAGACGTTTACATTATTTTGAAGACGAAAATAAATACGAATTATCGAGGGGACCGGATTGCAGTCTTTTTGTACGAAATGAAGATTTTCAAGAGACCAGAAAATCCATACGATTTATGGGACTATACGAATTACCGGGATATGAATTGTTGAAATTCTAATTTAATATAGTTTAACATATGTTGTGATCGATATATCGTCAATATCGATATCACCGATATATCGGATGTTAAGATATCGATATATATATATATATACATATACATATATATATATATATATATATATATATATATATATATATATATATATATATATATATATATATATATATATATATATATATATATATATATATATATATATATATATATATATAGATATCTATATCGATATATCGATATCTTAACATCCGATATATCGGTTATATATATATATATATATATATATATATATATATATATATATATATATATATATATATATATATATATATATATATATATATATATATCGTGTATCGATATTCCAACCCTAGTCTATAGACGTACATCTATTGACATCTACTCACACACCATTATAAAAATGTTAAAAACTATAAATTCATTAACTTCTTTTAAATTATTATTAAAATTATGTAATCAATTTTTTTATGGTTGGAAAATTCCATCACTTGCTAGAATTTAATATCATGCTTTGAGTATTATTATAAACGCAATTTGTTTTTTTTTTATAAAAATTGAGTGTCGGCTTGCTTAATGAAGATAAGGGTAATATGTTTGGCTGATTGGATTTATCTACGTCACATAATTATTTATTAAAATATATTGAATTAAAAAACTTTCATTTTTATTTTGTAGAAAGAGCTTGAAAAGCAAAAGCAGCTGTCTACTATTATTTGCTTTCCTCTCAATGGCCCAGAGTAAGTGTTTTAGGATGAAGAATGTCAGAGAGAAATACGGCATGTTTCACAGAGATCACGCCAATATCCTCTACTACCAACTGCTTTTAACTTTGTAATTTGATATAATAATGATGATGATAAAGGGCTTAGCGAACCCGAAGCATCGCTGCCTACAAATCTCGGTCCACTGACTACTGTCCAGATCCCAATCCATAAGATTACCCTTAACACAATCCTCCCACCTACATTTCGGTCTACCCCTCGGCTCAGCGTTCATTAACATTTTAGGAATTCGTTCATTACTGAGCCCAACAACTTTACAAGCCGTCGCGATATCACTTCGATTATATTAATAGGGTCCGCTATTCCGCATTATGCAATCTCCTAAATTCTTCTGATAATTTTTCGGACCAAATATTTTACGCATTACCTTATTCTCAATAAAAATGGAATCATAAGCCTTTTTGAAATCAACAAAAAACTGATGAAATACACTGTTGTATTCTAATTTTTTTTTCTAATATTTGCCGTAAGTAAAATATTTGATCTATAGTTGACCGGTTCCGTCTAAAACCACATTGCAAGTCTGCCATAATTCCTTCAGTATTCTCAGATTTCACTTGTTAGGATTAACCAGAATAAATTTAATGCAAACAAATATTTTATTTAATATCGATAATTTTTATTCTTGAAATTTGTTTTTTCCAAAATGCGGTTTTTAGAACATTTTAACTTAAAATAACTTTAAATTGATCCCAACTTAAAAATAATAATCAGTTTCTAATTTATATACAGATAATCTCAATAAGTTTAACATTTATTTTAGTTTATTGAGCTTTGTATAATCGTTATAAATAAATTATTTTTTTATTTTAATAATTTTGTATCAATTAATCAAGTTCTTGGTACTTCTCTAAGTTTTAAATTAACAAAAGCAGAATATACTCCTGGTGAACTCCCAGAGATCTAGCTAATTTCTGTGATTTACAATTTAACTTCTTCAAAATTATTATTAAAACAAAACTGCTTTTTTTACTAATAAATTAATAGTTCGTTGAACATAGTTTCACATAAACTCATGACCACAGGCAGGTACACTTGCATATGGTATTCTGGAGAATTATTAAGGTTACCTCTATGCTCCAGTAACTTATATGGAGTATTCAAAGCATTTGCTTTGAATTAGTAAGAAATGGAAGAAATTTGTATACTATCAGGTTATCAAAATGAATTTATATGAAATATGTGCCTAAATTGAAATCTTGATTAAAAGAGGAAAAAATACTAATTAAATAAAACATATAATCTCTTTCAAAATTATATATTTAAAAATATCTGAATGTTTACATACCGCTGCTATGAGTTTCACAATTTTGTAAAAAAAAAATAAATAAACAAAAAACTATTTTGACCACAAAAAAAGACGTATAGAAGAAACAGAATAAAAGAACATTACAATAAAGGAGATAAACTATAGAAAAATTAAATATAAACAAAGAAAAACAATATATTTTTTTCCTTGATAATTCCCTTTTCACTCTTGGGCTAATATATTTTCCTATATATGTTAAAAGACCAACTTTACAATTTTTCCTTTTTCAATAATGCTAACATTTTCTACTAACAGTAAATATAAAATGTACATACATAATTGAACGATACATGCAGCAGTCATGTTTTGTACTCTCTTTCTATAATTAGTCAGTTATACTTTTTTTTTCTTTTCTTTTTTTGTAATACAACAATTGGTAATGGTTCTTCAACAAAAGAAATAATAATAAAAAAAAGAAATAAATAAAAATATGATCTTTCACTTTTTAAAAAAAGAATCTTTATTCATTGACTGTACAAATACACATCCTACAACCAGAGACTGTACAAAAATAGTTATAGGTTAGCACTAGGGGGTTGGAAATGGGAGTGGGGATATGTGATTATAGAAGAGTTAATTGACACTTCATGCGTGCCCACAACCAAATTGACCGATTGGCTTTCTTCTGCTATTTCCATTTCTTCATTAAGTTTCAAACATAGTCAATTAGATTTTTTATTTTTTTAAGGTAGTGGCCCCCAGAGCTTCAATTTCCTCATTATGCACAACATATAAATATATATGTTATACCTTCAAATATATAATATATGTTCCTACACTACATAATAAATAACATATAACAATTTCTTTATACTTATAATACAAATGTTAAATGAATCTGATCTAATGGAACTTTGTTCATAAAAACTTCATGCCTATATGTACATATAAAGAACAAATCTTTCGTCATGATACTAAAATGAAAAGAGTTCTATAAAAAGAATAACGCTTGAATAACTAACAATATGGCCGCTGATACCATCTTATTGATATCGTTAGCTCTTTGGTACTTACACATTTTTCATAAATCCTTCAACTGAATACTATTCATTAAGTTACTTTCTTAATATATTGTACGTATTTACAAAATACTTTTCGTCCATAATGTACATAATACATTATATAATAGTGTCTATGTACATATATAAATTTACAATAGGAAAGAAACTACTTAACCCTTTGGTTGTTAGTCCTTTAGAATGAACTACTTGGTCTTAAAGCGGGTTCTTTGAAGAAATCCACTTAAGCATGACGTCCTTAAGTTCCAATTTATATTAATTCATAATTTATTTAATTCTTATCATACATATATAAATATATACATCATTTACAGAAGTAAGCTGTAAACAAAACAGATGCACGATTTTAACAATGCATATGTAAAATTCATCTATTCATTTTTTTTTTCAATTTAATTATAATTACATCATCCTATATAAATATATTTACATTTAAAATTTCTTTAAATTGCAATATATATACCTATGTATGTATGTATATTTATCTATAATTTTATTTAAATGGAGTCACTATTTCACTCAATATAAATATATATATAATTTAAAGAACCGATAACAACCTAATTTACAAACTGGGAAGGGAAATAAATGATAACAATTTAACTTAATATATTAAATATTAAACCTAAAAACCTAATACCGAAAATTCTTATTCGGGTGGAAAGGAAAATATTTACAAATTTATATATATAACTATGTACAATCATAAGTAGATTACAATTTTCTCAATCGTACTAAAATTAGATGAAAAATTGGAATGGAAGTGAGAAATATCACTTATTGTTGCAGAAAGGAAAGGAGATGGCCGAAAAAGGAGCCAGGCAAATGTGATTACATTTTACAATAGATTTTTCTTTAAAAAAAAAAAAATTAACAATAATAAAACAACAAATAGGCAGCTAATATTTAGGCCATAAAACTGTATAAAACAAAACATTTTAAACAGCTAGTTCGATAAATGAAAGTATTAGTTAAAAAAATAAATTATAAGTGTATATATACACATACATATACATAAAATCAGGAGGTACAAGAGTAAGTACTAAGACTAGGCTAATGCAGCAGTCATGTGGTACAGCTGCATGAGGACTTGCATATGGACTGGCAGGCACGAGAGGCGGTCATGAGTATTCGAGTCGAGAGCCAACCACGATAGCGCGTTATATCCCTCCAGCACATATCTACCATAAAGTCAATGACAAATTATAAATTAAAAGAAAATATAAGATAGATTATTTATGACAATTTAACTAATACTATAACAAGTAAAGTATTAATATTGATAAATTTTTTTTTTGTTAAAATAACATAATTATGCAACAAAAAAAAAAAATTATTAATCTATTTAAAATAATGAAGCATTTCCTATTTTATCAGAAATTAGAATGGTAAAACAAAAAATTCAGGTTTAGACGAATACAATAAAAGAACTCGGTTCAACTTCACAATGGACCAAGATAAAAATGTGAAATATGAACAGACGTGTTTATGAATATAAATAAATCTGTACCACAACAGCAATAAAGGTCTTGTGTTGAGTACTTGATGGTAATACTGTCCCTTGACTAGCAGTTATATAATAGAAGGTGATGTTGTCATCATCATCATCATCGTCAATCCACAACCAGGTTTTCCCCCAACTCTCTGAATCTGATTAAGTACCTCTATGACAGATACGTCTGACCCCTATATATCATCTCTAGCTGATGATAGAATAAAAAGTAAATTTTCTACTAGAGCCAAACTTTAACTTGACCCTAGGAGTTCAGAGTCCAGTGTCTTACCCACTGAGTTACTCATGCCACTCAATTCCTAAATAAATTGAATTTAACACTCGTAAAACCATTATATTTAAACAAGGTTTATATTGAACTTAGGCAATGAAATTCACGGTTGAAGATGTCTTGACTGAGTGAGTTGAGGGAACACATCATTCTACAGAAGTTATGTCTATTCTAATCATATTTTTTTAAGTGATATGCAACACTTAAAGCATATGATTACAAATTAGTTTGGTCTGTTTTTTTGTGGTCAAAAATGCATTTATTTCAGAACAAAATGAATTAACAGATTAATTAAAGTATTCTCCATCGCTTTTTTCCACCGCTTTTTTACTACTTTTTTCCATCTCTCAGGCAATTTTCGAATTCCATCTCGAAAAAATGTCTCGTCTAATGAGACGATCCAAGTTAGGAGCCAATTTTCGATTTCTGCAAAAGAAGTGAACCGGTGACCTACTAAATCGTACTGCATTCATCAGAACAACCAGTAATCAGAAGGAGCAATGTCCGGAGAATATGGCGGGTGTGGTAAAATATACCACTTGAGCGTTTCCAAATATTTTTTTTACGACTTTGGCGACATGAGGCCAAACATTGTCATGCAGAAGAATAACTTTGTCATGTCTTTGTTTGTATTCTGGTCATTTTTCTCGTAATATACAGCTCAAACGAATCAATTGTAGCCTATACCGATCGCCTGTAATGGAATCGCCAGGTTGTTGCAGCTCATAGTTCGAATTTTCATTCAAATTTTTTTGGCTGTCCAGAGCGAGACTTGTCTTCAACACTGAAATTACCAGTTTTGAAATGTCAAAACCATTCCCTACATGATTTATCAGCTGGAGCATTGTCACCATAAACTTCCACAAGCATTTGATGCGCTTCAGCTGCACTTTTCTTCCAATTATAGCAGAAAACTAAAACCTCCCGCAGATGCTGCTTAAGTTAACACACAATTTGACTTATTCAACACAGTAAAAAACAAGGTTTTTGTGTGATACTCAAAGCGATATAAATTGAATATTATTGACAGGTGTCTAACATCTGTGAAACCGCCAAAATCAGCTATCACTATGAAACATTCATAACAGCCAATGCCATCTTTTGAAAACGGACCAAACTAATTTGAACTCCCAATAAAAATCCTACCATTTAGAAATAATTAAAAAAACTCTTTTTTTTTTCTCAGCCACTCAATTTTACTTCCCTCCCATCCGCTACTGTAGACACTTTTAGGCTCATTGGTTAGGCCAAACTCACCACCGCTAACAATTAATCCTGGAGAAGACACGTAGAGAACAGGTGTCCCCCAGCAGTCTACAATGCAGAATACGTTATCATGTGTTACCATTGAGGATATGAAATTCGTTATAGTTGCCTCCTATAATCCCACCTAGAAGTGGATATTGCCAATTTTCGCTTCACTTCCGTTAATCACCTACAACTTGCTTTTTTCTCTAAGAACTCTCTAGTTGGGGTACAGTTTAAAATATTCTTTAGTAAATTTAATCCAATTATTAGTCAATTAATACTGGCTTATTTCTTTTAGTTCAAACTATATTTTATTACCATACATATTTTAATATTTATTTTTATTATTGTCAAACACTAACATTAGATGCAGTATTGATGCTAATGACTGACTAAAATGGCTGAAAGATCTTGAACAAAAAAAAGAATTAAAAGATAAGTCGAATATCAATTATCAACTGCTTTAATGTAAATTTTAAATTGATAAAAATATTTTAATAGTATGTTTCACTATCCATGTATTGTTTTATACCAGCAAACAAATAATTTGTTATAATTTGGAGAAAATAGAGTTAAAAATTATTTTTATTTTTAGGGAAACATGTACCCCACATACCAATATGTGCTACAAGAAATACAGTAAAATCTGATTATAACAATTTTCTGGATATGACGATCTAAATTCCGTATATAGTTTGGTTTGCTATTTAAACATGAAGAAATAAATCTGGCTAACATCATTACATCAGAGGAACCGACCGAAGAAACAATCATGGCGACTATTTTGAATAAGAACACGGAGGAAGACAATGATGATAACGACGGGGATGAAGAAAACCTTTTCGAAACTCCGAAGTTGTTGCACGTCAACAGTGCTCTTGTTGTTGTTCGGACGTACGTCGCTCTAAATGATGATATCAATAAACTGGAAACCACAGCTTCCTTAAAAGAATTACAAAATCATGTAAGCAAAAATTTATACTTCAAAAAATGGCAAGATTTTTTCTGGAAAATTAATATTTATTATATACTATATTAGATGTATTTATACTGAAATATATACTTATGTATATTATTTAACTTATATGAATAATTTATGTGCACGGTTATGATTATTGTAAGACCACTTTTTTCACTATCAATTCCACATATAAGCTTGACAGTTTGGTTCCGGGTATAACGCTTCCCGGATATAGCAACGTAATTTCCTTAGTTCCCTGAATATCTTTATAACCGGATTTTACTGTAACATGCTTACTCCAGGGTTAATAATGAATTAGGACAATGTCAAAGAAACATTTAAACACAATAAGGTAATGGCTTATATGGCATTATTTATATACAATAGGATAACCTATTAATTATCTGATATGCTTGCTATGAGGAACAGTAGTACAGTACATACTTCCTTGCATGAAATGAAATTATCTTACTATTTAAGATCTCTCATAAATTTTCAGCTTTTATTCATAATAAGTTACACAGACGTTTACTCTTAAATTGGTCTATTGTAGCAGATAAGAACAATTAACTTGATATTATTTAATCAAATGCTTATAGTATATTGTAGATGTTTTTAATATAGTAAGGGAATTCTCTATCAACAGGAGTCAGCTGCTACGCATAATACTTTTTCTTTTTAATTACAGAATAAATAAAAGAAAAAGATTTAGTTTAATGCGGCAACATCACACAAATTATTATACTTATTTTTTAATGTTTATGATAAAAAACAAAATAATCAATTTAATTTTTCGTCAATTTCACAAAAATCAAATAAATCCCAATTATCGCTTTAGCTGCCTCCTTCATATTTCAAAAGAAAATGGAAGAGAGGAAGCCAATTGTGTTTATTAGATTGGGATTAGAAACTAGACTATCAATTTAACATGCCAAACAAAAATAAATTATTTTTTTTATTATAAGATACTACCATAAAACAAAATATTTATAATAAAGAACATCATGCAGATGCTATTTAAGTTAAATATCATCCACATTACCAGACATCCTTTACTCTGCATTTTAAAAATAGGTAAGGAAGGAAAGGTGGATAAATGTCCTTAGGCCATTGTTAAATACTCCCATAAACCTGAAACATTCTTTAATACTATGGTCATTCATAAATTATATTCACATCAGACCTACTGCTGAGCTAAAATAACCAAAGTAAAACTTCTATTCAGGCATACCTAAGTACATCAGTGGTATACTGAGAGTCCAAGGCGTGGCCAGCAACTGCAGTCTGTTGCTGCAATAGTTCGTCAGAGCTGGCCAATACAGCAGTCGAATGGAGATGGAGAGCATTCTTGAGGAAAGGTGGTGTTACTGTCTCTAAGTGAGGGCAAGCAGACCAAAACCAGCGAGGCATCCGCCCTGTCGGAGCAGTAGACACAAGATAGCCGAGGGCCAACGGCTGCTGCAGTACAGTTCCTACTTCCTCACTGCCTTCACCACTCTGAAACACAAACAACAAATAATCCATAATACTACTTTAAAATTAGACCAAATATTATATTAATTAAGTTAATTATAGTGGAAATTATATCATTATATCGGAGGTATAGGACACTATGTCCATTTTTTACCAATTTAGCATTATTCCACATTCATGTTTAACTTTTTTTGTTACACAGAGATATCAATAACTATTTCTTGGACCAATTCAAAGGGGAGTAACTAGCTTTTAAAATAAGCCCACTTATATTTAGAGAGAAATATCTGTTCAAAATATTCTCCAATAAAGTTAGGGAAATATGGCTTAACACCTTATATCTCTGGGGTACAGATATATATTAATTAAATTTATAATTATAATAATTAATTTATCTATTCAAATTTAAAATACTTGTCCTTTTATAGACAAAGCAGGAAATGGAAACAAGCTGGGGAGCCAAGGATACAAAAGTCATGAAAAAGGAAATTGAGGAAGAATGCCAAGACAATACTGATTGTTTTGATTTTTTCGATTCTCGGGGCATTGTCCACCAAAAATTTAGCATTTCGGTGACATGGAGGCCATCAAAACAGAAATGATAAAACAGTTAAAAAACCTCAAAACAGAGGGCTTCTAAGGAGCCTTAAAGCAGTGAAGTAAGGAGGTTCAAGAATATTGTTTCTCTTGCACAAACAAACAAGGGTAGAGGCAAACAACAAGTGGCTATATTAATGGGAGAGGGGAGGGGGAGGGGGGTTCAAGACCCGATCTAAATATGTAGGTAGCATGTCAAAGACTTTTCGATGTTAGCCACAGGGAAGGAGAACTAAATGTCAAAATATGTTCGACACCAGCATTCGATGTGAGAGTGTGCACAATTCTTGAATATCTTTTTCTTTTCTCAGGATTATTTCTTTTCCCAAATTGGACAGCTAAAAGTTTATGAGATAATTGTTTTGCACATTCCTCTATTGTTCCACAGCATTTTTTTTATCTGCCTTAGAACCATGGCCAAGATTCAGATTCAAAGAGAAAGGCACAAATCAACTTATGTGCTGAAAATTTTTAATTAACTGATTGGTCATAAGCCTTCACTAAATTGGTAAAATTTTTTAACTAATTAATTCGTGAGCACAAGTGGTAGCCTCAATCAAGTTATTAGTTAGAGTACGGAATTAGTCACCTTATTAGTCGTTAATCATAATTTTAAATAACAAACAAAAATTTAAAATAACATTTAAATTAATATTTAAATATATTAAATAAAAATATATAAAATAATAAATATTATATTTAATATTTAAATTATTTTAATATTTAAATAACAAACAGAAATAAATTTAGTGATTTATATAAATATCTCAATGAGCTTGAATAATAAATAAAGCAAACAACCATTGATTTTTACTGGTAATATAGATAATTAAAATTTTTTTAGAGTTTGATTAAATTTAGCACAATTATAGCTGTAACAAAACTAAAATTCAATATTGTCTAGTCTGCTTCTTGAAATGTTATCATTCTGCATAATATTTCAATCAAAACGTACCGTCCTAGCGATAGAGTGTTGATAGGGAGAGTGTGGGTGTGAGTGTGGTGGTGTCGGACTCGGAGAGTCAGGTCTCCCTCCTCTGCCTGGGCCACCAGCACCCTCAGGGCTTCTTGGTCCCCCAGTTCCATCAGCCTCTGGCCAAGTAGAGAATATGTCATGAAAGTCTGACATTCCTTCAGGCATGTCATCATTCAATACTGAAAATAGTTCATCATCACCCAGGTCAGGGTCGTTGATATGTTGCTCTTGGAATGCTGTCTGCGAGGACTGTAAACAAGGAAAATAAACATTATTAATACACAATGCACAATCATACACTACATATATATATATATATATATATATATATATATATATATATATATATATATATATATATATATATATATATATATATATATATATATATATATATATATATATCTGTGTGTGTTTGTATCAGAAATGATACAAGTATTGTTAACAAAGTAGAAAGATTTTATTATGTCATTAAATTTAAGAAGTCCTTCAGTACTAAAGTTTTGTGGGTTTATTTCTGTGTAACTGTGGGGTCTTTTAAGAAAATTTTAGATTTTATTTACAAAAATTATGTATCATGGTAGATTATGACCACTAGTACATTGTATAAAATCTATTGTATTATTGCTTAATCCCTTGGTTGGTTTTATCTTTAAGCAGATCTCACTGCTACTATGTTTTGAGGTTGCGAGACAATTTTTAGAGTATTTTCAAAAATAAAAATGAACAAAATGTTGTATTTCATATCACAGAGGTAAATGGAAAAAACAAGGCTAATCCCTTTTGACCATTTGGTGTTAAAAATAAAATTCAATTTAATAAAAATGAAACTGAACCTGGGTAGTGGCTGATGTTGGAAAAACAAGAATATGAGTGGCAGAAACATCTTGTGGTGTGGACAGAGAACACTTCACCGATGCCTGACTGAATCTCTCATCAGGGGTGAACTGGTCAGGCATCAGCCGGAGTGCAGAATCTGGCTCCAGCGAGACCAGGCAAGCTGAAAGGATGCATGGCACATCATGTGGATACAGTAGGTTACATTGGCCACAAATGTCTTTCAAGTTTTTTGAAGCTTTCAACAACGATTTACGGCTCAGTAACCAACTCCAACCTGAATTTTAAAATAACAAATATTAATATGAAATAAACATCATAACATTTATAAGCATACACATATATATAAAACAATATATATATATATATTGTTTCTCTTGCACAAACAAACAAGGGTAGAGTAAATATATATATATATATATATATATATATATATATATATATATATATATATATATATATATATATATATATATATATTTCTTAATTCAAATAATGACATCAGATTTAAAAATACTTAATGAATTTACAATAAGAACTTTTATTTTCTACTCAATGAGGTATTGACATTTTGTTTTGCATAGTTATAACCTAAACTTGATCAAATAAATTTATCAAGGTTATTGGTATTTACCCTTGAGTTCACCATGCCCAATGCGGCCTACTCTGCCAACAACCAAGCGCCAAGGTGTCACTGACTGGCTCATAACACCAAGCATGAAGTCCATTAATTTCTGAAGGCCAGCCCTTCTTGCTGACGCCCTCCTCCGTCTAGCCCTATGATGAGGTTAAACATCAGCTTAATTAAATTACAGTAATATACAACTATATCAAGAGCATTGAACTCTGCAATAAGTGATAATATTATAGTTAATAGTCCCCAGCAGAATGATAGTAGGGGTTTGCAGCAAAATTTATTTTTCTCAAATGTACACATTTATGAGAACTACTGGCAATAACCAAATGATCAATTATATAATATATGTATAATAACCAAATTTAAGAAAATTATATTGTGCTTTTATAAACTTTCAAATTTATTGTCATACGTAGAATGCTTAATTTTACTTTTAATTCAACCTAAATTAAAACTTCCAAGTTTGATTTAACTATCTGTTTGATTTAACTACGTCTTGGAACAAAAAAAGCCAATATTTAAATCTTAGAAATCTCAGTGGCAGCATAAGTACAATCAGAGTAGGATATATATTCATTATTAGAAGGGACATTGCCCTCCTATGGAATGTTACTCTTATTTTACTCGTCTCGTCACTCAAATTTTTAAGATTTGAACATCGGACCTTTTTGATCCAATGTACAGATATTATTTATATATTTTAATTATAGAAAAATTCTAAATTTTATTATTTAATTATTCATCTAGAAGAAAACTATATCTCTCTACATAAAATTTAATATAGGTGAATGAATGAATGAAACATGTAACATTGAATCAAGCCAATAAATATTTAACGATAAAGTATAAGTTACCAAGAAAAAAAACAGTAACAATAATAATCCATTAAAGAATAAAAAGACTCACCGATTGGGTATGTGAACATTGATAGATACTGTTTCAAGAAGTAGACCTTGCTCATCAGTAGCAGTTGCCAGGAGCCACCTCTGGTCTTCCGAGAGGCAATATGATACATAAAGGACTGAGCAGTGGTCTGATGAACTAACACCACTTTCTGAATCAGGACCAGCTGGATTGTTCAATGGCTTATCCTTACTCTTAGCAAGGATATATGCAGGAGTATACACTTTGTATGGTGCTCGATTTTTTTCCTAATAAAATCATAATGATTAAAACATTTCAATAATTATAAATCAAATCAAACCAAAAGTCTATATAAGCCTTAACCTACATCTTTACTCTTCAAAAACAGCTCATTAGATGCAGCAGTTCCAAACCCAGTAAGAGCCTTGATGTTATTAGTTCCATGTATCAATGTTTTTCTCGCTTGGCAAAAAACAGAAATTGCAAGTGTTCTCATATGATCTATTCTTCGATTTGTCTCTCCACTCCTACCTAATTCTAGAATACTCTCCAGTGAAACAACCTGTAAATTTAGGTTAGTGAAATGATAAAAGCATTCCATGTATTGGATCGATACAGTTATACTACTAATAAACCAATATATGTATAAATTTCATTGGAATGCCATATGAGCTATATGAATTAAGGAAAAGAATAACTAGATCTTATTATATTATGTAATAAGATATAGTTATTCTTATTATATTATATTAATTATATTATACCTGTAGAGTAATATTAGATCTAAGGTTGTCAGGTACATTGGCTATCACAGTATTGAAGGCTTTAAGCAATCGATACAATTATACTACTAATAAACCAATATATGTATAAATTTCGCTGGAATGCCATATGAGCTATATGAATTAAGGAAAAGAATAACTAGATCTTATTATATTATGTAATAAGATATAGTTATTCTTAATATATTATATTATTATTATTATATTATACCTGTAGAGTAATATTAGATCTAAGGTTGTCAGGTACATTGGCTATCACAGTATTGAAGGCTTTAAGCAACCCCACACAGGAGAGACGTTGAAGCTCTGGTGAATCAGCTCCAACGGTAAATGGCTCCACAAGGTAAACGACTATCATCGGTGGGTCAGACCCATCATCGTCAATTGAGCTATTGCAGCCATTGTTACCGCAACTACTACCACCAAATGTATATTCACTGCCACTGCCACTCCCATCATCTTAATAAGAAAAAAAACATAATTAATACTACTTCATTTTATAATGAACAAATGTATATATATATATATATATATAATAGAAAAAATATGCTTGAAAAACAGATAATAAAACATAACAATGGTAACTTTTACCTTGTGGGTCCATTTGTTTTGGTGTATTAGGCTGATCAGAAGCACCAAGTGTTGATCGAGGAGATGGATTAGAGCCCTCAGGAGGATCAAGAAGAGATTTATCCAGGGGCACTTGGGATAAATGAGGAGCCAAGTGATGGCGACATACCTGTACAAAGTAATGTGTCATGTTGAATATATACAAAGTTTATACAACAGGAGATAACAGAAGATATAACATTAATAAAAATTAGTAACAAGTATAATACACTATCTTAATTATTGATCTTAATAATTCTTATTTGAATCATAAATAGAAAATTCTTAAAAAGAGATTTATAGACTGATGACTAAAATCAAAATTTTTATTTTAATCTTAGGTTGAACAGATATAAAGATATAATAACAATTGGTAAGATAAATAAAACATCCACCAACGTCGACGTCGATTTTTGAAAAAGCTGTAAGCACCATTTAGCAAACTAAAGGAAACATATGAAACGTTTTTTCACCAAATAACAATATTTTTTTTTTAAATTTTATTCTTTTATAATTAGAATATATTTTTAAAACTTTTAAGGCCAGAATGGTGACTAAGAGTCATCAGTATTTGGTGCTCACGTCATCATTAGTAGATTTTTTTTTTCAATATTTCGTAAGCGCAAATCGATAAGAGGTGGTGTTTATATCCCATAATAAATTGAAACCCAAATTTTGAATCAATGGTGCGCACATAAACCTTTTTCAAAAAACGTTGTCGATATGTATTTATAAAGAGGTTTCATTTTCTATACTTTGTTATTACAAGAACATGATTGTACCTGAGCATAAAGTTTGAGCATGTTGGCCTGGTAGGTGTCTGTAAGGTTGGAGAACCATTCATCCAACGGTTCCTTGGCCAACTTTACTGCAGCTGTCTTACCAACTCGTAAGATTCCATCCCTCAGCACTTTAGTGATAGGCACATGGCGGCCTAGTCGACACACCTATTAAAATTTTATTACTGATATAATTTCCAGCTCTTGCAGTTTAAGGAAAATGAAACAAAGAAGTATTAAAAACTAAAAAATTCTGAAAATACAAGATATTTCACCATAAATTTTACAACAAAATTAAATGAAATATTTAGGTACATCTATAACAATTATAAAGATGTAAATATGATTTATTTTTGAAAATACAGCCAATATTGATGGAATAATCTTGCACATCCACCTAGTGCACATGAAATATTTAAAATATAAATTAAAAAACTTAATTGAAATAAAAAAGTTACCACTATAAGACATTAAATATTCATAAAAATAAATTGAATCTTGTATTTATACCTCATACATGCAGGACAGCTCCTTGAAAAAAGTTCTCACACTTGCAAGGACAAACTCGTTATCAGGTGCAACAACGACATAAGCTATATCCCGTGAGTAAGAATATGGTTCTAGCAAAAGCTTTTCCCAAAGATGAACGGCATAAGGGGCTAACGTAATCCAGTCCTTTTCTCTCCCCATAAGCAATGATGGGATTGGTTGTGGCTCACAACGATCATCAGTACCTGAAATAGTGAATTTGTCAATGATATAACTCCAATTTCAAAAGTGGCCTAGACCAAGTAAATTTAAAAAAGCAGGACATACCCCTTCCAGCCAGCCTATGAAACTGCCTCCAGGTGAGAGGTCCAGAGACAGTGGGTGCTTCCCATAGTCTTGTGGTGCACTTCTTTTGAATGGCTTCTTGGAGTAGAGGCTGCAACTGCTTCATCACTCGCACTATGTCCTGGTTGGATGGAGGACCTTTAGCTCGAAGAAAACCCCACCTATGGACTGGTCCACTTCCAGGCCTTCCATAATTGCTTATTTCCTCCATCTGTTAGAAATTGTAAACAAAAGACTATAAAATAGAAGTTCAATGAAAACTTACTTATACATAACTGAAAATAGTCAATTACATTTCACTGTACAAGATAAGTGATAAAGAAAAGTATAATAAGAAATAAATTTATATTTTAATAAAATCTTACTTTGCACATTGACTGAGAATGCTGAGCTGCTATGCGCCCCTGCTCCAGAGCCACGAGCGACACGTGGTTAGAGTCCCGTAATGAGAGGATGTTAAGTGGTGGAAGAGGGGTAGCGGGTCGTACTTGTGTTGCTGCTCGGTAGAGAGCATTAGAGCTAGAATTGACAGACAGGCACTGCCCAGCCATCAGTTCCATCTCAGCCCGACCAACACACACAGCCGTTTCCTTTTCCACAGGCTCCTCAAGTAGACCTGCAACGAATATAAGGACTATTAATATTAGTTGATACAGAGACTATTGGTGTATTTATAGTGATAAATATATTTTTAAACATGGAAATTCGAAGCATCAAGGATGAACAATAAGCCTCCATAATGCATTAAAAGATTTTTTTTTCTAACTCATTTACATATCGGGTGTTTCATTCAAAAGATTATGTCAGTAATGATGGGATTACATCTTATGTCTTGGCTATAATAAAGCTTGATATAATATACGGAAATGATAGGAGTCGGATGGTATCAGTAATTGAGACATCAGTTGTCCATTTTGTCATCTTTATTGAGATGTACATTATTATTATTATTAGCTCAGGATTAAGGATTAAGCAGTTCATTTATAAAACCTTTCCAGTCACACTTCGCCAGCAAGAATTGGACAAACTGAAGTCAAATTTTAAATGGATTTTATGGTATTAAACTTCAGTTGCTGTTCATATTCTCTTTCAATAGACTTAAACGGAAATGATTTTGTACTGCATAGCAAATAGCAATCCCTCTCTTTCTGAAAAAACAAAAATAATCATCTGCCTAGATAACAATGCTATGGTCTGCCTTATAGAAGACATCAGCACGTGAATCTTAGGTTAGCCGCATAGTGCAGCAGCAATAAAAGCTGAAATTTGCATGAAGGTAGAATACAGAGCAAAGATAGTTGCAAGGAAAGAGTTACCAAGAAATAGTAAGAGTAAAATATTTAATTGGAACTAAGTTTGATAAAAATAACAAATTATTATTGAGAGTTTCATAGGAATGTTCAGTGACTTAAAGATTGTATTTTTTTTAAATGATAAAATTTTTAATGAAAATTAAAAAATAAATAAATATAATATTAATATGTAGTTGTGTAATCCAAAAGACGTGTGGCATATGATTGTGGGTCAATCTATCTTTGCTGTCAATGTCACTGCATTACAATTACTAAACAACAATAATTATCATTAAATAATTAATTATACATTATTTATAATAATTATTTTAGGATGGATTTATATTAATACCATCATATACCTTGTAATATAAACAACAAAAGCAGATTTCTAAGCAACACTTCACTGATTTACGACATAATATCCATTTTACAGAGACAGAACCACCTGTATAACAGCGATAAAAACAAACTTTTTGAAAGCTTCACTCTTATCCCTGATAGCAGCACTCATTGTTGCTCTGCTCTTCTCCCGACTATGCGGTCTTCCTATTAAATGTATGTGTTTGTTTTCTTGATCTTATCTTCTCACTTATTGTCGCTTGTATCGCCATTCCATTATGAGGTTGGCCGTAGATCTTTTATTAATCTTAAAATAGTTCATAACACTTATTAAACTTTTGTGAAGGTGTCTTGAAGCACTATCATAATATAATTATTAATTTTTGTTCCTTCAGCTTCAACTGAAGTGATACCAATTTCTTCACCAAGTTAAGAAAGATTCATTATACAATTTACTATTAATTGTTTAAATACATTATTTTACCCAAAACGAGTATCAACAACCCAAGTTAAATTATGGATATATTATACAAATTAAATATACCAGTTATTTCAAACTCGTCTTCAATGAAGAGACCAGCTCGATGGGAAAGCCGCCGGTTGACAACTGCGGAGAAGCCACAATTACATCTTATATGCTCCTCCTCCAAAGGAAGATGGGGCGATGGTGATAAAGGTGAGTAAGGCGAGCCATTACTGCTAATCAGGTACATTCCAGCATCGCTGCCACGAATATTACCTACCACCTAAAGAGAAACAAATTTTCCATAAAAAAATTACCACTAAAATAAATAAATCACTTAAATCTTTACCATAAAATTATTCAACAGGATGATATACATTAAAATATATATATATATATATATATATATATATATATATATATATAAAACCCCTGTGTACCTTTCATCATCATAGATAAAATTATACTCTGAGCTTGAAATTGTCTTGAATAACACATCAAACCAAATAACTATAAATATACTATAAAATACAGCAGTCTCGCTTATATGAAGAAATTCTCATTTTCCGGCGAAACTCCATTGAGTCCTGTGTAAGTAATTATTCATTTATACAATATTCAGTTATACAAAACATTCACTTACACGAAGGAAAATTCGATCCTATGAAGTAAATATTATTCAGTTATATGAAGAAACCCCGGCTTGAAGGTGATCGCTTTGACTAATCCCCTTCAGTTCACGAGATTCTTCTAGTCCCTTAATTTTGCAAGTAGCAAAAGTCGTTTAGTTGTGCATGAGTCACCATTTATCAAAAATTTATTTTATTTTAAAATGAATACAAAAAGAACAAAACTTTCTCTAAAATAGAAAATTAAAAGAAGTTATGAAAACACGAATGAAACGAAAACAGGCGCAGCAGAACCTTCTGAATGATCCAATTTTCACAGAACTGCAGGAGTAACTTGTAAATATTTTGTAGAATGGGACAACCTGCCTGTCAGCACATCCCAAAGCGACCAGGAAATCATTCTGAAGTCACCCTGTCAAAAGCTGAAGGAATCTTAGACGATTCCGATGCCCAATGTTCAGACAATGAAGAGTCGGTACCACCAATATTTTCCCAAACGATAGCTCCATTCAAGGTAGTGATGCGTTTCGTCTATTCGAAAGAGGTAAATGAAAAAGGTTGGATATTTTTGTTGATTGTGAACGAGTTTAATACAATAAAACTTGTAGAAAAACTAAGATTATCAAAATTTGTAAGCTCAATTAACATACCTACCTTATTTTATGAGATTTTCTTGTTATTTATTTGAGAATTTTGATTTCTGTTCTTCTTTATAAGCATGTATAAGAAATATTTTTAATAAAATAATATTTTTTATCTTTTTTTTTTTGGTAAGCTTTTAAATAGTTTGGAATAAAAGTGAATAATTATTACATGTTTTGTTTTTTTCGTGAATAATTTTTCTTTAAAAAAATAAAACAAAACCGATTCACTTATACAAAGAATTTTCATTCTCCCGGATATTCATATAAGTTAGACTCCACTGTAGTTGAAAGTCTGCTACGAAAATAAAAAAACAGCATTGATTAGGGGAAATAGAGAACATATTTCACTTCACCCAATCATATCCATTTCACCTAAAATAAGTATTTCTACAAAACTAGTATTTTACTGGCTGATAAAGTTAAAGCACCCCAAAAAGAAAACTTTGATCAAAATTAATTATATTTGTATCACATGTTAGTTGTACATACCTTGGGGCCAGCATTGCAAACACAAAGTGTACAGCTGTCGAAGTTGTGATCCCTAAAGATGTTAAAGGCAGTGTCGGAGAGGAGCACAATAACGACAAGAGAATTGGCCTCTGGCGGGGGTTGGTGTTGATGGACAGGGGCAGGGGGAGGATATTGTGCAGGGGAATAAGGAGGAGGTGGGGCCCTACCCCACGGGGCAGGTGGTGCAGGACTGGAGGCAGCTCCAGTGGGAGTGGCAGGAGGTAGGGCAGGAATACTCGGAGTCCTAGGCCCTCCACTTCCAGGTCCAGTATTCGTTGGCAGTCCTCTGCTAGCTGATGTAGGACTGTAATAAAAATAAGCAGTTAGCTATATTCTAAGATCCTGTTTTAAAGAATAATAATAATTGCATAATTAGATGTCATTAATTTGTTTTAATACTTTATTTTTAAATTATAATTACTAAAAAGGTTTTTTTGGTCATCGATAATGATGAAGAGTATAGACATTTTATTTATTTAAAGTCAAATTTTATTCATTCAAGATCAGAACAAATAATAGAATTAATTTAACTATTAATAAACAATGCTACTAACTTGGCCTGTTTCTCTTGGTGGGGAAGTGACCAAGAAGGTTTATACATAGCGTTGGCTGGAAGAGTCACAGGAGGAAGGCTGTGGCTTGGCAGTGTAGTTAGGGGAGCATACTTGCTTGATCCAACAAACTTACTAATAGGCGAGGGTTTGAACACAAAAGACCAGTCCTACGGATATCAAATATTAATTATGTTTCTATTAAAAACAAAAAAAATTATATTACTTTTGTATAGAAAACAAGAGCATTAATATATAATTATAAACATATCAAAATAATAATTTATGGTTGCAATAATGTTTAATTTTTATTGTTAAGAAGAATACAAATCATGTGATAGAATTCATTTGCCAGGATAAAATCCTAAATCCCAATTTAATTTTATCCTTTAACAGTAGATTTGAGATAATTCTCATTGCCATGTCATATTCCCCATAAAATATAACTCGCTCAACCCACTTACATACTTGATAATCATTGTGATATTTCACTATTACACCGAATACATACCTAGTTGTAATATTGATACACAAGTGGGTTTGTAATATATGATTGCAGGCAGAAATGGAGTAGATAAAATTATAAAATATAAAAATACTTGTTTTCTATTATTTTTTATTATCTATTAAAAAAAGAAAAATATGTTTTTTATGTTCATTTTATATAATACAGTTATTCCAATCTTTATAAGAATGTACTGCAGCAGTATTTTGGAGGCAAGGTCATTGATATTATACTTATCCAAGAACCTAAACTATTTGAAGGCAGGTCTGAAGGGCTGGCGTGACTGGATACAGCATTATTTTTGCACCAATAAATCCCAGAGCCAGACCCAGCATTATATATAAAATGAAATTAAAACTGCTGTATCATTGTTCTTCTCAGAGATCTTGCAGCAGCTTAATGTATCCCACAAGGGAGCAATGATAGAGTAGACATAACAATATCAACTGCTGGAAGCCATGAAAGCAAATGTACATCACAAGGCTTTAATATTAATAGATCTTGAAATTCTTAACAGATGTAATAAAACCACTTTCAGAAATAGAATAAGATTAGAGATTATAGATATCACCTTAGCAACACAAACTGTCAGCACAAAGATTGTAAAGTGACATGTTTCAGCACAAAGATTGTAAAGTGACATGTTTTAGCACAAAGATTATAAAGTGACATGTTTCAGCACAAAGATTGTAAAGTGACATGTTTCAGCACAAAGATTGTAAAGTGACATGTTTCTAGTAAGGAATCATTTTCAGACCCTAAATACATCAGATCTGACATATCTGAAAGCAGAAAATCGACCCACAAAATGTAAACATGTCTATTCCCAAAGAAGAAAAAAGTTATCAGAGTTGATAGTTAATAAAGTAATCATGCCTAAATGGAATTTCGATGAGTAAGGTAAAAACTCTGGAGATTAATCTCTACTAAAAATTGAATTGACTTAGCCATACAGAAAATTACATCAAAAGAACGAAGAAGACAGGGTGTTGACTATGCACTCTGGCGTTCTAATCCGGAACTTTATGGGCACAATTTACAGTGTCAAGAGCATAAACCAAACAATGGTGTCAACTGTTATACTGTTCTATCTCAAGGCTCAGGGAAAGGCATTCCGTGAAAACATAAATCACCGTCTATTTAGGCAAATACATCTCAGTATTTCAAGCTGAAGTTTTAGCCATAAGCTACTATGCCTGCATTCTGTCAGCAGAAAGACAGAACGGTAGGCATAACATTCTACACTGGCAGCCAGGTTGGCGATAGTATTTGTTCAAAATAATCAAGAGCTGTGAAAACTGTAATGTTGCTTTAAATAATCTTGCATGTTACAATAAAGCATATGTTGAATGAGTGCCTGGACATTTAGGCATACCAGGCAACAAAGAAGTTGATAAGCTGGCAAGGAAGAGCTCTGCGTCCATCCCCATTACACCTGAGCCATCATATGGAGTAAGCCTAAGTTATACATGCAAAAAGAATAATCAAGGCAGCTTATGGGAATAAAGCTAGGCAATATTGATAAAATAAGAAGCAGCTTCACAAACAATACTCAAAAAACAGAAGCAAAATACTGTTTCAAACGGAGGGCCTCCCATAGAATAGTTATACTGGTCAATATAGGTCTAAAGAGGCCATGGTGCAATCAACACAAGAACAAAATTATATATATGCTTTAAAGAAAATAGTTTATAAATAAAAAATCTGTTCAACTTTTAAATGATGTTGATATGTGTCTGTTTCTTGTCAGATGTAAAATAATCAAGAATCAACTGTACTAACACAAATTAACAATTATCATGACATTCACCTGAATAGGTTGGTGGTGGGGAGAGAGTGACTGAGGATGATCATCACCAGGTGATAGAAGCGGGTGCTCTAAAGATGGTTCTAAGGATGGAGGAGTTGGAAACATCTTACTCAGTTCTTCAGGCCTGAGAATTCCCGCCTGACCGTTGGTAAGGCATAGGCGACTAGGAATGATTGTCTGTCCATTAGACTGACCCGTGCAATCTTCAGGACCTTTGTTAGAACTCGGCGGTGTCACATTCAACTGTAACAAAGGTGATTTTGAAATAAATATTGAAGTAATAACAAGTTTTAATCAATTATATTGACCAAAAATATTAAACCATTATAATAATGACTAAAAAGACCATGATCTGGCTCCATTAAAATTATTAGAACTTGGTATAGTCGAAAATGAATACATATCTGGGTAATTATTTCATAATAAAACAAGTAGATCGTCCAGGTGGCGGTCAAGAATAAAATAAAATAATCTTAACTATATATTTAATGCCGAGACTTATCCTGCTTCTCAAAGTCGAAATATCGGCATTAAATTAATAGTTATAACTATTTTATTTTATTCTTCACTGCCACCTGGATATTCTCCTTCTTGATTTACCATACGGTTAACTATCAGTACACAAAATAAAACTAACCGTTTCATCACCAGAATTATCATCAGAATGATTAAAAATCTGGTCAAGATCGTTGTATGTAACCTGGAGTCCTTCACTAGTAAACAAGTTTCCAGAAGCCATTTTCCCTTGACTGCTTGGCGAAGGGCCAGTACCATTTACCAATCCCTTGTCCTCCTCCTATGAATTCAAATAAAACAAATTGTTATTTTATATTTCTACACAAAAGATATATAGGTAATGAAGTGAATTTAACCAACATATTTATGACAAAGTTTTTACAAGCGAAATCATGATGTGTTCAGAAAAAGAGAAGAAAAAAATCATTCCTTTAAACTAAGTAATAGCTGAGGTTATTAAGAAACCTTCAAGTTGATGTACAGAGGTTAGATTCACTAATAAGAAGGTAATTGACCAGCTAATATTAACAAAGTAGATTCATCACATGAAAATAGCTCTTGTCCATAAAAACAAAATTTTACCTTTATGGGAACCCTTTTGAAACTATTGATATGCATTCCAGATATTCCTTCTTCGTTAAAATCGTAAGGATCCCCAGGACCTCTAGGACCACTGTAGCCATTTTCTTCAATCTGTAAAGAAAATTAAACAGAAGTGTAGAAAAGGAACTAAAAACAGGAGAAGAAAGAGAAGGAATAAAAATAGTTACTAATGAAAAAGCTATTGTTTTGGAATTGTCTATAAATGGGCTTAACTTACTGGATTGGAGCTAGGCAAGTTGGGCTCTTGTTTGATAAAGGTCTGCTGAGGTGTAGGTGGCTGACTGGGCTGCAAAGGTTTAAACCTTTTCACTGGATGGTTTAACCTATAAAGCAATGGAACAGTAATTATAATACATCTCATTTTCTCAAGAGAAAAAAAAATCCGTGAGCAGTAGAACTCCATCACTAAAGTCGTATTTTCCCGTTAAAAAAATATAAAAACAGAGGAGTAAGAAAAAAATTGAGACCCACAAAAGACAGTCCCCTATGATAGCGAAATTTACACATGAAATGACTATTTACCGAAAATGATATCTCCAAATTTTCCATAATCGTGCTCTGGGGGTTATGAAATGGATAGAAATTGCAGTCCCGCCGCTCACCGCCGACCTTCGACCCACTGCAATAGTCTATTTTTTTCGGGTAAAAAACGACTGATAAGGCATTGAAACAGTTGAAATAGCCATATCTTTGCTAATACCCATCCGATTTCGATGAAACTTCTTTTGTTTTATAGATAGTTTGATTTCCTTTCGAATGCAACAGGTGTTGAGCTCCCTAACTTAACCTGGAGGGGATTTAAAGGTGCGCAAATATTTTAAAAAATCGGAAAGCCCAGGGGGTTGGGGAGACAAGTCAAGACCCCCAAAGGATACTTCCCCGACACCAACTCAATTCACATACAAATTTTCAGCCATATAAACTAATATGGTGGAGCTGTAGCGATGCGCAAAACTTAAAAAACGCCGAAATTTCAGGTAAACATACCGAAATTTTGACTGGAATTTACCCATTCTTTAATGGTATCGTTCTGCCTTGAAGAAAGCCCTACATACCGAATTTCAGCTCATTTAATCCAAAGGGGGCCGCTGGAGGTGCTCAAATGTAGCGGGGAAAAAATATATACATAAATATATATCAGACATCTCCAAATTTTCCATAATCATACTCTAGGGGTTATGAAATGGATAGAAATCGCAGTCCCGCCGCTCACCGCCGACCTTCGACCCACTGCAATAGTCTATTTTTTTCGGGGAAAAACCGTATAATTAGGAAACCAAATAATGATCTTTTATATTTACAAATAATAGATATAAATGTAAACAGATTGCCATTCATTTTACTGTTACAACTAGTTCAATTTTTTAACGATCAAAAACAATTAGTTTGCTGTTGTTTTGATGATTGCACTTATGTTCTCCAATTAGTGCAAAAAGAGATATTTATATTTGAATGATGTGCAATCATCAGTCACCTCGGCCCATTTGGATCTTACACAAGAACTTTAATCCCGAGATCCGAGGTTCCAAGGAAATTTCAGACATCTGATAAAGCAGATTACATTCATGGAATTGGTCCTAGCAATCTTCAGGTTTAACTGGAGTTTGATAACAATGACAATCTGTAGAAAACGATGAGCTTCACAATCACAAACATGTTCAGTCTTATCTTGTTCTTATCATCAATGGCAGTCCGAGTTTTAGCTTTCTAAGATAATTATTTAACCCTTTCGCTGCTACGAGCTCATATACAAGTCCAGTGGTTGCAGCGCCCGGTATGCTACGACTTCATATACGAGTCCGGCTTGTTTAGCGCCTGGCTGCTACTAACTTCTATATTAGTTCTTAGGCTATCACCATCTAAAGACTATTAAAAGAAGTTACAATGTCCTTCAAAGCCGATGAAGGGTATCTGAATTCATTTTTGTCATTTTCAGCTTTTTTCTACTTGGCCAACCATTATACCTGCTCAGTAACTTTTTTGTATGGCCAAATACGGTTTCTCTTTACCTGAAATTTGTCCTGAATATCTCTTCAGTATATTTTCTGCTTTGCTAGTGAATAGTGTGTAGTATAGTGTGTAAATATGTCGAAAAAAATTTATTCTGAAGAATATAAGACGGCAAATAAAAATATATTGCCAGGAGTACTTTGACCAGTTCCGTGTTTTGAGATATATCACACACTTAGAAATTTTTAATAATTAAAAATAATATAATTTAAAAAATCAAAAATTAAAAAAAAATTTAGCTCCGCCGGTGCCGATCCATAGCCAAACAGCCACAGCCGGACCAAAAAGGAGGATGGAAAACATTATATTCAGTATTATAAACAGTATTCAGCACATGATCACTGCAGGCGCTACACTATCACAAATCACCGCATCTTCCCACCATGCGAGTATTATGCAGCGAAAGGGTTAATGACCAGTAAAACTTTTCAACGTTTCATTTCAACATTAAAGACCAGTAGTTCTTTTTATTTCAGTTCCTATAAATCTATATACGTTGCTATTGGTCTATATTTTAGAACACTCGGCTATCGAGGGAGGTTCTTCCCAGGAATAAATCTCTTTTCAGATTAAGCTATTTAAAATATTACAGGCGTCAGGGGCGACAAGCATGATTTCTGAACCCTTCCATGACAGAATGCCTGCAATGTTATTATTGCCTTTGATCCCTTTGTGTCCATATAATTAAAAGCTGATTGTTATTTGACAATTGTATGAGGACATTTAGGCAGTTTCAGAATAATAACAGAACAGGTCAAGTTCCTTTGTAGCCAAAAGAATTTAAGAAAGATTTGTGGATATATTTTTCCCCAATCAGCTTCACATTTGCTGAATATTTTATTTCACTGCATAACTACCTAATAGTAATTATTAGTATACATATTTAATCATCCTTTTTCAAGAATAAAGGTCGATAAGAAGATAATTCATTAAAAAAAAAATGTATAAGTTTTACTACAATTATCAATTAAAATATTGTTTTTGAATACAGTAATAATAGAAAAGAAGGATATACAAAAGACAAAGATTGCCAGCACAGTGAATTGTATAAGAATACAATAGGAAATCAATCATCAGGTTTCCATAAAAATAATTTTTTTAATGGTTCTTTATCATTAAATAATAGTTTTATTTAAAAAAATTTTAATTAACAATTTTTTAATATAAATATCTTATGTGGACATCACATGATTTCCTTGTACGCCTTTAAATCTTAGCTCAAAAAGTGATCCTGAATTTGGTTACTAGTTTCCGAAGGCAGCAGTATCTCAAAACCGACACTCAGCATCACAACGCCCATCTATTGAAACCCACACACATACTCTTGATCCCGAGAGTCTGTTTCCACTATTATATATATGTTGTTTTCTTTCAGTAGGTAACAAGTTTCCAAGAGATTTCTTTGTATTCCCTGACAACATTAGAACTGTCTATGTCACTATATAAAGCATTGGAAATCGACCGTTTCGATATTTTAAGCGGGAGAATCCGTTTAACTTAGATCTTATCCTCCTGCAGCAGACTTGTTCAGCTCATAAATGGAGAGGAATTCAAGTATTTTACACTCAATTTTAACACTTAAAACAAGCAATACAATTGTTAAATTAGAAAAAAATCGCGTTTATAACCTTTATCACTGAATCACTTGATCTCTGTATTAAATTTTAATATAATTTTTTATTTTTAAGTTTTATCAGTTCTCAAGATCAACTTCCAAAATACTGAGTATATGGCTGTGCGGGGAAGAAAGACGATCTGCGCATAGGGGGTAAGATGTGCAGGAAAGTCAAGGCCTTGAATTACCTCGGATCCTTTCTGGAAGATGTGGGGGCGTCCGAAGTTGATGTCCAAAAACAAAGTAGAGCTAGCAAGGAAAGCAACTAGGATGCTGCACCCTGTGCTCTGGAACAACACCATTTCGAACAAGAACAAGCGGCGAATCTTTTTGGCTATAGTCGAATCCATATTAACCAATGGATGTGAGGCATGGTCGATGAATACTCGCTTGTATGCCAAAGTTCTGTAGAAATGGATTTTTGGAGAAGATTATAAGGCTGAACAGAGTCTGAAGTGAAGAGGTTAGGTAGCGAATGGGTGAAGCAGAGACCATCTCTGAAAGAATCGGAAAACGCCGGTTGAGGTGGTATGGGCACTGCAGGAGAACGCCCGGAAAGCGTAGACGATCAAGAAGGAGTCCCAGAGGGGATAGCCGGCTGAGGTCTACTGGAGGGAGACTGGGCTGATAGAACTGTGTGGAGCTCAGCTCTGACCTGAAGCGGTATCCCACATTGGAACCGGCAGAAGAAGAAGTTTTATGACCTTCAAGTAAAGTATTCCTTTCGGCTCATCAATTTCAATATTCATATTTATATAAAAGTCTTATTTACCAAATTTGAGATGTTTCACAATATATTTTAATGTATTTTTTGGTGAAAGTTTATTATGACCTTCAAGTAAGGTACTGCTTCCGGTTAGCCAGTTTAGACCAAAATTTATTATGTCATTTAAATAAATATATAAATCATAAACAACAAATTTGAAAAGTTTTGAATTATATTTTAATATAATTTTTGATGAAAGTATATTATGGCCTCCAAGTAAAGTACCACTTCCAGTGATCATGTAGTAACCAAAAAGAGAGGTGCACGACTAAATTATATAGCAATCCTAAATACAAAATTTCAACTTTCAGTAGCTAACCGTTTTTGAGTTATGCGAGATACAAAGGAACATACTTACGAACAGACGTCACGACGAAACTAATCAGAATGGATTCAGAAGTGGTCAAAATGGATATTTCCGTTGAAATCTGACTACAATACTTCCACTACTTCGTACAAGGAAGTAAAAATTTTCCTGATTTAAATGTTAATATACTTCTCTATACAGATTGACTTAATTAACAGAATTTAAAGGCTATTAAATAAAAATATTAGAATTTAAAATAAAAAATAATATTAAAATTAAATAAATACCATGCATCTAAAAGTGAGTAGTCATAAAGGAGGTCTGATGGTCTGATTTCCTGAGCCAGAGCTTCTTCATAATCTGATGAAGAGAGGAGCGGCCTCTTGGGGGCTGGAGGGGGTTGCTGCTGAACGGTAGGTTGTGGAGGTGGAGTAGGAGCTGGTGCAGGGGTCCTGGCCGCCAAAGGAGTCGTCTTGCCCCCACCGATGGTCCCAACGCTTCCTGGACCCCCACCCCCGCTCTCACTTAAAGTTGTCTTTACCTCTTCTCCATAAGGGGAAAGCATCTGCAATGTGAAATTGATTAGATTAACTATTCAAACTATTTTATTAGATTGAATCAATATCTTCTTCAAAATCAAACCTCTAATTCATAAAAAAAGAATTAATCAATAAAATGAATAAATAATTTTAAATGGTTAATCCAGGGTTTGACAAACATTTCAGAAAATACAAAAGAAGATCCTTTCATGTTTATATCAAGAAGGCATTGGCACAAATAAAGTTGCAATTTTCGAAAAAAGTTATTGCATTTAAACGCCTCAAATACCAATCAAACTTTCAATCAAACCATCACCTTCAACTTCACAAAATATACTTATAGAGTATGTCAGAAAATCTCTTGCTTACATTATAATCATATATACAAAACAAGATAATTATCATAAAACATATTGTAAATTTATTTGCGAATAACTAGAGAAAATCTGTGAAACTCATTACAAAATCCAATTTACGGATTTGAACAAAATTAATCAGGAACTATAAAAGATAAAAAACAAATAAAACTATATGTCATGAGTTTCACAATCTACATAATTATTTTTTTTTAAAAACCTGAAAATCTACCTTCTAAAATAAAAAATATCTATATCTTATTTTCCTTATGTTAGATAAATGTCCTTACCTGGTTAGAAATGGAAGGAACTGATTTTGGTGCATTGAAATCTATCGGTGTGGACACGACTTTGTCATCAAGAGGGCTTTGCGAGATGTGATGTTGTTGTGGGGGCTGAGGTGAAAGAAGGGGCATCGTAGGATCAGTTGGCGGAGGGACACTAGGGGCTGGTGATTCAGGTGGGCCAGGAGATCCCACGGATGCTATTGGGACAGAATCATTCTGACCCATACTAGCACCGCAATTCAACCTACAAAATATTAATAAATAAATTCATTTGCAAAGAAAATTCTAGAAAGAATACAAAAAATATATGGTGGAGTCTTTAGAGTAAGCAAATAATATTTTATGCTCTGTTTTTATTTTTGATTATAAGAAAATGATTTTAAAAATAAATAAAAATAATTATTACAGTATTATTAAGTGTTATGAAATAGTTTAAAATAATTTTTCATTATGCATAAAGTCATGATGCCATTTTCTTGTTACCAACTCAAAGTTAAAATTTGAAAGACCAATAACTAAGAGAGAAAAAACAAAACCAATTCATTGATAACAAAATAAAATGGATTAATCAGTTTAAACTTGTATTACTTAATTTGGTCTTAAAAACTTCCATATAAAGTGATTTTAATTTAAAACAAAATGGCATTGGGTATGTTGAGAATTAGTTAACCATTTACATCTAAATTTGTTCTTATGCACAAGGTGGGGCAGAAATAACTGAAATATTTGGAAATGCTGTAAAAAACAATCCAATGTCTCCAGAAAAAAATTAGTTAAATTTTCAAAAATTAATTAGAAAATAGTTTTATTTCAGAGGGTTTAAAAAATCACATCTTACAAATATTGGCCATTATTGACTACACACTGCCGAAGATGTTCCCAGAAATTTTCCATCACTTTGCTCATTTCTGGTGGAATGGCATCGACTTCTTGCCTGATCCTCTCCTTAAAATCAGAGAACGAGGTGAGTATTTAAACAACTATTTCTTGAGGTACCACCAGAAAAAAAAAAAAAATTGTATGGAGATAAATCAGACAATCGTGTCAGCCACTCCAAGTAACTCCTCAAAGAGATCAATCTGTCATGGGAAATTTCCCTCAAAACTCCAAGAGAGCATCAAGAGGTGTGGGCCATTTTGTTGGAGCCACACATCACCTATGTTGATTTTATCTAACTTAGGGTGCAAGATAAGTCTCCAACATTTGCATGTAACAGTTGGAGCTCACAGTTCCGATTGCACCCTCTTCCTTCCCCTACTGAAAAACATAAGGAACATTTTCGGCAATTCATAGTCAATAATGGCCAACATTCGGAAGAAATAACTTTTAAAAACCCACTTAAATAAAAAATATTTTCAAAGACATTGGTTTTTTTTTTACAGCCCCTCAAAATGTGCCAGTGATTTCTGCGCTATCCTGAATAATAACAAACAAATCCATAATTTAAGAAAATAAAGCAGAACCTAAATTGAGCAGGTCAGTGTTACAACATTGTTCAAAATTTAATTTATTGAAACTATATTATGCATATTTTTCCTTTTTTAAAAGTAACAAAGGACATTACAAATATAAAAAAATAATATTCCAAGATCAGATTAAACATTAAGTTATGATCCCAAATATGTAGGACTTAAAAGGCAGTCAGTTATAAAATTTTCTTTTTCTTTTAAAAATTGTCATGCCATTATATTGAAATTTCAATTAATTAACTGGTAATTTTATTACTCTTTTCAGTGAATTTCTTTTTTTATTTCTTTTGAATACATTTTATTATTCTTTTTATTTTCCTCTCAAAACTAAATTCAAGCTTAGAGACTTTCTATGAACATTCTTCAGATACTTTTTGCACATCTGCACTTCATTAAAATAATTTTAAAAATTAGGAATATTATTTAAAAAGTTTTTAATTGGTATATTTCATTAAATATCTAACTTTTCAGAAATAATTAAGTAGATATAATTAAAAAAAATTATATGTTTCACAGTAATAAATATCAAAGATTATCATAATAACACATGCTACAACAAAAAAAGAAAACAAGTTCACCATGCACCATAACAATATGTGTTATTAGGGCATTACAACAATTAACAAAATTATTCAAATTAGTTGTTTTGTTTTTTAAATATTCAACAACAATGTGCATAAAAAAGATAATTACCAGCTATACACTAATTATCATGCACAATTTTTTTTATTAATATTCAGAAATCGGACATCTTACAGTACATCTAATTGTAGTTAGGTACTTATATTGTTCAGCAAAATAATTATCAAATGTTTAATAAAGCAGTCACCATATAAGTGTAGACAGTACAAAACATAAATAATGTAAGCAAAAATAGAGAATAAAACGACTCTTACCTGTTCAGTAATTTTTAAGATGGACACGATGAAAAATTTTGGCTCACTTTTTAAGCTCTGTATTTAATCATGCTTACAATAATAATGCAGATAGACATTTAAACAAAAAATAAATAAATAAAAGTAATTTTACATACAATTGAACCTCTTTATAAAGGAACCTTGAATTTTTATTTGAAATAAATCACTGTATATCGAAAACATTTTAATTAAATTTTAATTCTTTCCCCTAAATAACAACCCATAACCCAAGATTTAAAGTTCAAAACTGAAAACAAATCCTCAAATGCTTTCATATAAAAAGCCTTGCATCTGAAAATCTTCAGAAAAATCCGTGCATCTTCAATTTTGTACAACCCCATTAGCCAAAGAATGCCAGAATGAAATCATGTCTAGTCCTTTACAAGGATAAAGGTTTAGAGAAAAAACAGAATATGAAGAATAAAAAAAAAAAAAAAGCAGAAGCATGAAAACAATTTGATTCATAAAATGAATTAATAAGGGCATTGAATTTGATTATTTTTTTTTAAGTTATTGGGAAGATATGTGGCTAATAAAAGACAACACTGATCAGCTGACTGTTATGATCAAGATAAACCATGTGATGATCAACAGAACCACAGAAAAAACAAACATTGTGAGTATTAAAAATTCTGCAGCACAGCTTGAGATTTATTTTTAACATTCATAAATAAGTTTTTAACTAACTGAATAATAATGATTATTACTTTGACAAGACAATTTAAATTAACAATTCAGGCAATACAAAACTAAAAATAATAAGGAGTGAGTTTGATCGACCGTAGATATACTTAAGATAGAAGTTTTTCGGGGAGTGCGGTCAAAGTTAACAATTAATAAGTAAGACTTATTAATGTGTTAATCTTAGGCCGCATCCACCGACAAACTTCTACCTTAAAAATAACAAGCATTATTATGTATTAATTTTTATGTATGTACAAACTATTGGGAGTACAAATTAATACGGCCCGTTTTCAAAAGATGGCTGCGGCTTTTATGACAGCTGATTTTGGCGGTTTCAGACATCTGTCAATAATATTCAGTTTATATCGCTTTGAGTTTCATACAAAAACGTTGTTTTTTTACTGTGTTATCTCTTAAATGTCTAATTTTATGTTAACTAAGCAGATTTGCTGGAGGTTTTACTTTTCTTCTTTAATTGGAAGAAAAGTTCAGCTGAAGCGCATCGAATATCGAATGCTTTTGCAAGTTTATGGTGACAATACTCCAACTGATAAATCATGTAGGGAATGGTTTTATGACATTTCAAGAATGGTGATTCCAGTGTTGAAGACAAGCCTTGCTCTGGACAATTTGAACTATGAGCTGCTACAGCCTGGCGATTCCATTACAGGCGATTGGTATAGGCTACAATGGATTCGTTTGAGCCGTGCATCAAGTGAAAAAGATTGAAATACGAGCAAAGATATGACAAAGTTATTCTTCTGAATGACAACGCTCGGCCTCATGTCGCAAAGTTCGTAAAAAAATATTTGGAAACGCTTAAGTGAGATATTTTACCACAATCTCCGGACATTGCTCCTTCTGATTACTGGATGCAGTACGATTTGGCAGGTCACCGAGCCGTAAATAAAATCTCCCACAAATGTTGCTCAGTTAACATAAAACTTGACATATTCAACAGAGTAAAAAACAAAGTTTTGTTTAGAAAACTCAAAGCAATATAAACTGAATATTATTGACAGATGTCTGACCTCTCTCAAACCGTCAAAATCAACTGTCATAACATCCACAGCCATCTTTTAAAAACAGTCTGAACTAATTTGTACTACCAAATCTTATTTTTTTAAATTTACATAAATATGCTTTTGACCAATTCATTTTTTTTTTTTTTAATATTTCTTCAAACCTAAAACTTTAACTGATTGTTTTTAACATAAAGTACATACATATGAATTTATGTACATATATATGTCAATGAGGAAACGTCATAATTTATCTATTAATTAGAGATTAATGTCCATATATTGAGTTTTTTCAAGGAACCTTCAAATTTGATATATAGAGGTTTGAATGTATTTTCTAACAGAAAGAAGTATTGAAAATTTTGGAAAATAAGCTTGAGAGTAGCATGCTAAATGTGAAAAAATTTGATAAAGATATTAAAGACGCATTTAAATTCAAAGAAGCAGGGACCACGCAGTATCACTGATTCATTAAAATTTTTACAAATACTTAATCTTAATTTTTTTTTTCTGAAGGCTAAAATAAACAAAATTAGACAAAGTGACTGCAATATATCAAGATCCTGGTATTAGTGAACATGCTTCAACATTTTTATTACAAAGCTTAGCAAATTTATTGTAAGTATTCCCTTGAATGGCAGCACACCACCATCACCAATGCGACAATACAGCTGCAGGATATACCGTACAGTCTCAACTATATATTAAAGAGAAAAAGATTTATTTAAAATCAATCCAAGAGCATTCATGTGTAAACATTGAGTGTTATTTGAATAAAAAATTCCTTGGGATCAAATGTTTTTATTTTATTTTTATTAACAGCTGATATAATAATTTGGATGTTCTTATATTTATATTTGAACAACTAGAGATATTGATTAAACGAAACTGAGACTGGATTAAAATATTCTGTAACAAATTAGCGACCACATTTAAAATACAGTAGCATCAATTATCTAATGATTTTAGTAATATTTAATGGCAGTGGTGCTTTAATTGTATTTAAAAAAAAGTGATAGTAGGCAGGGCCAGAAACAGTTTTATATGATCAACAAAAAAAAAACATGATTCCATACTTCATTAACTTTTTTTTTCCTTTTCAAAATTTACAAAATTGATATGGCAAAATCCCAATAATCAGTACTGCCAAACGACCTCAAACTAATTAAGAGCTAAAAAGATTTTTAAAAAAGCGAGATTATAAATAATAGGAAAAAAAAAAGTTCTAGTAGTGCTCAGTAGTTTTATGTAATTTTATTTTTCTGGTTGAAGGAATATTAAAATGAGAATATAACTAAAACATCTTGTATAATTTATTTTTAAGAACTTAACAGTGCTTGTTTAAACCTCCTATACAATACTGGGCACAGCAGCCAAAGACAAAATGGCAGAAATTGTTAAACTAAAAATATGTCAGTTTGAGGAGTCCCCGGAAAAACAATATAAAAAACCGAATTTACAGAAAAAATTGCATCAGACAAGCCAAGGACAGTGGAAAACTAAAAATTAAAAAGGATTATTAATTAAATTATTATAAATTACAAGACGTTTAAGTAGCACTGAGGAAAATAATTACGATTATATGAAGAGATCAAAATGCATTATTTTCTAATGAATACCCAACAATGGGAAAAAAGTATCTTATACATACATATGCGTTGTTTTTTTTTTCTCCTCATTAATGATTTATTGATTTTTCAGATAACCGACGTTCTACTGTAAAGGGGAAGTTAAGATTATTTTACAAATCTTAAAATAATTTTTACAGAAAAATTACTTAAAATAACTAGTGGACAATAATTAACTGGAGAGAACAACAAGAAAAACCATATAGTGATTTTTCATTTATTCTTGCTTATTGACTAATAAGGTTAAAAAACTCTTCAAAACAGATTTGCTTAAAAATCCTGTTCTTTACTGTTAACAATAATCTTTTACATTAAATTGCCTAAAGTGTAACCTTGAAGAGATACGATTATACCGAAGGACGAGTCGGAAACAACTATTAGAAATAAAAAAAATGAATTACGTGTATAGTTATTAAAATAATCAAAATGCCAAATGTTAAAAAAATTAAAATAGGTTGTGAATAATTGATAAAGGCTAAAGCAACAAGACTGTACGGTGCAACCTCCAGTAATGTGAAGGTTTGTGGCAGCAGAAGATTACCTTGATTCTGTGATGGGCGGCGGTGGTGCCCTCCGGTGGTAAGGTGGCCCACCACATGAACCAGAGCATGGGCGGCTTTTCCTCCTCCTGTGCGACAGACTTCTCTTTAGCTAGCCCAACTTCCTCATATCATTATCTTACGCAAATAGGATGCTCACCCAGACATCCATTACAAACGAACCCATAGTCACAATTTTTTAAGTAAATAATTTTTCCATTACAAAATCAATGTTGACATTTTTCTTACATAGATAATGCTAAATGAGTCTCTCATATAAATGTGACAATGGTATGTAAATTAAACTGGCAATATTTCAGTATTTTTATCAGATATTAAATATAATTATTCCTGTCCAATTTGGGAGTTATAGTTCAAGGACATATTATACATTCACTATGAATGAAATATTGAAACTAAGTCGGAAAGACAACAGAGGAAAAAGAATGAATAGATAGGATAAAAAAAATAAAAAAAATCATTCTGTACTGATTGCAGATACTTTGTAATAAGAATCAAGAACCTAGATAAAGTATGATCCTGAATATAGAATTTTTCAGGACATTACCATTTTCGAAATAGTACAGAATTTATAAACCCAGCTCTGAACCCTAAATACAGAATTTTTCAGGACATAACTATTTTAGAAATCGAACAGACCTACCTCTGAATTTCACTATGAACCAATGTATTAACAGATTTAAAAAACAAAGCATTTGAAATTATTGACATTTTTCAAAACTTAGTTACAAAAGAAAACTAAAACAAAAGCTTAATATCACTAGGATGAGAAAGAAAAGTGTCAAGCTATGATACCATTTAAGTTATTATAAACTGACAATTCTTTTTAGAAAATGACAAAAGTTAATTTTAAACTTTTTTTGTATGTTTAATAAATAAATTAAAGATTTAAATCATTAAATTAATCATTTAACCATTCGATAACCCTTATAACTGATAGTGCTCGTCAAATTAATTGCCAACATAATTCCACATACCCGTAATTGAAATTTTCTTTTAAGCAAGACCATGACTTAAAGCAACTAATAATAAAGGATTCACTTAGCCTATTCTGAAATAGGTTAAGTGAATCCTTATAAATAAAATAAATCAAAAAATGATGTAAGTGACAGCACACACTAAAGAAATTTAGTTGGACAATAGTCTTCTCATCCTGTTCATTGGTTTCCAGATCCGGCCAAACACCACATAAGGTCAACAGGCCCAACAGGGTGGGGGGTTTGAAGAGGGCTGTCTTGTTCATACTTAAAGAAAAGTGAAAAAGTAAAAAACTGAATTCACGTTTTCATTTTTATATGAAATGTGAGCATCTAAATATCAAAATATTGCCCGAATGCTTGATGAGAAGAATTTCTTCTATTCCTAAATGGGAAGACCCAGACTGTTTCCTACTTGGCTTAATTGAACTGGTTAAAATGAGAGTGGAGTAAGTCTAGTTTTGAGATATTAAGCATTTTGTTTAAAATAAAAAGTATAAAATATTATTTTTATACTAATATAATAGCAGTTACTAAATGTTTTCGCATATATGTACATGTTCAACGATTATGTAAGGATCAACCAGAAGGTAGGTACATGAGTAAGGAAAGCCAATAGTGAATCTATCAAATATTTCCTAACCTAGCTGGTAAGCAGACAATAAAGAAGCTCAGCAGTATGTTTTTTAATTCATGTTTCTTGCAGTTATGCTATATGAATTAGAATTATTTTCAGATTAACATGAAAGAATATTTTCATGAAAACAGGAAATTAATTATCCCAGAATTATTTTCAGGATAATATAAAACAACATAAACTAACAGAGGTTTTGGTGCTGATGGCACCACATACTTCTAGTTGCATAGCTCCCTCCCTTCTTAACCAAGCCTCATTTCTACCAAGGGGAGAGGGAGGGAGGCAGGCAGGGAGGAGGATGAGGAGCACAAAATAAATACTCGAGTTTCCTTAAAATATACAACTAACAAAGCACAAAACTGAATTTTGTGCAAATTCATAGATTTCAACAATAAATATCAACCAAAAAAAAAAGTAAATTATAGTAATAATTAATTATATGGAATAATGAGACAAACATTATTTATAATAACCCTTTATAAGTATGGGATTAAGCTATTAACTATTAAAATTTAATACAGTAGAATACCGATAATTCGTATTGTCAAGGGTCCAAGGGCTAAGATTGAACTATCGAGATATTCAAATAAATCGAGATAACCAATAATCGGTAGTAGCAATAAAAAATACGAACTAACGAAATTAATGCAAAATTTTATTAATATGTAATCGTTTGCATGGCTATCAGTTAATAGGGCTCTTAGGAATCTATTTTATAATTTTATACTATGCCATTTTTTAAGCCAATCGAACCCACCATAACTTCCACAAAAGTTGGTACATTAGAAAGCATTCTGTGTGTAAAACTCTTTTTTTTAAATCCTTATTTAAGTTAAGGGTAATCAACAATCTTATAGCGCTTTACTTTGCTGTTCAAAATGTGGGAGGCAATTATTTCTTTGTTCCTCAAAATGAATGTTATCATTAATGGAAGAACGTTATAACGTTTGAACATATCAGTTTCTTTGCCACCTCTCGCTACTGCTTTGATTGATGCCAAATCATTAGAAGGGAGATTACCTTGCAAAAGGTTATATAAGTTTTGAATTTTCGATATGTTCTATGTACCTAAGCCCTAATTAAAAATCCAAAATCCATGTTTTTTAATTCGAAGCCCCTGTTGACGCATCAGTATGACCGCTTTTGTGTCACTTTTTTCAGTTCTAGTTCAATAACGCTTTACTAGTGCGTCATACAAAAAAATATTTCCAGTTTTTTGTGGAGCACTAAATTTGATATAACTTGCTCTGGTAACATTTATTTCTAAACTTACGAATCACCGAAATAAAGATTTGCAAAGGTGCAGAAGTTAGAATTTCCTTTAGCTTGCTTCAAACAATGACAAAAGAGAACCTCTCCTTGCATACATTTTAAAATTTGTAAAGAAGGCAATCATTGCCAAAAGTAAGTGAAATAAATTGTTTGGTGGGCTAAAAGATTTATTACGCCTTCCCAGAGGCATTATAGAAAAGGAACTGAAACAAACATCACATTCAATGAAAAGAAAGTGTCAGAATAGAAATACAAAATATTAATAATCAGAATTCATAGATAAGATTCCCTTTTAGTCACTCTCCCTTTTTTTTTTTTTTTTGTAAAAACGAATTATAAGCCTTTTACATGACATGGAGGACAAAAATAAATAGAAATAACAGAGAGGACAGGAATGTATATTTTTTCTTTTGACCGGCGAATATGTACAAATTAAACATACAAATTAAAGAGATACGAAATATCGGATTCTACAGTATTATAGTATTCTTTTAATTTTTTTTTATAAAAGATAAAGTTTATACATGTACTAATATCAGAGATTTAAAGTATTATTGCACATTATAATATATTATAACAAAACAAAACAAAAACAGAAGCTTTCACACAAAAGTGGACACGACAAATACTTCAAAAAATTTAAGAGGATGACAATTTCTAGAAAACAACGATACCAATTAAGAACATAACATTAATACAAAATCTTCAACAATTACTATTGAATAAAACTTTTTTTTTAAATAATAATCATTTAATTTTATTTACTTTGATTAAAAATATTTTTGATGAAATCAAGAAAAATTATTAATAAATTAGTAACAAATTTACTAGATAATAGAAAATTCCAAAATTTGCTCGGCAATGAATTTTCTGTTTAAGTGATGAAACTATAAAACAAAAAGTGACACATGCAATTTCTTAGGTTAGTTCAGCAACATATTAAAAAAAAAAAAAAATAGGAATGACAGTATAGCAACAGAAAAATAATAAAGAAGAATGACAGAATGTCATTTTGAACAACAAAAACAATGACATTCAACACAAAATACATTAACTATCTAGGACTACAACATTCACTTACTGAGTAAGTACATCAACATCATCTATGCAATTACACAAAGTTGTAACTATGAGGTATCCATCCAATAAGTGGTTTACATTTAATAGAATTTGGAACAATTAAAAATTAATTAATATTTAAAACAACATATAAACAAAGAGATAGAAAGATATCTAACATAGATTCAAGCATGCTAGCAATATGGCCTACAAAACTTAACAATTATTATAATTTTACTAATATATCCATCCAGGCTATTATCTACTCACTTGCAAGAGCAAGAACACGTCTGCTTCCTAGTAGGGTCAACGAAGTTCCATTGTCCAGGTGTATGTTGTGGTGAACCAGGGTTGGCCTGAGGCGGTCCTCCCACTTGGGTCGTACTAGGAACACTAGGAGTATTAGTAGTTCCACCACTGCTTCCAGTGTTACTAGTATTGTTGTTGCTATTAGTATTAGTGCTACTAATATTGGTAATAATACTACTGTTGCTAGAGTTATTCATATTGTGAACTAGAAGAGATTCCTGCCAGACCCTTTCAGCAAGCAGACCAACACGATTTAAACCTGAAATAGTTAGGTAATGTAAAAATGTAACATTTTATAAAAAGAGAAAATGCCCTCTTGTTATAAATGGGTTAGCCAACAAAAAATTAAATTTTAAACATTCATCTTTATCTCAATTAAAAAAAAATATATAAACAACATTTAGTTTATTCCATTATCAAATAAAATGTAGGATTAAAAAATTAATCCATAACTATAAATGGGTAAGCCAACAAAAGATCAAAGTTTAAACATATATCTCTACTCTATCTCAGATGAAAAAAATTATTAACATTTATTCATTATAATTACATAATCCATCCAACAACATCCATAATTACTTGATTAATATACTAAATTTGACCATGAAAATGAGTACTTTTATAATTAATCAACTCACCTCTTGTAAGAGGTTGCGCCACCATCGGTGGAGGATGGTTGGGCTGGTTATGGTTACTAAATAGACTATGGGTGCTATCATCCAAGTCTGTTAACAGAACATAATGAGAGGGGTACCTAAGCTTCATCCCACCTAAAAATTAACACAAAAAATAAAATTAGATACAATAAATTTAACTAACCTGAGTGATAAATAATAAATATGGTACAGTCAATTACAAATTATCCGTAATGCGAATTATCTGTGGTGACATCAATGATTTTATTTGGCAGATTGATTGGCGTCAGACAGTTCACTGGCAATGAAAAAAGGAAGTCAATGAAGGTTTCAATATAAGAGGAAATTGATGCAGTGTTAATTGCATGAGTATATAAAATTCGAAGCGAAAATATGCCTATTTCATGTTTAATAATTGCTGCCAGAGCAAAGAATATTTTTGTACTCCTAAAACCACAATGTGAGTTTGATACTTCCTCAGGATGGCTCACCAGGTTAAAGCAGCCCCATGGTATTTGTGAAATAGGACTAAATGGCGGGAAGCTAAACAGTGATCAGCCAGCTGCGGATGATTTTTAGGTTGAGTTTGAGGAATTTATTTCTAAAAATGGTTATCCAAATGAACAAATTTACAATACAGAGGGTTCAGGACTAATTTGAAAATGTTTACCAGTTTATACACTCGCTTTTCAATCTGAACACAAAGCAGCAGGGCACAAGTATATAAAAGAAAGAATAACCATATTGAGTCATAGCAACGGGTTGGGTCCAGACCAGCTAAAATTAGCTGTTAATAAAAAGGCAAAAACATTCTTAATTTAAAGACACCAGAGCGAAAAATATACAGGTACACAATAGAGCTATAATAAAATATATTATAAAATATATCTGTATATTCTTATAAATTACCTTTAAATTATTATAATTTACCAATTATAAAATATATCAGGTACATTATACAACCTAACAACAGCAGAGATGAATAAAATCATTTTTCAAGATTGCCTTGAAAAGCACCTAATTCCTCACGTTCGAGAGTATCTCAGCTTAAAAAAATTGCTATTGAAGACTGTGTTGATCATTAATAATTTTATATTTAATCTTGCAGAAGTTTTAAAAACAGCTGATTGACAAATCATTGCTAAGTGACTCATTCAGCACATGGATCAACGTGTTATAGTGGCAACAAAGAAGATTTACAGGTCTAAGTTGCTAAGGACAAAAATACGACTTATTGTCTGTGTGCTTTTCAGAAATATTTTATGACCTTCGAGAGAATTTATGAAATTGCAGCTACATGGTAATCACAATAAAACCTTCCACTCTCTTGAAATCATAGAGAAAACTGCTACCAAGCACGGAGAATTATTAAAACAAAAATGAATAAAAAAAAAAAAAAAAAATGATGGCAAAGAACAGGAGGCTGCCACCATTAACTGTACTGGTAAGTACTCTTCCTGGAGGGGAAAATGTAGACAAACTTGATTGGATGCACAGTGATGCTCATGAACCTGGCATTAGGCACTTTACTGATGAGAAAATTATCAACAAAGCAAGAGGTACTGAAACAGTTGATAATGAATCTGGATTAGAAAAGGACGAATCCACTGCAGAGCAAGGCATAAGTCATGAAGTAGCACTGGAACATATAAGCGGTCTCCTTCATTATTTAAAGCGAGGAGATGATACATCACTGGCTGTCAAACTTGTTTTGGATAAAATTCAATCACAAATTAGAAGAAAGTGTTTTCCAACAAAAAATAAAAACAAATGATTGATTATTTCCATAGATAGTAAATATTTATTAATTATTTTACGTACAATCGCATATTCTTTTTAAACAATTTAATACTTGCTCTTATAGTAATAATGTAATAATCACTGTGAAATAATATTTTTTACTGGTTCAATAATTTTTTTTTCATGTGGATTATATGCAAATTATAGTAATCCGAGCAAATTATACCACTCCATTCCATGGATAATCAGATCTTGACTATATAAATAAATTACATTTAACACACTAACCAACTACAACTTCAACAGCTGCTGGAAGATCAGAATGGTGTGGCCCACGGTCAATTGGATAAAACAACCTCCAGTTTTCGAGGAGACGCTGAGTATGAGGGTCATTATTCCGGAAGCTCTGGCCAGTCAAGGTTCCAGCAAGACCAAAAGGAGCTAGGATAACTGAAAAAAGAAGAACTGATTAATTTAACAGATACTTGAGATTTTGAAGTATTCAATTTCAGGCAAATTCAAAGACTAAAATTAGATACCTAGTAAGAGATTATTAAAATTAAATGCATTGAAGTTACTAAATAAATTTCATAGTTCAGTTTTCTAATTTATAATAACTATTACATTATAACATGGTCACCAAATAAATCTTACCGTGGACAGGAGGAGGTTGGGAATGGAGTGCTGCTTGTTGAAGGTGAGAAGCTAGTAAAGTTCGAATGGGAGGATGCTGTCTTACATCTACACTAGCACAGACTTGGCTTTCTCCATGGACAAAGAAGTCAAAAGCAAATGAGTAATGACCACTGAAATCAAAGATGGATTTAATGTATAAATGAAGAAAATTAGCTATTAAATATGTGGGCAAGATGATATAAAACAAATTAAGGATGCCAAAACTACATAGAAAAACAATTTAATAAGTCTTAAATATGCAGTGACAGTGGACGACATGGTCAAATTTTTTGATTTTCAAATTTTTCGCTAACAAAGTAAGTAATTAGGAATTAGGAGCTCTTTTGTCTGGAAAACATTGAACTAGAGGAACATTAGACAAAAAAAAAAAAACCAATCTGTTCGATCAGATGATCTTTGCGGAATAAAATTGGCTTGTTAATATAATAATTTTTGTCTAGACTATCAGCTGGGCTCAGAGAGAGATGAGAGAAAACTATAATGATACAATATCACAGTTTCCTAATCCTTCACACCACTCTCTAAGCCTGAGAAATTTTAAATTTGCTCTCACATAAAATTATGCAAATCGGACTTATCATGTTTTTCCAGACCACCACAGAAATACTCCTGCCATGTATTATACAAAAAACATAAACAATACAAGAAAATTGGAAGTGATTAAGACAAAAATAAATTAACACAAGTTAAATAAAAAACTCTGAATTTAAAAATAGCTTCTACAAACCTCTTTTCCAACATCTTTTCTGAGCTGTCATAGGGTTGAACATACCACTTCCCAATCCTAACAAAATCCCTAGAGAGTAAGCACCTAAAAATATATATATTTAAATTTTAATAATTTTACAAATAAATTATACAATCAAAGATTAAATAATGTAGTTACATGTTTTAGTAATAATAATCCATTTAAACTTTCACAGAAATTTATGAATGAAATACAAATTTCTTCAGTTAACATTTATTAGGTTGTGATCACTTACTATTCCAGTTTGATCTTATGAGAGCCTTTAAATACCGTTAATTAATTTTATAAAATAAGGATAATTTTGCCTGTAGAGCCCTAACTAATCAAATTTTATAATAACAGTTGAGTTTTAAAGCATAAAGTTAATAAAACACTTACAAGGGGTTCTAAATTTTGAAGCTAAAAAAAATTAGTAAAATTTTCCCAAAACACCACCAGTTTCTAAAACAGTTAATTTACCTTTCAATGAGGTTGTGGAGTGCTTTGAAGAGTAGTGATCTACACTCATAGGATAAACCACTTTCCCAGGATCCTTGCTCCCCATCTAGAACAGAAACCATAGATTAGGAGGAGAAATCATAAGGTAGTACCGAAAAATCTTTAAAAAAACTATTTTATTGTCAAAACATTTTGATTAAAATTTAAATATACGATCTCAATTTAGTTGCAATATCAATTACAATATAAATTGGGTCAGCCTAGAAACAGCCATTTTTTTTTTTATTCATCACAAAAATGACCATCGAACAATAAGCCCCTAAAAAAAAACAGACCACAGGATCACTGGTTGCTGTCAAATCTTTAGCCTTTAATCATCAAGTTCTTTTTTGGGAATAGGTAGAAGTTTGGCTTTAGGCTAGATGATCACACAAGACCTCACAGCAGCAATTCTTGAGTGACAACTAAAAGTTATGAAGGCATTCAGAATCAGCCACCAAGAAACTACGAAGCTACATTAATCAATGAATGCATACATAAATGTTCGATTATGTCAAAATTATCGCTGTAAATGGGAAAAAGGTGCAAAAATATCCATTACATCCTAAAACTAGCATGCAAAAATATCCATACCTGGGGGTTTTTCAGTCTAAAATTATCTGGTGTTTGAACACTACCGAGATATGGTCATCTCTTGCTTAACAATGATTAGAATATCTACAAGCCATTATTACAGCATCAATATCCACCCCCATCTTAAACCCTCTCCTATTCCAATAACGGTAATGATCGCTTAATATTTCAGACCTCACAAACAGATTTAAATTATTGATGATTTTTTTTTAACTTTACTAGAGATTTAAAACATTGATACTCAATATATCAATTTATTTTTTACTGGATTTATCGAATGAACTTCCGATATTAAAAAACAATACTGATATGTACTTTTTTTTTTAATTGCTTAAGGGGGTTAATGATGAGCGGTTTTTAAAGGAAAACAAAATGGCTTTTTGTTTATCTTTTTCTTGGCTTCATTCAAATGAAATTTCACATGCATTTTATTACTGACATATTACATGTACTGAATGAAGGATTTTTAGAATAATAAAAAAATTAGTTTGTAGATTGAAATTTACGTTATTTGTTTGGTTTGATTAGTGTTGTTATTTAATTTGCAAGCCATGAACTACCATATTGTTTGAAAATCTCTTTATTAGGTAGCTCCATGGAGGTGCCAGCTGCATTAGGATAAAATTTTCAGGCGAAAGATAAAGTGTATGTGAAGAAATAGGTACATGTGCCTAATAATGGGGAAAAAAATACAACTTTTCAAGAGAGGGCAAAAACAAAAATGAACATTTTTTTCATATAATATTAAAATATAAAATTACATTAGGGGTACAAATAAGTTTCCGCCGTTTTTAATAAAAATTCACGAAGTTATAGTAAAAAAAACGGTACATTACATTTTATTTAAAATATTTTCCACCGCTAGCTATTACTTTTTCCTATCTTCCTGGTAGCATTCGGATACTACGTCGAAAAAACTCTTCATTTTTTGAGGCTATCCATAAATCGACCCAATTTTTCGTATCTTTATGTGAAGCGCTGCTCAGACTGACCATTCGCCATCAACCGGAACAAGCGGTAATCGCTTGGAGCAAGGTCTGGGGAATACAGCGTGGGGTAGGACTTCCCATTTTAATCACCATTGACTATACGGTGCGAAAAATCTTATATTTTATGCCTGGCAAGCAGCATTTCAGATGTGCACAATCGATATTTAATGTCGCTTGGCTTCATTTCCTTCATTTTGTATCATTCCCAACGATTTTAAATGATGTGAAATTGCTTGTAGCAAAGTGCTAATGTAAGTGGAAGTTCTTGCGTTTGGCACGAATCTTCCACCAATGACGCTTCCAATTCTGTGTCCTCATACACTTTCTAACGGCCACTACGTTCTTTGTCCTCCACGTCAAACTCGCCGTTTTTAAACTTTTGAAACCATTCACGACAACTTCTTTCACTTAAAGCAGCATCACCGTATGCTTCTCCAAGCAATCGATGGGCCTCAGCTGCAGATTTCTTTTAAGTTAAATAAATAAATCAAAACTTCCCGCAAAGGATACTTATTTGGAACAAAACTTGACATTTTCACACGAAAAAAATACGTACTGCTAACACAGAGTCATTAGGTATTTAAGGTTATATTGTTGCCAGATGTCAAAACTTGCCATTTGCCATTGCTCCGCTGACAATTTCAACATAGTCTTGTCAGTGGAGCCATCTCTCAACAACGGCGGAAACTTATTTGTGCACCTGATAAAATAAAATAATTAGTGAAAAAAGTGTAGAGATTGTGGTGGAGTGGGCAGGAAATAAAGCTTCAACCATCCTAGGGAGTGTGGAATGCACAAGATACAAATTTTGCATTGAAATATAAATTACTTTCAGTGCTCAGAAAAGCAGGGAGTTTGAATTGTGCAATCCAGAAATGAATCTATTTAGAATAATAAAATGAAATAATTAAGAACAAAAAACTTTTCTTTTTTTTCGTTTTCCGTCAATGACCCCTTAAGGAGAAACTCTATGCGCTAGAATTCAATGAAAGATAATAAATAACAATATTTCCCAACTTAAATTATTCGTAAAGTACAATACATAAGTACATATTTTTCCATTTGCCATATTTTTTCTAGCTTTTTTTAAAAACTAAATAATTACTAAATTTGATTGAAATTATTAGCATTCAACAGCTTGGATGTCATAGATATAGATACCATTTGAGTGAGGATAAGAATGAGCTCTTAAAGGATTCTGTTTACAAAGAGATTAACTAGATAAAGTTTTGAGTGGTTATGTCTATCGAGATTTTAAGAAAAAAATCTATCTTAATATCGTAAATGCACAGTTTGACCAGTACTGTCTCCTTCTTACCAAGCCAAAAAGTTATGTGACCGATTGCGATCACAGAAAACCACGTTCCTTTGCTTGCCCTGCTATGAAGCAAATTTTTCTCAAAGCTTAGGAGATCCATCTGAACAAGATCGCCGACAGAGAGCATACTGGAGTAAAGGGTCAGACAGGCAGAAAGCAATAGAGATAAGGGAACACACACGAAACCAGTTATGAATGACAAATGATGGGAGGAGGAGGGGACCGGATCAATGCCGCTGGTGTCGAGAGAGCTCTCCCTATTTACTTACTCCAATCTCACAACACTCTTCGTCTCCTACCTCCATGCAACCGTTCACTAACGAAACGTCCCGTTTCCCCTTAATCATACAAGAAATACAGTTATAAATTAAATCAATTATCATCCTAATTAATTATTATAACCAAAATTAATAATCCTTTTAATGATATAATAATTGTAACTATCAATTTATCAATATTTTCAATAGAATAAACTAATACAATCCCGGGATTAGTATAAATATTAAAAAGTGTTTTAACATAATTACGAGCATTTAAACATGGAACTTTCCATTCATATCGTAGCACAATTAAGACAATAAGTTCAATGATTGTCATCCTAAAGTTTTAATATTTTAATTATTCAAGGGGGTCATTCTCAAATAAACCGTCATTTTGGCTTTCCCGATGTTTCAAGAAGCACGGCATATTTCATTTTTTCGGTATTTATCTTTTTCTATCTCTGAATCAGTATTCAGGCCGTCTCAAAGCAGAGAACATTTTGAGATATTTAATGTTTAACAATAAAAAATTGGCAAAATAATTTCTTTTGAAGAATTCGCGCGAGTTACATTCTGTCCGAAGTAAATTTCGAAAATTTTCACTAAACATTTTTCATCAAAAATATATATTTCGATTATTCGGGGTCCATCACACAACTGCGACTATTCCTACTTAGTAATAAAGTTTTAAAAAAATTGTTAGAGCAGAACTAACTATCCATGAACGTGAATATTTTGCTTCATTTTTTTTTTTCCAGATTTCGAAAGTTACGGTTTATTTGAGAATGACCCTTTTTCATACATGGCTTTTTTGTGCATAATTTTGATATTAATCAATTTGATTAAAATTGGCAATGGGAGCTTTAATCTAATTTAGCTAAGAAAAAAAAGTTTTGAGTCTATTTTATATATATATATATATATATATATATATATATATATATATATATATATATATATATATATATATATATATATATATATAAAATAAATAAAATTGAATAAACACAGAAGTTAAATATCAGATTTGACTTTAATAGTAGAGATCTCGTGAGTAGCAATACTGCGTGCCACATTATCATATACTATTCACTTTTTTTTTAAATAACAGATCTTTTTATAATGAAGGCTATCTAGACGGTGGGCGTGGAAACGGTTTAAGAGAGTTATGAACATGAGACAAAATTTCTCTTTTTTAATAAGTATTCCAAGAAATGTGTCTGTTTTTTTTTAAGACAATAGTTCAGCAAATATAATCAAAGAGGGACTATATTTCAGGGCCGCCCATAACGCCCGAATATCCAAAAACTTACGGAGGGCCGACCCATATCGGGACCATCACCCCGGAGAGGGATCGATCATCACAATTATTTAAGTAGGGATTTATTTGGAATAACAATTTGTTGATAATATCTATAGTTAAAACAAGCAAAATCAATACTCGGAAGGGGAATTGGTACTTGTAGGCCAGAGTTAAAACCTGTCGGAGGACGCGGAATTTTTAAGAGCGATCCTATCACTGATAAAGTGGCCGCTAGTTAGGATCAACTAATGGTTTTAATGTTGATGGCCGATAACAATTTTAAAACTTTTTTATTACTGAACAAAAATTGAGTACTGCGTGAAACATAAATAACGAGGAAGTAAGAGTCACATATGAGGTAAATGTAATTTATGTTACAAATCTTTTTATATGTAGATCAAGATATTGATAATCTTGACTGTGATAAGATCTTGTAGATTTGGATTTCAACACGGTTCGACGGAGGGCAACGTCAATCATAGCAACAAAACTTAGACTCTGACAAAGAGTTCACAACAAGCTCTGTATTATTTTATCCAGGAACCGCAAATGATAAAGGTTAACATAAGCAAGATAGAAATATTCAATAATATGCAGAACTTGCAGAACAAATGATAACACGAACACTACACTAACACGCAGTAGTACCCAACATGTTTGTCACAAATTGACTTTCTACGCTAGACAAATTACATCCTACAAATTACATCTTTTGTAAAAAGATGTTTTTACCTCGATATATAAGTATTTAAAAAAATGTTACTTCTTTTAATGCGCATATTAACTTTAACCAAAATAATTAAACATTAAATATTTAAAAAATGATTATCTTAATTGAACGAATATAGATATAAAAAGGTAGTATCTAAGACAAAGATTTGTGTTAGCTACGATTCGGGAGATAGCTGAGTTAGCTTGCCAGAAAGCAGGTCATGGTTGCAACACATCATTATACAAAATATCCTTTTCAAGAATAATGTAATACAACCAGATTTCTTATTATTTCATTCAACACATTATCTAACAGAAAAATCCTTACTAAAATTAATGTAGGAATCAATTTTTTTTTTTAATATACGTGCATTCAATTTTCTGCGATTATTGAAATTGTCCAGAAATGGTAAACTGTCCATTACTTCGAAAATAAAGTCAATTTGGAAAATTGAATAGGCGTTATTCAGCTACTGAAACACAAGTCAAAAGAAAATCCACAAAAAGTTCAGAACAAAGAAATGCATGCAAATGGGGCATTTGAAATTTGAAAAATGTGCCTTGGGAGGCAATTTATTTAATAGTTAGAATATTTAACCAATTGGGAGCATCAGTACAAGTCAAAGATATCAACAAGTTATTTAAATTCTTTCTACCAATAAGTTCAAAAATTAGATCAACTTTTAACAGGTTTTCAAACATAGAAGGCCATGTCAATTTTTTATTTATCAGGGAATAGGAAAAAATACATGTATTAGATATTGATGTATGGAATGCATACATACTATGGTAAATAGAAATAAATAAAGAGACGGGTTTTGAAGATACTTGAAGAGAAAGCACGAACAAGTGCTTGCAAACAGTAGTAGCCGCCAGGCCCCAGCCTGGCCTTGACAGACTAACCGCATTAGTTCCTCAAGTGGCCTCCGTATTACCTCTCTGTGAGTATTTATCCGATACTACATATACTACACACTATCCAGAGGAAATAGAAAAGGGAATTCAACAGAAAAGGTCTCTTAATTATAAAATAATAGTAAATAAATAATTCGACATTCACTGTTATCCTCATTAGGTATTAAAAAATCTGGTGCGGTGCGCGCATCAACTTTCATTTACTACACTGCTAGAAATAAATTTTAAAATTGTCCATTTAGTTTCCGTGGAAACATTTATTTTTCATTAATCACAGCAGTAATTTAAATTTACGCGTTTTCGTCAATCTCCACGGCCTTCTACGGCTTAATGTATTAGGTAATATTTCTTTTCTGAAATCATTAGCTTAGCAACTGTATATTGAACATTTCAACGTTTTTAATCAGAGAAATGATTTCACCTTTTTTTCTTATTTAGTTGATTATCGAATTCCTTCATAGCTTATATTTATCCTTTTTCTTTTTTTATTACTACTAACAATGAGAGATGGTTGATTATTTCAAATAAAGGTGCTTTAGAGGAAGCCATCTTGAAAATTCGCCATTTAAGCCCTGTCAGACTATTTCAATGAGGATAAGACCTAGCTGATATTGAAAGAGCATTTAATTGTACATTGATATAAAGAGTTTGATCAAAATCGTTAGAGCATTTTTCGAGAAAAATGTGTAAAGTCGATTTTTGGCGAAAAAGCTTCTGTAACATCACAGAAGTCTGACTTATCTTAAATAAAAATTTCAGTTTCGTATCACTTTTCGTTTTTGAGCTAAACATATCACATACACACAAAAAGACCATTTTGCGGGCATTGGTTATTTGGACCGTGACGACCTTCCTTAAAACGTGCATTGCCCTTGAAAACTCTGAAAATGTTTCACGATCACAATAATCCTCCCTTTTTATATTTATTTTCTATATACATAAATGAAAGTGAAAAAATAAAAGACATTCTTTAGCACAAAAAAAAAAAAAAATCTCAGATGTTATTCTTAGTTTATAGCTGCAGGGTTTGCTGAAAAAAGGAGGTAGCGCCATCCCAGAGGAGTTTGAACTTTATTTACGTGTAACTATTTTGACAAAAAAAAAAAAAAAAAAAAAAAAAAAAAAAAAATCGTTTTGCACCAGAAATTTGTTGCTGCAATCATTATTTCTCACGTTAAATATGCTCTTACAAATTAATAAATCTAATGTTAGTAAATTACTAAATCAAAGACTGGTAGTTAGTACATCGATTTTTTTTTTGGTAAAGAAGAGGTTCCTCCAGCAATCCAACTTGTTCTATATCGTCTGGAGGTTAATTTTTTGTAAATATGTATTAAATATTTTTAATATTTATTAACAATTAAGGGAATTGATCAAAAATATATTTTTTTTTTTTGGCACAACTTAGAAATTTGAATCTACAGATGTTTATATAGTTTTGCTAAAATTTGAAATTATTTAAAGCCACCTCCTTTTTGCAGCAAATTCTTCTATTGATAAATATTACGAGCACTGCAAGGCTAGATTTAATCTGATTTTTATTGAGTTAATAAAACGATTGAATATGTATATATTTCCCCTGCAACATTTTGGCACTTACAGCAACCCCCTTTAAATCAAATGAACGGAAATTCTGTATGTATGGGTGTTTCCTAGACAGAACAATATCATTTCAGTCAAAATTTCAGCACATCTAAATGTTATTTTGCAGTTTTTGAGGTTTTGCACACACACATCTACAGCCTCTCTAAATTGAGTAGAGGGTTGAAAATTTGTATACGAATTGAATTGGTATTAAAGAAGTGCCTTTTGTGGGGTTTCAAATTTTGTCTCCCACTCCCGCCATTTTGATAGTTTCAATTTCGTATTTCCGTGAAATACGGCCTTGGTGACGGAGCTCAGTTTCTCTTTTTTTTTTTTCCACTTTGAGCTAAATATCAAAGTGTTGTAATTTGAGGCAATTTAAAATACCAATTACAACTACTAAACAAGCAGCCCTTGTCACATATGGGGTGACATGCTGGTTAGCAGCATAATATTTTCAACAATTATTTTCTTCACGATAACCTTAGTTCAAAACTTTTTAGTTATATGTCCATTTTCCAGCTACTATTTATTGAATACGTGAAATCTTATCCGCCTTTAAATTTAATTTTAAGCATCAATTTTCTTTTTTAATATTTCAATTAAAAATTAATTCTAATTGAGTATTCCCATTTCCAAATAGTATATAAATCCGCAACATGAGAAATGAAAACTTATTCAAATTGAAGTAACTATTATTCGAAAATAAAGTATCAGTTTCCATTAATATTTACAATAAACCCCCACTTACCAATAAACAATTTTTTGCAGAACTCAAAATTAACAATTGACTTCTTAGTATCATCAAACCTACGCCTCGGACTAAGTATAGAATAATTCCCGGTTTGTCATCCAAGAATAGCTCAACAATTTGCTCCTTTTTCATCAAGCGGTGTAATAATAAGCGAGTCAATTTTCCGGGTTGCGTAGTAATTTCCATTCACAAATCAATTTTCTGGAAAACAAACATTTTAGTTCTCAAAAACCTTTAAGATGATTTGTTTCTCATGTGTAAGCAACCACGTCTCAAGAAACATTTCTATTTTTTATTTTTTTTTATTTCACTTTATACTAGATCATACTAATCACAAAATGATTTAATTTTTTAAAATATTAATTTAATTTATATCACAATTATATGCAGTTTGATTTATATACGATTATAGCAACCTTAGTATTAATCTAATTTAATTATTTACTGGCTTAATTATGATAGCTAGAATCCGGATTTATACGGATTTACATATTTGGAGGTGATTATTACATATTTGAAGAGGATATTACATATTTATGTCAATATTTAGTTAATAGAGAAAATTCATATTGAAAATTAAAAAACAAAAATTAGGTAAAGCAGAAGGAAAGTATTTTTTATATATAGAAAATATTTTAACACAAACAAGAAATTGCTCCTTTCCCTGAGCGAAAATTCGAATAGATTTTTCTCGAATGTCTAAAGTCGTTTCCCTTATCAATTTTCTTTAGACAATTTAGGATCAATCTTATTCCATGTCGACACGTGTCCTAGTGAACTTATTTTGTTTAATATCTTAAAATGTCAAAAATAAAATCAAACTCTAAAGCTCTAGAATCGAAATATATTCTCAAATTTCCCAATGAAACTTTTTTTTTTTTTTTTTGTGATAACTGGAAAGAAGGTGACAACAAGTCAACGATTTGGGGTAGCACGAAATATTTTAACAATCTTACACCAGGAAAATAAGCAAAAGACAAAAAAAAATGTAAAGACATTCATATTTTATTGATTATTTTTTATATATTCATATTAATTTATCAAAAAATAAATACATATATATGTAGATATTTGAAATTTTATTTAAAATATAAATATAGTTCTTTAAAGTATTACATAATTTTAAATGTTAATTTTTTTGTAAGTTTTGTGATGTTTTCCTTAAATAATCGTTTTTTTTATTTCATCTTATTTAGTTTTTAATTTGCACCAACTTTCAGGATTTGTATTCTTAAATATTTCTCATACCTTGTAACCTAATTATGAAAATATAATTACATGTATATGCACATATTTAGCTTTATATTTTACATAAAAATCCGTTCTTTAATGATAACTCTGAACAAAGATATATACAAAAAAAAAAAAAAGAAGTAAATAAAGATAAAGCAAACGAATCAATGTGAAGAAAAATATTTTTCGATCGACTGATGCAATCTAATTAGGAACGAGGACAATTGTAGCCTGCCGCGTTGTGGACAACTACAAATGATTTTGTCAACCATCGCCTGAAATCTTACCCCAGCAACCAGAATATATAGTGATGATTATTAAGTAACTGTTACCGAATATCAGTTACAGTTCCAAAATGCAGGCAGTGACAAAAACGGAACTGTTTTATGGAGATGGTAGTGAGTACCCCCGCTACCGCAGCCGCCACCGGCGATCAATACATAAACAGCTACTGCCAGCCAGCCCGCTCCGGTCATCTCCTTCATCTCTCGTCTTACAGATCCGAATCTCAACGACTAGAAACATAGATAATAAATAAAGAAATTAAATAATGAAAACCAGCAATTGATTTCGAATGATATATTGCTATCTTACAACCCCAGTTTGGAATTAAATCATGTTGCGTATACCTCTTATATCAATAGCGTGCTACTGAAATACTTAAGCACTTGGAAAAACAAACTTATGGCAGTTAAAATATACCATCAATTTTTGCAATATAAATCGCATTTGCCAAATATAAAAAATATATATTTTTTTCCGATTGAAATAAAATTAATAATATATAACCAACTATTCATTAACTTTTTCTTCCCCTTAGCAAATGAATTTACACAAGAGATAAGCCAGAATTCATAACTTAAAATAAACAATACTTTTCGAAAATAAATTGCATCCTGGTATCTAAAGCATAGAGGCCGAGACCGAAGTAATCACGTTTCCCATAGCCCGAACTATAAGCGCATTGTAATCCTGGCAACCCTTAAGTTCTCGGCGCAATAGGAAAGCTAATTTCTTGTGTAAACTGGATTGTAATGGAAGAAAACTTTATATTCAATAAAATTCTTATGAATCCTGAGAAATTAAAATAGGAACTCCTTTACTTGGAATAAAAACTAGTTAACAAAACTTGGAATGTTTTTTTTTTTAAATCAGTGAAGATAATATTTATCCAGTTAATTATTCTTCAATTAGGGATTGATAAATTATTTGCCACTTCTATAAATTTGTTTTATTGAAAACTAGTTTCGAATGTTATACATTAATCCTCAGTTCAAAAAACACACAAAAAATTTAAAAATAAGCAATTCAAAATATAGTTTGGTATTATTATACATATTAAATTAGATTAATATAAATCAGTATTATAAAACATTTATGAATTATGAATTTAATTAAGACAAGAAATCAAATACATGTTGGTACTCATCAAGGTTTAAATGTTTGATATAATCCATTTAAATCTTGCTGAGTCTAATTTAATATGTATAATAATACCAAACTATATTTTGAATTGCTTATTTTTGGATTTTTTGTGTGTTTTTAGAACTGAGGATGAATGTATAACATTCGAAACTAGTTTTCAATAAAACAAATTTATAGAAGTGGCAAATAATTTATCAATCCCTAATTAGATTGAACCTTCTATACCATCATGCAGATGGTCAACTAATTATTCTTCAGTGCGAAATTTAAAAGTATAGAGAGTAAAAGAGTTTGAAAAATAGAAACCACCCTCCTCCAAAAAAAAAAAGTGTTATCAATTCTGCAAGATACGATATCGCTAAAACTATCTTCCTGCAAAATTTTGATCTTTCGAAATATTAATATATTCAGCTCAAATCTTAGTTTACGAAAAATTTAAATTTAGTAATTAGATTTGATTAAATTTGAAATGAAAATATCCCGGATTAACTTTGGAGGAAAAGTAGCGATGATATCGCAAGATAGGATATAAAGTGATCAATAGCAATTTTTGCGAAGATGAGTGGTTGCTATCTACCTGCGCCTGTACTGAATTTACGCTTCAATATTGACAAAATGTGAAAGTATCAATAACTAACTAACATTATAGAAAATTTCACAATTTTGTCGGTACAGAAGCGTAAATATGACAAAATTGTGAACAACAGAACAGCACTGTAGGTTTAACTTTGCTTTGATTATTAAGAGTGAATCTAAAAAAGATCTATTAATAATACATTGGATATAATAATAGATGTCTCTATGATAATTCCTAGTAAGTATTAATTTTAATTATCTGAACAATCTAGCAATGTAAAATATAACGCAATACCAACTGTGAAATGTGCGTGAAAAAAGGATTTAAACAAAACACGAAACCAACAATTGGTTAATTAATAGCAACAAGGTTATCTAAAGAACATTGAAATAATCATATCCACTCAATCGGAATTACCAATCGCAAGTAAGTGGTAAGCAAATACCTCACACATTATAATAGATAGTGATTCACCGACAAAGCATTGCTTCAGGAGTAAGGAAGCTGCAAAGAAAGAACTAGAAATATTCTATAATTCGAAAATAAAAAACTACCAATCATAGGTTTTTATTAATTTGTTGTGATAATGATTAAAAATAAAATCTGGATGGAAACGACAAAACAAAATCCTAGTTAAGGAGTAACACCGGTCCTCATGATGTCGATAGTACAACTAATATTCTATTAATAGATTTATAAACTCAGCTGGCGGAGTGCGGTGATAGCATGCGTCATCTAACGGCCATCATGATAATATGTGCAATTGTAACTGACGTTTCCCTCAAAAGGCTACTCAGAAAATTATTTCCCGCATTACAGGGATAATTTTGAGGCTATAACCGGAGAATAAATCTAAATCGATATTGATCCAATTACTGAGAGCAAAAAGCGTGCAGGCAAAAAAAAAAAACTTTTATTTTATTTTTCACAAGTTCTCAATACACTAAATCCCTTCGCAAAAACGCATAAACCAAAAGCGTCTCAATCCATTATAAAAATGGGTTCAAACTTATGGATTTACGTAAGTCTAATAGGGCACAATCGGAGTTTTGGTTTCTCCTGTAAAATGTTTGAAAATAGATTGAGCCGGTTTTGAAACTGATCGCTTCACATCATCTGTTAATTCTTGAACAAACACCACATTTCTCTTTAAAATCAACTCAAATTTTATGCAGGTTAAGTATCTGTTTCTCTCACTGGTGGTTCTTTAAACATATCCTTCTGTTCATAATGGAGGGGGAAGGGGGTAAAAAAAATTACTTCAACAATATCAGAGTAAACGTTTAGAAAACTACTAAGAAGGGATAAACTCCATAGAGCCTACAATAAGATTAAACCTTAGAACAACACTGCGTGGGAACCTCCAAAGCAACAGATGCTCCAGATACGAACTAGGGCAGGTAGATAGAGAGGGACCGTTCTACTGAAGTCTGGATAGCAACGTAAAACTATCGATTCATGTCTATAACCGAGAGAACATAATAAAGTAATAACAAAAAGCTAAATTTTCAAAATATGCTTAAAAACTCGAATTTCACAGGTACAAAGAGACAAATGAAGAGTCCATGGAAAAAAGGAGGCACACATGATTTCCGAAATGAGAGTTATAAACAGTATGTTCATATCGTACAATAGAATAAAAATGTAAAAAGAAACAACAAGAAACATGGATCGTCGGTTTGTAAGGAGCGTTTGAAGAATAGCCACAGACAGAAGAATGGCGGATCTCCAAACTTTTAAAACTTGATTTTCTCGAAATGCATTACGGGTGGATCTCCCACTTTCATCCGTGGACATTCAAATTTGTTAATAATTATTGCTAACATTTTAATAATCTAAAGCGTAACATTAATCAGATTTAACGATTTAAAGTTAAACTTTTTTGTTATTTGAAATATTTAAATTTTTGAGATGAATTGAAATATGATTTCTTATATTTTTTAAAGAATGCACTGGAAATTTATTGTGACAATTACATGAAATTCAATGCAAGTTAAATGAGAAAATAGTGTCTGTCGTCTTGAAAATGCCACAAATTGACGAAACTTTGTATGCTTTTATAACGCTACTTACATTTGATATAATAGGGGCACTCACAATCTTATTTAGCATGCTAAATTCAGGATTATGAGCGAGCCAGCATAAGTACTATCGAACTTTCTACACAGATACGGTGGCGCTGTCTGTGATAAGACTTTATTTTATTATACTAACCTTTTTTTTTACGAAACCTTCACTTATGTTGTAAGTTGATGGATATTTTATTTATTCAAGTGAAGAAAAATACTTAAATTGACACAAACTAAAGCAAGTAAACTAATAAGCATATGACACTTATCTCATGCAGATATCATTAAGTTGATCAAACAATATGGAGCTATTTAGCAAAGTGACACTGGATTTTGCACACAATCAGGTCTAATAAATTAAGCCTACTATTTCACTTGTTTTCTATTGTGATATTTGCCATGCTAAATAAGAGATTGTGAGTACCCTTATTATTACATTTAATTTGTAATGGACCAGAATTACTCTGATGTTTTTCATTTTTGGCCTTGGAATTTAATTCCCAAATTAAATATGTGTAAGAATTGTGAATAAGTGAGCTAGCCAAAAATTATGACTTTTCAAGTATCAAATTTATCAAATAGTATCAAATTTAAATTACCATGAGACCTTATAGCAATCGTCTAATTTCAAATAGAGATATTTTCCTACCACTTTCCTTTCTGATTTAGCAATTTATACAAGATACAGAAGTGAACTATTAAAACCCAGCGATAGGCCTAATTCATTTTCGTCATAAGTCGACTTACACACTTATTTACAATTCTTACGGATATGTCCGGAAATTTTGAGAGAACATATGAAACCCACAATCTCATAACTTTCATAAAATTACAAATTTCGATTTATATCTGCTTCACTAAATTTTGTTAATATATAATTTTCTGTCTATTTTATATATATATATATATATATATATATAAAACAATAGGAATATATTTAAAAAAACAAAAACAAAGCAAATGAAATAATGGCAAAAACGTATTTAACTGCATTAACGAATTTTAATTACAATGATTAGATAACAATCTATAACTCAGTTTAAAACAGCATATTCCATATTTAAGCTGGTATCTCTGAACTCAAGGAAGTTGCATGGAGGGTTGATACAAGGTCATTCACCAACAGCCCACTCTTTACCTAAATTAATATTTTCTTTTTTCTCATCTTTACTGTTGCTATCATTTACATCACAATCAAGCAAAGATATATATAGGATAATGGCATACATTCTAAAGATTTCTATACTAAAATAATAACAGATTCATAAATTCAAAAAGATCAAGAAAACTCTGTTCTTAAAACACGTCGTTATTACATAACTATAAAAGCACACCACTCGACCAAGAAAAGAAAAGAAACCAATATGAAGTGAACTACCAGACCAAAAATTAAAATTGTTCTCACGCCTATATTTAAAACTGAAATAAAAATTATCCATCCATAGTCGGAAAAATGGTCCGGAATCGATGAATTTTTGATCAATTTTAAGAAAACTAAATCTTCAGGAATTAAATCATACAGAAAAGGTTTCATTAAATCATTAAATAAGTTTTACGAAGAGTAACTAAATTCCCAGTGAATCACCGGTGAAAACAAATAGACAATAAACTGAAGGTTGGTTACAGAGCCGATGGAGTAGGGTATAAATAACATAGCCGGAATTCAGGGGTATTGAATCTACACCAGTCGGTCGAAACATTCCCCGAATTCTTCTTCAAAAATAAGAAAATTAAAGTAATATTAATTCTAGTGCGATATAATTTGAATGGCTTCATGTTATACAATGCCAATTGTGGGCAAAAAAAAAATCGCAATATCGGAGACTATTTATCTCGTTATTCATGTAAATAAATCATAAATAAATAAATAAATCAAATTTAATAAAGTAAAAAATCTGAGCTAAGCACCATGCATCTCTGCACCTTCATAGGGTGGTCTTTTAATTCTTATAGCATGGGATTCGATTAATTAAAATATACTCAAAACTGAAGCTAAATCAATGAAATTAACCCAAAATTACCATCAGCCACGTGTAAAAAAGAAGGAGAAAGAAACCTTATGGCTCGGCAAGACAATCCGTGAATCCTTACAAGAAATGTGTTAGCTGGGGGAAGAGCTTTATAGAATAGAAAAAAGGCAACGCATGAGAAAAATTGGAAAAAAAAAATCGTTAGTTTTTGGTTTAAAAATTCTTGACCCTAATGTCCGTGTAATTAAAAGTGTATGTAGCGAGAAGTAAATGTATTAATAGATATTTACCAATAAGATAACATAAGGCACGCATTTATTTTACGTTTAATAGATTTTTAAAGAGGAATTAAAAAAATATACATGTATCATTAATTAATTGTAAGCTTTAGATACGTACATAAGATAATTTTACAATAATTAATTAATGAAACTCGTTATTTCTATATGTTTCGTTTTTACAATTAATTTTTTTTAAGAGCTTCTCTTGGGTGATATCAGCTCATATTTTTCGTTTAAAACTCATGATAATTACATGAAATATGGGTAAGAAGCGAGATGTGTTATCGTAAAATATTGAAGTCTTTATAAATTAAATCTTTTACTTGTATTGGTAAATCGATGGCTACTTATTAAAAATGGTCGTAAATAAAATAAAATAAAATAATATAAATTCGAAAACGTGTACGTAGATAGGTAGCAACCTCATACAGCTACTAACGTCAGCAAAAAACATTACGTTATCTTTCAAGACCGTTAATAAAATACAGGAATCTGTTCAATAAAAATTTAATTCCGAAAAAAAAATAACTCTCCTTACCATAAAACTGAACAGAGCACAGGCGATAACGCAAATAATAAAGTTGTCGTATAATAGTTTTCCGAAAAGAATTTATCTTTCTAAACGAAAATATACAGGGATATCACGTATTTTCCAACATTATTTTTTACACATTGATCCTCGAGACAAGTTAGGACTGGAACACTATGCCGGGTGAATTATGTCCAAAAAGAAAGTATCGTAACGAGGCAATCCATTAATATAGTCCTTTAAAAAAAGGACTAGAAGAGCCACTCCTTTATAAAGGCAGCTTCTAACGGTTACACACTTAAAACGTCGAGCCTAAACCGAAATAGAAAGTCACCCCTTCCTCAATGAAGTTATAGCCGTCATCGTATCAAGAGTTCTAAATTCGAATTCTTATAATAAGAGTCTGTATTAAAAATTTTATTAGTAAAATTTGTAATCGATAAATAAAATTGAAATATGTACTGTTTAAATCACAAGTTTGAATATTTTTTTTAAATATATGAGATTTTTAAATCAATTACTAACGTTTTTCGGAAAATAGGTACACACGGTTTAGGCAATATTGTAAAAATAATAAAAATATACACAAGTAAGGTTTCATTTCTCTTATTCTGTTGTATACATTACTTTTTGGAACATGAAATAATAATCAATGGTTCCTGTAGCTAATACAAACTAAACTTAATCACTGATAACCTAAACTTAAATATCTGATGTGGACAATACATGACTTCCTTGTACGCCTATTAAATTATAAATCCGTGGCTCAAAAAGTGATACTGAATTTGGTTACTAGTTTCCGAAGATTGCAGTAAAAACGACACTCGGCGTCCCGTCATCCATCTATTGACAAACACACTCACACTCTTGTCACTGGAGGTATCATTCCGTTATTATACGTCGTTTTCCTTCAGTAGGCAACTACTTTCCAAGATATTTCTTCATGTTCCATGACAACAATAAAACTGTCAATATCACTGGATAAAGCATTAGAAATGGACAGTTTCGACATATTAAGCGGAAAAACCCACTTAACTAATATCTTATTCGCATGATGAAGACTTGTTGATCTCACAAATGGGAAAGAAAACTAGTATTTAAGACTCAATTTTAAAACTTAAAATAAGTAATAAAACGCTGCAAATTATTACACAATGGTTTATTATTTCCACTTAGTAATCTTTCAAAAATTTCTATTCTGTCCAAGAAAAAAAAATTAAGCAGTAGGCACCAAAGGGAAAGAAATTTGAAGCTTTTCACAAGATGATCGACGTGAGAGTGCTGAACTGGGAATGTTAATTTAAAAACTCTGTCAATGCAAGTAGGCTGTGATGAAAAATGATACAGAGGAAATATTTGATGTGCACTTCAGAAGGAAACAAAAAAAAAGGAAAGACTAAGGAAGCTAAAGGAAGTAAAGAAATAATCCAAGAAAGAATAAAACAGAGAGATATGAGGAAGTCAGAAGCCCAATAGATAAGTCAGGAAGCAGGATGACTAGCCGCCAGGAGAATCAGTCTCAGAAGTTCCTAACGCAATATCTCAGCTAATAATGGTCCGATTTAAATGATTTTTATTTCGTTTTGTAGGGAATTTCATTGACTTTCGTTTAAATACAATAAAAGCTCCTTTTTTAAATAAAAAATTGTTAAATAAAAAAAAAATTTGCTAACGGATTTTTTCCGTTTTTGTCAAAATGGATATTTCCGTCTAAATCTGAAAACCGAAAATTTTCGCGATTACAATACTTCCTTTACTTCGTACAAGGAAGTAAAAAAAAAAATTTTGCGGACGGATTTTTTTTTAATCGATATTTGGATTCTATGTATCTTGAAACGTAAAACCTCAAATTTTGAGGGGGGGGAGGGTTACAAAAATTTTCTATTGAATTCTAATGTCTGACCTTCAAGTAAAGTACTACTTCCGGTTTTCCAATTTAGACTAAAATCTAGTATGTTATTTAAATCTATTAAATATATAAGTTATAAATACTAAATTTGAGAAGTTTTGCATAGTATTTTAATATAATTTTTGATGGAAATCAATTATGATCTTCAAGTAAAGTACCACTTCCGCTGATCAAGCAGTGGCCAAAAAGGGAGGTTCACAACTAGATTTTACAACAATCCTAAATACAAAATTTCAACTTTCTACGGCAAACCGTTTTTGAGTTTTGCGAAATACGAACGTACGTACAGACGCCACGACGAAACTAGTCAAAATGGATTCAGAGATGGTCAAAATGGATATTTCCGTCGAAATCTGAAAATCGAAAATTTTCGCGATTGCAATACTTCCTTTACTTCGTACAAGTAAGTAAAAACGAATGCACTGTATATTTTTTTCTATATTTTTTTATTTTAAAATTAAAATGAATATACTTAAAGAATAATACAATAGTTTTTTTAGTTATACAATAGAGTGACTAAAGATTTTAATGAGTTTCGAATTGGCTCTAGCGACTGTAACTTAGTTTATCGATGAATTATCAAATTACAGAATCAGCGTGACGTTTGTTCCATAGCGATAAAACCTATTTTGTGTCAGGAAAAAACAACACAATTCTCTTATTTCAATAAAATTAGAATCACAACATTTTGAAAGATCAAAATTTCTCCTTATTAAGTATCGAATATTACAGTACATATAGATTCCTAAATAGTTTATACATACGCATTATATATATATAAATAAATAAACACACGCAAACCTGACGAACCAGTTTTACTACTCTTTTATTATGAAAATACCCACTTTTCAAACTGAAATTATCCTTTTTCAAGACAAATTACCCGTTATGATTTTAAGACTTATATCCGTTATCATTACTTTTAAATTTGTACTTTTACTGAATAGAAATCAAGAGCGTCACTACGTCAATCAAAAAACACATATACTCATTGAGTAAAAAAAAAATAAACAAAATGAGAAAAAAAATATTAGCCGAGAATTAACTGAAATCTTATTACTAAACATTTCCAATGTGTAAATGCTGACGAAAGGCATCTATTTAAACGTCATCACTTCAATAATAAGGGGTTCCAGAATTTTGTAGCTAATTATGGAAGATTATCCATTTTTCCATTTTTGAACAAATATACAGCGTAGAGGAATTAATCGGTCACACAAAAAAGTAATTTAATGATTTGGATTGGATAAATTGTAAATAGAAATAGTTAATTTTTTGCAATTCAATAAATTCAATCCTTAAATCCCAAAAGGATTTTTGAAGATTAATTAGTTTTATTATTAGTACAAGCTTGTTAGTAAAAAGCGGTGGGCCACATATTTTACAGCTTTTCGAAAGACAATCCGAATAGGATATAGTTTAGTTTCTTTTTGGGAAAACAATAAAAAAAAAAAAAAAAATCCTTTTTATAAATCTAATCTAATCTAAAGAGCTGCCGGCGAGTCCATCTCCTCTTCTTATAAGAAGATGCTGAAGAGGGGAGGAAAAAAATGCGAGAGAGCTAGCGGAGATAAGGATACTTTCACTTGAAGGGAAATAAAAACGCCCATGGCGTTTTACCACTTATAAGTGATTAGCTCTTTGTTGTAACCAATTTTTATAACTGTAACCGGTCAGTCTCGTTCCGGTGTTAGACGATATCTTGCCCTTGTTGCAATGGGTTAAATGTTTTCATGAGAGGTGCTTTATCGTTGTCCAATATAACGGTTTTATTTATAACGGTGATGCCAAGTTATTTAACTTTGTCAAATGAGCCAACAAAAAAATTTGTTTTTTATATATATAAAAAAAAAGAACTACAAAATACTGTAAGAAAAGAATAATGCATTCACATCTCTAGCATAACCATCCCTAAGATAAATTTTCGGAAAATCATTTTAAATGAAATTATTATAAATGAAACTTATACGATAAAGACTTAAGCCACCACAAATATCACAAATAATTTTATCTCATGAAAATGGAGGATTTTATTTTATTTCATAATATTATCACAGATCCAACAAGTAATTGATTTTAATACTGCGGAAATATCGGAAAATATCTTAAGACAAAGATCGAAATTTTTCTTCTACCGGTAGACGTTGATAATGAGTTTATCTAGATGCATTCATTTTAGGCGTTATAAGAGTTAATACTGGCTAATAGAGAACCTGTCAACCATAAAAATATGAATTAGGGGATATAACACGGTAGAAGTACAGTACAAAACCATATATCCGGAATAATTTGGCTAGTATTCCGGATAATGCAAAATTCCAGATAAGATATGATACGATCAGTAAATAAAACAACTCGTGATATTCCTTAAATGTAAAGTGCAAAAAATAAATCAATAATTAAGTATTATTGATTTGAATAAAGTAATTTGAAAAGTAGTTAACATTTAATTTATTTGAAATATCCTAACAGAAACTTTTTTGGTTTTGTTTTCTCATCTTAATAGTCTGTATCAGCAGGGTTGGCCTCTATACACAGTTCTACGAAATTTAAAGCAATCTGTTTTAATAAAACTATATGTTACTGGCAATACATTAATTGTCATTAATAAAAAAATACGTTCTGGGTAATCCAGTTTTCAAAAGTGGGAATCCGTAATAGCGAGGTTCCACAGTTCTTACTACACCAAGTAAACCGCGAGTTCGAGAATCGACGGATTTATGAAGAATCCACCTTCATTACGGTTAAAAAAAAAAAAAGATGAAATATTTTTCTTTTATTTAAAAAACATTCATTTGAAAGGAGAGTGCCACAGTACGAAACATAGGAATTTTACAAAAGAAGCGTCCGAAGTTTTTCTATTTAGGTTTATCGCTATCTCATTACAACTCATATCATAAAACATCAAAAAAAAAAAAAGAAAGAAGCTATTTTCATTTTTTTGACAATTTAATCATGAACCAAATGATATCAGTTTTTCATAAATACGTACAATCTTCTTTAGAGTTTATGTATAATAAAGACACATTTATTTCGGTAAATATTGGAACTAAAATGTTCGTATTGTGCCCCTTTCTTCCAAGTGAATGAAATATTGTTCTATATCATAAGAGTTAACAAGAAAATAAACGTAGTGAACTAATGAAAGTGACGTGTTGCTTAGAAAAAAATAATGATTAAACAAGAAATTTAGGTTTCAACATCAGTAAGTGCATGATGATTTACAATTCAGCTGACCTCTTATCTCTCGACAGAGAGTACGAAAGATCGCCCGGGCCTTGAAACAAGTAATTATTTTTTGAAAATCATAATCATAATTATTTTTTTTTGTAATGGCTGATACATTAAACCCTGTAACAGCATTTTTAGTCATTAGTCTTGTCTGAAGGTTAAGAAATTACGCTTGCTAAAAAATTTAAAAAACTCGTCACACTTACGGTTAGTTCTATATTTTGTCGTTTTTCTTTCTTTCTTTTTTGAATTTGGTTTTTGTCAATTTATATAAGCTGTAGAATAAACTATAAAGGACTTGTTTATAAATTATAAGCATTATTAGATGTTTTTTTAAAATTAATAACTGAATAATAAATAGTGATTATTTAGTTACATATAACAAAGATTTCTTACAAATTGTACTATAATTTGAATTAGAGACAATAAATATTACCGATTACTAAATAAACTGGGTCAGGACAGAGGATTGGCATCACGCCCACTCTGGGGGTGCGTGTGCTTGACAACACGAGTTGGGTAGAGACATGTCAGTTCGGATCCTCCAATAATTTCTGTAGATGGTAAATCTTCGCTCCCATTATTTTATACAATATATAAATATATTTCTGGATTACCCATAATTATTTTGAATCAATTTTTTTAATAATTTATGTTTATTTTACTTATATCGCTGTTCAGAGAAAATCATATTAAAACAAAAATAGGGCACAATATTTCAAAGTACTGCAATAATAAAAATTATTTTTTGTATATGTAATTTGGCTAGTATTCCGGATAATGCAAAATTCCAGATAAGATATGATACGATCAGTAAATAAAACAAATCGTGATATTCCTTAAATGTAAAGTGCAAAAAATAAATCAATAATTAAGTATGTAATTTGAAAGTAGTTAACATTTAATTTATTTGAAATATCCAAACAGAAACTTGTTTGGTAGTCTGTATCTAATAGTCTGTATCAGCAGGGTTGGCCTCTATACACAGTTCTACGAAATTTAAAACAATCTGTTTTAATAAAACTATATGTTACTCTGGAATGTTCACTTGAGTCCATAAATCCATTATAGAAAAAGCTTGAGCAAAACATTTTCTCTATAGAGGCAACCACACCGACAATAGGACTTACGATATCGTTAGTTTTAATATTTAACTTAAGTTTTTAAAATTTGATGGATGAAGATATTTAAAAAAAGGATAAAACAAACTAATAATAAAAAATATTCAAATAAAATAAAAGGAACAAAATTATTGTCGAAAAGGGGGGGAGAGAGGGGTAACTTAAAAGAATTATTACTTGGAAGCTATTCTCCTTAATTAGAATATTTTTAAAATAGTGAGTAAAGATAAATTCTTAACAATATTTTCCTTTGTTACAGAAAGGAAAATTATTATATAAGTAAAATTAGCATAAGAACAAGAAAAAGAACGAAACAGAATGTGACAAGAACCCCCAAGAGTCTAATCGCTAACCGGTATAATTGACTGATCTAAAACCTTGATCCACTTTCAAGAGAGATCAATGCAAAACTGTTTTGGCAAAAACATAATTCTCCATTAGAGAATATTTCGTGAAACGTATCTCATAGAATGTCCAGTTCACCTGCCTTTATTTGTATGCGAAACATAGCCGTGTGAGAAAACGGTTTTACCCATTACTGATTTAATTACTTCCGAAAAATATTATTAAACATTAAGCAAGCTAATGAAATCCTAATGCCTTTAATTCATGTTTCCTATATTTTAATTAGATAGATTTCTCAAAACAACAAAACCATCTAATGTTTCCAATCTTAATTTTTGAAATATTTATCTGACTTTTTAGGAATCAAATACAAAAATAATAATTTTTATTATTTTTTTTTTTTTAATTTGAACATTTTGTAATTTAACCATTTTAAATACAAAAATGGATTTGCCATTGATGCATCACAACCAACCAGGTACTAACTATATTTAAGACAAGGGTAATGAAAGGCAATTAAAAAATAACAATGCAAAAATTATTCTATTTCTATCATAAAGACAGATCATAAATATCAGGCAATACCACGATATCATCCATAACCGAACAAAAACATTCTCAGCAATGTTAATTAAATGAATTAAATTGTAATTCATAAAGGTATGTAGAGGTGAAACACACGCAACATAATGAAATCCGCGCACTAATCAGTAAATGAAGATCTGAGTGTCACTATTGGTACTCATGAGCACACCGAGGATAAGAAAACAAGATAACATTAATTATAACAAAAATATTCGGGCACGTTTTAATTGATTTAATATAGAGAAACGATGAGATACACTACAATATGGCCGACCATAAACGCAAGAAACGCCCCCAAAGTACGCCGGCGGAGGGACTGTGGAATGTGGGTCAGGTACACACGTGCTACCGTCTGTAGTTGACGTCACGGGCAGACCTGACGTCACAGACCGTGGCGCCCGCTGACGTCACCCCTTCAACCACTTTGCTCCCCCCCTCCACTATCCGATCCTAGCTCCTCCTGAACTCAACCAGTTTACAACTGACGGGCCGAACGATAAAAATTAATCGGAAACTTCATGGAATACAGAAAACACAAATGAATTTATTTTTCTATTTGAATAATGCAAAAACGAATTCGTAAAATCCTAAAACTTCGCCAAAGAATTTAATGAATTTTATCATTTATCAAAAAAAATTTAATAAAAAAAATAATCATAATAAACAATATTAATCCATCGATTATTTTAAATAATTTATTCTACATGAGGCGATCCATACAAAGGCGAATCCCCCATGTCACCATGATTATTTTTTTAATTAAATACCATATAAATGGTATTCTTGGTATATAAATAAGATATACATACACTGTTACATATATATATGTGATACATAATATAGATTTTTATGTATAAGTGGTACATGAGCCGTCACACAAAATATTTTTTTTTTGTAATATGGCAGATCTTGTATGGAGCATATTATGTAACACAAAATAATTCCTCAATAACTGCAAATCGAAAAACAATAATAATGAATGTTCTATGTTGCATTTATACCCTAAAGTATGTGTAAAAAGTGGCAATGAATTCAAATATCAAGGAAAATCATAGATAATTCTAGATAGTATAAAAATAAATTTAATCGCCTAGTGTAGCATGACGATTATTTTTTGTTTTAAATCTATCCGCAATTAGATATTTAAAATATGAATTCTGGGAATCACGAACGATGGTTATTAAGGAGTTAAAAACTCGTAGTTTTTAAAAATATTTTAGCCTACATTATTTCTATTGTTTTTTTTTTTTTAACTAACACACGTTTTAAGTGATTTTTACTAAGATTTGAGATTGCGATTAAAACCAAGGCTTATAAACGTTGTAATTAATCCTATTTCAGAATTTATTTCTTAAAAAAAAAACAAAAATAAACATAGGAAACAAACTATTAAAAAATGTTTGACTCAAGGGGGAAAAAAAAAATTGGAAATAATAATTTTGTTAATAATACTCACTTATACTGAGTATTCCTGAATCGATTCATATACCCATGGAGTAAAAGAGGTCTAATTTGAGTTACTACTACTAGTGTTTTTCATTTACTTTTAATGACCTGAAATTGTCAACAGCTTGAAATGGGTAAGTAAGAAGTTTAAATTAAACGAAAAAATCGAAATGAAAAACTTAAAGTTATAAACACAAAAAATGCATAGTTATATCTATGGTCACAGAAAAAAAGTTGGTAAATCAAAAAATGGTTCTCCTGAGTTATGTGCATAGCGATCATCTTTCAAGCCTTCTGCAAATAGCGAATAAGGTAATAAATAAATCCTGTATACTTCCAAAAAATTTAAAGCTGTAAATTATCAACTTCATCAGAGTGCAGTAAGCTTGAAAGATGAACACAAAAAGAGGAACATTTTTCGATGTACCAGCTTATTCTCTGTGACCTTAGATATAAGAAATGCATTTTATTGTGTTGTATAATTTAAGCAACCCATATACATAGGTAAGAAGGAAAGGCCTATTTATTGCTTTACCTTTAATTATGCGGCATAATTTCTAGTTAGGAAGTTAGAAAGTATGGTTTAATGGATGAAGTGAACTAATAAAGAGCTGAACCGTAACTTAATTTTACAAAATTGAGTATATATCAGCGAGACAGGAGAATGCATTTAGCTAACTTTTAAAAGGAAAGGAAAATGCACAACCAAATTCATCTGGTAACCGAAGGACATAATCCCATTTTCCACGAAATATTTAATTATTGAATTAAGATATTTCCTAAATCACGTACGGAACTTTCATTGTAATTGACAATTCTATTCAGTTTATTGTTATAATTTCATACATAATATTCAGTAGATCAAATATAGCCGATAAAAATAATAAAAATTACAATTTTAATAATAAAACTTTACCTAATACGAATTAATTTCTCTAAACTAAGGATAAAAAATCCTGTTGCAGTGTAAATTCTATTATAACAGATAAATGAGTCAGCTGTTTGCTATGTATCATTAAATTATGATGCATTTAATAATATAAATTTAAATTCAGGCATAACTTCGAAATCAATTCATTTGCGAAGAAAAGTGCCAACGTGGTTACTACTCTATATAGCTTTAAATGAGCAGAATTTCCAACAATAAAAGGAACTCCGAGGAATAAGTAATTAGAGATAATGAAAACAAAAAACAAGCGCGGACTGAGAACAATGACCTCGCTATTTGGATGTCAGTAATCACAATTAGGAAGGCGATGGGAGCATTCCTCGCACGATATTTATGTAAACAGTTCTTTTTGTAAAAGTAATAAATTACTGGCTAGTTCCAAAAATATTTAATAAAGTTCTGTAGAGTTCTAGAGTCGACGTGAGATTGAGAGATTTATGCTAAAGCATCCTCCCTCCCCCTGAGCTGCATAAAATATCATAAACCTTTGGATAATCAGCTTTTTTTGACTATAATGTAAATATTATTCTTAAAAAAATAGAATTAAACGTGGGTTTAAAATTGTATTATTAATTTACTTATATCCGATGAACATTAACTAGAAAAAGGGTGTTTTAAAAAATTAAATTAACGCCAACAAGAAAGAATAGCGCTTTCTTGGGAGATCAGATATTTTTGGAGTGAATATTTTAAAGAAATTAACGCTACAGGAAACGTGGAAAACTTTTAACATTTACAGTTAATTTTTATCGAAATCAATTTAATAAAAAAGAAAAGAAAAAAAAGAAAGACGTTTGTGCAAATTGAAACTATTATCAAAAGTGTTGGTTTAAAGAAGAATCTATGTTTTGAAAACAATGAACAGAATTATTCCGAAGGTTACAATAAACAAAGAAAAACAGAAAAAGGAAAGAACACGCCGTGCCCATGAGCTTTCTTAATATAGACGTGACATCCATACATTTGCGCTGAAGATACATACGTAGTGGGAAAACATTACAGCGACAAACGGTTAGAGGCCGATACTGAAAATATCCAACATACAACTGCTAAGAGAGGTTTACAAGCAGAAAACCAGCGAGTTGGAAGCAGATACTGACACAATGGGCTATCGCGGCCTGGCCAGCTTGCTGTAGAAATAAAAAATATAAAACGAACAAAAAACAAGAAAGAGAACGGCCCAAACCCGCTTCGACAACAGTTGACTCAGCCCCGCAGATAGTTTCCAAGATCTCTCATAGATAGCGCACCCGGCGATAATCTAGGCCACAGACTTTCTTCTGCGCCCTCTCCACCGTACCAGGTGGGTGGTTTGGTACCATCCTCAACTCAAGCCAATACTCAACAAGGATTGCTTCATATTTCAAAACATGAATGATGCATTGGTATTACAGCATCGCAAGAGAAATTACGTAGCTCAAGAGGTAGGAATGAAAATATCCAGCAACATCCTGACCTTGGGCGTATTTGAAAGTGAACTTGGACAACCAGAATGTCTCCATAACCAGATAGATGAATAATCAACTTCTGGGCAGTATTAATACCAGCTACAATTCAAGAAAATACCTAACTTATTCGACGTCCCAACACCGAGCTGAAATCAATTTTAATTTTAGAAGCTAAAACATAAGGAAAAGAATGGGCGGAGATGTATAACTTAATAAACACCTCCATTACGAAATTTAATTGTTAAAAATAATAAATAACTATAACAGAAACGTATCTGAAGTTCCATTAAAATTAAACAAAACAAAAAAATGGATTGTTCATATTACATATGATTTCTTTATTAGTTTTAATTACTATTTATATAACTAAGAAGCTTTGGAAGAATGCTATGAAGAAGCTCCATAACAAACGAGTACGCCAAGGATGCAGACAGCACACAGGACAGTGAACCTATCCAAGGCCTTTCATTCCGACATTGTTGCAAAAAAAAAGAAAAAAAAGAAGTTCTTTCCAACTTCTGGACTCCAGCTCCTATCCAGGACTGGGCATATGTTACTAAGGCGGCATGACATGCAAACTAAAAGAAATAATTCAACATATTTGCACATCTTTAATAAATCAATACCTTACTCCCAGCGGTAATTAATTCAATTCATGTAAAAACAAAAAAAGAAAGAAAAATAAGATATTTGAATTTAAATTTTGGTGATAAAAAACCCCAAAACTGTGATTCAATTCATCAGAATCTATCACCGCTGTTTGCATAACGGATGCACGGTCGAGTCAAAAACACTTCAATATAAAATTCCATTCACAGATGGAACATCAGTGATACTTCATAGGAAGAGCATGCAACAATGTTACGTAAAGACAGAACAACAAACAAGGATCTGATTGCGTAACTTCAAATCGTGTAGTTCAAAAATCGCAAGGCAACCAATGACCTCAATTTTTTCGAGATATCATTCGCTGATGAAATTACTGAAAATACACATAAAAATTCATGAAAGAAGTAACAATTAATTATGATATTATCTAATGCAACCAGGCTACAGGTGTCACGCCCACACCTGCCCTCATAATAGCCTTGAGTGCAGATTTCATTGTTTTGCGAGGTCCGAACTAAACGTGCCCCTACCTCTACTACGCTTAGAACTGCGATTCAAGAATCAAAAAACATGGTGTAATTTAAGATTATAATCTTTATATAAGTTTAAAAATATTACCATAATGATGAATGTCTTATTTATATTAATTAATTTTTTTCTCCACATTTATTGTGATAAAAATTATATGAGCTGAGTGCTGAGGAAAAATTAAGATAAAACTCACACACGCACCAAAAAAAAAAAAAACTTGTTTTCCTTGTAATATTTCAACAAGCCCCCCAAAATATGCAGTTAATTTGCAAATCAAAACAAATAAAATTGTTAAATAATATAGATGATTACATAGTTGACTGTGTAGATTACGTTTTAGATTTACAGGATAAGTCAAAGGAACCTAAAATTTTCTGCAGTTAAAAACCTTAAAAACCTAACTATACTGCCTTTTTTAAAAATATTTTTGACTGATTACACAGGTCTAGACTGTCTACGATTTTTTTGCATTTATTTATAGATTTCAGCTTGTAAAAGCTGAGGAAAATAATTAACAAATTCCATTGCTTAGAGTTTTTTTTTCGTGAACTTAAGGAAAAGTAAGGCAGGTAAAACTGCCCCAGAGCTATAATTGCCTATAGACTTACACATTAGGGCTGTAAACGGTGCCACTTGTTGATCTAAGATAGCAGGGAACAGTTGGAACCTTTTATTCAAGTAATGTGGATGGTGCATCAGTTATTGTGTGAATTGGTGTTTGTTCTGATCATTGAACCTTTGACACTTTTTTGAAATCATTTTCTTTTTTTGCCCTTATGGTCATTTTTAAATTATGCCACAGTGATATCCGGAAAGACCCTTTGCTACTTTTAGTCACGCATGGCTTTAGGTTACATGTGATGCCCATCTTACTTAGGTGGGATTGGAGTAAATTTGTGCACTCTTTCTTAGTGTAAATATGAGGCCCCATTTACAGGGCTCTAACTATGCCCTTTGACACTTTTTTGAAATCATTTTCTTTTTTTGCCCTTATGGTCATTTTTAAATTATGCCACAGTGATATCCGGAAAGACCCTTTGCTACTTTTAGTCACGTACTTTTAGTAATTTACACACTCACAAGAAATTCCTATCATCCAAGTTTTAGATCTCTAGTGCCCTCCTGGATTCCATAATTAGCCCAAGTATCTACACACTCACAAGAAATTCCTATCATCCAAGTTTTAGATCTCTAGTGCCCTCCTGGATTCCATAATTAGCCCAAGTATCTCTTACAACTGTAATTTCTTCACCATTTTTCACACATATATATATATATATATATATATATATATATATATATTATATATATTTTTTTAAACACTACACAGAGAAAAAATTCTCAATGCTACATTAAGCCATGGACCTGATGAACTATTAACAGGAATTTTGGGTCACACTCCAACATTAATAACACTGCATTTAATCATAGTTTTTCGGGAAAAATTAAAAAATTGTAAGAAAATTTGGAAAAAAACGAGTAGAGTTCTACAGAGTGTTGGTTAGGATAAACCAAAGTCTCATGGCATCTCTACCTGTGAAGGTAGACAGACCTTATAGACCATATTGACACCTCCATTTTTTCAGAGTGGAGCTACAGGTTCAATTTTTTAATAGAAACTGTCTATTTTATGAATTTTAGCACAATTTTAAACATTTTATTTAGAAAAACAACTGTACGTGATGGTGGGAAACGGGGAAACACGGAAACCTAAAATATCATTTTCGGATTCGTGCACTTTAAAATTTATAATTTAGTATAAACATCCCAAGCAGTTGATATTTTTTTTTTTTGCAGACCTGAACTATCAAGAAAACCTAAAATTCTGAAAAATTACATATGATAAGGTTTTCTTTTATTCAAGTTATCTCAACACAATGCAAAGTACTAAGTTCATATCTGCACATCGAAAGAATTTTTTTATTAAACTTTATTGTTATTGACTCTGAAGTACAACCCTAATATTCCTTAAGTTTCACATCTAAAACAGTCCGATAGTTGAAAACGAGGCGCTGACAGGATTTGATTTAAAAATCAGTTTTAAGGCCACAGGGCAAGCTATAAAATGAAAATAAAACTCGCTAATGAAAAATCAGTAAGATGGTTGGGAAAATGATTTACCTTACAAAAAACATTTTTTTAAAATACATAAATAAAGTTCTTTTTGGTGATTATTTAATCATAGGAAAAATACAAAATTCGAGGTTTCCGTTTCATTCTTAGAAGAAAGCCTTTTTTCAGCTAAAAATATATAACGAAAGATAAGCACTACAGAAATACAAGAATTTTATAGAAATAAAAAAAAGAGAGGAAAATAGATCGTAAGATACTTGGAGCAATACAGAGCTATCACCACTACCCACTACCAGAAGAAACTGGCCGTAAATAAAACCTACGACCCATAAACAACGGCATTAAAAGAAAGCCACGACGGCTGAGCCATTAAAATTATACTCGCTTTAAAGAGTCACTTGTTCATTGAAGAAGTTGTTACTAACAGTTCCATAATTTCCCGTATTTATTTAAATAATTGTTATCGTTTTAACTTTCTTAATTGGCTAAACAATTAGTATTATTGAGGCACGATTGGTTCAGGCAATGGAATATAGACTTTATAATTCTATAAAAACTTGTTTTGTAATTCATGTAACATTAAAAATGAAAACATTTTTGCAGGTATATAGGTTAATATCATTTTATGAAGGTGGGGATTCATAATAAACAACTGACAATTTCGAGAATGTTATTCCCTTTCAGAGAATGAAAGTACTGAAGAAATATATCTATGCTCACAGGAAGTTAGTAAATCGAAAAAGGGCCCTCCTAAATTATGCGTACGAATTGTGATCATATTCTAAGCCTCTAAGCCTTCTTCAGACTATGAAGAAGTTGGTAACTCAGAACTCTAAATGTTTAAGAGTAATAAAGAAGAGATGTAATTACTATATTTAAAATTAATTATAAAGCGTTGTGAGTGATATTCCATTAGAAGCGTCCTCGAAAGAAAGGGATAGATTCATCCTTAATGCATCTCGAGAAAATGAAGTTTTAAAGTTTCTTTAGTCCATGGCTATTGTTTGAAGAATATGCATCTAAAAAACCGAATATCCACATTCTCGATTGTTTCTTTTTACTATCTTATTCTACTGAACGATATGAATATATTGATGTATATAACTCCATTTCTGAAAAAAAATCGGACTTTTGATTTGATATGGGATGTTTATGAGCCATATAAGGTTCCCGTTTATGTCAGGCAACTGGTAGGCACAAGAGTATTTTTTAATTTGTTTATGTCTAAAAAGAATTTTAAATTCTTAAAATGTCTAATAACATTCTCTTTCATACCGTTCTTATGCATAAAAATCACCGAGTGTTAACTACGAAAAATAACGAACAATAAATGTAAAATGATTTCCTATTTTCTGGTATCAGCCTCACACTATTGAAATTTTTTAAAAATCTTTATTTTATCCTCCATATATTCCAAATCTCAAAAGATGTGAATTAAATCAACCAATTTAACATAATATGTTTCGAATTCTGTTGATATACCACGCATCTAGCAGATAAGATTCAAAACCACAGCAACTGTTTCAATATACATTTATTAAAAAAGGAAAACGAAAAACAAATAGATTTTGCGATTTCGATTAACGATGAAGTTTAAAACGAAAATATGCTGATAAAGTTAATTCTATGTCTGACGGGATGATTTCAGATGATAAGTGACGGAAAAATTGGGAGATAACGTCATTAAGAAAAAAGGTAATTACATTCTTTTCAAAATATTTTTACCATGTCGATCGCAATATTTATAAAATATTTTCCCAATTATCGTATTACAGGTTGTATAACAATTACTTCGAAAATGTAACTATTTCTCCCCCACGCCCAATTAAGCGACTACAAAAATCTATCTATCTCTATCAATCCTCCCATTCTCATTATCTCTATAAATATATATATATATATATATATATATATATATATATATATATATATATATATATATATATATATAATAAATAAAAAATAACGAATTAAAAATATACTAAGAAAAAAAAATTAACATCTTGACGTTATCGGTAAATTAACAGCTCTGCGGACCTACAACTACAATGTTTTAAGAAACTCTATCTCAGAATGGTAGGGTTGCAAACATCGATTTATGTTCTAAATAAAATGTGTTAAGTTTAATCTTGTTCCTATGAAGCAAAACTGTGTTCCTACTAAAATTTAAAATTGTTGCAAGGCAGGATCCATGCTTCCATTCGCAAGATGTCCGACAAGTAAAGATATAACAAGATGGCTCACAGACAAAGTGGATATTAGTCCTGCGAAATCTTATCGAGGGCATCTAAAAAAATTATCACAGCATTGCAACATTAAGTTTCGACGAATATTGTGTCATCCAGCATTAAATTGAAGACTGGAAGGAGACGGGGAAATCCATTCTGAATCCTCACGCCTAACATATGAGGAATCCGTTCCCTCAAGTTTCCAATACCGATTGAACGACTTCGCTGGAAATTGCCATTACTTGGGAAATTGTTGTTTAATCATATTCAACAAGCATGAGTTGCATGTTTAAAAACACCAGAAAACTTAATGAAGAATGCATTTGAAACACAGCCAGGTACCTACGACATTCGATGTGTAGACTGGTTTTCCCAATGACGACTACACGTACGTGCGTCTCAGTTTTAAAATACATACATAGTAATACTCCCCACACGACGAATGATAGTAATTTTCGTTGAATGATCAAAGCTTTCTATAGACTTTTTCCAATACAAAATACAGTTTTTAACTATAAAATACAGTTTTTTTAATGTTATGAACAGACAAATTTCCATAGGACACCCCCGGGCCGAACTAGACAAACAGAACAATTAGAAAGTAAAGGGCCCACATGATGTAGAAAGCAGGCGGAGCTATTATGTAAAGGTTGATGTAGCTCTGATCCCATTCCTGACCGCTACGGTCCCGCTAAGCCTTTCTCCTACCGATGTCCGGGGCTCTCTGCCTGCCTTCCACAAGTAGGATACCATTCCTTCCATCCTATTCTCAGTTTCCTTACTTTGCGGGAAAGAAATCCCATGCTTCTAAGGCTCACTAAAACTGTTCTGTTATATTTCAAAACCAGAGCTTGAAACAGAACACTTCCTTCCTCGGTTTATATATCTTACCTGCGATCAGATAATGAGGACAGCGGTTTTAGTTACGTGCGCGGAGCAGTAAATCTAAAGTCAATGACCTAAAACTACTCGGCAACCTGGATAATCACTAAACCAGACAAAATTTGTACTTTAAAAAATAATTCTTGAAAATAAGTCGATTTAATAATCACTCGATGACAAATTAGCGCCACGCAAACACGGAAGAATGATTAAACCTTTAAAAAAGTATGTGTTATATATGTGAGTGCATACTCGACTGTGCACGTTTTTTTTATACAGGTCTTGTGTTGAAAAGTGTTTTACAAGTTTACTTTCGTACATATTTATATACATTTGTACGACAAATGAGATACCAATGTTTTGAAATATTTTATTTGTTCATGGCTTCATTAAAACAATTTTCTGATCTTAATTATATATGAGCATGGAATATTACAGCAGTTGTTATAGCATTGAACCGGACATATATGTTCCATATATCTATCTTTCTGTAAGAATAAAATGTACCCTTTACAGTTAGCGGGAATTTCGATTGCCTGTTTAGAAAGTCGAGCAAACACATCATCGCTAACATTATCTCATATAATTGATCGAAGTTTGAAAATAGCAATGTTAAAGCTTCAGCGCCTGGCTGCCGAAGACCAAAGAGAAATCATAGCATAGGTAAAAACGGTAAAAGCGTTAAGAATGTACTCCGTTGGCGGCTGGTTCCAGCGACGGGACTGGCGGCCAAGTAGAAAATCAATGCAGCCTCTATCACTCCTTAGTGCTAAAGGTTGCATCAGGGTTCGATACTTTCGACATAATCATCGTCTACAACTGCGGAGAAAAGGAACTATATGTTAAAAATTTACTTAAAAGTGGGGAAAAATGGTATTCAAGGAAAATAAACAATGATCCAAAATGCACGTATTCTGGCTGCAATGATCCAGAAATAACGTGCACGCATGAGAAGCAAGTTTCACATCTAAAAACAATGCATCAACTAGAAACAATGCCTTATTCCAGGTCATGTCAATTCATGAGTATGTTATTTTTATATTCAACCTTAAATGAATTTAATTTCCTTTTTTGTCCTACAAAATTTTACCTTCGACTAATTTCTATTCCGGGGCAGTAGCACAAACAAGACAAGCTTGCATATAAAATTTTAAAAAATAAAAACAAACATTATTGATCTATTTCCTAAGAGAAATGAAATTAAAACACTAATCGTTGCGCCGTTTGAACCTAGCCCTGGTAACAAAAATTTAGTTACTATGGTCGAGCCGTCTTGCTCCTAAAGATGGAACGGCCAGTGTTGCACATAGTATGAAAGGATAATCAACCTAAGCGGGAAAAATTGGAAAATCTCCAACCGGTGTTAAACATCTGTCACTAATGCTTTTAAATGCTGACTCAAAGAGCCATTAGTCACCGCTACTGGATACGCTTGAACACGTCTGTGAATCCCACCCACTCCTTCCAGCCGTCCTGAGGAAGGCGTTGATTTCGAAGTAATAAGAGATGCGCTTAAATTAACTGAAAGTAAATAAAGAATTGCAATATAAGTCAATGTATTGCTCCAGATATCGCTACAATTAGAAAAATCATTGCCAAAAACGAGCTATATTAACTGCCTTATAAGCGACGGATAACTGATTGAGAAAACTGCATGAGCCATGAGGCAATTAAAATACTATTTCTCAACCTTCTCGCGATTAATCTGCGGCGTTGCGTGGATTTTTTTTTTTTTATTAACTTGATGGCTCCATTCAATCATAATTAGGGACTTCCAGTCCTTGATCAATAACTGTGATCATTTGTGTTTGATTTAAGACTTAAAAACAAATATTGTCTAATTTACAATCTTCAACGATTATAATTCTCGAATGTGAATGATCGTTCTTTTACATCCAAGAAGTATTGATTGCGTGATGTAATTGGAAAACATTCAGTACTGTACACAAATAGCAAGATTTTCGCTGAAACTCAGCAGTCATACCTAACGTAAGACATCTCTCGGAAGGCACAAAAATGCTAAATTCACATTAAATTGCGCCTCTTATCGTTCTAAAGAGTAGCAGGTATGTGGAATCACTTACGCCAAACCAGTCGACAGACTAACACCCCAATAGTCATTTTACCGCGACTGCATTTATAACCGCTATTTGATAACAAGCTCTAGTAACCGGCTGACATTGGAAGTTCCACGCTCACTAGCCAAGGTCTTGTAGGCATCTAATGCTGCTAGCTGCGTTCAAATAATGAATTTGTCTCACGTGAAAGTACGTTGGCCAATTTTACGTACGTTTCTCATCAACAACTATAGACCTCAATGATTCATCTATATTAATTCTACATATTTAATTAAATATTAATTAACGACTGGATTGATAATCAAGCAGTAGATGGTCCGGTTGGCCGCCACGCAGACCATCCTTTCCTTGAATAATTTTATTAATGTTTCTAATTTCATCACCAACTTATTTAACGAACGGTTATATAAAAAACCTTTAAGATCTCAAACTTAACAAGATGTATTTAGCAAAAAAAAAAAACAAACATGAAAATTGTAGAACGAATATGAAGCAGACTGAATGAAATCAACTTAAATGAATCTGAATCCCACCAAAACACTACAGAATTAAATTGCTGTTGAACCTAAAAACATTAAAGTAGACAAATCTGTCACCTGCTAAACATTCCTGCAATCAGATGATTACATCAACGAGGATAATTTGGAAAGATAGAAATTAGGATTAATAAAAGAGGAGATAAAGGAAGTTAATCAGAGGTCAATTTAGCGACTATTATACCGCCTCGAGACGTATAATTTAGAGCTGTTAGCAAACTACTAATGACCCTCATCTTAACAAAATAATTCAAAAGGCATTTGCTCATTCCGAGCCCTTGCAGGTTGCCAAGATTCGTCCCAATCGGAAATTATCAAATTAATATATTAGTCATTAGTACATACAGTATATTATATATGCTATAAAATATATAGTATATTATATATACTTCCATATTTCTTTCCCACTCATCAAAATAGATAAGTTTATAAAATTTTGTACACTTGATGAAAAAAAAAATAGAGGAAATCTATATTTAACTATGAAAAAAAAAAAAAAAAAAGACGAAAAAGCCATCTCCATATCCTTTTCTCCAACCCTTAAAGTAGAATATAAGTGTGCATAAATTGAATGGTTATTTCTAAGCTCATATATATCATTATATATAATAATTATATATTATAATATCATGATATGACTAAAAAAGAATGGACTTTTTAAAAACAGTTTTAAGTAAATAGCTCAGTACAAAATTGTATAGCATATTATTCTAACATACATAAGGTTAAGTGGAGTTAATGCGTAACCGTCTCGTTAAATCCAAACTCTTCTGGTAAGCGCAGCGGAGTTTACGTAGAATGAATTCTAAAGACTGGTTTAACAAAAGTCAGTCACGGGAGTTCTCTAAAGTGAACTATAAAGAGTTATAAAATTATTAGTTCCAACCTGTTGATGAAGTTGGAACTTTCAACTTCAGCTGTACATCTTTATCGGTGTTTATCCACCACTATGCCTTTTTTTTTTTTAATTTTTTCCGGTAAGTAGAAAATTCAGAAACCCTTCTTCAAAATACTTGGTGATTTGCATTTCTCAGATTTATATCACTGGTTTAGGACAAATACGTATGGTGTATACTTTTCTCTACTATCATGTTTTACCGGGGCAACTGAAATAAAAGACCTTCTTTTTTTTCCAATAGATTTATTCATTTATATTCCAACTCTCACTTTCATAACAGTCACTGAAGATTGTAAAATGTTTATCTCAGACAAGTTTTAACTTTTTTCGATGATTACATCGGTTTTATAATCTCCGGAAACAAATGATTTCGCACTTTCCTCACAACCACTACTGCTTGAATAATGAGTCTTCTAGATACCTTCTGAGCATTTACCTCTAAAGCCGTGCTATTTAAAAGTGCGTGCTAGGTACTATTAAATTGAACTATCAATGTAATAAAAATGGACGTGATTGAAACGTGGTCTTGAATGTAATATTTAAACATAACTGTCAAAGGAGCATTTAAAAAAAAAAAAAAAAAAAATCTAGCTTTAAAAATAAAGATTTTATAGTCACTTAAAGTTTCCGAATTTCCGCTCATTTGATTCAAAGGGGGCCGGCCGCACGAAGTGCCTAAATGTAGTGGAGAAAAAATACATCAGACATCCTCAAAACCTCCATAATCGCGTTCCAGGGATTATAAAATGCAATCCCACGCCCCTCTGATACAGTAGAAAAGTTATTTTCTAAAGAAAATGACTAAAAACTAAGTACTTTTTAATAATCTCAGGAAATGAAGAATTGTAACTTGCAACAAAACATTTAGCTTTAAATCTAGATAATATAGATTTTGTGCTGAGTCAAGTAATATTTGGATATAAATTGTATTTTTCTATAACCTATATTTAAGCGAAGGGGATATAGTTTCCATAAAGTCAATGATGAAATATATTTTGAAGTGTAAGAGTTTATAATAATAAGTGCGTGTAAACTATAATTTTCTTGATCAAGAAGATGGTTGGGGGTGCGGTGAAGGAAGAGCAAGCATTATTTTATTAATACATAGATAAACAACGCGTTTGTTCACATCCTATAGCATTAGGTATTGAAATATTTTTCAAAAGGCTTGCTAACTTGGTTTTGACAGTTCTGCCAGATCAATTAGGAAATACATGACGAAGACATAATAAGAAAGCCTTGCCATCGAGGTCAAGGTAGCCTTCGATAACCAGTTTCTCCAAGTTCTTCACAAGCATCCTATCCACATACAGTCCCTCTGTCTTTTATAGAACACTCCGTCCTTTAGGGAATCAATATCAGGCTTCAGCGTCCTTCGTTCCCAGCCCTCCCTCACATATCCTACCGCAACCGTATGAATTCACAGGTATTGAGAATTATTATTCGTAATATCAAGGGTCACAAAAGTCGTTGAACATTATCAATCGAGTTTTCAATATGTTATTAGTATTGATTTGAAAATAATGCAACGATAATTGTGTTATTTTTATGTCCAATTGAATAAATTAAAAAAAAAAATCAGAGAAAATGAAAAAAAAAACAACACGAATAACTATAAGTTTATGACCGGAAACATGAATTAGGAGTATATATTAACATTATTATTTGTTCTGTAGAAATGCTTTACGCACAACTTTCAAATTACAAAACCTCTGCTAACTCAAAAGATCATTGATTTCAAAATCGATTTTCAAATGTAACTACTGTCTTAAAACACAGCTAAAATCTGCACCCCTCTCAAAAAAACTAAACAAGTATAACTGTAATGTTTATAGTGAAAATTTCGAGCTAATATTTCTGTTTCCTATCAAATTTTATATTTATTTACTTTTGATATTCATATTTTATTAAAAATTACACTAAACATTTTCAATGAATTCAGATAATTTAATTTTGCAAAAAAAAAATGCAAAAGTCGCTTATGTTTTGCCCATGCTATTGTTGCATTTAGCTAACAAATACAAACTCCAGAAAGCATTATATTTTAGAAATAGGGCTATAGATTGACTCTAAAACGAAGAAATGAAGAGAAATTATATCAAAACCCCCCCTCTCACATCCTAATGCTTTCTTTTAATTGGGCACGACATCCCCATACTTCCGTCTACCTTGAGTAGTTGGATTAATGAATACTAGCAATTAAATTTGATGAATAAATAACTATTTGATTTAAAAGATGCGAAGCTTTCATCATATTAACTAGTATTTATTAATAGTTTCAGAATGAAAGAAATATGAATACAATTATGCAAATATGTTCATGTGTTGAGTCAAGTCAATAAAACAATAGGATCAAAATAAGTGAATTATAAAAATGAAAGTCTATTCGAACTCGATGGAAGGAAAACTTTAATTGGAAAATAGGTACTACGTGGTGAAAGAAGAGAGAATAATGAATGCTTCAGTGAATGTCTGGAAATACTACGGCTAGATCAGATTTTATAATGATCAACAATTAAGATTTTTACTTCCTTAAAATTTTATCCTTAATTTATTAAACCATTATATATATATATATATATATATATATATATATATATATATATATATATATATATATATATATATATATATATATATATTGGGCACGGCATCTATACTTTTATCTTCCTTGGGTAGTTGGATTAATTTATAATAATGATGAAATTTGATGAATAAGAGAATTTATACATATATTGTAATGTTCTAAAAATAAAACTAGCTATGGAGAGGATAGAGATCCTTCAAAGGTCCTTATTTCAAAAACAGTAAAAACATTCACCATTTTTAAAAGTAATTATACATTTCGGCCAAATCATGAAAGCAATCGTAAGCCTGAAAAACAATGGCATCTTTCCTAAAGTATTAAAAAAAAAAAAAAAAAAAAAACATTTTTTAGAAAGGCGTCGAAACAAAAAACAAAAACATTCGAAATTCTATTTGGATTAATGTCACTAATTAAGGAAAACGTTTTCAGGGATTTATATAGTAGAGAAAAACTGATTTCGAGCATCTGCTTACTGGAACAATGCGTGAAGAACCAAAGACTGCAGACTAGGGCGGGCAGACGTAGGAGGGGGTCGGTGACCTAAGCACCACCTGCCCGGCTGTCCACTGTACCACACCAAGTAGTAGCTCCAGCAGTCGGCTTAGCAGCCTTTAGTTTATCACAAAACACCATTGGTATCACCAATTAAGAAGAAGTAGAAGTGGAAATCTAGGTGACAATAATCTCTCTCTGTGAAATATTCACTTATCAAGAAACAATTCTCATGAGGTCTGTTCCGGAAGCAGAAAAAATTGAAAGGATGATTGTTAATTCATCAAAATATAGTTAATTAGCTTCTGTAAGTAATCTTGACCAATCTCAAAGATTCCAAATCAATGATTCAAGTAAAATTTATAACCAACTCTTCGACGATTCGCAGAATTAAGGTACCAACAGATATCGCTGCTGAATACAAGCCTAGCGAAATAATTTATCAAATGTTAAATCCCAATTAATTAGTGACATAATACCCAATGCAAACTAGATCATTAGAGATAATCATCTGAGTCAATCTTACCAGATAATTTGTAGAGTAAGGCAAATTAATATGAAGAATAAGGTAACAAGAGTTTTGCAGCTCTTCCTTTAATGGAAAGCGGTATGTAGTCCATTCACGAAATGTGTAATTCTCCGTTTGTACATTGTTGCTGTAATGACCTATGGAATGAGAAACAATTCATTTCAGAATAATTTCAGGAAAACGATGTTACTAAGATAAAAAAAATAAAACGAACAAGTAAATAACAGCTATTTATTTCCCAGGCAGAAAGCTAGTAAAGATCGATTCACCGTGGCGTGAAAAGACGACCATAAAAAGCTAGTAAACTCTAATTGACATAGGCTCCTTATATGTGTGGGCGTTTAAGGATCTGTCGGGCAATCTGTCTCATTGTCAACAAACACTCTTTTAACTTCTCGGCTTATCGCCTTATATTCAAGTACTAATATTTACGAAAATATCTTCAATCCGCTAATATTCAATCGTTCATTTATTTTACAATTTTTGCTTAATCATATGCAAGATAGACCAATACTTTAATTAATGGTCGAGTTTTTAACAAAATGGTTCTTAAAAACGAATAACTATCTTTTACAAATTTAAAAACGTTTTGTTTAATAAATATTAAATACATTTCATTATGAATAAGAGCATAACCACACTAGCTTATGACAAAATGTCCTTGTAGATAAGATAGCATTATCGTAAGCATTCGGCTTTAAATATTAAATCAAAATTTTAAGAAATATTTATTTTATAAATGCAAAGACAAAATAGAATAGTAAAATTAAATTGTATACATATGCAATAAACTTCACTAAATAAATAAACCACTAGCATTCAGTGTCGTTCAAGTAATTGCTCAGATTACAATGCTGAAAGTTGAGAGAATACAATAGAACGTCAGAGAGCCTAAGGGGACATTGAAAAAAAAATATGGTAGATTACACAGTTAATCTTGGGCCTGATTGCACATTAATAATGGGTTTTATTTCCACAGAATTCTGCAAATAGAAAAGAGGTACCAGGATAAAATAATATACGTAGTTAGGTTGGGATAAATGCCTAATCATAGCTAAAAACAACAATCAACAACTGAAGGATTTGATACAAAAAGAAGGCAGGTCCATCCTGAGATGGTTTGGACTTACAAGTGCAGTTTTATGGCAAAAAAAAAAAAAGTTAACAATTCCATTTCGCATCAAAAGGAGATTTGTTTCCAGAATATAGTTCGTGTAAGTCCAAATTACTCTGAATAGAACTCCAAATACCTCTCCTTTGCAGCAAAATTATCAATTCCATAAAAGAGTAAACTTAAAAATAAATAAAATCTATTAAATGCAGAACAACTAACGAAAGATATATCGAAATTACTAATGTATTCAATTAAAAAAATTAATTCCGTTATTTAGTGGGAATAGTATCCACCAGCTGCATCTAACAATGAACGGAAAATGATAAAAAATTTTCAGTAGTGTGAGATGCAAAGCGCTGTTTGTAGAACGACTGAAAATTCATTATCATTGCCTCATTTCTCTTAAGTAAAAACTATTTGTTTAAAAGAGCAACGAAAGTTTTTTTCAAGCAGGCCGCCAGCCCTGGGAACCCCTGATACAGACCCTTAGGGTCAAAAGGGCGTGGGATGAGCTGAAATGTTACCTGCGTAACTCAATTATTGATCGGAGATGCTTAAGACAATACAAAAATGGAAGAAAATCTAAAACTCTACCTGCGGACTGTAGAGGACGCTGAACGTATTATTTATTGCCTTCCTACCCAGGAAGAACTAAAAAGGCTTAGCAGTATGTCAAAGGGCAACGCCAAAAACCATCATATAAATTATGGAATCCAATTTTTATGGTTTGATATTTCTGTTTTATTAAAATTGTGTTTGATGACGACATTTGGGAAATTTTTTTAATTGATGTAATTAAAAAACATAGAGATCACGAACATGAATTGAACCAGATTCAAAAGCAATTTAAGGAAAACTAAACTGAACAATTTATGTCATTAGGAAATATCTCGTCGAAGAGTCAACTAAAAATTACAAAATATTTTGCTGATTATTTATACTCAAAACAAATAAACAATAATAATGTCATATATTTACTTTATTTGAGCTATAGTCAAACAAGTTTCTCGTTACCCATCAATGAACTAATCCAGCAAGTTATCTCTGAACTTGAATTGAATAACGATGGACAAGTTTATGAGAAGAGTAGGTTACTGCAAAAATAATATATATACATTTTGGGGGACTTAGAGGGTTCTTCGGGTTTATTAAATATTTATAAAAAATATTTTTGCCCAAAGCAATAGTTCCACTATCGTTTTAAGGAAGTAAATAGAGCTATTGGACATATATGAATTAATGATGACCAGAAATGAGCATAATTACAATAAATTATTAAGATTATGCCCGCGTGTGATGGTGACATCAATCAATTAATGCATGAATATTAAATGAAAAAGGGACATTGTCAAATTCTAATGTTCTGATGTAACAGATGAAAATTTTACATATTTACCCGAGTTACAATATGCCTTTACGACACTATGATACAGATTTTTTTTCGAATTATTTCAACATCTCTCAGAAACACTAGAAAGAGTATTGTGTAAATACTTATATTGGAAGAACACAAAATTTAACCACTTATGGTAACTGATACTGGAGTTACGTCATCCATTTATCGGAGAGCATTACAAGTAGCATCTGAAGGGTTCAAAGGCCCAGAGAGTAGCTTTTAAAAGTATAAATAAAACAACGATTATTTATAAAGATTTATTATTTATAGGTTTTATAACTTTCAAAACATATCTCAGCATTTGTATAAAAAATAAATAAATAAAGTTTAGTAAAATTTCATCATCATTGTCGCGGTAGAAGTATCCCCTAAAGGAACCCATTTTAATGACATTTTAAAATGTTCTCTTATCCCTTCTAGACAATTCGAAATGTATATTACATGAACATTTAATTACTGACACGTAGAAATTTAAATTTGTGGAGGAAAAAAACCGCTTCATGAAGATATCTTTTTTTTTTTTAATTAGTGGTTACAGAATTCCTGCATACTACATTTTTTACTCTATCTTTTCTTTAGTAACAAATAAGAAGGATAGTAATATTATTATCACAGAATATTGTTCTCGTACAGAAAACTGGCTCACCGCAAAAATATGGTTTTTCAACACTTCAAAGGTATTTGCTCGATAAAACATAATACATATACGTTCTAAAATTCTGTTAGGTAATAAACTATGTGTATTTTCATGTGTGTTTTGACGTTATATAACTAAAATAAAGGATCGGAAAAAATTGAAAATAGGACTGAGATACATATCTATTAGTCCAGGAAAATATTTTAGAATGCAATATTTTTTTTTTGCGCCATTGGGATCCATTAAGCGGATACCTCTGCCACAATGATGATGAAATTTTACTAAACCTTATTTTATTTTTTTTGCCAATTTGTTTTGTTTATTTTATATAGCGAAAATCAGGCCCACCATTTTTTTTCCTAAAAAAAAAATTACACATTTAAACATTTAAGTAAACATTTTTTTTTTTTTTTTTTTTTTTTGAGAAAACAGGAATACTATACAACTAGAACAAAACAAGTTTTATAAATATTGTTTTGAAATTAATAATAGTCTGTCAGAAAATGTCACTTGAACATTCGATCTTCCTGCAGTAAAACTTTAGCCATTTATTTTCTAAGCAATATTTTTTATTTAAAAAACAAAACAAAATAAAAACTGTAAAATGTAGCCAAATAAAATATGAACAAATTGAAAAAACTAAAAAAAACTTGAGAGTTGCTCATATTACATCTATATACTCAGGAAGATAACCATTGAGATCTTTCAACTCCAATTCTTTTCTGAATATCAATAGTTTATAAATCTTTTGGCTATTCAAAGTACAGAAGATATCCTCACAATGTATCACAGTATATACAGTAAGACGAAATCATTTAGGAGGTTCTTAGTTTTTTACGTCCACTACAGAAAATCCAGCACGCATTTATTAAATTAAAATCATTATTAATAAATGAATCAATAGAAGTTCGAAAACGATGTATTTTTCTTCTTTTTTTTTTTTTTTTAAGAAAAAGTAACTTTTTAGTTACTTTAAATAGATATATTTTATACAACACACTCTGGAACCGACAGATTCATACAGACCGGGAAGACGGGCCCAACTAGAGATCCAAGGACAATGACGTAAGTCCATATGCCGCAACATCTGTACGCCTTCTCCAGCCGTTTACCAACACAACACCGCTGTTGCTAGGCTGTTGCTATTGCCGAAGGATGAGACTGCCGTCATGCCGATGAACATCTAACTAGAGGAATCGATAAGCAACCCATCGCTACTCCATCCGGCAATAAATCGATTTTAATTCATCGAAAACTGGAAAACTCGAAGATATAAATTAATAGAATAATAAAAGAGGAAAGAGGTCAAGTTAAGATTTTATTTTTAGCCAACGGTCTCTCGATAGATAAACAAGCTCCTGTGACCTTCCCGGTTACAGCCATACCGAAGCTCGGTGTACAAGCTCAGAACTGGATACACAGCAACAGAAAGCGTATTTCTATAAATGGCGAGGGGCTTCAAAACTAGGCCGTTTCTTCTTCCTAGCCTCCCGTGGCTCCTCCATTCACTTTCTACCTTAGCTAATGCTATTTCTTTTATTCCATTTTTATTAATTCTAGCATAATAATCAAAGTTGTTAAGACTAATAATAAATATCATTATCAAGAGTTTTTTAATCTAATTAAGGACATTGTAGAACTGGCTGTCTTAAACAATTATTATATTACACTGAAGATGTAAAATTTAATTTTCTTTCCAATTTATAAAGGTTTATTAAAAATATTATTACATGCTTCTTGGGAAATTTAATGACTGTGATAATTAATGTTAATTAACATTATTCATTAAAAATACGTAAACCAAAATTATTAACTCCTGAGAAAATATTAAGAAAAACGTTCAATGCAACCCATATAAGTTGGAATATTGCGGAACGGAAAAAATATAAGTATAAAGGTTACTAAAATAAATTTATGCAGGTTCAATTAAAAAAATCTCAAATTTTAGATTTCTAGGATAAATATCTTTTAAAAAAATAAAATAAATAACATCTTGTATTACTATCTTATCAAGCCCAAAGTAATAATAAAATACAAAAACAAAAAATATTTTTAAATTTTATTTACTACTCAAATACCTATTTACAAAGTTTTTACTATAAACCAAAAATATTTTTTTTATTCAACTAATTAAAAATAGACACCAGCATCAAACAAAAAAATATCTTAAAAAGCGGGAAATATTAGGATTTCCCCCAAAAAGATGGATTGGTAAAGCTATGAAATAAAACGAAACATTGACAAAAAAACTGAAAAACCAGATAATCTAATAACATCTCATTTTTTAGGAATGAAACTGGGAATAAGGAACTGAAAGGACCCAATGGCATTTCTGTTAGCACTCTCAGAAGTGAATGGCTGAGAAAATTTCGTTCCTGTCAAGTTTCTCTTGTAAGAAGCGAGATCAGTTGACTTCAACGTTAACTACCCCACACAAGACTGATAGATTTTATTTGTCTAACATAATAGATTTTGAAAAGAAAACAAGAGAGTAAGCGTAACTAATTATTCAAAACTATAAAAACTAAATAAGCAATTAAAATATTACAGAAAATGAATATTAGCTTTTCATATAAATAATGACCATTTCATTGAACATTAAGGGAGTTCTGTAAAGAAACGAAGAAGCTTTTTAAGATATTTTTGGTTTGATGCTAGTGTCTATTTTTTAATTAGTCGATTAAAAAAGTCCATTTTTGGTTTATAGTAAAAACTTTGTTAAGAGGTGTGTAAAAAATGTATCTATTGCGTCAGATTGAGAAAAACATTCTAAATTTTTTAGTTAAAGCTAATGTTATTTGATACCGATATGTTAGTAGTAAACAAAATTTAAAAATATTTTATGTTCAATTTTTTGTTTTTGTATTTTATTATTACTTTGGGCTTGATAAGATAGTAATACAAGATATTATTTATTTTATATTTTTAAAAGATATCTATCCTCGAAACGTAAAATTTGATATTTTTTTTTTTTATTAAACCTGCATAAATTTATTTTAGTGACTGTTATATGATATTTGTTTCTGTTCTGCAATATTCCAACTTATGTGGGTTGCATTAAACTTTTTTCTTAATATTTTCTCAGGAGTTAATCATTTTGTGTTACCTTTTTTTATTGAATAATTTTTAACGTTAATTAACACAGTCAGCAAACTTCCCAGCAAGCATGTATTAAAGTTTTTAATAATCCTACATAAATTTGGAAGAAAATGTTCTTAATAAGATCACAAAACTCTTGATAATGACTTGATATATATATATATATATATATAGATAAGTTATTTAAATATGCCCATATGCCAGGCTTATATTATGCAGGATAAAAATGCGTATATTTATGTGAACATTTAGTATTAACACTGATATCAGATGATTATACTGTATATATTTTAATAAGCGATATTCTTGGATAGTATATTTAGAACATAATCACACTACTTTGTAGGTATCTACTGAGGAAATATAATACATTTATATGAGCTGAGGAAGTGCACGCAGCTTACAAAAGTAGCGGGAACTCGCTTCCTTTCTGACAAGTAGGCTGTTTCCGGAGTCAACTTTCTCTACCTCTCCCACCTTTTCAACAACACTTTTATAACTTATATACCAAACATTTTATTACTTAAGTTATAAAAGTAATAAATAAGCTAATGTTTATTGATCAATTGTTTGTTGTTGGGCTTTTCTTTTGTTAGATGTTACCCGAGGAATAACTGAAAAAACATTGAAAATTACCTTTAAACGGTGATTTTTTTAATGATAATTTTTGGTATAAAAGCTATTATCTTAATTTTAATTAAGCTTCACCAAGCATATTAGAATTAATGAAAGAATCGCAATTTTCAAATAGATTGCTAAACTAATTAATTTCCCCATTTGTCGTCTTTTATAATTTTTGAGCCGGTCATGCTGATACAACCCATTCAAAACTCAAAAATATGAACTTTGATTTACTTTTACATTCGGAACTTTCTCAGTAAAAATCTTGAACAGTCAGATATACATATTATATACACTAAAGCGATAACGTAAGGCACTCCAGTTGTATTAAAATCTTTTCAGTTTACAAACTGAATTATTGCCATAGTGAGGTGACTCTTTTGCTAATAACGCATTACTCAGACAAAATAAAAACAACACAACTCAGGACATACTGCAATAAGGCCTATGAATTTATTATATTCTGCAAATTTTTTTAATAATATATCATTCATCTGGATAAATTTTTAAGTTGATGGAATTGTATAATTGATAAAAAAAATACACAAAAAACCCCATTAACTTCACTATTAAGAAAATATTAAACTTGCGCAATTTTATTTTACCTCAAACCAAAAATTTATTCAGTTTCTTTTGGTTGTTTTATTTTATTTAACACTTTTATGATCTATATGAAGTCTTCTGAATGTCATATGAAGTTTTTTCTTTCTTTTAAAGAGGAAAAAATTTACTTGAAGAGCTGGGTATAACCTCTACTTAGTTCTTCATTCAATATTTTAGTTAGTATCAATATTGTTAATAAATATGAAATTTTATTTAAATTTATGCGCGTTTAATTAGCCATCGCCAATCCTAAACTAGCTTATTGGGCAACGTATCTATCCTACAAGCTGCATGTTTCGTATCTTAGCCGAAAGTGTGACCAAAATTTTAAAACTTTAAAATTAACTCATCTAGACCTTTAAAAAAAAAAAAAATATTATTTTAGTCTGTTAATTATGTCCATGCCAAAATATAGGATAAAACTTTTTGATTTATGTCTAACTCATATTAAATATTTTAATAAAATACACCGAGAAAGTAGATCTTAAATATTTTTTATTCGAGAGAAAATAATTTAATTATTTCATAAACACAAGCAAAAGAATGGATTTGTTAAGAGTTGTGTTTAATGGGTGGTATTTAACAATAAATGAAATGTATTAACCTTGGATTTATACCAACTATCCTGTAACGTAGCCTTTATTGTTCCGCTATTTATAGAATATAACTTGTTTAATAACTTAATAGCCTAGAGATGGATATGAGCAAAAGAGGAGTATACTCGACTCAGCTGTTGCAGTCCCGTTCCAGAGAGAGTAGCGAACAGCTACAGGTGGTTAGCTCTCGACCAACGGGACCAGGTCCTTAACCCCACCCCCTCTAGTCATCCTGGACCATCTTCTTTCCCGCTCTGTCATTTACCTCGGGATATGGGTTATCGAATCAGAATGATAAAGCGATCATAGGGACATGCTAAATATAATTAAGAGAAAACACTTACATTCAAAGGCAGCTAAAGAAGGAAAACAAAAGAGCTATCACTAGAAACATGGTACGTTTAATAAAAAAGCACTACTATAACACCAAAAATAACAAAAATCAGCAACCCTGGAAAACAAAGGCTAATCAAATCTGCAGCTGCAATGTTCATAACCAGTTGATAATGCAAAGTAATTCGCCTAAAAGAAACTTTCTCCTTAATTAGGCTACTTCTATATTCATGCAGCTCCTCAGTTATTGGTATTAATCTGAGTGGTCAGCACAAGACGCAAACTCCTGGAAAAAACATGATGAGAACCCATCATATTTTTTCCAGGAGTTTGCGCATATTGCATAGTTCGCAATCTGCTTACAATTTATGTGTGTAAGCTAAAAGGCCATAACTACAAATCTCTATTCTATATTGGTATCTTTTTGACATACTTGACACTAGAAAAATCTAAGAGTGCAAAATCCTTTTATTGTCCGCCATCTTGCAAATTAAGAAAAAAATCGGATGTCATTAATATATTAAAAACTACCAACCGCGGGAAAAACATTGTGTGTACCTATATTAAAGTAAAGTAAATTTGAGCCCTAATAGGTCTTTATGCTTATTAGTTTCCGAGATAAAATTTTTCAAAAAACGAGGAATCACCATTTTGTAATTATTTTGGCAAATACCTGTTTTTCATACGAAAATAATCCTCATTAGCTGCTTTATGGATTATTTAAAGTAAATCTAATTATATATATATTATAATAATTATATTATATTATTATATTATATTATAATATAATTATATATTGTATATCTTAGTTCCCGAGATAGCAAACAACGAGAAATCACCATATTGTAACTTTATTTTACTAAATATAGCCGTTCTTCCTACTAAAATAATTATCATAAATTATTTATAATATTTAATAATCAATGGTTGACCGTAGAACTTATGAAGGAATGAGATTTCACTCAATTTCACTCTCCCTCCCCCCCTTGGAGCCCTGAAGAAAACCTGCAAAGTAGGTCGAAACGTCGGTTCCTAATAAATAGTTTTTACTATTTGTGTTCCAATTTTTGACCGCTTCCCGGACCATCTCATTCCTTCATAAGTTCTATGGTAAACCATTGATTATTCAAATAAATTATTTATAGTTCACTTGACAAGCTCTAATTTGAGTAGTGATATACTTCTGAACGTTAAATAGTTCCCGAGAAAAAGTTGTCAAAAATACATTATACATGAACTTGACATTATACAACTTAGATATCTCAGAAACTATCAGACGCACAGAGGTCTATTATCCATCCAATTAGAGCTAGTTAAATATAACATGACATAGTTTATAATGATTATCTTTGTGGAAAGAACAGTTTCCATGATATTTGCCAAAATACATTTAAAAAAATTGTGATTACTCGCTTATTAGAAGAAAAAAAAAGGCCAATATTTTTCAAGACTTTTAGTATGTCAAAAAGAATTCAAAAATTCAAATCCCGTTTTTGTGGAAATTATTTCAACCTGCCTCCAATTTTTTTCATAAATCTTTTCTACTAGTACTAAGTGTCTGATTCTCAGCTTCACGGTATTCTTATAAAATGTTCCAAACATTGATTGGCACCCCGACTAATGTCAGGCTCTTATTTTACGAGTAAGACCTCCCAGAAGCGCTTCCCAAACCTCAGGCATTACTCTGATAAAAACAACCAATTTTCTGTGAAGACAAAATTTAATGTGCCAGCCAGGATTCAAACGACGGCCATTTGCTAAGGAAGCTGTATCTACAAATTATCTTAACTCCCTAATAACACCCAAACAATTTTGAAATATTCAGTTTCCAGTAACAATATATATTTCTTATTTGTTATTGCTTAAATTCAGTTTATACAAATCATGGCAGTAAAGATGTTTATGATAAGAATCACGAAACCAAAAGTGAAAAAATTGTTTTTCGATTTTATTACTGGGAGGAGTTAACCAAAATCCACCAAAAATTACACTAAAATCGCCAATTAAAATTACAATTATAGATGGTAAATACAAGCCATAATTATATGATTGCTAAAAAAGATTTCATCTTCAAAAAAAGGCTTAACAAACAAAACAAGTAGGTAACGCCTGCAAGAATACAGGCAGAAGAAAAATAATAATTAACAGACACTCCACAACCCCTTGGCTACAGCCAGATGATGTCAAACATGCAAACAAAGCAGTTCCAATGTCAACAAATAGAACAACTATATTCCGATCGCTTATTCATCAAGCGATCAACAATTGTGGCTATCTCCTCATCAATTAGTTAAATAATTTATTGTTAATTGAAACTGTCCAACACTTCAGAAAGAAATATAATCCTTTTTTTTTTCAAAAGAGAAAGATTGATGATACACTTTATTCAATATTTATTTTTCCAAAAAAAAAAATATGACTATTTAAAGGAATTAACACATTTTACCAAGAAGGAAATGGTGGTTCGGGTGGTGGTCAAGAATAAAATGAAATAATTGTAACTATTTATTAAATGCTAACGTTTCGACAAAAATTTTAAGTCTTCATCAGGGCTTCACAACCAGTAAGTAGTCCAGTAAGGATAGGAAAAAAATAAGATAATAATTGCGTCTTATCCTACTAAAAGGTCCTGATGAATACCTACAATGTAAGTCGGAACGTAGACATTGAATAAATAGTTACAACTATTTTATTTTATTCCTAACTGCCATCCGCGGACCATCTTGATTTCCATACAGTCAAATATTAATTCACTAAATAACATATTTTAATATTTTTTAAAATTCTAATAATTGAGAGCAGTTACAAAAATAAAATATGAATACGAAATGGTCTCTAGATCGGTAGATAAAATTTTATTTCTTTTAGTTGGCATTTCTTTAAGGTAAAACAATTATTGTCAACGGGTAAATGCCACAAGAAGCAAACATTAAGGGATTCCAGTCTGCCAGAAGTAAAAAGATGATGTTTAAGTGAAAAGAAAACAGAAAAAAGTATAGAAAAATATTAAAGTACATAAAAAAAGTAATCAGCCATGTCAGATAAGTATAATGTGAATGAGAACCTAAAAATCGAGGATAAACCTTTATTAAGTAAATTACGTGATTTACTTTAAATTTTACTGCTCGTGGTAGAATTGCAGGAATATTATTTTCACAATTCTTCAAAACATTTACAAAAATAGTGCCACAGCTGTAATAAATGGTCTTGAGTCTATGAGCAAGGAAGAAACATTTTTTAGTGTATTTTTTTTGTAAAAAAACACTTGAAACGATCAATGGAAATATTCGCAAGCAAAGGAACTCGAAAAAAATTACTAAATCGCCTTTCTCTGAAGGTGATGAAACTTGTGAGGAGGGAGAGAAATCCCCCACCTGCTTCACAACTGGAATAAATACTGAGACAAAAGTTTACACAATTAGAGACAATAAAAATTGCGTAAAAATTACGCAATCATTCTACCTTCGACTAATTAACGCAGTAAAAGCGAATTAGGAAGCATTGGATAGAAGAAATCAAAGGGACCAGATTAGCATTATTTTAACTAAGAAAAAAATAAGCCAAATAAATAAAATACATATGACTATTCCGGATTCTTAACCAAACAATCGATTAAGGACCATATTTCCATATCTATTAACATATAACGGATCTTTAATGCAAAAAATATACTTCTGGTTTTTCACTGATGTTAGCACGATCATAAAGGCAGAATCTGTTATAAACAGGGAGACTAACTTTCTATTCAGAAGCATGGGGCGTAACAGATGACTTCAGGATAAAGAACGCAACGCTAAACAAGAATCACATAACCAGACAAAAGAGTCTCTCGTTATCTGATAATATACATTCATTTACATACAACTTAATGCTTATACCAAAGGATAAGAAAAGAAATATTTAAAATTAATAATTATTGCAGGAATTTTAAAATAAATACGAAATACGCATAACTACGATTGTACATGTTTTTCCTCAGACTGCAAACATTAGTGAATTCACCATACCAGTATATTAAGCATAAATTCAGTGAAATATTCCATACAAAGTCGAATAGGTTGAGTCACCAGGACCTGAAATGTAAAACTGCAGATTCACTGAGAAGGCTTATGCATTACTTCTTCAACTAGAGACTTTTGGGAATAAAAAAAGTGAACAATAGGGAGGATGTAACGGTGAGAAAAAATAGTAAAAGAAGCAAACAATAGCAAAAACTCAGCCTAACGCCTTCAGGCTTTTCTCAAATGCCCGTGTAAAAAACACAAAATAAGACGGTAACGTGAAGACTGGTGAAACGTTCGGAATCTTGCAGGAAACATATATCAGGTCTTCAATGGTTACTCAACAATAACCAGCCATTAATAAGCAGAGCGTTTGTTTATTTTTGACATATAAATTGAGATGGATTTTCAATATTAGAATTATTATCCGTTTTAATAAAATATTTGAAAAATAATGTACAAGAAAAATATATAGAAATGATAAAATGTATTTTAGACAAGCACTCATGTTTGTAAAAATGGAAAATAAAATAAAATTTGGCTAGTGAAAAGAGAACAGTGGTCCCCATTTAAGCATAACCCCCGAGCGAGGCGCTAAATACCTACAGTTCGTTCGACGTCCTTGAGTACTGGAATGTCGACAACCCAGGTCTTTCAGCCGATCTTGCAACCTCCAATCTTCTATTCCGGATAGTCTGACCGTTAACAAATATGGATCAGACCACCATCATTTGCGTAAAGCGGATTCGATTTTCACACTGGTGTCTTTTATTTTAAGGCGCTGCATGATAAAAAGTCCTATTAAATTTAAAATATTTGATGTGGGGACCGCATCCTTCCTTGTACGCCTATTAAACTATAAACCGTTGGCACAAAGAGTGATCCTGAATTTGGATGCTAGTTTCCGAAGATAGAAGTATCTCAAAAATAACTCGGTGTCGCTACGTGCATCTATTGACCACACACAAAAAGCTCTCATTCCGTTATTATATGTCGTTTTCTTTCAGTAGGTAAAAAGTTCCCGAAAGATTTCTTCGTGTTCCTTGACAACATTAGAACTGTGTATATCACTAGATAAAGCATTGGAAATCGACGGTGTCGACATTTTAAGTGGAAGAATCCACTTATATCTTATTCTTCGGTTGCAGACTTAATAAAATAATAAAACGTAATAAAATTATTTAATTTGAGTGAAAAAAAATGGCGTTTGGAAACTTTAACACCGAATCATATAATCTCTATATTTAATTTTGATATAAGTTTATTATGACTTTCGAGTAAAGTACCCCTTCCGGTTCATCAATTTTAACCAAAATCTAGTACATTATTTATATTGATATATAAGTCATATTTACCAAATTTAAGATGTTTTACATTATATTTTAGTACAATTTATTAAGGGAATAAGTTATGACCTTCAAGAAAAGAACCATTTCCGACGATCATGTATTGACCAAAAAAGGAGGTTCACAACTAGATTTTACAACAATCCCAAACAAATTTGTTTAACTTTCTACTGCGAAAGGTTATTGTGTTATGCGAAATACGCACGAACCAACTTACACACAGACGTCCCGACGAAACTAGCCAAACTTGATATTTCCGTTTAAATCTTATAATTTTTGGGATTACAATACTTCCTCTACTGCGTACAAGAAAGTAAAAATAATACTAATCAGAGGACAAAATTTACAGGTAATCCCTAATCCTATCTATATTATATAAAATACTGTTACAAACGCAAATGGATAGAATGCCGCTATATTTCAGCTTTCATAGTCTGCAATGAAGTAAGTTAAACAGAATATTTCATATATAATTTTTTTTTTTTTTGGAACAATATCTTGAACACAAATAATTTATAAGGATCAGATAAACATGTTGGATCTGAAACGAGAACATTGCCGCCCGTCCTTGGCAGTAGCTAGCTGAGATAACGGAGAGGGAATAAATGATCTACACGGCTCTATTTCGTCAAGCCTTTGTCAACATTGAAAGCCAATCAACACTTAACAATAATCTAAAATTTGCATCGGATCAACCGTATTTGGATTCGACAAAAATATTTAAAATGGAACCCAAACATTTTTAAGATGGAAAACAGTGAATGTAAAATTTTTAATAGAAGATTTCAAACACGAATACTCGTTTGAATAAATAAAAATGTATAAGCAATGTCTTAGGCTAAGCATCATGTAAGACAAGGAGTTCTTGCATTGATTGCAACAAATCTATGTTTACAAAGCAACACTAATAAAGATAAGATAATATTTGAAAATGAAAGAAGTGTTTTAACTGGAATAGCAAGAGTTTCATATAATGCGATCTGTTATACTATCCATTTTAAGATAAATAAGTTTTTCAAAATTTACTGTCGTAGTAAAACATTACAAAATTTAAAAAAGCGTGAGCAGCAGAGCTTCGACATTAAGGTCGTATTTTTATACTGAAGTAAAAATTGAAAAAACCAAAATGGCGGGGGTGGGAGAAAAAACTCGAGACCCCAAAAGGCACTTCTCAAATGACAACTCAAATTTTCAACCCTCTAACTCAATTTGGAAAACAACCATACATGCCGAATTTCAGCTAATTTCATCTAAAGAGGGCCGTTGGAAGGGCCCAAAATGTAGGAGGGGACACACAAACAAATATATATATATATATCCACACACAAATACACACCAGACATCCCCGAAAACCCCAAAATCGTGATTTAGGGGGACTTTGAAATGAATATAAAATGTATCCCCACCAACTCCGTTGGCTTTCGATACAGTGCGAAAGTCTATTATTTTTCGGGAAAATTCGACTACAAAATAAAATGAGGGACCTATGTTCTGGGATATTATAATTTCACAACTAATACTATGGTCTCTGAAATGGCTCAATCTAAAATTGACCATTAGAAATATTTACTTTTTGGTTATATGATGATTTATGCGGAACGAAAGAGGCACACTGGTTAATAAAAATAAATTGAATGTCAACATCTACAAGCAGCAATAGTAACCAAAAAGCTCTAATATTAACATTCCATCCACATTTTTATTCAGAAAGTGAGAAAATAGTGTAGTTTGATTGAACTAAATACTGAAAAAACACCAATTAATTCTGCTAAAGAAGTTGCATAAGAAACATTTTCCAATGTCTGATTCTTATATGGGAATTTCTTAAAAATTAATACTTTTTAACGAGTTGAAATTTTTGGGAAAAATATTTACTTATCCGCATCTTACCCTTTCGGGTGATTAGCGGGCTATAATTCACAAAATTATATATTGTTTAACATATTAACATGACCTAAAAATCTTAAATGTTCTAGTAACGTGTTCTGCATTGTTATTCAGCGCTTCTGTTATTGTGGAAGGTATGTTATGTCTTAGACATGTTGGAAAAAATATAAAAACGATGTAAGATCGAGGTGGTATACAATGAATTGAACTTAAGAGATCATTATCCTACAATGATTTCTTTCCTCTCATTTTTTAGCGTTCATCATGGCTAAAACGATAAAACTGATTCGACAGGGCTTTTAGAAATAGGGTACAAAGACAACGGTAGAACAATATATTTTACAAAATCCATTTTCGAACTCAGGGAGTACGCTTTAGGCAGTGGGAATAAAACTGACTAGCTATCACATATATCAATAAAATACTTAAGTGCAATAACGTTTTACGATTTATTGCTTACGCTTATCCAAATCTTATCACAGCAAATTAGCACTTATTGCAAAACCAGTTACACAATCACTAACTAAAAACTATCCCAACATTGCTAACAATAATATCCAAATGACGCCAAATTCTAGAACAAAATATATATTTCTTCGTATAAATCTCTTTAATTATTTGTCAACATCTTCGGGACGTACTATTGAAGATTAAGTGGTCAAAAATGAAGCAAAAATATAATTTATATTTATATCTATATTTATTAAATAGATATAGTAAATATAAGAAGAATATTTTGTGATAATCCATGCAATAAAAAATGTTTCCATGAACAATTAAAATACAATATGTTCGTTAAACGGACCACTGGTTGTTTTAACCAAACTTAATGGTAAGACACCGGATTTTCGTGCACTAAAAAAAAATAATACTGTTTAAATTCTTGCGGTAAGAACCCAAAAATGTATAAAACTTTGTATACATAAATTTATATAACACCTAAAACGTACACAAATGTTATATAGATTTAATAAGGAAATAAAAAATAAAGTAGAATTAAAAATAATTCACACGTATACGAATGTAATTAATAGAGGTTTAGTTCAAATGTCCAAGAAATTTTTTTTATGGCGATCAATAAATATTTATAATTCATTGCAATAATTTTTATTAAATTTTATTTTCAAGTAGGTCCATATTATACAATCAATCCAATTGTATGCTATTAAAATAAAAATACATTTTTTTGACGATGAATTGTTTAAAATAATAAATATTTATAATTCATTACAATGACATATTTCTTATCTAAGAAATCCACATATTAATTTTATTTAGCTCATTCTTTAACTTTACACATTTGTTTCATCATTCAGTTTATTCTCCTATATTTATTCTAATGTTAGTAAGTGCCTACTCATTCTGGTTTATAAAATTTGTCAGATTACTAACTTTATATTAATTTAATTATTTTCCTTATATATACTATTCTTGTTATTTATTTTTAATATTTTAATTTCTTATTTTTTTTTTTACTTCATGTCAACGTTTTTAGTTTTCTGTTAATCTTCCTTTGTTCTTTATTTTTTTCTTATCTTGTATCTCCAATCTATTTAAGCCCCGATGATAAGCCGAATTTTGACTTTTAAAAAAAAATTTGTTGTTTTTAAAAAAGTCAAAATCGTTCTGTTTTAAGGTCGGCCCTGACTGATTACTCTGAAAATCCAAATTCCTGAAAGAATAATGGAAATCATAATTATTTTAAAAAATGTTATTCGGTTTAAATAACCGAGTATGGCTATCGCAGTATTATAAATATCATTGACAGTTGCAATATAAACGAAACGTTTTCTTCTCATAAAGAATAACAAGAAAAAAAATATACAAACTTTGCCAATAAACTATAGGAACAACACATAACGGGTATGGCACATAGTACTTACATATACAGGGATTTAAGAATTAAAGTAACACCCGAGAAGATCCCTTTATGATAGTAAAGGATCAATCCAACGGAGGGCGAACCAGAGGTCATGTCGATAGCTAACCAGCACGGTTAGTTAAAGTAAAACAGGCAAAGTGCGCACTAGATTTTACAATGTTCGATTTTGAATCATAGTAATATCTTTATTTTTTAAGCTATTTTTTAAAAATGTTCCTAAGGCGATTACTTTATATTACTTATAATATTACTTTCAAATCTAAGTTTCAATAATTATGTGATTAGGGGGTAAGTGAGAGTTGCCTTAAGGGACTAGTGAGGAGGTATCTGGTAGACTCATTACTCAAGCAGTAGCGGTTGTGGGTAATGTGCAAAATAGTTCATTTCCTGAGAAATTATTATACAGATGTGACCATCAAAAAAGTTGAAACTTATCTGAGATTCATATTTTATAATTTTCAGGAAGTCATGAAAGCGGGATCTAGAACATAACTGAATAAATATATTGAAAAGAAGGACTGTGTCAGTGCGTTAGTCCACAGTTGCCCCCAACAAAGCACGATAGAGGAAAGTGTGCACCACATGCAATCGCCCCACAACATAGATCAGCACTTACCCCTACTATCATGTTATGCCCGACCAAGTGCGGACAAGCGATTAAAAACAAGAAAAATGTACAGGAGAAATATACATCACAAAGAATTTTGAAGAATAGCACCTGAATGTTCCATTTACCGCAAAAATTAAAAAAACAGCCCTAGCAGACCAGTCCGTAGAGGAGCAAAACAGGGGAGGGGTGTAAGAAGCAAAAGCTGAGGTAGAAGTTTTTAGTTTTATAAATTATACATATGGCTGAACCATGTAAAAAACAAAAATGCGAACAAGGGTGATTCCAGGAAAACTTTTAGCAGCAAAAAATTTCGAAATTTTTGGACTTTTTTTTTCTCACGTAATTCCTAAATGGTGCATTCTACCGCAAAAGTTATGTTATACCGAATTAAAAATCATTAAATTATGCGACGAATGAGAACCAAAACATAATAATTGCGTTAAGTGGTGAGGTCTAAAACAACGAAACGGCGATCTTTTCCAACTTTGTCAATATCTGTATATGAATCTGTAGTTTGGAAATGAGTATTTTAACAGAAAATCTGATAGAAAAAAAGTTTTAGAGCAAAAAATTTGGCGTCCACTGAGTACCAGAACTTATAAATTCGGTCAAGTATTAGATCAATAGATATTTCGAATTTTAAAAACTGTTACAGGCAAAATATACAGGAAATTTAGCGTTTTTTAAAATTTATAATAACACATGTTTACCACTTGAAGTGCACTGGTAGAAAGTTACAGAGAAAAAAAAAAAAAAGTGCTTTTTCCTAATGGTTTTTCAAGATGGCAGAAAACGCACGAGACAGAGGAGGTCGAAAACTTTAATTTTTCACGAGAAGGGAGATAAATATAACATGCCGAAAAATCGAAATTACTCCACCCTGCTATAATCCAAAATTATACCTCTACTCGGCTAATGTGCCAACTGCTGTAGATCGAGAGATAATCAATTTCGAGGTTGGGATACTTGTCCGAATTTAAAAATTCTGGCATTCAGTGGACGCAAAATTTGATGCTCTAAAACTTTTGTTTTATGCGTTATTCTCTTAGAGTACTCATTTCCAAACTACAGACAATTGCGATATGTGAGGGAGTGAGGATTTTAATGTTTAAAACGAGTTTGTATTATTGTTAACATGAAAGCTAACCGCTGATAAAACAATCTAAGACCACGCTTTATCAAAATTAATTAAAACAATTCTGCCAGATGTATCAAAAAAATGCCCGGTTTCTCCACGGGAATATGATTTTCCTATTTTGAAGAATGAGCCATATCTGTATAGCGAGCGGAAGGCGACCACTAATTAAAGCAGTAATGATTTTAGTAATCCCAATGAATAAGATTTTTTGACGCCGTCACACAAATTCAAAGTTTTGGGAATATTTATTTATAATTTTTTTAAAGGAATTTTAGAAATGAAATTTAATTAAAATTGAATTTTTTAACGCCCTAACAGAAATGGCATACAAAATCCGCGTCATCAGTCAGCATATTACAGAGAACAGAATTAAGGTCAAACGCTTAGTACCTACGTAAATAGCATATTTTGTAATATTTGGCATTAATCAATATAAGAATGACTATACTCATATTATTAGCAATATTAATATGCATAATATAGTTCAAAGTTGCTATAATAAAATAGTAAGGAGCAATGAATTTCACTTTTTACTTCCTTTTACGCAGTAAAGGATGTATTGTAATCGCGAAAATTTTCGGTTTTCATATTTCAACGAAATATTTATTTTGACCATCCCTGAATCCATTTTGGCTAGTTTCATAGTGGCGTCTGTATGTGCGTTCGTTCGTACCTATCTTGCATAGCTCAAAAACGGTTAGCCGTAGAAAGTTAAAGTTTTATATTTAGTATTGTTTTAAAATCTAGTTGTGAACCTCCGTTTTTGGTTACTGCATGATTACCGGAAGTGGTACCTTACTTCAAGGCCATTATTGATTTTCATCAAATATATTAAAATATAATGCAAAACATTTTAAATTTGGTATACAAAACTTGCATATTAATATAATTATCATAATAAATTTTGGTTAAAATTGGCAAACCGGAAATGGTAGATTACTTGAAGGTGGTATTAGATTTTTATCAAAATTTATATTAAAATGCAATGTAAAACGTCTCAAATTTGGTAAATTAGAGTTTTATATCAATATAAATAATATAATAGATAACATATCTTGAGTCCATGCAATCCATTCCTTACATATTGTTCATATCACAAAAAAATGCCAGTTTTTGAGTAAATCTTACTAAAATGAGAATAAGCACAAAAATATTTCTTTATTAATAAAAATATGAACTAAAGGATTCAACAAAAACTCCCAACTTATAACGAACTTTTGCCTATTCCCTAGTCATAAAGAAAAAAATAAACTCATGGTGGTCGATTTCGATAAGATAAAGACTATGTGAAAGCTTTTGGAGGAAAGGAATTGAAAATAGTTCCACACGTTGAGAGAAAAGTGTAGAAGTAAAAATATAGTAGGATAAAAATAAAATATGCCAGATTTTTTTTTCCTTAAGTAGGAGCCTCAATAATATTTTACGACAGAACTAATTTGACGCCGCCACTTTATATTTCTTCTGACAATAGGGGTTGTGCCAGTTACAAGTAATGAATAATGTGATAAAAAAATAAGTCCGATAAACATTACAAACGTAGGCCCTGCTTCCCGCACCCTAGATAAAAAAAAAATAAAATAAAAAAAATCAAGCAGGGGACGACACTGGCTGAAGGAGACAGTGTTGCCTCCCGTCACGGCAACGCTGCCTTAATACACGCACAATCTTCAATAGCGCTCGACTGAATTCTTTCTTAATTGAGAGAGTCTGTATGTTTATCCAATAACGCAAGTGTTAATCGCGTAAAAATTATTTTAAAGTATCTCGAGCGTGATATATCTGAATTTTCCAAAGCTCACAATCTTTCGCAAAATGTAATGGACTTGGGCAGTTGTATGATAAAGAACGTTCAAGAAAAGATAATCATGAAATACGGGCAAACTTATGCAAATCCTGCAATGATAAAACAAATAAAATAATGAGTAAATATTCGAATTCGATTTACATTACATATTATTGATAAAGACAAAAGTAAAATGCATTTAAAAATAGCCATACAAAATAATCATTACAATTTGAAAATCAAATTGAATCCATCTCTTTTTTTAAAAAGTGAACAACGTAAAAGGTATGAGAGAAATAAATAAAGACTAACAGGGTTAGGTTATTAAGTAGCCCTAATACGGTTTACGATCGCTTCCCGCCCAACCATGGTGGCTTCCCACCAACCCTCTTCCAATAGGGGCAAAAGGTCCGTACCCTTCTACATTGTATTATCTTATTTAACCTTACGAACCAATAGGATGATTATGATTTCTTTATTAAAAAAAAAAAAAAAAGTGAATAACAGCACTAAGAGTAGAGATAAAAATTGCAGCAAATACAATAATGTTAATCAAGTTTAATACTGCTGATAAAATTAATTTTATGATCCTTTTGCACAAAACAAAATTGAACAAATAATAATATAAATTACTGATGAATTAATGAGTTATTCAAACGATTTTCAACATCAAAGAGATAAAAGAAATTATTCATCCAACTCTAGAGACGTTTTGGAGTCATGTAATGAAGAATTCTTAAGGTTGGAATTGCTTACAGGCGCCTGAAATAATTTTTTTCTCACTTTCCCATGTTTATAATTTAGTCAGAATCATTTCACTGAAAAATGTGATTAACAAGAAAAGGGAAGAATAAAAACAAAAGAAAATTACAAAAAGAAAATCTAAAATATTTAATAAACTATCATCATTAAAACAAGCACAGAATGCTCAATCACCAAAATAAACATTTAGAATAATAATTAAATAAAAATGTGATTTATTCAACATCCTTTGCTTAATTAAATAGATGTTAAAATATGCCTGTAAATTCTTGATTTAAATAACGGCAATGAAAAAAATAAATCTTAGTAAGACTGATAATTAAAAAGTACCAATATTTACTACAAAAAAATAATAATAATTTTAGATATTAGATGAAACATTTGGAAAATTATTAGGGGAAGGGCAATAGCATGGAAAGGCAAATTTTTATTGAAAATGTTGATGTGTAACACTTATTTGACAGAGAAAAATTTAAGATTTGAAATAAGCTGAATGATTTTTTGATTTAGAATATTAATCTTAAAAAAATCTTTGTTTTTGAGAAGTGGATATATTAACTTTTGATAGAAAACTCCTTGATCAAGGTTATATTGCATTTCTGATTTATACTTAAATGAAAAACAAATTTACTACCAGTAAAAATTTTAAAAAAATTCTGGATACCACCAAGCCCTAGGATCAAATGGTTAGATCCTAATTATTGGTTTTAGGGCTTTCTAATGTCATTAAAAAGGTTTAGTTTTTAGAGCAATTAGGGTTTGAGGCAGTAGGTGTAAAAAGGGCACTCAAGCAAAAAATGTTTTATGAGAAAAATGAATTTGAAAATTTTAATCAACTGCCATTTTTTCATTTTGAGATGTACATAATACTACTATCAAATATAACTATCTAAAAACAACATTCAAACATGGTGCTGTCATCTAAGGTTTAATTGTTAGAAATGTAATTTAATAAAAATGATTCAGTGTGCCCTTTTTGAAGAAACTGATAGTTGATACCTAAAGAGGAAAATTGGAACTGTAGGTAGACTGTCTGTTTCAGGAATATTTTTAAAAAATAAATATTTATTTTTCTTAAATAAAAAGTTATTCTTGGGCAAATTGAATATTTAATGTTAAATAGAAAAAATGTGAAATTTACTATAAAAAAAAGTTAATATGTACTAAAAACTATATCAAGTCTTTATTGTAGCCTGAGTAATTCTTCCAAGTTCTCTGAATCACTGCGCAAAACTGTGGTCATCTCAAAAAACTGTTCAATCCACCGTTTACGATTTGCAACTACATAGCACATGAGGTCCTCCACATCTTTCATATTCTTTGCAGCAATTTCAGGATGGGTGACTTTCGATAAAGTCAATATTTCTCTTTCATTGGAGTTCTTGGGTTTTTGAATCTAGAGAAGACATGTGGAGTATAAGTTTTGCAGCAGCATATGTCTTTACGTTCATATCTCACCATTCAATAATTTTAAATGGCAAACTTATCACATTTTCGAAGCAGTTAAAGGTTTATTCGCCTCACATTTTTCTTTCTGTAAAGGTCTCTTCCCTCTACTACCACTCCTTATAAGTCCACTTGTAACAACATAACTCATATTTGAGAAAAAAACGAACACAAATATTGAGAAAAACTAAACTAACCACAAGGAGTTGTTGGTTTATATGTAGAACTAACTCAAGACAAGTGATCTTCAAACAGCACTCACTGGATTTTTGAGATATTAATTTGAAATTTGAGAATTCAATCAAAAAGATAATTCTGACGACATAGGAGTAAAAAACAAGTTCTCCGCAAAAAGGGCACATGATCTTGTTTGCTTTTCTTGAACCTACCACATCAATTACTAAAATTGGTAAAAACCATGTTGTGTAAAATTGCATAATCAAAACAAATAGCACATGGATAGATTACACACTCAGATCAAAACAATATCAGCTAAAATATTGAGATCTTTTAATAAACAGTTTTTACGTATTAAGCTATATGAACTAACAAATATATATATATATATAAATATCATGGGTTGGGTATCAATATATTGTTAAAAATGTTTTTTTTTGTTAATAAAATTTTACATTAAAATTGAACAAGTAATTATGTTATAATCTCAATTTTTGAGTTGAAATTGTTTTGTCTGATTTGTTTAGTCTGGAGTGTATCATAAACTTAATAATATTTATAACAGTTAAAAATATTCATTCCTTACTAAATCTTCAACGGAATAAACATTTTAATCTTTCAATTATTCAAATACAAATAATTAAAATAAATCACAGCATTTGACTAAATACTAAGCTATCTCTGTAAACGTAAGCTGGACAGCTCTAAAGTAGTGAGATAAAAAAAAATTTAGTACTTACCAGCGGAAAGAAGTTCGGGAGCAACAAGAGAAGACAAGTCCGGTTCCTCACCATACCAGAATATCCAAAGTTCTTTGGCGGCAGCCAATGATAGGGGAGGATGGTGGGACATTTGAGGAGGAGGAGGAGGTGGTCCGGTTAGCCCGAGCTGGTCGAACATATCTCCAGGGGAACGAGAGGTGGGAGCCACGACCCGTCGCCAGACACAAAGCATGTCTGCCGAAATACACTTCACGTATGAGGAAAGGACAGGGTCCTCGAGGGGATCCGAAGGGGGATTTCCAGGCTCGCCCCATTCTCCTAAACCTCCTCCAACCCATACCACTTTACGCCACTTGATCCCGCATAAGTCGGTCTGAAAAAAATTTAAAAAATACCTTAAATGACAAACCACATATATAGATTCTTAAAATTATTTATTGATGGTGATACAACTTTTTATCAAATTCTACAGAAGATTCTATCAGATATTAATATTATCAAATGCTAATGCTGATAACTCTTCATTTTTGACAAAACAAACTAGTTCTGTAAAAACTAGAGCTGATTGCAATTATTATCTTGTATACATATAAGTATTAATTGAGACACAAAAAGACTTGGGCAGTCAAAAACAAGATTGCAGAATAGAGTGGAAAAGGATGCACAAAATAAATCTAAACACCTGATGTTGGATTGGTATGGCACAGGACAGAGTTGAATGGCAGAGGCTACTTTAGGAGGTTGAGAATCAGTTGTGAATTTTTGTACTGATAATGACAAAACTAATATTAAGATATTACAAACACTCGTCTATACATTCACTGTATACAAATATAATAATAAATTAAATATCTAAATAATAAATCTCAGTAAAATTTCTGAAACAGGTTTAAGAAATAGAGGTTTTAGACACCAAATGGACCACATAAAAATATTTATACACATAGAAATATACAAGCTAATGTTAATACTGAAAATGTAAAGGATCAGACTAATGGAAAAGATATACTCAGCAAGGTTACTGCTTTCTATTGCTTTCAATTTACTACAGACACTATCCATGCACTTATTACACACTAATAAAAACACAAGACACAAAAATCAGTTTTTTTTTTTTTTTTTTTTTTAAAGTGGAGGCCACATTCATTTAGTAATTGATTCTAAACAAAGTAATCTGTAAGAAACCAATGGTAAAACAACATGAACTATTGAGATTTCTAATTATTCGCCGCAGAGACCTCTTAATATGAATATTTAGATGATTATTTTTTCTTATTAAGAAAACTAACAAAAATTACTCAAGATTAAAAACAATTTATTACTTTAAACTAGTAATAACCAATAAAACATTATTATATGCAAACATCTCTAAAAATACAGAAGTTTTTAAGTGTTAAAAATTGAAGAAAAGATCATACTTAGGTTTCCTATTCCTGGCTATTAATACAATGATAATAAACAAAGGCAATATAAATTAAAACATTATAAAAAAGTTTATAACAGTTTTATAACATTTTAAAAATATCAATATTAAAAAAACTCAACATTTTCCCCAAAAATAAAAACTAACAACTAATTTAAGTACAAATGCCTTTTAATCCGAACTATTTGTTTTTTCTTCATAGGTCTTTGTGTAAACAATAAAGTTGCAATAGAAATAAATTAATACATCAATTTTTTTTTTTTTAAATAATTAGACTATTTCAGCAGATTACTTCAATTACATAAATGAAATACAAATTAATCATAATATATATTTTAACACGAGTTAAAATAATTCACGACACATCAACAAGATAGAAAAATTCAGGCAGAAAATACAATGCACAAACGGCCATGAAAATAACAAAATAAAAAATTCCAATACCAGACACTGGATGATTTATTACAAATTACTAACAGGAGAAAAAGTAAAACTTAGATAATAACTACATAAATGAAAGATAAGCAATCCATCAAGAACTATGATAAATAAATAAATTATTAGTGCAAAAACAAAAGAACAACTAAACAAACCTTAAAATTTAATCAATTAGGATATAAAAATTCATAGAGTAATAATAATTCAAGACAATAATAAATGGAAGTAAAATAGGCTAATATAATACAAATAAATCAATATCTAGAACAATAATAAACAGACAAATCCAAGATAAACAAACAGCACACATATCTAAAAGAACAACATGAGAGAATCCAAGTTGATAACGAATATATTCAATTATCAGTTATTGAATTATTCAACACTAAGAAGGTTAAAGTATACATCATGGAGAAAATATAAATATCATAAACGTCAATATAAAAATCATTTGATAAATTACAACCTACTGCACAACATATGCCTGATATTTATTATAAATAGGAATTTGGTAGAGAAGAGTAGGAATGTATTAAAATTAAAAATTAATGCCTAATTAAAACAATAATGCCTAATCGAAACCAACCGGACATTGCCAAAATAAAAAAAAATAAATTAAATTAATTGCATCACAAATTCAAAAGTACTTTCAATCTTGACTCAAAAAAGTTATCTCACAAAATTATTCATCAGGGCACCTGAAAGAGTCTCAATTGTGTTATACTAAGTCATTGACCTGTTTCATAAGGGTTGAGAAGCAAAAGGAACATTTCTAAACAGCTAAACCCAACAAACAGTCCAGAGGGTAAAAGTAATAAAATAACATTTAAAATAAAAAATGGATAATTTTAATCTAACTAAGAAAGCTTCAATAACAGAAAATTAAGCCCTGAATCTTATGGCCACAGGAGAGCAGCACACACCAACCTCAATATGTAGACCTACTTTTAAAGTTATCTTACTCTGCAAAGAAAAAATATTAACTAGAAGAACATCAATAAAAAATAAATAAGATCTTAAGAACACAATTTAAATGATGGCACAAACCGGATTTTTTTCATGCATAAAAAAAAATGTACAAGGAAAAAGAAAACAAAACATACATATAGAAATATTAACCATGAATATGGACCAAACCTTAAACATAAATATACACAACTCAACATAAATTAGAAGAAATTAATTAATATAACCAACTGACAGATTATTATAAACAATTACACGGTTCAAAATATGGACATACAGTAAACATATTGTTTACTAGTACCTAATCAACCAAAGACAGTATCTAATCTGAAATTACAACAGATTACAATAGGTATTAACTAATAACTATGATTTTACTTGAAGAGAATAAAAATACCTGTTAAAAAATTGTAACAATAGAATATAAATCTGATTACCATTTTAATGAATAAAATTACACAGATCCCATAAACATATATTTAAAAAAATTGGGTTCTGTACAAAACTTAAGAAACATTTGTGTTCAAGGCTAGATTCTGACACCTTTAAAATTCTGAGGTTACCAAACAGAAACAAATTATGGCTTATCAAAAAAAGATAAAACAACCAACGTTATGGCCGAAATGAATTAAAATATACTTGAAAAATACTGTCATCAACTGTTAAATACCTTCAGCGTGACACAACGCTCTGAGACTACAGATTACGTTTCAACAAATTGCTAAACATTCCGATGGAAATCGTGAACAACTCTCAAAAGGACTGAAGTATGAAAACAACACAAAACACTACCGAATACATAGTAACTATACGAAATATGAAAGTTCGTAATATAAAACTAGGCTAGACTAATACAAGTTAGCTTACCAGTGCAAAGAAATTAGTGTGGCAATCCTCCAAACTAGCCCCGTTGGTTTGGTTATTCGGGTTGGTCATGCTTTATCCATCTTAAATTAAAACTAAAGAGCCACTATACACCCAATTAACTACTTAAATCCACAAAATCCAAAACGTTACTGTAGACCCATTGAGAAGGGTTTTCTCCTTCAATGGCGACTGGAAAATGGCGGATAGATAGGACAACAAGCGCAGCGCTTCGGCGCATTCTATTGGTCAATATTGATCACGTGGTATTAAGCAATACTATCATGGCTGCACTCATAAAGCATGGGCTGTCAAAAAATAATTTTAATGAAATTAATTCATTATTAAGGAAAAGTTCTATCGTAAGTTTTCTAATATTTACAAATGCATTATTGTTTTTAAGTCATGAAAATAAGTTATTTTGTATGCATTCCTCCAAAGTGTTCTATCAGCAGTTTTATCAGTGGACATTTGATGTTTGTTTACAAATGATTTTCTTTTAGATACCTTGTCGAAATTATGCCAAAAAGATAAAACAAAAGCTTAGAAAGGTCGAAGTACCTGCTACTCGCACATTACAATCTACTGAAGATTCTTTATCAGCAAAAGGGTAGGTTATATTAAAGTTGTTTATTTTATTTACATATTTGAATGTTTTCTAGTCATTTAAAAATTATTATTGAATATCAGGTTCTTGAGGTGTCAGAAAAGCTATGAGCCTCCAGCAGACTTAAGTAATCGTTTAGAAGATATTTTTAGAAATGTATTGGGTGCACAAGCTGATAGAACTGAACCTCTCCACAATCCTTCTTTAAGATACAGTTTGTTTGCTGCCTGTTTCGAAGAATTTAAGCATGGAATTCCTAATTCTATATTGCACATGATTAGGACTTACGGTATCAGGACTATATATCTTTAATTACTTGAAATAATACTCTTTTATTAATTTCACAATTTTTGTATGAAATTTGTGTTTAGCTGATTTGTTAGAATTCTATCAGACACCCGTTGACAGCACACTACCTATTGAAAAAATGAAAAAGATTGAATTGCCTCCAAATCTTCATATTCAACATGAACCTTTGCGATTTTTACCTGGTAAGTGTTGAAACACATTGGCTTTTAATGAATGTTATCTAAACATAATGTAATAATGCTTAATGTATACTTAATTATTTTCAGATGAGGATGTCATGTTCAATGGTCAAACTGCTTTCCCTAAAAGCAATACATTGGTCACAGGATTGAGAACAAGAAAGAAATTTAAAGGACATAAAGTAACAGAAATCTGGGATGTTTATTGAGCGCAGCATATAAATATGTATTTATTCAATGTAATATTTTCACATTTTAAGTAAATAAATTAGGAAACATGTATAAAAAAAATATTGTTTTATAAATGAATCAAGTTATGTGCAATCATTTTTAATTTAACATGTTACCATAACCTATTATACATATTTACAAATTAACAATCACATGAATAAATAATGATCAAGGGCCACAAAAAAAGGCTTACCAATATTTTATAGATACATAAAATATTATAAGATTATTACATTTATATAACTTAACGATGTGAGAACATATTTAAAGAATCACAGTTCTGCAAATGTATCATATACAGTTTATTTACATGTTTGTATTTCATAAGATGGAAAGTAAAAACTATTTTTTCTTAAAATAAATAATCTATCTATATATAAATGGATAATCTTGCGATAAATGTGATTGCACATCTATATAATTTATACACAGCGTAACTACTATATACACTAAATACACAGCATCACATTATCACTTCGGAAACTTGAATATTCCTCGCTTCAGACTTTTATTTTCTCCTGGCTTAAACAAAAATTAAAAAGAAAAATGTATATGTTAGAAAATAAGTTACACATAATTAAAAAAATCAATTATTTGAAAGCATAGTGATGATGGAAATAGGGCATTAGGCTGAATTTTGGAAACGAAAAGAAAAAAGAAGAAAAGTCACTTGTACAAACACAGGTTTAAGAGAGTGAAAGAAGGCGTGATGAACAGAAGAAGACAGTAAAATACCGCACAGGATTTGGTTTGGGAACTAAACATTGCACAACTTGCTTCAATAATAAATTGTGAAAAATAATGTTTATTATATATTGACAACATATAAAAGGATAGTAGAGTAAGATCTCAAACATCCAGCCCTGTAGCGGGATTGGTAGGGCCGGATTATTGAAAAAGCCATATTGTATATTGTAAAAAACAAAAATTAATGTGAAATCTTCATATAATTACCTACAAGAGCTATTTGAAACATTTAAAAAAAAAAAATTATGGTAATTTGTAATGTAAAGAATAATAAAAGTCACTATTATAACGTTAATGTGGCATTGCACTTGCACCATGCTTTGACTGTATAGGACATTCGCTGGTGATAGATTAAATATGACATACTACAGTCACAGACAGCTGATGAAAACACTACTTTTTTCAATACACAACTATTATATTAAAGTACTGTCTCCCATTCCTACAGACATACAGAGACATTAAAACATTGGATCCGCCCTAAGAACGCCAAATTACTTGACATGCAGGACTATCGAGAATGTAGTGCATCATGTAGGTCAAAAACTTTTTCTGAAGTTGTACTTACTTTTTTTTTTTTAATGAGAAATAAATAGAGATCATTTATATACTCCTTGTAAAAATAATTGAGGCGGAAATACCAGAGCTTGAAGGAGCATTAGTACAAGAAAATGGAACACAGTTCAGATAATTTTGTGTTCAATATTCGTCTGGATCATCAAAAATTTATTCATATAACAGAAAAACAACAGATTTTGAAGTTTCATAAAAATAAACAAAATTATTCTAAAATGGTGTTAGCACATTTCCTCCCATCAAAAAAAACTTTAAAAAGTAAATTTTTTTACCGTCACATCTCATGATTTTAAACCATACATAAAATACTGTAAAAAATAAAAGGAATTATTATCAGTGTATGTAAAATTTATATCTTGGCCTTGGAATATTTATTGCCACCTACATGATTATTAAGAATCTACAGGTTGTCACTAATTTAAAACATCTTTTGAATATTAAGCACTAATTTATTTCTTTTATAGTAAAGTAGGTCATTAGTGATAAACTCTAAATTTGGCATTAGAGGCACTAAACCTGACTGTCTAGTAAACAAACTCATCAAGTTTGTGACAAAATCTACATTGATCATCTTAATTACAATAGTGTGTTGATTATGGGGAAAATTAACGATAAAACTTAAGAAAAAAATGCCATTAACTTACTTGACTTGATATTTTCATATATTGCAAGAAATTACTGCCTTTTCTTAGATTTACGTTATATCTTTTGGCTATACTCTGTTATAGCTATTCATGCATAAATTTTAATTCATTTTAAATATTTTCAAAATGAACTTAAAAAGAAGTTAACTAAGTTAGAAAAAAAATGTTCATGAAGTGCATTGTGGATTTTATTAATATACATTAAAATGATGTATAAATGTGTATATACATATATATATATATATCTGAAATGCCATTATATTTTTTAAATAAATTAACACGCATAAAAATATTTTTTTTTTTGGCTTTAGTTGTCGATAAAAATTTTCATAGTCATAAATTGAATATTTATAATTTTTCCACCAATTATTGTTGTTTGGATCTCTTGGAAAATTGTAATACTGTTTTACTGAAACAAAAAATAAATTAGAATATAAAATTAAATTTAGTAGCTTGATATAGTAATAAAGTATTTTGTTGTCGTTAACAGAATCATCTACATTATTTAAGAGTAGCCAAAAACTAAATTGAAGTCATATTTACCAAGAACAAATAATTTACAAATTATAATTATTCAGGTGATGAAAATCCAATCATATTGATTACAAAAAAAAGTTCATTTGTAAAAAAGGGTAGTCTTAGAGAGCTGTACCCAGACAAGTTGCAGCTGTGGGTTACTCAAAGCTGATCTGAATTAAAGGTTATCAATCGTTAGGAGTCTATACTTTCCTTTAAGTGCTCACATAAGTTTACCCTTGCCACCTTTGCCTATTCTATAAATTATAAACAGACAAAATACAGTAGTGTTTACTTCAGGTAAACAAAATTTGACTTTCTCACTTATTTAAGTTGTACATGAATTTATTAATATCCAATTAATAATTTTTCACTTGATCTTAGGTTTTAGCTTCCTTACAATGCCTTGAGATAATAATAATCCTCAAATAATAATGTCTATATCTTTAATAATAATTTTCTTAACATCCATGCTGTGGTAGTATTGTATTCTGAGATATGCATCCCCTGCCTTAAACACGAATCCCTCGCATTAACAGAAGACCAGGCTGGCGAATCAGCAGATAGTTTTGCTACGAGTCACCAGGAGTATATCCCATGAGACGGTGCAAGCCTTAGCGGGTGTCTGCAATGCAAGAAGATATGTTGAAACATGTATTCAAGGGAGATCTGGCAGTGAATCTTCAAGAGAGAATTACAAGGGCTCCAGCAAATGGAAAGACATCCAGGAAGATACAATAGAAGAGTGAAATTGGCAGTGGGTAACAAGCCCAAAAGAGGCTACTTTTGAGGAAGTACTTTAATCATCCATGACTTTAGGAAGGATGTCGACCCTCTATTCCCCAGCTCCAGTGCCCTGAAGATTACTGAACATATCTTCATGAACTGCACTGGCATTTATGGCACTAGCGATGAACAAAACCTGACTTTACGATCTCGCAGAAAACAATTTCTCTCAACTAGTCACTGAACAAAACTACCTGTACTACAAAGATTTTGTGTATGGATAGAAAACTCCAATCTTAGAAGAAGATCTGGAATACCACCAGGCAGAGATGGGGCAAAAGCCAAAGAGGCCACCATGGAGACAATAAAGAATAAAGGGCAGGAGTTCATAAGATGTAAAGCGTGTATTTCTTAAACTGTAAAAGATAGAAAAAAATCTGGTGCCTTACCTTCCTTCCTATAATAATTATCTTTTTAATATAATTATAAAAAGTTCACATAAACAATGTTTGAAATAAATTCAGCAGCATTCACTTCTTCACATCTTCTCCCACTTCAGTACAATAAAACAGTTTTTTAAACAAATTTAGTACAATTCTGTATACTAACTATATTTGCAACTTCGTCAAGTTGTTAATATATTTTAAAAGTTTCGGTTTAGTTTTCATGGAAATATTTTCTTTCCATTAAATAATATGAAAGTAGAAATTATTAAGTTAATTTCCACTTTTGTATTCTTACATTACTTTATTACAGAGCATATTGTTAATAACAGATTGGTGGGAGAAGGTTCGGTCGCATCCGTCTCCTTTCAGATGCGCTTGGTTATCCATCTAGGGTCTTGTGATCCTCATAAAATACGCTGTATCTTTGCTAATACTGGTCAGATTTTGATGATTCTTTTTGTGTTTTTTAGATAATTTAATAACCTTTCATACAATTCTATACATAATTTAATATAAATTTCATGCTTTTTAAGTTAAGTGCAAATAAAACATTCTTTTCATCATAATTTTTTTTGCTGCATTTCCTCGGTGATGTACTACATAAATGAAAAGTTAAAGGCCTTTAAGGAGAAGACAATTCGGTAAGTTTCGTCAAAAGCGTTGGAGACGTTTACGAGAAAATTGTAAAATCTCTGATATAGTAGCTACATCCGGTTAGTCCAATGCTCTTTATCTTTGCTAATACTGGTCCGATTTTAATGATTCTTTTATTGTTTTTTAGATAATTTAATTACCTTTCATACAATTCTTTACATAATTTACCATAAAATGCATACTTTTTAAGCTAAGCGCTAATAAAATATTCTTTTCATCATAATTTTTTTGGTGATTAACTACATAAATGAAAAGTTAAAGGCCTTTATGACGAATAATTTAGGCAAGTTTCATCAAAATCGTTAGAGCCGTTTTCAAGAAAAATGTAAAATGCATACTTTTTGAGTTATAAGCAAATAAAATTTTCTTTTCACTATAACTTTTTCCCCTGCATCTTCTCGTTGATATACTGCATACATGAAAAGTTAAAGAGCTTTAAGGAAAAGATATAAGGTAAGCTTCATCAAAATCGTTAAAACTGTTTACGAGAAAATTGTAAAGAAGTGTAAAATCGGTGATCTAATTGCCACTTTTGGTTAGTCCGATGCACTGCATCTTTGCCAATACTGGTCCGATTTTGATGATTCTTTTTTTGTTTTTTAGATAATTTAATTACCTTTCATACAATGTTTTACATAATTTACCATAAAATGCATACTTTATAAGCTATGCGCAAATAAAATATTCTTTTCATCATAACTTTTTCCCTGCAATTCCTCGGTGATTTACTACATAAATTAAAAGTTAAAGACCTTTATGAAGAATAATTTAGACAAGTTTCATCAAAATCGTTAGAGCTGTTTTCGAGAAAAGTGTAAAATCGATAATATAAAGTGGCACTTCCGGTTAGTCGATTTTGACAAAAATGTTGCTATAACATCACATGCATGTGCCAACTTTAAATACGTAATTTCAGTTTCGTACAACTTTTCGTTTTTGAGCTAGACTGTTCACATACACACAGACCATTTTGCGAGACTTGGTCATTTGGACTCAGGGGACCTCAAAACGTGTATTTCCGTCGAAAACTCGAATAAGAAATGGTTAAGAGTGATATGGGGTTCAATAGTTGAACAGTTTTCTTCTCCAATAAGAGAACTTTTTTCTGAAGATACATTGGTAAAGAAGCTTTAAGTGCTCAGTTATACTTTATATATCTTCTATATCTGTGAAAATTTAAGTGCTTTATTAATTTTTCACAAGTACTTCCTTGATACTATTCTACAGTGTTTCATCTTGACTGCCAACCAAATTATACAAATTATCAACTATTTCATATGTAATTATGTTTTAATTAGATTAACCATCAGAAGGATACTCTGTCACTTCCTATTAAAAAAGAAAATTGCTTTGTAGAATTATAGATTCAATCAAGGGTGGTAAGGAAAATGGCAGATAATATAAAACAGGAAGCTAAGGCATAAATTTATGTACCTTCAATAGTTTCGGGAGGTTGAATTCAGGGTGGAAAGAAGATGATAGGAAGAACACTATATCATAAAAATATTTACTAGTTTGGGGATTTGATAAATGACGTATGCTAATACCAAATAACCTTTAATACTTAGTTCACCCACCTTAAGATTTTATCACCTCTACATTTTGCCTAAGCACACTCTCTCTGAGCTTTAGAAACTCAATAACAGTAATTGGCTAAGATTGTTTCAAAGAGCTTCATTAAATTTGATAAAAATCTTAAGCCCACTACTGGTTTTATCAATTGAGACAAATATTCTTGATTAGGTTGAGATTGGGAGACTATGGAAGCCAGTACAATGCATGACCATGACCTCCCTCTTTTAAGAATTTCTTGGTATATTTTGTTCATAATCTTGTCAAAATATAACCCAACTCTTTCCCTTCCGATACTACTATTGATTTAGTTTAATCAAAGTACTTTCGCCTTATCATCGACAGTGTAATAACTATTTCCTCCTCCCTTTTTCTTAAATAATAGACAATCGTTTTACGTCTACACTTTACTTCCAAGAGTCATTGATTGAACACTTTCCATGAATATGTACTAGCACATATATGAATTATTACCATATGACGATTGCCGAACAGCATCCTTGCTTTGTCCTCTTCTTGGGGAGAAGGACCTTCATCAGAACCCGTTCTGAATTTATTAATCTGTAGTTTCTGTTTAATTGCCTGAAACAAAATTTTAGTTATAAATTTTTAACATTTAAACTAATTTTTTTAACAATTATTTTCTGACCATTACACATTAAAAATCTGGTGCAGTGCGAGATCACACAACTTTCCCTTACCGAACTGTAATAATAATCTTTAATATTATTTTCAAGAGTTCATATAAACACTACTAGAAATAAACTCAGCAGAATGCACTTCTTCAATTTTCACCAAAGTATTATAAATTAATTTTTTAAATAACTTTAGTAGTACAATTCTGTGCACTATATATTTTTTGTTTCTCAAGCTGAAAATATAATTTTATATAATATTTAATATAATTCAGTTTCCATGGAAATTCCATTTTGTTTCCATTAAATAATATAAAAGTATATATTATTAATTTCTACTTTTATGTAATTACAATACATTTTTACAGAGCGTTTTGTTAACAATAGGTTAGCGGCTGGATGGGAGGAGGTTGCATCAGTCTCCTTCCGGACACGCTCATTTTTCTATCTAGGATCTAGTAGTCCTTATGAATTACGCTGTATCTTTACTAACACAGGCCTGATTTAAATAATTGTTTTTTTATTTTTTAGGGAATTTAATTACATTTCATATGATTTCATACATGATTTACCATGAAATGCTCACTTTTTGAGTTATGAGCAAATAAAATTTTCTTTTCACTATTACTTTTTCCCCTGCATCTTCTCGTTGATATACTGCATACATGAAAAGTTAAAGAGCTTTAAGGAAAAGATATAAGGTAAGTTTCATCAAAATCGTTAAAACCGTTTACGAGAAAATTGTAAAGAAGTGTAAAATCGGTGATATAATTGCTACTTTTGGTTAGTCCGAAGCACTGCATCTTTGCCAATACTGGTCCGATTTTGATGATTCTTTTTTTGTTTTTTACATAATTTACCATAAAATGCATATTTTTTAAGTTATGCATAAATAAAATATTCTTTTCATCATATCTTTTTTCTCTGCATTTCCTCAGTGATGTACTGCAGAAATGAAAAGTTAAAGGGCTTTAATGAGAAGACTTTCAGCAAGTTTTATCAAAATCGTTAGAACCATTAAAGTGTAAACAACGATTATATAAAGTGGCACTTTCGGTCAGTCGATTTTGACAAAAAAGTTGCTGTAACATCCCATGAATATACCTACCTTAAATAGGTAGTTTCAGTTTTATACGACTTTTCGTTTTTGAGCTAGGCTGTTCGCGTACACACAGACAGACTATTTTGCGAGACTTGGTTATTTGGTCTCAAGGGATCTTAAAACGTGTATTTCCATTGAAAACTCAAATTCTAAAATGTTCACGATTGCAATACATTGCAATAGGGAAAGTAAAAAGCACAATGTAAAAACAACACTATATCTTAAGAATTGTTATCAAAATAATTGCTTATTTCAAAATGGTAAGTGTGTAAAGAAATTAGTTAAGACATTTTATAAATTATGATTTAAATAAATCTAAAGAGAGCAGTTTGAAAGTTTTATTGATGCAGGCCATTTTCAGAATGTTGTAATTTCACGAAGTGATATCTTCTCACTATTTTTGTTCCTCATAGCCATTTATACTTTTTGTCAACTTTAACAAACTAGCAATGTATCTAACTAATTTTTGCTATTAGTTGAGTTAGCTACTTTTTCACTTGTGGTATATATACAATGCCTTAACTGTTTATTACTCCAGAAAAATAAGAAGGTGAAAATTCCATAAAACATGCTAGTTAAAACTCAACTCTTCTTGCTGATAATCAATTCCAGTTCAAGTACATAAAACCCAAATGTGCCCAAGCAGAAAGGATGGCATAAAGGAGATAAAAAAAAACCCTCAACGAATTTCACTAAAAATTAATACTACTGACTACCTACACTGCCAAGACATTGATGAACAAAAAATGTCGCAAATTGCTACTAGGCTTCTAGAAAGCCTACAACATAGGCCAAAACATCAGCACACATTCAAAATGAATATTTTTTACTGTTTTATTCCTGACAACACCACCAACTGGCGTTGCCCTTTTTTTTTTTTGTTAGTAATCCATTTATACATCATATTCTTAAGAAATATATCAAATTCTCTCTTAATTAAGACTTTTACTTGATTTCTCTCTACTTTCTCCAGTTTCGTTAATCCATGACTCAAACATGCTTTCAGCTGCTTTGCCTTAGCATTGGGTATGAACTCTTATCCTTTCCTCACCCCCGGCACCTCTCATGTAAAGTAGTTAATAATTTAAAAAAAATTATATTAACCAAAAGTTTACTTTTAAAATGCTTACTTGAGACAAAATAACCCTCCTGGAATCACTTTTCATAGCAAGCAACAGATCCAACCAAGTCCACGTGACATTATGATACTCAAGCGTTGGAATAACAAGGCTAAAGTCTCTAATGTCTTCAATGTTCTTTTCTTTATTTCCTTTATAGCTAACTTTTACTGGTACTTCAGGAATTTTAATATAAATAAATAACTTGTTCTTTTCTGCCCGTTCCTGAAAAATAAGCATTTTTTATTTTAAATAATTTCATTCTTATTCAGATGTTTTCATATAAAACAAAGATTAATCATGTTCTTCTAAATAATATTATTTTTACATTTATTTAGTTATGATTACTTAGGAGTATTACTACATTATTATTATTATATAGGAGAATCTTGATTGGGGTTGCGGTCTTATACTTTAATAATATGTGCTAATACTGATAAAATTCTTACTTTCATTTTTTCAACATCATCTTTTCTTTCAATAGGCACATAAAAGCTTGCTTCTTTCCCTTTGTGGTGAATCTTTCCCTTCTTTCCACCATCTACGCTACTATTGTCATCTGGCTCACCTTCTTCTGTGTCTCTTTCAGGAAAACAGAACTTGAGCATCTTATTAAAAAACTTCTTTGTTAAACCTTCCAACAATAAGGAAAACATGAATACATTTAAACATGTTTTAAAACTGATACAATAATAGTAATAAAATCATATCCGTACCAATAGTTAAAGGAACCAGATTAATTTCAAAATGTTCTTTCACTGATATTCCTCCAACAGGTGCTTTTTCTCGACAAAATACTCGTAATGCTCTCTAATCAAATATTTATATAAAAATTGTTTTTATGATAACTAACTTATTAAATTACTGAAAAAATGTATATATTTCTACCATGAATCAATATAAATAAGACAATCATACAAAGTTACAACATTGTAAATCATATATGGAAAAATTATTACTTGGTGCATTACCAGTCTATTTCTAGATATCATATTTTGTTAAAAAAATTAACTTAATAAAGTTTCAATAATTATGGCAATACCTTTCTATCTACAGGCATATTGTTGTGAATTTCAGTAGGTTGAAGAACTTCTTTATAAATTTGATTCGGTAGCAAATTGGTCATTCGTACATAACCAAGTTCCAATAAATGTTCAACTGAATCATCACTTTTAGAATTCTTCGTATAACTAAAAATTCCAAGATTTTAAGAATCAAGAAAAGAAGGAATTAAATAAATTCTAAAAGGCTTGATGGCAGGATTCACACAAGCAAATACCAACAATAAACTTACAGAAAATTACTCAGAACCAAATCTGCAATGCCAAGTTGACCATCAGCTTCTGTTAACCTCCACTGAGCATGTTTGAAACATATTTCTGAAGCACGGACAACACTCACACTGGAATCTCCCTTCCTCGCATGATTAGTACTTTTCTGACCCATTAATTGAGTTTCTTTGTAACAGGATAACATTGCATTCAACTCTTCACTTTGAACAGTCAATGATTCTTTGGAGACGAAAACCTTCAAAATCATTATAAAATATTATTCATTCAAAATATTTTCCTAAAGCACAACATACTTGAAGCAGCGTACTGGGGTCTAACCTGCCTTTCTAAGCTTTCGATCTGCTGGATAAGGTGAAGTGAGTTCGGCTCATCACCTAATGCCCTTTGAACAATGTACATCTCCTTCTCTAGGCCTTTAATCTTGGACAGTAGTGCCCTCACTCGTGTCTGAGCCTCCTGAATGGGCCTTCTTTGATCTTCCACTGATTGCAGCTGCAACTGAAATCTCATTCTCTGAACCCTTTCATATGCCTCTCTCCTTGATTGTTCCACGTACAACAGCAAGTTATTCACAATGTCTAGCAGCATTGCATACTAAAAAAAAAAACAAGGTATGTATATAGACCTGCTCCATCTTAAATAAAGCCTAAAATTGACAGGGATGTTGATGGTTAGATAATGAAAGCGGTTAAAAGAAACCACACTAGTTTAAAACAAACAGAGCATATCAGATATTTGATTAGGAGAATCATAAGATAGTAAGGCAACTTTCATTGGACGCCTCGGAGTAACCAAGCATGCCTTTGAAGCCAAAGTAAATGGAAGGAGGTAGATGTAAGGAAGCATATAGCAATCACCTACAAAGGACTGAGAAAAGCCTTTCAGAAACATGTTATCGATACGATACGAAGAAGGTATCTGACTGATGATAAAAAAATATAGTAAAAGTTGTACAGGACAGCAACTAATGGTAAAGTGATAGTAATAAAGAATAGTAAAGAGAGCATAAACAAAAATGGAAATTCCAAATATCTAATATCAAAATAAAGATTAAAAATCAATTACAATAGTAAACAAAAATCACAGATTTTTCAAGAAATATGCTAAATTTACATGTAGTGGACACTGCAACAATAGTGACCACTAGGATAATTAAATTGTGAAAATAAGGTAGATAAGTTTTGATTCACTCCAAACTTAGAATAAATGTAGCTGATACCATCTAGTAGTGGTATAAGAACTTTTATAAAAATAAGTGTTTGGTTCATAGTGAAATTAAGAGCTAGGTCTGTTCGATTTCTAAAATAGTAATGTCCTGAAAAATTCTGTATTTAGAGTTCAGAGTTGGATTTATAAATTCTGTACTCAGACGTACGCATGATGGTATAGAAGGATCAATCTAATTAGGGATTGTTAAATTATTTCCCACTTCTATAATTTTGTTATACCAAACTGTATTTTGAATTGCTTATTTTTGAATTTTTGTGAGCATTTAGAACTGAAGATGAATGTATAACACTCGAAACTAGTTTCCAATAAATTTTTTTATAGAAGTGGCAAATAATTTATCAATCCCTAATTAGATTGATCCTTCTATAACATCATGCGGACGTCAACTGATAAGTGTTTATGTTCTGAACTTAAAACTTTTTATATGGCACAACCTTTCTTGTTAATAAGTCTTTAAAGTTTAGGTAGGTGAACAGTCAGAGCTGAAAGTTTTTTGTTTGTTGTGTAGTATGGTTTATAAGTTTAGCAATATGGGCCATATTGAATGGGTTAACTGTGTCCACTATCGGAGCCTTTACCTAGATTAGATTCAGAAAAGTTACACAGGTCGACAAGGTTTTCTTCACAAGAAATCTGATTAGTGACTCTGGTACATTTTTTCATCCTGAATTCAGATATGTAGTCAGAATTTTTCCTGTGGCATCCACTTTTTAAAATCTGATTTTAGCATTCTCTTTGACTACTCATAGGAATGTTTTAATATAACCTTCCTTTCTATTTAGATGTCCATTGTGTATGTTGGGTTGTAGTATTTTGTTTTTTCATCATGCCAAGAAAGTATCTAAATCATAGAAATAATTTCTGCTATATTTGTGGTCAGCTGACTTTCAAGACTCAGAGGTGAAATTCCACACCACTTGTAAAAACCTATTATGAACTTTACTTTGGATGTCAAGTTGGTGATTTTGGTAAGAGCTGGGCCCCAAAAATATGCTGTGTTTCGTGAGTTAAACTGTTGACTGGGAGAAAAAATGGTACAAATCATATGCAATTTGCAATTCCCATGATTTGGAGGGAACCGAAGGATGATTTAACTGATTTTTATTTTTACTAAACAAATATTAAAGGTTATATGTTTGTTTAACAAATATAAATCTAAAACCAAATATACAGTTAACTATCCGAAGTTGCCTCTGCAATGAGACCTGTCTTACACAATGAAGAGTTCCCTGTACCAGTACACGCAGGTATGACCTTAACCAATGACTCAGATTCTGACCTAGCTCAAACTGAAAATGCTTCAGACAAAAATACAAATGATCCTACATACAGGATATCCAGCGATATAGCATAAAAAATTCAAGGGTGTGAGCTATAAAGTTCAAGGTGTTTTTCGTCAATTTATTGGATTAAATTTAAAACAAAATTGGAACCATAAAATGTTGTATTTGGTCGACTTATGATAAAAGGTATAATTCAGACTTGAGAATGAATTTGAATAATTATAAAGGTTGTATTCCAGTCTGATAATGGAAAATTGTTACTTAACTTTTTATACTGAGGGCTCAATGCATCGCCAAAAATAACTAGAAATTATAATACAAAAACAACTTCAAGAGTAAATAAATAAAATTCATTTAATGGAATAAATTCCACAACAATTTTATTCATACACTTTTTTTTACCTAAAAAAATAATATAATCATAATTATAGGAATCATCCTGGCAAACCGTCATCCTTGTCCCTTCCTCCTCGGCCTCAAGGGCGAGGGACAAACTGGCGAACATATTATAAGAATACGAGTGTAAATCGATTGAAATTGAACCTCTTGAAGCCAATTCATTATTTTACCATAGCATACCTAGTTCACTTAGCGTCACGATAAGATGATACAGAACATAGAATGAGTACGTGATCGAGAGAGTGAGGCTGATGAACAAAGTTAGCGGAAGGAGGTTTTTTCTAGTTTTCATGGAATTAGAGATGATAAAGGGAACAACTACATCAATCTTCTTCTCAATATTTTATAAACTTGTTGTTTAGTACTGATGGAAAAATGGAATCATTGGACTAAAAACTAAAAATTCCTGATGACTGTTTTTCAAGCATAATTTCCGATTTTTTTCCCAATGCGAAAAATTCATGCAGAATTTCCGATCTTCAAGGAATTAAGGCTGCAGGACATCCTGTACATATGAAGCCATTAGCTGTTCATCCGAACTATACTTGTCCAACCAACAAGACCTTTATAATCTGATTCGGAATTTAAACCTGTCTAAATAGCAAGCTGAAGCTACTCCAGAAAGATGTAAGAATAGGTAGTTATAGTAGCCGCCATAGTGATTTAAATGATTGCTTCTCTGAAGAAAATGGTATTGTTTTTTGTAATGATATTTGTTCTATTATGGAAAATCTTGTGCATCAACACCTGCCAGATGAGTGGCAATTGTTCATAGACTCTTCTAAAGTTAGTTTAAAGGCTGTGCTGCTACAGATTGGCAATAAACTTCCATCAATATCTGTAGCGCAGGCCACAGATATGAAAGCTCACCAAATTTTGCTATTTTTTGTGTGAATGGGACAGCAGATATAGGAAGTCTCATGTTAGAAAATCATGGCCTCAAAGTATGGCTAAAAATCTCTTAGCTCTTAACTAGAATCTCTTATCTCTGGCCAGAAAAATGTGTCACATGTCTCTTTAGTGAATCCTGAAAAAATATATTTACCACCACTGCATATTAAATTAGGAGTAATGAAAAATGTTGTCAAAGCTATGGATAAACTTTCTGATGTTTTCTTGCACTTGAAATAGAAATTTGCCAAAGTCAGTGATGCTAAACTGAAAAAAGGAATTAATAAAGGACTACAAATACGGTCATTGATGGATGATGAACATTTTGAAGGACTATTAAGTCCACTCCTTTAAAGCATTAAAGCAGCCTGACAGTCTTTCCAAAGTGTATGCTGCAATTTTCTTGGAAACCATAAAGCAAGAAACTAAGGTGACATAGTGGCTGATCTTCTGCATTCTTATAAAGCTATGGAATTTCACATATCTTAAAAAATTCACTTCTTTCACTATCACTTAAGACTTCTTCCCGGAAAATCTTGGGGTTGTCAGTGATGAGCACAGTGAGTGTTTTCTTCAGCAAATTTCTACAACGGAAAATAGGTACCAAGGCAAACGGAGTTCTAATATGCTGGCTGACTACTGTTGGACCAAGAAGAGAGATATTCCAGATGCAAAATATGCCCAAAAATCACTATCTAACACTTTCTAGGTAAGTCAGAAAGAGTAGTTCATAAAAAATTCAAATGAATATCACACAAAACTCTCCGTTGGGAAAAAAATGAAATGATATTTGAATCTGTTATTTTTATTCTTATGAGGGAAAAATAGTTTTTTTTGTAGACCAGAGTTATTTAAGCAATAAAAATTCAAGTAATAAAACAAGTCCAAAACTGTTTGAACATTTATGTGCCATATCAATAATTTTTATCACCTTAATTTAAAAAAGGTTAATGGAAACCAATTAAAAAAAAAAATTAGTACTAACTTTAAAATATATTTGATTATTGTACCTGCAATGAATTAGTGCAAACTTCTAAATCATGGTGCATTAGTGTAAAGGCATCTACAGGTTGTGTTTGATTTTCCCACAGTGAAGAATTATCTTCGGACGGTGGAGTGGGTACAACTGCAAAATTACTGGGAGACATGCTGTTCTCCCCATAACACACATAGAAAAATTCACATTTACATCTGGATACAATCCTTTGCAGCTAAAACAAGAACAAATTCAATTAATTTGGGGATAATTCACTTATACAATAAGTTTCCTTTATATTAATAAATAAACTTATATTAGCACTTACAAATATTAATAATATAAAACAATGTTTCATCTCTTAATGTGAGGACATTAGAGGTATCATGATACCTATTTAGTATCACGATGCTTAGACAAAACATATGTACATATCTCAAAAGCAATAAAGATGAAGTGATACATAACATATTTACTTTAACCTGTTATGTGCAGGCTTGTTTACAAGCAGAAGTAAATTTTCATGTTTTGCGGAACACTTTTTTATTTTTTTCCTCCGCTGCCTTGTGGACCTGAACGATGTTCAAAGACTAAGGGAGTCAACTCCGATAGATAATTCTGGTCCTCCAAGACTGAGGGTGATCATAGAGCTAATAACCATATACCGTTAAAAAATCAAATGTTATGGAACGGAAAGAAGAGAATACCCGGACGGATCTGTGGTTACGACAATCACAAGGAAATGTACTATTATAACTGGCAACTTGGAATGTAAGAAGTTTGTATCAACCTGGCGATAAGTAAAGTATTAGAGAGAAAGCTGCTGAGGTTTAAGATAGACATTGCCGCTTTACAGCAGAGTAGGTGGAAAACAACAGAAATAGTCAATCTGAAGGATTATTAGTGACTAATAGTGGTACTACAGGAAGAAACAACTTGTTTGGACTGGTATAATTATTAAAAACTTTATTAAGCACATCATAATGAAGGTTAAAAACATAAACGAATGAATATGCTGTATTAGGTGAAGAAGAAAAGGATGGTTTTATGGAGCATTAGAAGGGGCGTATGATGATTTACTTAGGTATAACACAAAAATTGTAATGGGAGATTTTAATGCCGAAATTGAAAAAGAAAGGATTTTTATCTCTACTATTAGAAAATATAGTAAACATGAAATAACGAGCGAAAATGGAATTAGGCTGATTGATTTTGCAACAGCAAGAGGACTTAAGTAGTACGTGTTTCCCATATAAAGAAATTCATAAAGAAACCTGGATGTCGCCAGATGGGAACACAAGAAATCAAATCGATCACGTATTAATAGATGAAAGGCACAAATCCCATATATAAGAAATCCGTAGTTTTAGAGGGGTGGACTGTAACACCAGTCATTTCTTGGTAGGGGCTATATAGACAAAAGATTGCTAGCAAGTGCAAAAATAGAGGCGAAACCAGGAGAGTGTTGAGGACAGACAGATGAAAAGATAAGAAGACACTTTGAAGGAAAAGTCATTGAAAGATTAAATGAAGGAAATATAGAAGAAGCGATAGCAAAAAATAAGAACAATTTTAAAGGAGGTTGCAGCAGAAGTGCTCGGATACAAGGAAAGAATGGTTTGATGGATAATATACTCAAGCAATAGTAGAGGGGAACAAAGCGAGATCCAACTTTTTCAAGAGGACAAGAGAGACAAAGGCAAATTATATGGTAAAAAGAAAAAGGAGCAAGCGATATGTTGAAAGAAAAAGAGAGAATGGGAGATGAAAAGAATAAAAGAGCAGTATGCAGCGAAAGAGTTCAGGAAATTTTACAAAGGAATAAAAAAATGCAAAGACCGGTTTTAAATCTGCACCTGCATTATTGTAAAGATAAGCAGGGATCAAGAAAAGAGATTTTAAATAGATAGACGGATTATTTTTCCGAAGTATTAAGCCCAGATGGTACAGAACCGAACAGTGAAGAGGAAATACAAAGAGTTCATGGAGAACTATTTGAGGAAGAAGAAATACCACCAGAAAAGGAAGAAATAATAATGGTATTGAAGAATAATAAATCTTCGGTGGTGGATGAAATACCAGCTGAGCTACTGAAGAACAGAGGAGAAGAGCTAATAAAACAGCTCTATGACCTCATATATCAGATCTGGGTACAGGAAACTATTCCAGAAGAATGGAGCATGGCAGTTTTGTGCTCTATTTTTAAAAAGGAGGACAAATTAGATTGCGATAACTATAGAGGAATAGCTCTGCTGCCAACGGTCTATAAAGTCCTCATAATTGCTTTAAGTAGAAGGCTAATTTCATGGGGAGAAAGAATACCAGTGTGGTTTTAGGAAAAATAGATCCACAGTAGATCATGTTTTTTCTGGCAGACAAATGTTGGAGAAAACATACTAACTTAACATGGATCTGCACTATGTCTTTATAGGCTTTAAGCATACGTATGACAGCAAACAGAAAGGAGTTAAGGAAAACATTGAGAACTCTTGGAATTCCCAAAAAGTTGGTTGTCTTGACAGAGATGACTCAAAGAACTACGAAATGTAAAATAAAGGTACAAAATACGCTCTCAAACAGCTTAGATATAAGGCAGAGTTTGAGGAAGGGAGACCAGATATCGCCAATCTACTGTCAGAGCGGGATGTTAGAACAATAAGGAACAATCCTGGAGGGACGATTTATAATCGCCTAACCCAATGTCTTGCGTGTGCCAATGATACAACAAGTTGTTAACTTGCGACTAACTACTCAGGGTATTAATTTAGGATACTGACTTGAAGAGGTGGCTCACAGCCAGCACTGCTCGGACCAACTGTTTCACTGACCACTCCTCCGACAGATTGACCACTACCGACCAGTTGTGGCACATCAGGTAATTCAGCAATAACACAATCATCCTTCTCTTTGATGTTATCAACACTTAGCCACATAATATTTTCTGAAAAAGAAAACCGCTTCACAGTCACAGAAAAAAGCATCATACTATGATCACGAAGAATTGAGAAAACAAAAATTAAATATTGCTATACTTTAGAAGAGAATGGCTAAAAATACACCATTTTAATATATAAGGTAGAGCAATAGTTATTAAAACTTCATTGATTATAATACAAAAATATAAATAATAATAAATATTAAAAAAAGTTACCATCTAAAGAAGCTTTTCCAGCAGAGACAGTGGCATAGTACTGCATAGACTGTAAAGAACCAATCCAAGTAGTTTTTGCAACCAGCTGCCTATCCCGCCATACTGGGCAGTGGACACTTTGCAGTATTTCAGCTTTCGCAGCTGAGATTATAACATAACCCTCAGTTTCAGGACCTTTTAATAGAACCTGACTATTAACCAATGCAACTGGAACATACAATAAATAAATTTTAAATATATGCATATTTATTATTTATTTTCTTCATACAGTAACCATGAAATAACCAGGTTGTATTATGCTGACTGAATATTCTATTTATTCTAGGGGCTAATAGTTTAATATATTCTATAGAAAAACAATATTCTGGATTAATAAGATTATGCTTGTAACGGAATAAACTGCACCCGATTTGCGTAAGTTTAAGTAACAACCCCTCTTTTGGGGTAATTATTATTTTTTTAAACTAACCCTACTTTTATTATGTTTTCTTCCCTAAAAGAGAGACTGCTGAATTTTCAATCAACATAATCTTAGTATATCATACAAATATAACAAGAACTTTAAGATTAACTTTTCTCTCAACTAAAAGATAGAACTAGCGGGGACAAACTGTCAAACATAAATGTATCAAATAGAATGTACAAATTGTCAGAGAAAATATGTGGGGCAGATATTTCAGTGCCTCCATAGGAGAATTGACTCGCAAGTTCAGCATTTATTGTGCAAAAGAAGACACGGTCTTAGCTGTTCATACAACTAAAAATAAACACAAGTTTAATTTTGACAAGGTGAAGGTTCTCGATATAGAAAGTTATTAATTTATTAAAAACATTGATTCTCAAAACGACGCACATCAAAAAAATTAAAATAGGATTAACAGGCTCAAAGATTCGACAAAATTAAATTATGTATACCATAAAATTCTGAAAACATTAGTATAATTTAGATTAAAGTAGGTAGTTGATGTATATATGATGTGGCTATTTATAATTTCATATGTTATTTTAACCAAACTACACACAATTATTGATTTTATTATATTATTTACATTAATTTTTATATTTGTGTATTATACATTTGTAAATTTTATATCATAGTAATTTTAGTATTTCAATGTTGATTTGATTTGATATTTTATTTGAATGTCAATGCTTGAGTATTTTAATTTTACAGGAGATATTATTACAGTTGGCTATTGTTATTGTGGTTCGTATATTTTCATGAGGATACATAGTTCTACGAAGATTTGTTTGTTTGAACTTCAGTCTATCGGAGGTAACCAGGACAGTACAGTACCCTGATATCTATGCTGGAGAGCGGTGCTGATGTGAGTGCATACTTTTGGAAATACAAGTAATAATAATAACAAGTAAATCATTTTCTAACAACCTTTCATTTTCCCTCAATGTCCTAGTACTTAAATTTCCAATAACTAAAACTTTACTGTTGTTTCTTCATTGTACAAAGCTTTATTTTTTTTCCCTGATTGAACGTTTTCATTTTTATCCTGTCTAAAACATTTACTTGTACTTAGCTTTTTAGCCTCTTCATTTTTATTGGTATTGTTTTATTTTATTTTTTTATTTTTGTTTTTATTAACAGTATCCTGTGTAAATTTTATTTCCATATTTCATTGTGAAAATAACGATCTATACAGGATGTAATGTGTCCATTTTTAGCCTTGGGTTTCTAAGTATTATTAACTTCTTTGATATTTGGTTCGCTGGCATCATCGATTTTACTTCCTATGGCATCTAATTTTTTTATTGTTTCATAAGTCAGTAGAACAATGTTTTTAAACAAACCAAAGCCAAAAGACATAGGACGGTAACGACTGAGTAAACAAGAGTTAAAGCTCTGCTGCATTAATAACATTACATATTGTCTCACGGCAATAACAACAATCTCTGAACAGCTAGAAATTTGATCATCCGCAATGACAGGCTATTCAAATTTTACCTATTTAGGAAATTCCTTTTGATCAAGTCCTTTCCTCATCAGATTTTTCTCCACAGAACTTCTTTCATCGGCAGAGAGACTACCAATATGTCACTACTACATATTTAATTAAACTATAAACTACTAAAACATGTGATAAAAGATGCAACATTTACAAACCGAACTATATAGTATATAGTTTTACTTTATATATATATATAGTATATAATTTTACTTTCTACTTTTTACTACCCTCTACTCACTAACATAGTCCATTCCGATTTAATAACAAGGCAGGATCTAGGCAAGCCTTTAAAAACCGACTATTTTTGTTATAAGGACCTCTCGAAGGATCTCTATCCTCGCCAAAACTAGTATTCAACCCTCCTCCCCCTAACCCGACCTACCCTTCCTCACGACATTCCTAATAGGCTTTCTGGCCCTTATAGCTTCAACGGGTATGAACTAGGAGATTGTTAAAAACAGTGGCTTTTCGTAGCGATTATATATATATATATATAATGATTTTTTTTATATGTAATCAAGAATAGAATAAATAAATGAAAATAATTTAGCAGTGGGCGATTTGAGCATGTACCAAAAGAAAAATATATTTACAAGATGCAAGCAAGTTGCCCGATTGAAATGGCAGCAGCCAGGTGTTATCTAGAGTGGAGATAGATCAAACAAGGCACCGGTTGATGAGACTTCGCTCAGAATTTCCTGAGATCTCCAACCCTCAACATCGAAGACAAGATGCCTCCTCTGCGTACCTCCGGATCATGAGTGACATTCAATTTTTAATTGGCCACTGCTAACAAATGAGCTCCAAGGATTTAAATTTAAATAATTTTTTTTTAAGATATTAAATATTATACATTAATGTTAGGAAGTAAGAATTTAAAATTTATATATATTAAGAATTTTTATGTATCATAATAATTTTTATTTTTTGTAATACCTCTCACCAAGAATTCTATGAACCCACCAATAAAAATATCATTGAAATTTAGAATCAATATTTGTCGAAGCTGTTAAAAAATTTGTAATTAAAGAAACTATTTTCTTAAAACTACATAGTTTTATTTTATTTTAATTTAAACCATAAATCACCACAATATATATATGTGATGATTGATTGTTTGGAATTACGTATTGTACTAGAGTACATAGATTATACTTTCACAATTTTTATTTATTATTGAGTTTATAATTTTTATTCATCATCCAACATTCCTATTTCTAGATGGGATCCTCTTAATTAAAGAAGAAATTAAAATAACACAGAACTCACATATAAAATGAGGATGGATACATTGTATCAATTTTTTTCCAATTTAAAAAAGTAAAAACTACTTTTCATAACTTACTTAACCAGTTTTTATGAATGACATCATCTGTATGCTGGCAAGCTGCTAAGCCTTGCAGCTGTTGCTCATTGGCTTCTGTAGTCGGTTCATCACTGAAAACTACAGCTTTAGTATCCGCTTCAGCAATCAGCTGTTGTAGCATTGTTGCTGCATGACCGCACTGAAGTTTACTTAATGGTGAAGGTGTTGCCTGCTGCTGATTTATTACAGTAAAATAATTATTTTTATGATTTAAAAAAAGTTGAAAATTATAAATACAACAAATTATAATTACCTGCAAATTACTAGCATTTGATGTAGAAATATTTGGGGTTTGGTTTGGTTCTGTTGGATGGGACTGAGGTTTAAGTGAAGTATTAGGCTCTCGCCGGAATCCTTTAAGTGCTTCTGTTGAAAGGTTTTTTTTTAATTGCTAAAATGAAGAGATAAAACTTAATCATTATGTTGTGAATAATAATAATCAGCCTTTGGTTTAGTTTAATTAGTTGTCTTAGATACATCAAACTGGGACAATTTTAGTAGAAACTAAGAAGGATAAAATGATTGTCCAACATTAAATAGATTCTTAAATTTAATGTAGAGCATTTATATTAAAGCTCTCCATAAAGTAATTTTTAGAAAATTTACTCTTGTTTTCGAGTAATGCCCATAGAATTAACCTATTTTCAAATTTATTTACTTTAAAAATTTAATACAAAAAAGTTTTTCTTTTTCTCAAATCTTGTGTCTGCAATGTCAGTCAAAAAAATGTAGACCATTTGCATGCTTTATATAAACTTAAAATAGTAAAACACCCTATTAACGTTCTCTGGATTCCATTGATTTATTAAATTTCTTTGAATACTTAATAATATGTAATAAATAGATAAACATAAAACATTTTAGAACAATTGTATAAAATTTCTACATTCAGTTAAAAGCTCTGAATAACTCAGGTAGCCCCAAATTAACAGAAGTGATAGTAACTTTTTTAATCTATCACTCAATCAGTATAAAGTAATTTATAAAACATTAAATTTGGTTATACTTTTGTTTTGATGAAAGTATCATAAAGCGCAGCAACCACATCCCTATTGCTGGTTGTCCAAGCTCCTTTTAAACCATATACAACAAGCCGATGTGTTGGATTTGCCTTACTATCCACTAAACCTACACCTTCTCTACCATACGATACTTTTCCAACGCTTAGAAAATAGCACTTTTCAACTGGTTGTCTCAGTGATAATTTCTAAAAAGTTAAATTATAAAATATAACAATTGACAAATACTCATGTTTAAATTTCATATTTATACAAATGAAAATTCAACATAATGAACTAGTAACAAATTACAAACCTCATTTGACTCTTTATTTTCTTGAATTGCAGAACGTAGCCATATTTCAGCAGCATGTAGTTCACAGGTCATATACACAACACTCCATTCAGCACGAGGGCGGTGTTTCAAGCTATCATTAATGGGTACCAGGCAAAGCAAATGCTCTGGAGGAAGGGGGGAGAGGAAGAAAAAAAAATTAATCTTTTAATGTATAAAGTTAAAGATATTTATATGAAATATAATGATATATATTTATTTCATGATACAAATACTTCCATATTTGTTGTCCTTTAAGTAATTTATTTTTATAAATTTAAATTTACAGTTTATAAATGGTAATAAAAATACCTGAACTAAAAGCTATTGATTCTCCAGTGAGTTCAAAACCCCTTTGCATAGAAAAAGACATCCAATAATGAACTTGAAAAGTATGTAATGATAATAAAAGATGCACTTTCTTATAATGGCGAGAAAGAGGAAGTTTTCTTGGGCGGAGATTATGGAAGACAGATCCTCTTCGAGTAGGGCGTGTTACACCAGAAAGAATCAATTTGAGATTTTCAAACCACCTTGAATAGAAAATTAAAAAAAGAAATCAAATAAAATCATATTACAAGATAATATAATGGAGATATAATTGACTGTTGATAGAATCAAGATGATGATTGGAACTGCTTTCAGAAATAAAACTGAAGGGTATAAGTAAATAAATAATTAAATGTAATTCACCTCAAAGTGCTGCCATACAACAGTGCCACAGGACAATTGAAATCATTCCCAACACTTGAAGCAACAGGTTTAGTTTCTAAAGCTAAACGAATATTCAGGTTTTGAGAACGGAAGGCCCTGAAGGAATCATGTTCCTAAAAACATTACTATATATGTACTAATTGATCTTTAAGGTTTAAAAAAAAAAATTAACATTTTCATAAAAGATTATTTAAAAAAAAAAAAAAAAAGTGCAGAGCAAACTTTATGTTTTGTTATTATGAATATGTATGTAAAAAGTAAATGAAAAATAGTGTATATCTGAATAAATGCTAATAGATAATATTAAAACTGTTGTAGTTTACTTAAAAATTATATGTTTAAAAAAAATTGAGAAAGTCAGAATAACACTTCTCATACTTCAGAAGTACCTGATTGCTGGAATAATCGGGAAGTTTGTCCGGAGCACAAGGCATGACAGAGTGATGGTCGTTTGGATCACCAATGCAAGCCCAGCCTAACTTAACACTCAGCCTGAGATTCGGAAGATGGAGAAGTCGACAATCATCGTACTTTGAAGCCGTCCTAACATAAATGTCGAGATTTCCCTTGAACACAACTTTTGCTAAAATAAAGATATTGACTTCATTAATTAAATAAATTATTATTTTAAGACGGAAAAAAATATAAAAGACTTCATTGTATTGCATTATTTCATCTTATCATACATAAAAATTTGAATCCAAAATATATTCATTAGGAATAGATTGGAGTGAATAAATCATGTATTACTTTTTGTTCTGACCAACATAGTAGGTCATCATCAATACTAGAAGCAAATACAGAAAGAAGCTCTATTGGAGGCAAAATGATACTCTTTACATAACATTGGGGTTAAAAGGAATAAAAATATATAATTTTTACCACATTGACCAATCTCCAATAAATACATCATGAATTTATAAAATAAATGATCAAGATCCATCATATGTACAAAATTTTGCAGTTAAACATATGCATGAAGCTGCTCAATAATTGCAGACTATCACTATAGTAATGTTAAAAATATGAAATAATGCTATTCAGCCACCTATCAGTCACAAATTTACAATAATAAATGCATACCATTTGTCCAATCAATGGCCACAGATGACCAAGTTATTTCCATTTCTTCTGTCTTATTATAAGGATCTAGAGATGCATGAAGCAATACCGTTAACTGTCTAATAACAAGAGTAATTCGGCCATGCAAAAGTAATCGCAATTTGTCCCAAAGAGGAAGTGGTGGACTGGGGTCAAGTGAGCCCCGCATTATCTTTTCAAAACCTAAAATCATAAAAATAATCTCAAAGAACATTGTAAATACTTATCAGTAAATGGTAGAATTAATTAATTTTTATCTCATATAATTATAAAAAAATATAAACATTTCTTACTAAGATTGCATTGTGCAATAACTGGTTCCCAACAGGGTCCAAAAGCATAACTAAAATGTTCTATCTCACAGTTGAGATCATGGTACAGTTTTAATGAAGTCATGCTTCTTTCAATCTCTACGCTATTCCATCCTTCTCCAAGTTCCAGTTTCACAATTCGCTTTGCTAAAAAATGTTAATTTCTAAAATATTTCATACATTAAACAAGTTCTAAAACTGTTGTAAATTGATAGGCAGATGTCACACCTCTTCTAGTAGGTATCTGTTCAGCACCAACAACCTTTCCCCACATCTGGAGCTCCCTTAGGTCAAGCCAAGGCTGAGGAAAATCTCTTAGCTGAAACTTGAGTTCTTTGCAATTAATAACCACAGCCCGACACCAAAGTGTGCTGAATTCAAGCCCCTCAGCAGGCCAAGGACTGAAAACATTTTTAGAACAAAATTAATCTGTTTTCTCAATTTAAAATGTAATAGATAGAGAGAGAGAGAGAGAGAGAGAGAGAGAGAGAAAGTTTGTACTTTAAATTGAAATAGGAAGATAGACTTGAAGTGAACTTCAGAGGTAGATGAGAACAGCAAGACTTTCCCAATGAATTAGAGAGTGGCATCTCCAAAATTTTTTAAAATAAAAAATATAAATAGGAATTGCTTAAGTAGACACATCAGACAGTATTTCACCATAAGAAAGCAAGGAGATTAGGATGGATCATATCAGGTATGTTGGAAGTGCAGATCAAAACATCAATGCGCAACCATAAATGATGAAATCCTAGGATAGACAGATCAAAGATATCACATATCTACACAGCATATCGGAAAGCATAAGACAAAAGTGGATTAAGGTCTCAAAAGATAAATTAATGTAAAATATAAATTCGTAGGTCTCTCAAATTCCATTAACAAATAATCAGCATTATGCATTCTCAGAGACCTTCAAGGTGATAAATCTACATTAGATTACATTTGGCATTAATAAAAAATATATAAGCATCAGGACAAGTGGCATCATCTTTAATTCAATAGCAGTTCACTCTACCACTTGAAAAATGTCACAGGTGGTTTATCTTTGAAATTTATTTATGTTGTTTTCAACACCAAGCCTAACATTAAGATTAATAATGCAGGAGATATGCTTATTTTTTCATTAAATTCTTTTTGTCCCTACCCGATAGGGTCATTGACATCTAAAAGGAAGTGAACTCAGATGATTACACCACTGATCATTGATCATTCAATGAATTAGTGCAGATCTGTACAGTATAGTGTTATCATGTAGTTTCTAGAAGCCAAAGATTTTATTTCTTATATTGGGATGCAGCATGTATTGGGAATATCAGCATATATGCTGCAGAATCATTACTAACAACAAAAAACATTGTGGTCGATAGGAAAGCATTTCCAATATGTCCTTAATACAGATCAGTATGTTCAGAAACGGAAAACCATCTTTAATACTATGGAGACAAATGGAATTAATATGACCACATACAGGAACTTCCTGATGACTGGGCTTCCTTGAATCGCAATGGCTGTTTCAAAATCGGAGAAGATATTTGAATGAGCATAGGAAATGAGAATTGTTAATAAATTTGTTAAAACTAAAATTGGAAGCCTAACTTTCTTTTAAATAAAAAATATCTGATGTGGACAACACATTACTTCCTTGTGCAACTATTAAACTAAAAATCGGTGGCTCAAAAAGTGATCCTGAATACTACTTTCCGAATATTGCAGTATCTCACTGCAAAATGACACTCGGTGTCGCGACACCCATCTATTGACTCACATACTCTTGTTTCTGGAGGTCTCATTCCGTAATTTATAGGTCGTTTTCTTTCAGCAGGTAACTAGTGTCCAAGAGATTTTTTCGTGCTCCATGACAACATTAGAATTGCCAATATCACTAGATAAAGCATTGGAAATCGTTTTTGGAATTTTGGAAATCGTCGAAACAGTTTCGACATTTTAAGCGGAAGAACCCACTTAACTTATATCTTATTCTCCTGCTGCAGATTTGTTCATCTCACAAATGGGGAGGAAAACCAGTATTTTACACTCAATTTTAATTCTTGAAACAAATAATGAAATTGTTTAATTAGAGTAGAAAAAAAATCACGTTTATAACCTTTATCACCGAACCGTATGATCTCTGTAATAAATGTCAATATATCTTTTGATATAAGTTTCTTATGACCTTCAAGTAAAGTACCCCTTTCGGCTCTTCAATTACAATTATATTATATTGGTATAAAAGCCTAATTTACCAAATTTGAGATGTTTTACATCATATTTTAATATAATTTTTGATGAAAGTCTGATATGACCTTCAAGTAAAATACCACTTCCGGTTTACCAATTTTGACCAAAATTTATTATGTTATTTATATTAGTATGCAAGTAATTAAATACCGAATGAGATAAGTTTTGCATTATATTTTAATATATTTTTTTATGAAAATCAGTAATGACCTACAAGTAAAGTACCACTTCCGATAATCATGCAGTGACCAAAAAGGGAGGTTCACAACTAGATTATATAATAATTCTAAATACAAAATTTTAACTTTCTACGGCAAACCGTTTTTGAGTTATGCGAGATACGTACGAACGCATGTACAGACATCACGACGAAACTAGTCAAAAAGAATTCAGGGATAGCCAAAACGGATATTTCCATTGAAATCTGAAAACCGAAAATTTTTGCGATTAAAATGCTTCCTTTACTTTATACAAGGAAGTAAAAAGAGAATACTCCAAATCATAACATACAGCTAGATACTTTGTGAAATAATGTGCACTTCATCTGGTTTAATGTAAAAATAAATGACATCTGTTATTGTAATTATTCAACATTATATAATACTCACGATTCAGGGTCTATCTGAGTCATGTTGTCAACAACATTTTCAGGACCATGGATTGTTGGATCAGTTAAAGCCAACAGTTGCAAATCAGAAACAAGCCAAGCAAACAGTCTTGTCCGTGTCCCTTGCTCTTTCATTAATTTGGATCGTTTAATATAAATCCGAGTGCTTAGAATTGACAAAGTATTGTAGAGCTCCTCAACTTTTCCTGCAGGAATCATAACATCAGTCTTCATCATTTCATTGATCTGAAATTATTAAAATATTATTATGCATGCTTTTCAACAATAAAAAAAAAAATATTTTCATGATTATAAAATAGACCTTCTCATCCAGCATTTTCTCCCTCTTCAAACTCTCATTATATTCATCTTCGAGCAACTCATAGTTGTCTCTAAGCCGCACTTCAAAGGGATCATCACTCATTTCAAACAGAAAATCTTCAATCTACGAATTATTAAAGTTAAAAGAAATTTTCAACATAATTAATAGCATAATTTCAAACAAAATTAAGGCACCAAGATTTAAAGAACAAAAACATGTGTTCTCGTGTAGTTATTCTTCTAAAGGTAAAACGTAATATTTTATCAATTCAAGTACAGAAATGTAAAAACAAAAACTAAACTCAAACAAAAACTAAAACCATTCTACACTAAAAACAAAAACTATTCTCAAATTTTTACTAGGGCTTAAATAAAAGAGATGAAAAAACTGGGATGTTTCAAAGCTCCGACGATTAGGAGTTGGCAGACTGAGAAGAGATGGATCAGATTTTAAAGATTTCGGCACGGGCATCAAGATCATATACGGTCCAGCGTATTAAAGCCCAAATCTATCGTTTTCGAGATAACCCAAGTTATAGGTCCGCACGGATCCTATGCCATCTTGCGTACGTGCTGTTGTAATGGCCACTTTGCACATGTAAAAGGAAATTGAAACTGTGTGAAAACGTTATTTTGTAAATAAAATGTTGTTTTTAGGTTTCTATGAATGATAGAGAAGATTATATATTAGCTTTCCCATGTCTAACCCTAAAGGGTACTGTTAAATATGAATAAGATAAGTAGAGAATGGTATGGCTGAGCTTTAATGCTAAACTGTTAAATTGAAGGGATATTTTCCAGTGAGGCAAGCTAATTACTCATTAAGTATAAACTGTTACTTCAACATAATAATTGATTGTGTGTTTTAAATAAACTTTCTTAGTTATATTATACAAATAAACATGTTTCCCTAATATCATTTACACTTCGAATGTATAAGAGAGAAGAAAAATAGATCTTTAATGTGAGGGTATACTAGTTATATTATATTATTATAAAATCCAACTTACTCATAGCAACAATTAAAAAAAAAAAGTATTATTTTGTAAATGAAACAGTGTGCTTGATTAAGCAAAATAATAATAAAATAGTCACCTTAATCAGAAGGTCAGGAGGTAGGGGCAGTTTTTGATTTTGTGCTGGAGACTTTTTGTGCAATCTTTTCAGCCATTTAAAAATAGTGATAAAGTCATCTTGAAAGGCTGAGGAAAAATTGTGCTCATAAGGAAATATTGCCTTCACAGTTCTCATTTTAATATGCCTAAAGAAAATTTAATAAACTTATATAATATTTCTAATGTTTCATTAAAATTTTTCTTAACACAGTAAGCGTTGACTATTGGTTGTGTATAAAACAATATTTTTTCAATAAATTAAAATATAGGTTTTTTTAAACAAATTTTGATACAGTAAAAATTAAAGTAAAGTAAAAATTAAGTGCTCATATTGAAGTTTAAATTTTTTTAATAATGACCTAAAAATTACTGAGAATTTTCCATAATAACACGAAAACTAAGTTACAAGTAAAAGGAAAATCAATTATTTTTTATACCTTAAAACAAAGAAAATCATAGAACAACTGACACAACATAATAAAGCAATTAAAAAATAACGTCCTCCCCCCATTTTCATTTAGTCTTTTAAGAAAGCAACTAAAAAAATATGGAACTATAATAGAAGCACAGCTAACAACCCCTGGCCCTGAGACCTCTCCCAAGATGCAACCCAATGCTACCAGGCATGTCCATGGGTTGTGGATTGTGGAAAGGCCATCAGACATTGTAATGGCTCTTGGGAATCCGCAGTTGTCGACAAGTGGGACACACCAGAGAGCCCTGTAAAAACTTCATAGCCCTATGATAAAGTGTACCAATGGCGAGTTTTCACGGCCATTCCAAATAATGACAATAGCAAGAATTGTGGTCTCCTTGGTTGGCAACCACCTAAGGAAGGAAATCGTTGACAGGAAAACCCTGACCCTCTAGACTGAGGATCGGGCGTAGGATTAACAGGCCGTCCTAGAAAAACACCTTCTTATGAAATCAAATAAACCCGGATGGAACTTTCGGATATGGACTGAAACATGGAAACAGAAAAATGATATTCTGTCAGAGACGTGGAACATAGGTTCTTTATTTAAACTTGGAGCCCTGAAGATCTTATCTAATAAGGTCTCTAAGCATAATATTGACAGTGGAAATCCAGGAGATGAGGTGGAATGGAAACGGCATTATGGACAGAAAATATTGCTCGCTCTATTATACCTGCCATGAAAAAAACTATCTGTTGGGGACAGGATTCAAGGTAGGAAAGAAAAACTCTTATAATGGATTTTGACTGGTTAATTTTGCAATAAGCTGCAACCTTTTATTTGTGGGAACATTCTTTAGTCAAAAGAATATACATACAGGCATGTGGACATCACCTGATGGTCTTGTAGTCAATCAAATAGATCATGTCCTCATTGACAAACGACGCAGTTCCAATCTACTGGATGTCAGAGTGCACCAAAGCACTAATATTGATAGCGACCATTTTCTTCTCATCACATGACTGAGAGCAAGAATCTCACATTCTAGAAATGAAAAAGGAACAAAAGCTGTCAGTTATAATATCCATATGTTAAAAGATGAGGAAGTGAAGAGAATTTTTGAATCCAGAACTAATGAGATTATAAATGATCCAGTTAATGATGACGTAGATGGAAAATGAAATAGGCTCAAACAAACTGTAATAGTGGCAGCTGAAGAAACTATAGGATTAAGGCGGAATAACAGAATGAACTAAATGGTTTGCTCAAGAATGTGAACTTATCACTAGACGAAAGAATGAAACACATAAACTAATGATCCAGAAAAAAAAGATCAGAAGGGCTACTGAGAACTATAGGGAGGCAAGAAGAGAGAAGAAAACACAAAACTAAGAAGTCACCATGAGGGAACGGATGAAGCTGAATGAGGAATAAAAAAGAAAGAAGCTGAGCAGAGAAATGTACTGGAAAGTGAATGACACCAGACAATGCTTTAAACCGCGAACAAGCACTAGTAAGAGTATAATTGGTAAAATAGTGAGTGATAGCCAAGGTATACTGAATAGATGGTCAGAGCATTATAAAGACTTGCTGGGCCTAAGAGGAACTAGGGACTGGATAATGGCAAAAATATAGTACCATCTTATGATAAGGTGTATGAAGCTATAGAAAAACTAAGCAGTAGGAGCAGACGAAATTCCTAATGAGCTACCCAAAAAATGCTGGTGGAAACAACATCAAAGTACAGATACATCTAATCTACTTGGTAAAATATGGAAGGAAGAGAAATTTCCTGAGAAATGGGAGACAGCCTTAATATGTCTGATCCATAAAAAAAAAAGAGGATACACTAAAAGATGGGAATTACCAAGGAATATACCTTCTGAACACAACGTATAAACTCCTCTCCAATGTAATATTCGCAAGATTACTTGCTTAAGCGGAGAATATTAGTGGAGAATACCAATGTGGCTTCCGGAAGGATATGTCAACATCTGATAAAATCTTAACTTTGAGACAGATATTAGATTAGACTTTTGAATATTGAATCCGCTCCCTCTTTATAGCTACATAGTTAACAGGAGGATGCTCAACATTCCCATAAAGCTTATAAAAAAGATCAAAGCGACAATAATTAGATTGAACTGCAAATTTAGAGTACACTCGCACCTGTCAGATCAAGTAAAAACGGACAATAGCCTGAAACAGGGTGGATGCATTTGTGTGCCTATTGTTCAACCTGGTCCTAGAAAAAATGTTTCACGACTCTAGCCTACAGGCCTCCACATATTGAACATGCAAGTCCAAGTCCTGGCATATGCAGACGATATTGATCTGGTTACACAAACAGGAAGAGGAAGGTGAAGAAGGCATTTATAGTCCAAGAGTCTTCTGCCAGAAACATAGGTTTTACCCACAACACTAAGTATATGGCGGTCGAAAATGACCGGAGATGCCCGGACTTTCAAGTAGGAGACTATGTCTTTGAAGTGGCACAGGATTTTGTGTATTTGAGTCTCCGTATATAAATCTAAGAAGATCAAAAGAAGAATCTAGGAGGAAAATAGGAGCCAATTATATATGGTCTTGTCAAGCATGTTAAATCTAGGTTAATTACCAGAACCACAAAAGTTAGACACTGGTCAGGCCCGTCCTCGCCTACGGATCAGAATCCTGGGTGATTAGCATGATTGATGAGCAAAGACTGACCGTGCTCGAGAGGAAAAAGTTAAGAAAAATCTATGGATCAATAAACGAGAATGACGTCTGGAGGCGTCACAACACCGAACTTTACTCCAAATTCTGCAACACAACTGTTGTGGATTTTTTCAATCTAAACAGATTTCGCTGGACAGGGTATCTAAAAAGAGTGACGCAAGATTGTATGCCGATTATGGTCGCTAATCACAAACCAATGGAAATGAGGAAGATTAGAAGACCGAAAGCCCACTGGATGGACCAGATGCAATGAGCTGGTGGACCATGGTGCTAAATAGAGAGGAATGGGTAAATTTTCTATGGGAGACCAAGGCCGGCACAGGACTGCAATACCAGGGATGTATGTATGTGCATACAGCTAAAAACCATTAAAGTAAAATTACATTAGTAATCAGCTGAAGTCTCAAATAAGAATGTAATATTATAGTACAAATATTCATATGTGAAATAATATTACCATGTTCTGTTCCACGGTAAAACAAATTCTTCATTGTTGCATCTTTCTGTCTTGATGAGTTTTACAATATCCTTACAGCGACTGTTTTCGTGCACAATAGCAAACCCTAATGCTTCAATCGTGAATATATCTGCACTATCTACAGCCATTTTAAGTTGTGATGTTGACCAAGAGCAATCAATACCAGATCTATTATAAATGAAATCATCTGAAATATAAAAAACAAGTACTAAATGATTATATTTGATTTAAGTAAAAAAATGAAACACAAATCATAAACGTCTTCCAAACTTATTCTCAAATAGTATTGCAAGGCCGTTTTTTTTATGGTAGATATTTTCCAAATAGAAAATTATCCGTCACCGCACAAAGAAATTTTGAGCCTTGAAAAATATCTGTTTGTTAACTTTACAAACAGGATGGAAAAATATCTGTCACCGTCTGGTATATGTAAGTAGTGTAGTTTCACAAGGAAATCAATCATCATCAGTTTAACTGTGTTATTCAAATTATTTATAGCTTATATTAGTTTGAAATGAACATAAAGCAGCTTTTAGCATTATTGTTATTCCCTCATCAAATGAAAAGGAGAAGAAAAATAGACTGATTTGCATATATTTTGCAGAGAAATGTATTGCAATTTAATGCATATTAGTATATTCTTTCTTCTCTTTTTCATTCAACGACAGAATAACAATAGCACTAAAAGCTACTCTCTATTCATTTCAAACTACGCTGAGTAATCAATAATTTGAGTAATATAGTTAAACTGATGAGAATTGATGGCAACAGAAAAATATCTGAACCGAAAAAATCAGCCGTATGTGTAATCTTTTGAGGGTAAAACTTCATCGGCACCCGACGAATGCACAGCTAGTGCCGGCGTATTATTTTCCTATCTTTTTGTTTTCATGCCTAATGTGTAAGCTCAGCATATCTGTCTGGGTAACTATTGGAATGGTGACAGAAAATTTCCAGTTGGAAAAATCTGCCATGTGAGTAACTGGCCTAATGAATTATATGTTACTTCCTCAATTAAAAGAAAAATATGGTAATAAATCAAAATTATTTCTTTTAAAATCTTTCAAAATTTACGAATTTTAGGGTATGAGCCGATCCAAATTTAAAACCATTAAAACATGAGTATTGATCTAATTACCTGTAGTAAATGTAAAATAGTGATGTTTAGAGAGCTTTAACACTAATCTTACAGTTCCTGTAATTATAATATCGATATTTAATTGTTTATTACTGACATCTTGCTGGTGTAAAGAATGATGATCTGAAAACAAAAGGGATATATATAGTCAACAAAGCATTTATATAGAAAAACTTAAGCAGTATATCATTAGATTTATCATCTGGTTTATAACTTCGGTATAAATAATTTAAAACAATTTGAACCACTCAAATGAAATATTTAATAATTTTAAAAGCAAACCTTTATTTTGGACTCCTTTGTAAAAATCCATTAAATGTAAAAACATTTCCATAAATTTTAAATGAAGATTAGGATTCCACTGAAGTTGAATTTGTCTCGAAATCTTCAAGTGTAGGGTGTTTTGAGATTTATTCCAATCTCCTCTGAGAAGTTCAATATTTCCACTACAATTCTGAACAATTAAAAAACTCAATATTAACAAAACATATTAGGATAAAAATTACACAAGCTGATATATATCAGAAATTAATTTGATGAATTAGACCTTAATATCCGAAGATTTGACGCAAAGAAAGGTAGGAGTCGTAGGGGATATGGATGACAACTTCATACCTTCTGCTTCCAAGCTCATCTTGTTGGGTAATGAACTTTCGATTCCAGCAGAATCAATCCGCACCATCAAACAAACTATAAAAAAGTAAAATTCACATCATTATATAATCAAGATATTAAAATTTGGTAAGTAAGAATGTCAGTGTCAGTAGGCATAAATAACTATAAATGATTTCCAATTCCAAGTTTTTCACTCATAGTTAATCATAAGTGTTTCATTTAACATTTTTATTTAAACTCCTGCCAAAACATGATGAAATAATGAAAATCAAGTGTTGAAGTAAGCAAAGCCTATTGCATTTAATTAAAAAATTATTTACATACAAAAAATACAAATATTGCATTAATAAATGAAAATCAGTTAACTAAATTAAGGAAAGGGTAAATAAAGAAAACTGCATGATTACTTCCATATGTCACATATAGTATATAATGTGAAACATTTAAAAACAGTAAGTACAGCTCTCCATTGATTTTCATTTAACATTATCTGTTCTTTAGCAAACTCTGGACGATCTGTTTGATGATTTATGGCAAGCTTAGATCATGTGGCTCCGGTTCTGCTGGCTCATTTCAGCATGTTTTTTTTTCTTATAGTTACAGCAATAATTAGAACAGCACAAGTCCTAAAGGGCCTTTGAATATTTTCAGAAGTAGCAGATAAGCAATTCAGAATATCTAAATGATACAGATCAAGATTTCAAAGATCTGCTCAAAATCTTGACATAAAACTTCTGAGATGATCTTGGTAGACGAAACCACCCTAGATGACAAACCAAAAAACCAAACTAGATGACACCAGAAGGATTGAAGCATTCACTGAAGTAAGAAGAGATTCTATCTACTGTTAAACTTCACCTTTAAAAAAAAATTAGGGATAAATACTTATTTTTAACTTTTAATTTTCAAACTATCCAAATAATTTTTTTCTCATTATTTTTATAAGTTTATTATCAACAAAAATATACCAATTTATAAAAACGTATTTAAAATAATTTCGCAAAGAAAGATATAAATGAATTTTTCAAACTATACCACTTTTTTATGGAACAGCTTATTTAATTTTAAATTTTTTTCAATGTAATTCAAAGTAAATATGAATAATCTTTAGATATATGTCAGCATATAAGATATATAATTAAAAATTTATATTCATTTATATTCAAAGTAAATATGAATAATCTTTAGATATATGTCGGCATATAAGATATATAACTAAAAATTTACCTTTTTTATTAGCAATAAAAAATAGATTAGTATTAGCCATGGAAATATTTAAGTTCTTCTGCTTCACAGGTTGCTTTGTTTTTTTCTGTTTTGTCAGTCTTGAAAGCAGCATACTAAAACAAACAAAGCCATAAGTAATTATTTAAACATAATGCAAAGATAAAATTGGTATATATTTAATTTTTATAATATTAAAATTTAAAATTAGAAGTTTAAAGTGGATATTGATCTATTTGGTTTTGTTGGAAGTGTGGTTGAAACATTCATTATTATTTAAATTAGAACATATTCATATTTTGTTTGTGAGTAAATATTTTATTTTCATGTATAATAATGTGAATTTATTTCAAAGAATTTTTTTTTAATTTTGCTATTTAATAGAGTCAAAGAAGCCATGAACCAATAACTATGTAAAGTGCTTGAAGTGATAAAAAAAGTGGTCTTCATTTTGAATATACTAATTTCAAATTCGTTAATAAATACAAAATCCAACATAAAAAAAAATTTGTTGGAGTTTACCTGGGTAAATGGTGAGGATAAATAAACAAAAACTCAAGGAGTGAGAAAATAATAAATAGTAACGAACTACTTTTCCATAATTAACGGTTAATGAGTCTACCCACACGGATTTGATTATTCAGCCATCGAGTGCAGACCTTTTCAGACTCGAGGACAGAAATAATAGGGTTGATGCCAGTTTTTCAAATATCAGCTTTACTGCTGTGATTTTCTTCAAGATTAAGAAAAGATATGAAGAAATAAGACATCTAAAGAAGTATTTCAAAAACTTATCAATATTTGTTAACAATAATATTTTATTTTAGTTAATTAAATTATGTTCATATATATTAGTAGATTTAAGGTTTTGGAGGTTCAGACATTTCATTAACATTGATCAATCCACTTTTTATTTTTTTATGTATGAAAAAATTTTCATTCTTTTCAATTTTTTTAAATGTTCAATGTATAATTATTTTTGAGCATATATGTAGTAAATTGTATTTTGAGCCTGGAAGTTATTATTTTCACTCAAAATGCCTAATTATTATAATTTACAGCCCCTCACTTCAATTTTCACCAGTTTCACAAAATACTGTTCTGCATTTTACTATCTCAGCCATAGACTTTATGTGAACAAACCCGTAATGAATGCATATTCAACTCATGCTGACTGCATCATCTGTTTCTCTCTCATTATGAATGGTCATGGAACCTTCTCGAACTGATGAGTTTGAATGTTCTAGAACCTTCTTGAATAATCGACCACGGCCAAGTTTATCATGTCCATCGTGTTTTGTACAATTCTATATAACCACGTCACAATATGAACATTCTGATCTCAGTGGTAGATATAAAATATTTTGTGCAAAAAAAGGAAAAAAACAACAAATTAATTCAACTAGTTTCTACTGTAAAACAGAAATATCTAACCTGACCAGAGGTGATAGAATGTCAGCAAAGGGAGGAGACCACTCTAGCCTAACAGTGTCCAAGAGGGCTGATGATCGGGAGTTACCTCCTTTGACCAACACGAGCCCAGCTGCCAGAGCAGTGCCCCAAGTGTGTTCTTTTCGCAAATTACCTGGGCCACCGAATTTGGCTAACTGACACCAAATGCTTTCGGATAGCAGCTCCCAAATATCTCCTACAATGAAAAGAAGATCATCATCTAATTTTTCTTTAAAAAATCATCATTCTAATTAAATTACATCTTCAAGAAAATTACTATGATTGTCATAAAAAAAAAAAAAAAAAAGGATACAGTGAGGAAAAGGTATATTATAAGTTTATGGTATAGTCAAACTAAAATAGTGATTAATTATAATTTCAATATTAGACCCAGTGTGATCTTGAATTACAGAGCAGATATAATATTTCATCGTTATTTTGAGAGTTTCCACAGATAGAATAGAATAAATCCCTACCTGAAGCTGTTTGCCCATTTAATGTTGAGTCATAAGCAAATTTGAGATGAGAAAATCCGACCACTGCAGGAGAAAGGTTGGGCATCCTCAAGGCAGTTGAAACATTCCAAAACTCAAATTTGGCATCAATGTCAATATCAGGCCACCAGTCTTTTTTATCCTCGACCAGTTTTTCCTTTTCATCCTGAAGATATTAAAAAATAAAATAATAAAAGTTAAAAAAAAAATGGGTAATTGCATATTGTGATATGTGTAAGTGCATACTAAATTTTACAAAATTCGACTTCAAATAGACTGTAAATGTTTATTTTTAAAGGTAGATTTTTCATCTGTTTTTGAAAATTTTCATTTGACGATTATGTTTAAATATTACATTCAAGCCCACATTACAATCACGTCCATTTTTATGAGATTGATATTTCAATTTGATAGTTCATAGTATGCACATGGCCATACCTTGAGGGTTAAGTGCATACAAGGTATCCAGAAGACTCATTATTCAAGCAGTAGCGGTTCTAGGGAAATTGCAAAATAGTCTGTTTCAGGAGAGATTATAACATTGATGTAATCATTGAAAAAAGTTAAAACTTGTCTGAGATTCAAATTTTGCAATCTTCAGTAAGTCATGAAAGTCGGATATGAAGCATAATTGAATAAATATTTTGATAAAAGGAACTTTTATTAAAATGCACTATTCCAGGATTGCCCCCACCAAATATAATAGTAGAGGTTGCTGGGGTATTGTGGACTAGGAAAGACTAGAAAATTCTCAAGGAGAAATGTAAATCACCAAGTATTTTGAAGAACAGATTCTGAAAGTTCCACTTACCGCAAAAATTAAAACAAAAAACAGTGCTAATGGTGGATAAACACCGACACAGCTGCAGAGCAGAAATTGAAGATCCAACTTAATCAACATTTTGGAATTGATGTCTTTACAAATCTTTATACTTCACCTTACATAACTCTCCTGGCTGATTTATGATAAATTAGTGTTTAGAATTCATGCTCCGTAAAGGATATCTCTTATTACTTCAGGATTTGGATTTTACAAGACAATTATGCACTTACCTCACTTAAAAGTTTTTAAAGAAAAACAAGAAGCACTTCAGCAAACAATTTATTATTAATAATTCAAAGAAAGGCTCAGACATTTTAAATTGGAATTAATCTTATTTTAAAGAGAAAAATTTTTAAAAATGAACTTAAATGGCATGATAAGACACAAAAAATAAAATTCAAAGAGTTTTAGTACATGTGATAAGCTATCTATTTTTCTCATAGAAGTTCCTGTGCTATTTTATTAAGAAGTGTGATGGAAATTAGAGATAGCAAAAAGCCATAATAAGGAGAGCTTTGCCTAAACATCACCTTGTTTATTTCAGATGGTGCATTGCCCAACTAAGATACAAGCAAGCTAATATTAAAATATTTGCTTTAACATATTTTTTTCCTGTCTTTATTATTATTAACCGTTTTTTTATTATTATTTTTTTTTAATCTCATTTAGTTTACATGGTTTCTAAAAAATGTTCTCATTGTTATTATATATTATTTTTAACGACCTCTTGCTATCATTAACTACTGAACTCTTATTGGTAGAGCTTCAGGGATGTTAAAAAGATATTTTTTTTATAATATCTCCAGGCAAATATTAAAAAAAACAAATAAATAGCAATTTTACACTTTTTTTTTTATAAAAATAATATTAGAACTTCTTTTCCTGAACTCTTGGCTCAAATAATTTCTTAGGATCTGACTGAGTAAGGAAAAACTTTAAATTGATATGATATAGAGTAACATTCCAGTTAGTGATATTTTTTAAAATTAAAAAGAGCTATGTTTTTCTTCAACTTTCTAGGTCATTTTGCTGAACTAATCATAGTACATGTATTTAAAAAAAAAAATTCAAAAGAGTAGAACTGAATTTGATAAAAATTCATAGGTTTATTATAGATAAAACCAGAATACAAAAATTTTAAAAAATAACACGTTATAAAAAAACTATACTGAAAGGCATTTTTTTAAACAGAAAATATTAAAAAAAAAAGATCGAAATCAATCTTCACTGGAGTCAACCCTCTGAATCTTTAAACACACCCTGCGCTCGGGATGGATTGCCTTCTTTCGAGGTTCTCAAGTGTCTGGGGAATGGCCAAGGGTCACCAATGGATGCTCACTAATAGTTAGGTTTCCATCCCAGGTGATTACCTAGTCGAGCTGAGCTTATCTTCAGTGTCCACAGCTAATGTACTAGCCCACTTAACTATCCACACTCCACATTTATTAATAAAAATAATATTAATATAATAAATTTAATAATTAATTAAATATATTATTATTGATTTAATTGTGCATATTAATATTCAGTATACTAATTATACTTTATAAAATAATTATACTAAGGCTTTTACTATTAAACAGTTTTTCAATTTAAAAAAATCTGGTGCGGTGCACGCATCACACAACTTTCCCTTACCGTCCTATAATAATTATCTTTTTAATACAATTTTAAAGAGTTCAAATAAACATGCTTCTAATAAACTCAGCAGCATACACATCTTCTCCCACTTAAGTAGAATAAAAAAAAAATTTAAACAATTTTAGTATAACAATCCTAAATTAATAAATCAATCGAAATTATTAAGTTAATTTTCGCTTTTGTATTCTTAAATTATTTTATTACAGAGCATATTGTTTACAACAGATTGGCGGATTGGTGGGAGTAGGTTCGGTCGCATCCGTCTCCTTTAAGATGCGCTTGGTTATCCATCTAGGGTCTTGTACTCCTCATAAAATACACTGTATCTTTGCTAATACTGGTCCGATTTTGATGATTCTTTTATCATTTTTTAGATAATTTAATTACCTTTCATACAATTCTACACATAATTTACATTAGAATGCATACTTTTTAAGCTAAACGCAAATAAAGTATTTTTTCATCATACATTTTTTCTCTGCAATTCTTCGGTGATTTACTACATAAATGAAAAGTTAAAGGCCTTTATGAAGAATAATTTAGCCAAGTTTCATCAAAATCGTTAGAGCCGTTTTCGAGAAAAATGTAAAAAAGTGTAAAATCCATGATATAATAACTATTTCCGGTTAGTCCGATAAGCTGTATCTTTGCTAATACTGGTCCGATTTTCATGATTCTTTTATTGTTTTTTAGATAATTTAATGACCTTTCATACAATTCTACACATAATTTACCGTAAAATGCATACTTTTTAAGCTATGGGCAAATAAAATATTCTATTCATCAAAACTTTTTTCCCTGCAATTCCACGGTGATTTACTACATAAATGAAAAGTTAAAGGCCTTTATGAAGAATAATTTAGGCAAGTTTCATCAAAATCTTTCGAGAGCCGTTAGAGCCGTTTCGTTAGAGCCGTTTTCGAGAAAATTGTAAAAAAGTGTAAAATCGATTATATAAAGTGGCACTTCCGGTTAGTCGATTTTGACGAAAAAGTTGCTGTAACATCACAGCCATATACCTATTTTAAATATGAAATTTGAGTATCTTATGACTTTTCGTTTTTGAGCTAGGCTGTTCACATACACACACACGCACGCACGCACGCACGCACGCACGCACGCACGCACGCACGCACACACACACACACACACACACACACACACACACACACACACACACACACAGACATACAGACACACAGACCATTTTGCGAGGCTTGGTCATTTGGACTCAGTGGACCTTAAAAAGTGTATTTCCGTCGAAAACTCGAATTCGAAAATTTTCACGATCGCAGTACTTCCCCTTACTATATATTTCGTATATAGGTAAGGGAAATTAAAACAAATATTTATTTTGTAATAATATTGTTAGTACATACTTACAGTTTGAGGTAGGAACTGAGAGAGCCAATTCATTTTATCATGGTCATACAAAGTTGTGAATTCTCGAACTACAGTTTTAATTATTAATCCCTTTTCGCCTAACTACAGAAATGGGAAAACAATTTTTTTTTCATTATATGCCAGTATAAATATACTTTTAGTAAATAAATCAATATATAACAAAAGATACCAAATTTAAATACAAACAAATTATAATTACATTTGCACTAAATTCCATAAGTTTTAAAACTAATTGTGTATCAGTTGCAGATCTCATGTCCAATCCTTCAAAAATAAAGTTTATTCCAAAACTACCGTACAAACCGCCTAAAATAAGTAAGATACATAAATTAAACAGTATTAAACCATTAAGGGACTGAATAAGAAAACAAATACTTACAATATTTTCTAATGGAGGGTCTAAATCTTGTATTAATAAGTAGTTTCTGCAAAGTTGTCTTATCTCTATCAGTAGCATCAGTAATGATACAATTATCAAAACTGATCGATAGTTCCTGAAAGTAAAGAGTAGTTAGTTATCTTGGCTAAAAAAATTATCAAACTCAAATACAAAATAACCAATATCAAAATTCAACTTTATAGAATATAAGGTTTCAATAATTAAAAATAAAATGTTACTTTTGGTAATATTGGAGCAGAAGTATTAATTAATTGTTTGAAGTCAATTTTCTCTTCTTTGTCAGGCTTATTTTCTATACCTTGCTTTTGTTTCCTTTCCATATTTGGAAAAAAATCATCATCTATCACAGTTTTCATATTTTTGAAAGACACTGAAACATTCTAAAAAAAGTAAAAATTTTATTTTTCGTCATTCAGCTAAAAAAACAACAAGATAAAGTTAGAAACCTTTTTCTTACAATCAATAATAAAATGTAACATAAAACTAAATTAAGTGATTAATTGATGTTCTAGTGAAAGACTAGGATTGGAGAAGAAAAGCAGAAATTACAAACTACCAAAGGCCCAATAAAATAGTGGCAAAACAAATATTTGATAAAAATAAGTTACAAAAAAAATTTAAATAATTTTAATTGAATGAATATATTGGATTAAATAATAATCTGTCTAATAGAATCAAAGTAATTATTGCTTAGTTCTATCCAGGACTACCAAAAGGAACTTAATAAATATTGAGGGGTTGTTTTAAATGAATACCAATATAAAATCATAAGAAGAATGTTAAAAAAAAAGATTAATTAATTAATAAAAACTTTAGGATGAACTTATAATATTATACAAAAAAATACAATTTCTTGATACAATAAGAAATAGTTATTTAAAAAAAAATTATGGAACATGGATCCAAGAAAAAAAGTTTATTTTCTCAAATGCATACCTGTACTGTAAGAGGTGTTGATGCTACTAAAGAAGCTTCAATACTAACACAAGCAGCTGAAATATGAACACGACCAGAAACACTAAGTAGCCGCGCTGTTGATGAAGCCAAATTAAGGGACACAAGAAGACATCTAGTACTATGAACAACTGAAGCATCTGTACTCACTTCTGTTAGAGTAGAATGTAGAACTAAAGAATGAGTAACAACAGCTAAAGTCAAATTCAATATTCTAACTGAAACAAACTAAAATATTTAAATATTAAAAAAAAAACCTAAGTATAACTGATAATATTACTACTATTATACACATCATTACCTGAGCTATAGTAATGACTAAAGGAGGGATGCGAACATTATCAAATGTTTCTGGAGGTCTCCAAACTGAGTTCTTACTGTGACTTACCATGTCCTTATTAATCCTCATATCATGAATAACCACATTGACTAATTTAGAAACCTCACTACTCAAGAAACTGCTCCTAAATCCTATTTGATCTATTTCCTGAAATGAAATAACATGAAGAATATTAGTATTACCATAATAATCACAAGCAAATGAAATCAATATTACTAAAAAAAAATTATACATAAAGAACCAAACATTTTATGCTAAACCAGCATTAAATAAATTCTAATAGATTATTACTCTCAGCGCTCAGAGAATAACTTTAAATGAAGGAGATGAATGTCGAGGCAATAAAAATGAAAAACTATAGTTGTGTATTATTTATTTATCTGGCCCAAAGGATATTTTAAAAAAAAATCTAACAATAGCAATAACTTAAGTGTATTTATATTTTTTAATTATAGCTTTCTAAAACCAGTGTTGTTTTTTTTTTTTGTTTTTACTTCCTTGTATGAATTAAAATAAGTATTGTAATCGCGAAAATTTTTGGTTTTCAGATTTCAATGGAAATATTCATTTTGACCATGCCTGAATCCATTTTGACTAGTTTCGTCGTGATGTCTGTAAGTGCATTCGTACTTATCTCGCATAACTCAAAAACAGTTACCCGTAGAAAGTTAAAATTTTGTATTTAGGATTTTTGTAAAATCTAGTTGTGAACCTCCCTTTTTGGTCAGTACAGAATTACCGGAAGTGGTATTTTACTTGAAGGTCATTATAGATTTTCATCAAAAATTATATTAAAATATAATGCAAAACTTCCCAAAATAGGTATATAAGATTCACAAATTAAAATAAATAACATAATAAATTTTGGTTAACATTGGTAGACCGGAAGTGGTACTTTACTTGAAGGTCATGTTAGACTTTCATAAAAAATTATATTAAAATATAATGTAAAACATCTCAAATTTGGTAAATAGGACTTCGATATCAGATTAGATTTTTCTTCAAATTGGTGAGCCAAAAAGGGTACTTTACTTGAAGGTCATAATAAACTTGCATCAAAAATTATATTAAAATTAAATGCAGAGAGTAAGCATTTTTATTACTTGTTTTAAGTGTTAAAATTATGTGTAAAATACTGATTTTCCTCTCCATTTGTGAGATGAACAAGTCTGCAGCAGAAGAATAAGATTTAAGTTAAGTGGGTTCTTCAGCTTAAAATGTCGAAACTGTCGATTTCCAATGCTTAATCTAGTGACATCAACAGGTCTAATGTTGTCACGGAACACGAAGAAATCTCTTGGAAACTAGTTACCTATTGAAAGAAAACGACATATAATAACGGAATGAGACCTTCAGAAACAAGAGTATGTGTGTGTGTCAATAAATGGATGCTGCGACGCCGAGTGTCATTTTTGAGATACTGCAATCTTCGGAAACTAGCAACCAAATTCAGGATTACTTTTTGAGCCACCGATTTTTATTTAAATAGGCGTACAAGGAAGTCATGTGTTGTCCACATCAGATTTTTTCATTTATGTTACTTCAACTAAGACTCCATTGATCAATAATAATTATTCTCATATGATCAAAGATAATAAATGTCTTGGTTTTTATGAACATTGATTAGTAAATATTTTCAAAATGGAAATGACCTTTAAGGTACAGTTGTCTTAAGACTATGAGCATTGAGACATGTATTCTATACCTAGGGCCTCTAAAATTAATAAGTATTTATCATTAATAATTACTGCACAAATAATCATAAAAAATTAACAATACATCAGAAGACACATGAACCATGGTCACAATCATGATTATTCAACAGCATCCTCTAATCTCCTAAGAAACTTCTCAGTACAACTTAACACTCGTGACGCATCATCAGTGACTCCTGCCGAAGTTGCCCGAAGGTCGCCGTACTAGCACTCTCCTGCACCATTTGTGCTAGCTAACTGCTTTTTATTCAATTGCAATATTTGTTATTTTTATTGCTTTAATTAGATATTATTTAAAATTATTAGTGCTGTCAACTTCCGGTGGTCTGGAGAAGTTGTAATAATTTAAATTACAATAAGGGCTCGACCTCAACTAAAATGGAACTTTTGGAGGGTTTGTATATCTCTTGAATGAGTGTAGCGAGCGGAAGTTGACAGCTGCGATCTAATTAAAGCAGTAATAATTGAAATTACGGCCCTGACATCAACTTAAAAGGAGAATTTTCAAAACTTCATCAGAACCTTCCAAATCCTATGGTTCAATCTTATCCAGTTCCACTCATCCACATAATCCTCCTCATAAGTTGAGAATAAGCTGATATCTGAGCCTTTATTAAAATATAGCTGTTGTGGTCCTGTAATAGTTACATTAGTTATATTTAAGGCCAGCTTCTTGGAAAAAACTATTGAATACACAATGGCATCTCATTACACCAAAACTCAAATTCACTGATCAGTATAATTTTTAGACTGCTATTCAATACATTCAAATGTCTTGGTAAGATTAACCTACCTATTCTCTTTGCTAAGAAGTCATTTCTGATGACACTCCTTTTACCCACTATTCAGTCATTATTAATATGTCCAGCTCATGCCATTTCTCCCCAATAAGTCATTTGTGTCACAATCAGTTACCTCTGCAATTTTTATATTATTTAGTTTGATATGATAACATTTTGAGAGATATGCCTTAACTTTGTTCAAATTACTGGAACGATAGGTCATAAAAACTAATGTTATATTTGCATATTATACTGAAAAATAATATTAATGTAATTAATATCATCTGTTCAATCTCCTGACCTTTGTCAGAGGATCCTTATCACTCAGCAGGTTTTCTAATTTCTTCAAGTGGAAGTAGACAGCTCTAGACGTATATTTTTGCTGTTAAATTAATTAATACTTTTATGTATATATGGTATGAACATGGACATTCATCTCTATTACTTATTGTCCTTAAAGGTAACAGATGTACACACATAACATTAAATACAGTTCATAACTAAACAATGGACGAGGAAGCACTGTTGCTAATAGTTGCATAATTGATTGACAGGGACAAACACGATTTTATCAAGCATTTAAAGGGAAGGATTCTCTAAGGTATAAAAAAAAATAATAAAAGAGGAAAAGATACAAATTAGCTCACACTACGAGGAAGGCCTAGGTTTTTTATAATAATAAAACACATCTTTTACAAACATACTTTTCTCGGTTTAATGTGAGCAAATTTAGAGGTAACAATAGACAAATTAATTTCTCTAAGTAAATAGCATTCAATGTTCATTAAGGTGAGGTTATTTAGACCATCTTATCCCATCCTGTTCCTTGGCTCATTTCTTACACGCTTTAAGGTCAAAAAACATTTCTAAGGGATTCATTTCCGTAGAATGGCTCCAAATAAATCTAATTGGTTCCAATAGCCATGAAATTCCATATTTTCCAAAGAATGTTGAATGGGTTAGCAAATATTTACATTTTTAAGGGATTAATAGTAGCTTATTTAAGCTTGCCTGAACTTGTTACTTCCTTGTACGCAGTAAAGGAAGTATTGTAATAGCAAAAATTTCCAGTTTCCAGATTTCAACGGAAATATTCATTTTGACCATGCCTGAATCTATTTTGACTAGTTTCGTTGTGATGTCTGTACGTACGTTCATATGTATCTCGCATAACTCAAAAATGGTTAGCCGTAAAAAGATACAATTTTGTATTTAGGATTATTGTAAAATCTAGTTGTGAATCTCCCTTTTTGGTCACAACATAATTACCGGAAGTAGTATTTAACTTGAAGATCATTATTGATTTTCATAAAAAATTATACTAAAATATTATCATAGAATCTTCTCAAATTTGATATATAAAACTTAAATGCTAATATAAAAACATAGTAAATTTTGGTTAAAATTGACAAACTGGAAGTGGTACTTTACTTATAGGTCATATTAGACTTTCATCAAAAAATATATTAAAATATAATATAAAACATCTTAAATTTGGTGAATTAGACTTTTCCATCAATATAAATAATATAATAGATTTTGGTTGAAATTGAAGAGCCGAAAGGAGTACTTCACTTGAAAGTCATAATAAACTTACATCAAAAGGTATATTTATATTCAATACAGAGATCATATGGTTCGGTGATCAAGGTTCCAAACGCAATTTTTTTTCCACTCAAATAAAACAATTTTATTACTTGTTTTAAGTGTTAAAATTAAGTTTAAAATACTTCTTTTCCTTCCCATTTGTGAGCTGAACAAGTCTGCAGCAGAAGTCTGCTTAAAATATCTATTTCCAATGCTTTATCAAGTGACATTGATAGTTCTAATGTTGTCACGGAACACAAAGAAATCTCTTGGAAACTAGTTACCTACTGAAAGAAAACGACATATAATTGCGGAATGAGACCATCAGAAACAAGAGCTTATGTGTCAATAGATGGATGTCACAACACTGAGAGTCGTTTATGAGATACTGCTATCTTCGGAAACTAGCAACCAAATTCAGAGTCACTTTTTGAGCTGCCGATTTATTGTTTAATAGGCGTAAAAGGAAGTCAAGGGGTGCCCACACCAGACATTTATAAATTTTATAAGTTTTTTAACTTATAAACATTTATAAGTTTATCCAGTTCTTTTGAAATGAATAATTGAGCCTAATTGCAAGACGAAAAGGTCCAAGGCAACCATGAGCCATTTAGACTCTGGAGAGCTATCTGATAGTTCTGTACCTATTTTACCGAAACATTTTCAAAGATATATATTTTTTGAAAAATATTTCTTCAAAGCAAAATTTATATGTTAACAGTAGCCAGGGATGTTACAAGGTTTTACAAGCTAAACATTTTTTGCTATAGGCACTGGACCCCCAGAAACGCAAGGTAGCGTTTGCCTATCATCTAAGGGAATAAAATGTGTATCATTTGATACTGTACACCTTAAAATTTTATCAAAGACAAGTTAATAAATAAAACTATTAAATATAAAATAGTAAACTAGTAAAGATATTTTCAAGAACTGGCATTAATAAGTTGCAAATTTGACAAAACAGAATACATACGATTGTGTAACCATTAGTACACAATTGAACATCATGAAGTGTCATGTAAGGGATTCCAATTCTTCCGATTCGAGCCTCAATATGGTAGCACCTTTTTATAATCCATCTAATACACTGAGGAAACAATCTGAAAACGGCAGAAAAAAAAGTTTAATCCTAAAATGTTGAATCTCAGTTCCTAGAGCTAATTTTATATCCTACAGGAAGATCTACCTCGTTATAGCGCAATAAATTAAGAAGAAACCAATAGCAAGTTCTAAGAAACCAAACATTTTAGAGTATAATTAAAGCATAGAAAAAATAAGAAATTGAGGATACGAGGGTAGTAATATTTCAAAGAAACTTGATAATCATAACAAAGGTAGGTAACGCGAATTATAAGGTTACACTTCACTGACTCCCTCAGTTCAATTGAAGGGGATGACGATAGACGATCTATCGTTAGTTCAAACTATCACTAGCCATATCGATAGTCCTAGATTCGTTAGTGCGATTTGAGCCTCAGAAGAAATTATTCTCAAATTATTTTCTTTAAAACAATTTTTACACTTGCAGATATGTCTATGAAACAAAAAATCCTTAGTATTTTAAAAATACTTTTACCTCTCATTTTTATTTTCTTGTTATGAATGAAAAATACCTTCTGGACTAGGGCTTTAATAACCATCAAAATATTGCATTATAAATCATAAGTTACAGTTAATGATATAACCCATGAACATATGGTTTCTAAATATAATATCACACTTTTCTCCCCCTTTCATTTAAGAACGTAGTTTTTCAAATATGCTGGAGGTCGTCGGACGCGAGACGATCTTCGGAGAGCAATGTTGTCCCCGTCTGGTTCAGATAGAGCATTGTCTTTTGGACAGTGAACTTTCTTATGATTTCCTTTTCGACTGTAGTTCGACTGAAGTTGTCGGTCCGGAGGAGATAGCTCGATGACAGGCTCGGCTTGAGACGGCTGTTGTTGCAGATGATCTGCTGGGTGAGGATGGTATTCTGGTTCGCTAGTGTCGTCAACGTCTTCAATGTCTTACAGGTCGTAGGGTCTAGGCCCTCCGCCCGCAGGCGCCAGGTGACGCAGGTTTACCGTGGTCTCCTTTCTGTTCGGCAGTCGGATCAGGGAATTGTAGGGGTTTACTTCGAATAGATCAACTTCTTGTACGAGAGGATCATATTTGCTTCGTCGTACAAAGTTTCGTAGTAGAACTTTCTCTGGGGTGCACAGCCACGAGGGCAGGGCTACTCCAGATGTACATCTTCTCTTATGGGAGAACATTCTCTTGTGGGGTGTAGCATTGGTGGCAGTCCAGAGTAACGACCGGATAGATTGTAGAGCCTCAGGTAGGACTTTTCCCCACTGAGATATCGACAGACCTTTCGAGTGGTGTGCAAGCGATATCGTTTTCCAAATGATCCCGTTGTAACTTTCCACTTGACTATTCCCACAGTGGTTGTAAGGTGTAGTTCTACTTGTAGCTATCCCTTTAGAGTGGAAGAATTTTTCGAGTTCTTTCGAAATGAATGAAGTTCCGCGATCAGAGTGAATAAAAGCTGGATATCCAAAAATGGAAAATATTTGGCTCAAAGCCCCGATCACAGTTTTTGTCGACAAATCACTGCAAGAGACGGCAAACGGATATATTCGTCAACAAATATTTTTAGCTAGTGTCAGTTGGTAAGGGACCTTTAAAATCTACACTGAGCCTCTCAAATGGGTCTGTAGGTTTGGAGGTTTCTCTTCTGCAGAAGCTAGGTTTGATGGCTGCGCATGTCCTACAGGAAGACGCCACTTTCCTTACCTTTTTGATGGTGTAACAGAGGTTTTGAATTTTGATGTAGTGTGCCATGCGTGTTACTCCAAGGTGACACAACGATTCATGGAGTACTTCTAATTTATTAATAGGATGGGAATAGCTGCAAAATCTTGACGAAGCATCGGCTGCTACATTTTCTATTCCAGGTCGATAAATTATATTGTAGTTGTAGGCAGCCAACTCAAGTCGCCATCGGGTAAATTTCTCGTTCTTGATTTTCCCTGGGTGTCTGATATCGAACATGTAAGAGATAGACTTTTGATCAGTTATTAGCTGGAATTTACGACCGATTAAATAATACCTCCACTTCCGAAGTGCTTCGATTATGGCATAGACTTCCTTCTCGACTGCCGAGTGATGACGTTCACTTTTGGATAAGGTCCTAGAGAAGAATGTGACCGGGCGCTGGTACTGGGTGAGGACTGCAGCAATTGCGACATCTGAAACGTCAGTTTCCACGCATAAGGGGGGTTTTCAGCAGTTTTCCTCTACGCTGCAGACGAATGATTTGAGAATACATGACCTAATATCTTCGAAGTCTTTCAAAAGATGTGAGTGGAGCGGAAACTTTTTGCTGTTCACTAATTGATGGATTTTGCAAGAGAAGCGAGGTACCCGTTTTGAGTAATAGGAAAACATCCAGAGGGCTCGCTGTAATGAAGCTTTGTTTTGAGGAAGTGGGAAGTCATTCAAGGGTTTAAGTCGACCCGGATCAGGGCGTAGAGTGTGGTTTCCAATAAAGTAGCCCAGAATTTTAATAGATTTTAGGTTAAACTGAGACTTTTGTTTGTTAATAGTCAAGTTATATTCAGTTGACACCCGCATGGTGGTATAGAAGGATCAATCTAATTAGGGATTGATAAATTATTTGCCACTTCTATAAATTTGTTTTATTGAAAACTAGTTTCGAATGTTATACATTCATCCTCAATTCTAAAAACACAATAGTTGGTATTATTATACATATTAAATTATATAAATCAGTATTATAAAACATTTATGAATTATGAATTTAATTAAGACAAGAAATCAAATACATGTTGGTACTCACCATGACCCGATGCTTTGTCAAGATTTTGCAGCTATTCCCATTCTATTAATAAATTAGAAGTACTCCATGAATCGTTGTGTCACCTTGGAGTAACACGCATGGCACACTACATCAAAATTCAAAACCTCTGTTACACCATCAAAAAGGTAAGGAAAGTGGCGTCTTCCTGTAGGACATGCGCAGCCATCAAACCTAGCTTCTGCAGAAGAGAAACCTTCAAACCTACAGACCCATTTGAGAGGCTCAGTGTAGATTTTAAAGGTCCCTTACCAACTGTCACTAGCTAAAAATATTTGTTGACGAATATATCCGTTTGCCGTCTCTTGCAGTGATTTTTCGACAAAAACTGTGATCGGGGCTTTGAGCCAAATATTTTCCATTTTTGGATATCCAGCTTTTATTCACTCTGATCGCGGAACTTCATTCATTTCGAAAGAACTCGAAAAATTCTTCCACTCTAAAGGGATAGCTACAAGTAGAACTACACCTTACAACCACTGTGGGAATAGTCAAGTGGAAAGTTACAACGGGATCATTTGGAAAACGATATCGCTTGCACACCACTCGAAAGGTCTGTCGATATCTCAGTGGGGAAAAGTCCTACCTGAGGCTCTACAATCTATCCGGTCGTTACTCTGGACTGCCACCAATGCTACACCCCACAAGATAATGTTCTCCCATAAGAGAAGATGTACATCTGGAGTAGCCCTGCCCTCGTGGCTGTGCACCCCAGAGAAAGTTCTACTACGAAACTTTGCACGACGAAGCAAATATGATCGACAAAAACTGTGATCGGGGCTTTGAGCCAAATATTTTCCATTTTTGGATATCCAGCTTTTATTCACTCTGATCGCGGAACTTCATTCATTTCGAAAGAACTCGAAAAATTCTTCCACTCTAAAGGGATAGCTACAAGTAGAACTACACCTTACAACCAAGGTTTAAATGGATTATATCAAACAGAAAAGTTTGTACTGGTTTCTTCTCGCATTGTGCTAACAATGAACGAGAGATAGGCAGGATGTTTTTAGGTAAACGGTTTAAGGGTCAGGGTTTTCCCAGTAATGCCGGTGAGTAATTTTTTTTTCTGTTATAGATGGGAATAAATTTAAGATTGGACTATTGGATATATTTATTTGGTCATTTAAGCAAAAATCTGGATTAGATTTGAAGGATTTTATTATTTCAAGTGCTTCATATATATTTAATTTGAGACTGTTTTCAACGTGATGTATTAATTTAACTCCTGAGTCTTTGATGAATTTATGATTATTTTCATTTAAATGAATTGCAAAGTTGGAATTATCTGTCTTATTATTATATGCACGCATATGTTCCTTTAATCTCTGATTTAGCGGTCTTCCAGTTTTCCCGTGTATTTGGCTGCTCAATCATTGCAATTTAGTTTAGGGTTCTTTCTATTTTAAATGCAGGGTTTAATCCTAGTTTTTTCAATTCATTTCCGACTTTGGTGGATATAGGGCCGTAATATGGAATCAAAACATAATGTATCGGAATGGGCCTATCTTCGGGGATTGTTGAATAGATATCATTAATTGTCTTTTTTTGTAATTTTTTTTTTTAAATATGATTGATAGTGGTTTTATTCTGCCCGTTATTTTTTGTTATGGAATATATTATTTCAATCTCTTTATTATAGGTCTTTTTATTTAATGGTATGTTCAAAAGGCGGTTAATCATGCTATTAAAGGCTGCGACTTTATGTGTTATCGGTCTCCTAGCCCCATTATTTATAACGACATTGGTGCTAGAGAGATTGAGAACACGATGGGAAAATTGGTTTTGTCTTTGGGAATTGTTTGACGAACCAACGTGTTCTCAATCTCTCTAGCACCACCTTATCGGAAACTGAAAACAACCTTCTTAATAAAGGCCTAAAACACTCCATAAATTCACCTGTAAACTCAAAAATGTTTGAAAATCTTGCGGTTCACATCGAAACCGGACTAGTAAAATATAATAACGATTCTATTTCCAAATCCGTATGCGCCAATGTACTAAAAACCGAAATAGAAAAAATGAATAGGTCCAATAAAAATATATCAGCAGAACATAAAACAGTACGTGTATTGTCAGAAAAATTACGCGAAAATAATCTCGTAATCATAAAAGCAGATAAAGGAAATATGACAGTGATTCTAGAAAGAGATAACTATAGAAAGAAAGTTTATGATTTAATAAACAAAAACGGTTTTCCTAATGTCAAAAATCCCGTGAATAAATTTGCCACCGAAGTCCGAGAGCAGCAAATTGATACCGGATAATAAAAAATGCACTCTCATTGAGATGAATCCGCTACCTCCCCGTCTATATGGCCTACCAAAAATACACAAACCGGTAATCCCCATAAGACCAGTCGTTACTTACATCAATAGCTCGATCTATAAACTTGCCCATTACTTGAACAATTTGTTCAAAACCAGAATCTCATTTTCTCCAAAACACACGGTAAGAAACTCTATAGCGTTAGTCAACAAAATTAAGAACATAGTAATTCCGGATAAAGCGAAATTAATATCATTCGACGTCACAAATCTTTTCACAAGTATCCCACCACTAGAAACAATAGAAATTTTATAACAGTTAATCTTCCGATCGAATCTAGCACCGCTAGAAAAACTAGATCTTTACAATTTGATGTCTATTTGTATAAAACATAATTATTTTCAATTTGATGGAAAATTCTTCAAACAGGAAGAAGGCTTACCGATGGGCTCCCCTCTCTCACCCCTTCTGGCAGATTTCTTTATGGACAAATTAGAACAAAAAATTCTTGACCCGAATAATTCTCAACTAGCTCAGCATGTCATATACTGGTATCGGTATGTAGATGACATTATATGCCTATGGTCTGGTGCGACAAGACAAATAAATAATTTTTTAAATGAAATAAATGAAATTCATCCCTCGATCAAATTCACAGTAGAACTGGAAAAAAACAAAACCATAAACTTTTTAGATTTAGAAATCTGTTATGTCAAAATTATGGATATAATAGAACAAACACATATAATTGATAACTGAACACTTTATTTAGAACACTCATAACATAGAACAGGTTATACAGAATCATATGGTTATCATCAAGTGTAATCGAGAGCGTGCCGCTAATCGATTGTGGCTATGACAGTCTCCTCCGCTTGATTAGCTTCCCTTGCGTTGAGGTCAGAAGAGCGCGTAGTCCAGTAGCCAAGATGGAGGCTTCTTTAAACGCTGAGATTTACGCAGAGATGGTTCTGGGTCTGGATCCGGAGTCTGATGTGGGTTCAAACCCTCAGGTGTCTGAGCCCTTCCTGGGGACATGGTCGGCGATGTCACAGGCCTCATGGGGGATGTCTCTGGGGATCTTTGAAGACCTGGTCCGGGTGCAAGCATTCGCGAAGATTGCTGACAAGGAACTTCCTCCGGCGGCCCCAGAACGCTTCGGTTATACACCACCCCGCCGAGTTGTCTGGAAACTGTTTTCTGAGTCTGAGTTATCCCTTTGGGGCTCGGGTCCGCAATGTCTTGAGGTAGCGGTAGTATCCGGGAAGCTCTCAGTTGGTCTATATGCCTCTTCAATCTATATCCATTGTCTAGCTCAATAATATAATGAAGTTTGCCAAGCTTCTGTACCACTGAGCCAAACTTCCATTCATCGTGGGTTGGAGTGTACCATCGTGCTTGAACCCTTTCTCCCGCGCTTAATTGCCGTACCTTTAGGTGTGAGTTTCGAGTTTTTGAAGCACCTTTAGGTGGCCTTAGGGCATCTAAACTGATTCTAAGGTTTCGTCCTAGATACATCTCTGCCGGAGTCAGGTTGTTAGCTCGCGGTGTCGTTCTGTCCTATAGACGATTTCAAGAATTCTGGATTTCAATGAATCTCCCGAAGATTTCATTGCTTTGAGTTTCTTCTTTAGTGTTTGGACGTGCCTTTCTGCTAAGCCATTGGTTGATGGATGCCCGGGGGCTATAAATTTTTGGTTAATTCCGTATTTAGAGCAGAATTTTTTGAATGTTTGACTGGTGAATATTGTGGCGTTGTCAGAAACTAAAATTTCAGGTAGTCCATGTAAACTAAATATGTCTTGTAGAAGATTAATGGTCGACTCTGACGACGGAACGTGTCTAGAAATTCTAACTTCAGGCCATTTTGATTTTGCATCTACTAACACAAGACAATAGTGACCTTCGATCGGTCCAGCGTAGTCGATGTGAACACGTTGAAAATTTATGGTTGGTTCTTCCCAGTGATGTACAGGTACTTTAGCTGGATTGTTTTTCACTTGAGCACAGTCGACACAGGATTTTACTAAGGATTCTATGTCTTTATCCAACGTTTTCCACCAACAGTAGCGTCGTGCCAGCTGTTTCATTTTGATAATTTCGATGTGCGTCTTATGGAGTTCTATTAAAACTTCTTGTTGAAGGGATTTCGGAATGATAACCCGGTTACTTTTAAACAGGACGTTATTTTCGATGGAATAGTCTGGATTGACAATTTTCCCTGACTGTAAGTCTGATCTGAGAGAGTTTAATTCTGGGTCTTGGGACGTTTCACGTACTAAACTGTCATAATTGAGCTCTGATGTTGAAATCTGATTAATCGTTTGGTCTACTATATTACGGAGCTCCTCGCCTATCAACATGTCAGTGCTTCGGGATTTAATCTCTAATGGGGCTCTTGAAAGACAGTCAGCGTGTGGGACGTCTTCAGCTTTCCTATGTTCAATTGTATAATTAAAGCCTTGAAGAAAAATGGCATATCTGAGGAGACGAGAGCTCGTCATTTGAGGTAGTTTGGCATCATGACTAAATATTCTTGTCAGAGGCTTGTTGTCGCTAATCAGTGTGAATTGCCGACCAAACAAGAAATTATAAAACTTACTGATGGTAAAAACAATGGCGAGGGCCTCTCTGTCCAGTTGACTGTTTCTCACATTTTAAACTTAGTCAATATTTCTACCTATTAAGAATCTTTTGTTGCAGTTTTATGGTACTACAACAAGGGCGTTCAAAGTATAATAATCATAGTTAATTATTTCTAGTACAAAAAATATTAGGTCTGGGTTGAAAGGCATCAACACCTGATCACTAGCAACTTCCTCTTTGAGTTTAATGAAGGCTTTCTCACAAGCTGCTGACCACCTGAAACGTCTGTTCTTCCTCAGAATTTCTCTGAGTGGATGGGTTATTGTTGAAATGTTAGGTATGAATTTAGAATAGTGTGTAACCATTCCGAGGAAACGACGGAGTTCATCTAAATCCTTTGGTCTGGGGATTTTTTGGATTGCTTGTACTTTTTTTGGACTTTTCGATATGCTATTCTTTTTAACGACATAACCTAAATATGTAACTTCTTTTTTGAAAAATTGGCATTTCTTTTTATTTACATGAATATTAAATTCCCTTAATCGATTAAGAAGGCCTATCAACCTGTTATAACATTCCTGGAGGGATGAGCCGTAGACTGTCAGATCAAAATACTCCGTTACTCCTGGAAGACCGGCTAGTACTTGGGCCAGGACTTTGTGGAATTCCGATGGTGCGGTTTTCACCCCAAAAGAGAGTCGGTTTACCTTGTATGTTCCTCTATGAGGTGATATTGTCTGAAGTAGTGCGCTATCTTCGTCTACATTCACATGCAAGTATGCCTTATATAAGTCTAGAGTGCAGAAATATTCAGCATCCCGAAGTTCGTTGAGTACTTGTTCAATTTTTGGGATTGGATAATGAGAATCTTTCAGCTGAGGGTTGATTGTGTTTTTATAGTCGACGCAAATCCGAACATTTCCGTCCGGTTTAGGTATCACGACTAGTGGTGAGCCCCAATCGCTGTAGTTGATTTTTGTGATGATCCCACTTCTCTCTACATCATCCAACTCCTTTTCTACTTTGTCGCGGAGAGCGAACGGGACAGGTCTGGGTTTTAGAAATATTGGTTTTGATCCTTCTTTGATGTGTAGACCGCAGATGATATTGGGAATGCTTCCAACCCTTGATTCAAAAAGGTCCGAATATTTTTTTATTATTTCTTCCGTTATCTCGTTTGAGCTGAGTGCGTTCACTGAAGTGTTCAGCTGTTTATCTAGTTGTTGTAATTCGATTCCGAATTTTCGTATCCACGCTCTTCCAAGTAGGGGTAAATACCTATTAGGAACAATATAAAGAGTTTCTATAGATTTTAACCCATTGTATTCTACTAGAAGTTCCGTAACTCCAATCGGCTTTAATACTTCGTTTGTGTATGACCGAAATTGTACCTGCGAAGGTTTTATGATAGATATTATGTTAAGACTTCGAAAATCCGAGATCGGTAGGAGAGTCAGTCCTGCACCTGAATCTACTTCAAATTTTTGTTTTTTTCCATTAAGGAAAAGGTCAACGTAATATTTCTCGGAGCTATTTTGGCAATTCGAAGTGTTTATGTCCACGATTTTATTCAATTCTAATTGATAGGCTGGGTCCCCTGATTCTGAATTTTCATTTGATTCATTATCTATAAGTTGAACACTTTGAAGAAGTGTTCTAATACAGACTTTCTTAACGTGTCCCGTTCGTTGACAAGCCGAGCATTTTATAGTTCGACGATCAATGCGACAATCCCCTGATTTGTGGTTATTTTTACCGCATCGAAGGCACAAGTTATTTATTCCCAACTTTTTCAAGTTTACTCTTGAGGTCCGTCTTGTCTCAGGAGAATTTTGTCTAGTTGTACGTTGGCTATGCTTATTTTTAGGAGACACTGAAGAAATCCTATTGAATTCTCCAGAAATAGGTTATACAGGTTATACAAAATCATATGGTTATCATCAAGTGTAATCGAGAGCGTGCCGCTAATCGATTGTGGCTATGACAAAATCTCGGTAAAAAACAAACATCATGAATTTGGACCCACCCACACGGATATCATTATAAACAATGGTGCTAGGAGACCGATAGCACATAAACTCGCAGTCTTTAATAGCATGATTTACCGCCTTTTGAGCATACCATTAAATAAAAAGACCTATAATAAGGAAATTGAAATAATATATTCCATAGTAAAAAATAACGGGAAGAATAAAACCACTATCAATCATATCTTAAAAAAACAATTACAAAAAAAGACAATTAATGATATCTAATCAACAATCTCCGAAGATAGGCCCATCCCGAAACATTATGTTTTGATTCCATATTAAGACCCTATATCCACCAAAGTCGAAAATGAATTGAAAAAAATAGGATTAAACCCTGCATTTATAATAGAAAAAAACCCTATCCTCATATTTCTCTTCTCCTAAAGACAAAATAGACCCTTTCCAAAAAAGCGGAGTATACGAACTAAATTGTAATGATTGTGCAGCCAAATACACGAGAAAAACTGGAAGATCGCAAAATCAGAGATTAAAGGAACATATACGTGCATATAATAATAAGACAGATAATTCCAACTTTGCAATTCATTTAAATGAAAATAATCATAAATTCATTTAAGACTCAGGAGTTAAATTAATACATCACGTTGAAAACAGTCTCAAATTAAATATATATGAAGCACTTGAAATAATAAAATTCTTCAAATCTAATCCAGATTTTTGCTTAAATTGCCAAATAAATATATCCAATAGTCCAATCTTAAATTTATTCGCATCTATAACAGAAAAAACAATTACTCACCGGCATTACTGGGAAAATCCTGACCCTTAAACCGTTTACCTAAAAACATCTTGCCTATTTCTCGTTAGCCTAAACAAACCTATTGCCTATTGCCTATTTATCTTGCCTATTTATCTTAACATCTCGTTCATTGTTAGTACAATGCGAGAAGAAACCAATACAAACTTTTCTGTTTGATATAATCCATTTAAACCTTGGTGAGTAACAACATGTATTTGATTTCTTGACTTAATTAAATTCATAATTCATAAATGTTTTATAATACTGATTTATATAATTTAATATGTATAATAATACCAACTATATTTTTAATTGCTTATTTTTGAATTTTTTGTGTGTTTTTAGAACTGAGGATGAATGTATAACATTCGACTAGTTTTCAATAAAACAAATTTATAGAAGTGGCAAATAATTTATCAATCCCTAATTTATTATTTTCAATAATGAACCTTTGTATTCGACCAACAAAAAAAAAATGTTTAATCCTCTTTCAAAATTTAAAATTTTACGTTTCAAGATATGTTTGTAGAATTCAAAAATCGAATTTAAAAAATGCGTCTATCCGCTGTTCGCGACTTTTCTCCAAGATTACGGGGCCAATTATTTTGAGATTTGGCACCAAAGTCGCAGGTCACCTCTGAATGATCCTCGGAACTCGACATTATCTCCGGCTATCATGAACTAATATGATGGCCGATTAGATGTTTCATTTGCTTATATCTCGGCCATTTATGAAGTAGAGGAAAACTGTAAAGTGTTTTGGAATCAATATACTAAAGCGAAAGCGAAAGCAAAAAAAAAAAAAATTATTTTTATTTATTATTACATATTCCGAAACACTTTTACATTTATTGTTTGTTTGGGTAATCTATTTGAATATAATAAATTATTGTGTGATAATTTGTAGCACTTATTGTGATTTTTTGTGCCTATACCTACCTACATGAATCTTCCAGAATGTATCCAAATAAACATAAGTTACCCAACAAAAATAAATCATTGGGATGAACTGTACGCAACATTTATAGAAAGTATTAAGCCTTTAACAAAAAAAAAGGTCAGTACTAAAATATAATTGCCCTCAACAACGTCTATAACTCCCCAAGTCAGTGGCTGGAACGTAATGAACTACATAGCTTTATCAGTGTTGCCAGACCAGTCCAGAATTTTCCCCCTAAACTTATCAAAATTTTCCCCTAAATCTACCAATTTTAACCCCAAATTTATCTAAATTTCCCCTAAATCTACCAACTTTAACCCTAAATGTTTAACTTTTATTTCTTTATTAGTTTAATCAAAATTACCCACAAGGATAAGAGAAGGATTATTGATTCAAAAATACTTGAGGGTTATTTAATTTTATTAGGTATTTTTATATAATTTTAATTCAATATATTTTATAATACTTAAATTTCTATTTGAAAAATAATTAATTACAAGAAAACTTAAAATAAGATAAATCAGAGATGAACATTTAATATTTAAAAAAAAAACAGGTTCCAAGAATTATTTTTATGTCATTATAGTAAAAATGTATTTATTGATATTAATTAGATTAAACATTAGGTCAAAGTAATGATTAAGGACCAATTAAAATAAACATTTAATTTAAACAAAAAAGACTCCAAAATTGTTACATCAAAATTTTCACGGTACATATGTTCAGAGTTGAACTTGGCCAACATTTCTGATGATGGAATAAAGCTAATACAACCTTTTTTTAAATTGTACTTCAACCTTGATAGGGACTCAGTAGTAACGATGGAGAGACGATTTCGTAGTGTGATTCGAATAACATTCATTATCGAAAATGTTCTCTCTACTGCTGCATTAGATACAGGCAGTGAAAGAAGTGTTAGTACAAATGTTGAAATGTTAGCAAATTTAGGGTTGCCTCCTGCATCTTTTTTTACCAGCTACAAGAGCCCAGAACTCTTCTTGCAACATGTTTTCGGAAACTCGACAGTTTTGATAAAATATCCAAAGCTCGTTCCATTCTCTTAAAGTTGCATCAGCATCAGGTATAATATTTATAAAATGGTTTAGAATGGGGGAAATATCATCTCTGATCACAGAAAGGGTATTTCTTGGTGAAAAAACACAATTTGGGTGCAAAGAGTTATCAAAAACTGTTTACATCTTTTTTTTTATACATTTTAACTGTTGAGAATCAATATCTTGGGACTCTTTGTGAAAATCGTACCCAAAATGGCAACATTCACTATTCATTGCGCATTTTACAAAATCGAAGTTAATTAAATCATGTTGTGCAATTTTATTTAATTGATGTGGAACAACAATAATTTGTAACAAACTAAGAAAAAGGTTATTTAAATCTGTGAATAACTTAAAAGGATCAACATTGTCAGATTGGAACAGCTGATTAACTGACAACTCGACCTAAAGTATTTTTTAAAAATACTAATTATAATTTGTTGTTGTCGGAGGACATTGCCGCCAATGATTTAGAAACAAAACATCTTTCATTTTTTGTTAAGCTAATAGACAAAATATGGCTTTTCAAAACATCCCACTGTGTTAAAATAGTTTTAATGGCATCTAATCATGCCAGCCACCTGGTGCCACTTAAGCCACTGACATTTTTATGATCTGAGCTTTCAATTTTTGTAAACATATCGACATATTCTGCCTGTCTTTTAGGACGTATAGAAAACCAATTATGGGTTTCTTTAATGATGAAATCTAAAGAAGTTGGTAGTTCCTTGAATGCATACGCGGCAGCTAAATGCAATGAATGACAAATGCATTTACTTACAATTAAATGTGGAACGATCTCTTTTAATTTTGAAGCTAATGAGTTTTTATTGCCAATCATAACATGGGCTCCATCAACACCGATACCTATCAATTTTTTTTAATTTAGCCCATTGGTACAAATGACATCAGAAATACAATCAAATATATGTGAAAAATTACTACTAACAAAAATAATTACCTAGCTAGGAATTCAATAACATATTATCTGATCTTTATCCACTCGTTAATATAATCCGTCACTATGACGTCACAATAAGGGATAAGAAGCCATGGTAGCATCTTTTTATTAGCTTATCTATAATACTGCACGTTTGGTAAATACGTTTAAAATATATTAATAAATAATAAACACAACGTGTATTTTCAAACCAATTTTCTAATTCTAATTTATAGCTTTATAGATAAAAATCCTGAACGCATTTATCTGAAAAATAAAAAAAAACCTAAAAAAAATTTCAAAAATTTTCTAACTCTAAAAAAAACCCTAAATCCAGGGGAAAAACTTCAATCTGGCAACACTGACCTGTACTATCTAGTTTTTCATCGGTAGTATTGAACTATCGATAGAGGCCAACATCGACTATCGCCCATCCCTATGTTGAATTTATACTAAGCAAAGAACCAATCACGAAGCACAACCCGAAACAGCTGATTCCATTGCTCCTACAATTCTTTAGGCAGTGAATTTTCTGAAGATGGCTACTTCGTTGGGTCGTCTGTTTATTAGGAAATTTAATTCCTCCAAAACTCTTTTTAAAGAGATTCCTTCAGCTTCTGCTGTTGCTGGAGACCATGGTGGTTCGTAAAATTAATTTGGATTATTGTAGGAATTAAATTATTATTAAGTTTTCCATTGTGCCCTATGCCTTAGGAAATAAATTTTAATTTTCTTTTGTCTCTGATTGGAAATTACCTTCAACTTGTTTAAATAATTTTCTTAATCAATGAGGTATTTGCGATAGTAAATTTTCTCACATTTTAAACTTAATCAATATTTCTACCTATTAAGAATCTTTTGTTGCAGTTTTATGGTACTACAACAAGGGCGTTCAAAGTATAATAATCATAGTTAATTATTTCTAGTACAAAAAATATTAGAATCCAGAAATTGTAAATTTTAGAAATAACCCTTATCAACGCATTTTTCTGATATGAATATCTGTTAATCATTGCTTCCATAAGGATATCAAAACAATAGTTCTAATAGGGAGTTGTTGTACCAAGACATTCATAATATTTTTCAGTTATCTTTTTGTTATATTTAACATAATAATATTGCATACCTGTGTTAAATGTGATATACAGGAAAACCAAGACATTTTCTAAAACATAAACACTTTTATCTTTATTACATTCTTTTAATGTAGTCAAAACTTTTGGAAATGGATTTGTTGATGTAGCCTTCAAATATCTAGGTATGTTGTAATACCAGTTCTATTTCAAATTTATCTATTTATTTTAATCAAGTTAAGTATGTGATTATTAGCTTGTTATAATATTTATATTAGGAAGTTTAAATGTATCATTCTCAGTAACTTTGATAAATTAATATTCGTTCTCACATTATTCAATTAGTTTTCAACTCCATGATTCTCATCTTCCCCAGATCATCGGAAGTCGACAACACTAATAATTTTAAATAAAATGTAATTAAGGCATTAATAATTTTAATAATTGCAATGAATACAAATGTTACAATTGAATGCAAAGCAGTTAGTTAGCACAAATGGCGCAAGAGTATGCTAGTCCGGCGACCTTTGGGTAAGATAGGAAGTGTCAGTGATAGTGCGCCCCTCTTGTAAAGTTATACCGAATAACTATATCTGAGATTATTGTTCTCAAAGAAGTTGATAGTTGAATTTAAATATTTTTCCTTTTTTCGTGTAATTATGTGGTTCTACTTTTTAATACTGGCAACAAATCTGCACATTTATTGTTAATTGATTATTCGAGCAGTATTTGATATATTGATAACAGGATACATAAAGTTTCGCACAATCCCTGAAAATTTAATGAAAATGGGATAAATGGAAGTAGGTGTTATGACCATCACACCGATGACAGTCACAAGACCAAATGTATTCCTTGTCCAAAGCGTAATTTTTTTTTTTATCATTGTATGAATTCAAGGCTTCCCTACCTTCAGTAGTGAGGAAGCAACAGCCTTATTTTTCAATGTTTTTGTTTTAATCACTGTAAAACACCAGAATACCCTCTCCTGACCTGTAACACACCAGAACAGGAACTCACTAACCCATTGAGATTCAAAACTTCTATTTGCTGCCGACCTTTCTATTACCCTCCACTGGTATGTCAGTTATGAAAACCTGGCTTTTACTCATCATTGGTTTGTTTTCTTCTTTTTTACCCTCTTTTTCTGGAAATGAAGTCACCCTATTAACAGTCACACAGCAATAATAGGGATGAAGTATATTTTACTTAATTTATTATATGTATTTCTAGTTTTTAGTCCTGATTGGCGTTGCCAAGGATCTCCTTGAGGATTTCTCTATCTGAGCATGAAGAATCCAATGGCTACGATTTATTCAGAGCTATATAATGATCCTAAACAGTATTAAAGTTTAAAACAGTATTTGAATTTTAATATAACTTAAGATCGATCACTGCCATCAAATTTTTCGTCCATGGGGAACCTCAATTCCCCTTTCTTTAGTTCTAGATTTTTCCTCTCCTGCTTGAGGTAGAAGCATCTTTACTGCATCGAACTATTTAGGGATCAATGGGTAGCCATAAAAGGGTTAGGAACCCTCCAAGAAGCAGAGGTTGGAGAGATAATAATTATGTTTATTTCACTTTTTTTTTCACTAACAATATAATGAAGAGATTGTGCTGTTGTTGATCACTCTCCTTCTGATAAAAGGCTCGTTATATTATTATAGCATCAATAACAAACATCATCTTGCGTGTTCACTTTTGTTTATGTATAAGTTTCTTGGCATTTCGCTGTTTTAAATTCATTTATATTTGCTTTTATTATTATGAACCGGCTCCACAACTTGGGATGTTAGGGCATCTTTGTTGCAATGGAATGACAAATTAAATTAACCACACATTATTTATTCTATAATAATTTTTAAAAAAAATTTCTATATTATAAATAATACTGCACCTTTATTTTTCAGGTGGTGTTAAACTTTGGCGTAATGTGAGTTATTTTGCTGGCTTTCCTGCTGTTTTGTTATGTATGCTAAATGCATATTTGGCTCATGGTAAACATGGAGATCACAGACCAGAATTTAAGAAATATGATCATTTAAGAGTGCGGAATAAGGTGAGATTTAATTTATTTAAATAATTTAAAGGTAGTCCATCAAATTATTTTTACTTTCCCATACCTATGTACGAAGTATATAGTAAGGGGAAGTATTGCTGAGTTTCCAACGGAAATACACATTTAAGATCCCCTGTATCCAAATAACCAAGTCTTGCAAAATGGTCTGTGAACAGTCTAGCCCAAAAACGAAGAGTTGTACGATACTGAAATTACATATTTAAGGTAGGCACATGCATGTGATGTTACAGCAACTATTTCGTTAAAATCGACTAACCGGAAGTGCCACTTTATATGATTGATTTTACACTTTTTTTACAATTTTCTCGATAACGGCTCTTATGATTTTGATGATACTTGCCTAAATTATCCTTCATAAAAGTCTTTAACTTTTCATATATTCACACTTTTCATATATTCACACAGTATATCACTGAGGAAATGCAGGGGAAAAAATTATTGCGAAAAGAAAATTTTATTGCGCATCATTCAAAAAGTAAATATTTTATAGTCAAATATGTACAGACGTGTATGAAAGGTAATTAAATTATCTAAAAAATCAAACAAATAATCATCAAAATCGGAACAGTAATAGTAAAGATACAGCTCATCAGACTAACCGTAAGTGGTAATTATATCATGGATTTTACAATTTTTTTATAAACAGCTGTAACGATTTTGATGAAACTCGCTTAATGTCTTCTCCTGAAAGCCCTTTAACTTTTTATGTATGTAGTATATCAACGAGGAAATGCAGGGGAAAAAGCCGAACGAACCTCCTCCCGCCAATCTGTTGTCAACAATACGCTCTGTAATAATGTAATGTAAGAATACAAAAGTAGAAATTAACTTAATAATTTCTACTTTTATATTAATTAATGGAAACAAAATGTTTCCATAGAAACAGGAACGCGCACCGCACCATATTTTTTTGTATATTTATATTAGTGATCCATACTGGTGGTTATAAAAATTTTCTCTGACCTTTGAAACTAGCTCTTTGCCAATTACACATTTGTATTTAACTTTGATTGCTTTCTCTCATTATTGAAGATCTTCCATGTTATTTACTTTCTGTTTTGTATTTAGTCAAATATGTGTGACATATTTCTCTTTTAAAATTAAGTTTTGAAATATTCCCAACCAATCTACCCAGACTTTCTATAAAAAGGTTTGCAATAATGTTTATTTATATCTTAAAAATATTAGGAGAAAATTACTTCAATAAATAAGTTTAGAATAATAAAAAGACTAATAACAAAATTAGGTAAACATCATTCGGACATATAAGCGACTGGATAGTAATGGCCAAGACAAATGTAGCAAACTAGGATTTTCGTTCATCTGATGGTTAAATGAATTTATATACCAAATTTCAGATGTTTTGCATTATATTTTAAATTAATTTTTTATGAATTTTTATTATGACTTTTAAGTAAAGTACCACTTTTGGCTAGCTAATTTTAACCAAAATCCTAGTATATTATTTATATTGATATAAAAGTCTTGTATACCGAATTTCAGATGTCTTGTTTATATTTTAATTTAATTTTGTATAAGTCTATTATGGCCTTCAAGTTAAGTACCACTTCTGGTAATCGTGTAGTGTTCTAAAAGGGAGGTTTACAACTAGATGCTAAAATAATCCCAAATACAAAATTTTAACTTTTTACAGCTAACCGTTTTTGAGTTATTGGAGATAAGAACAAACGTGAGGACAGACATCATGACAAAACTAGTCAAAATGGATATTTCCGTTGAAATCTGAAAACCTAAAATGTTTGCAATTACAATGCTTTCTTAACCGTGTACAAGAAACCTTCAAGAAATGAAGTAGCAATTAAGATTTAGAATTTAAAATTACAGTTTTTTTTTTAACTGATAAAAAAAGGTAATGAAAGTAAAAAATATTAGCAGATTTAGATACAGCTATTATAAGAAATACAAAATTAACAGGGGTTGAAGTATAGTTCCATGCTTTAATATGAGCATTGTAGAATCAATCTCGTTATTTTACATTGTTAAAAAATTAAAGACAACTGCAACGTATAACAAAAGTAATAATTTTGTTCTTCTGTGTCAGAGATATCTATATCTTCAATCATTGATATTAATTATAAACTTTATTTTATTTCAAATGCATACATTAATTGAGGAGCTTATTTTCATAAGGGCACATATCCAATTTGAAAATTTTTTCAATGAAAAAATGTGTGAGAGTACTAGTTAAATAATTATTTTTACTTGATCCTTGCAAGAGAAAGGGATTTGTTTGTTCAGTTTTGATAGGAAATTATTGGAGGGCTTAATTCAATTCATCCAAATTAAATTAAAAATGTGAAAAAACACTTTATTTATTTTATGGATATGGGCCCTTTTGAAAATAAGCTCCTCAATTATTTTACTGATGTTTTCCTACTTCATATAAAGTCCACTTGTTCTCCTACCAAATGGTCAAAAGTTTATCTTGGTAAGATATGATAGATCAAACAACTGCAGTATATAACAGTCATTATTATAATTATAATCCATTTTATAATGTATTTTAATAGTTTTACAACTTAAAAATTATTTTGAATTTCACACAAATTTTGATGGTGCTTATATTATCTCTTAATTCTTATGTTTTTTTTGTTTTTATTCAGAAATTCCCTTGGGGAGATGGAAACCATTCTCTGTTTCATAACCCACACTCCAATCCCTTACCAGATGGTTATGAAGTGTAATTCATTTGGAAATAGTAAGCAGCATATATGTAATTAAAATAATGTCATCATGTTATCATTTATAAAAATAAATTTAAGGATTATTAGTCATTTGTATTTTTTTTCCCTCTGTATCCATCTATTTTTATTAATCAACTGACTTTAGATAGATTATATTAGTACTTCTTGTTTTGTTCTAATTTATATTTTATATATTTAGTACTTTATATAGTAATTTAATGTTTTATTTTGTTTTAAAGCGTTAAGTCCCTTGGGTCATCAATCGGTTTATGGTTTGTTTAATTATTAAAGTTTAATATATCGATGGCTAAGAAGTAATACTCGGTAATTGTATGTGCACTAAAATAATCTTGTGAGAAATCATTTCTCCATCATTTATTATAGTGCAAGATTGCACTAAAAACATTATGGTATTTTGATATGGACTAGTATACCCGGGCGAGAACTCTCGCATTAGATACCAATGCTTACTCTATCCCTGATGCATTCAAGGTGGAAGCGATATTAGAGAAGCAATATAATATTACAAAAAAGTTTATTTACATACAGATTTGGTGAAGCTACATAGTTTGTAATGACTATGTTGAAGTTACAGTTCATACTTAATAAGTAATTAGCTTACCCCACTGGAAAACATCTCTTTAATTTAGCAGTTAGCCAATTAGATCCAGCTATAACATTTTCTATGTGTAGTATTCATACATAGCAGTGCCCTTTAGGGTTGGACATGGGAAACAGTATATAATTTCCCACTCATTAAAAGTTTTTGTAAACAGACTCAAATTGATAAAGTTGCCATGACAACGGCACATACACAAGATGGCATGAGGTCCATGCGGACCTATACCTATACCGTGCATTATCTCAAAAACGTTAGGTTTTTAAGCTTTAAAACGCTGGACCAATATGCTCCATAGGAGCATATATGATCTTGATGCCCGCGCCAAAATCTTGAAAACCCAACCTATCCCGTCTCGATCCGCCGACTCTCAGTCGTCAAAGTTTTGAAACCTTCCAGTTTTTTCATCACTTTTATTTAAGCCCTTGTAAGATTTTAAGAAACAAAATTGGAATTCGTCACATCTCCGTGAAATTCCCTTTCTTTTGATACCTCACTCGTCAAAATTCATCGCTCCCTAGAGCCGGAAAAGGGATCTATACTATCGTAATAATATATAGTAGTGATCCTTAGGGTTATGAAAATGCACAAAAACTTAGTCGATTTTTGGAAAATCACATTTAAAAACAGTTTTTGTCACTGGTATAAGGTTGTCATTTTACAGATACGAGAAATCACTTCTTGCCATCAATATATTTAAATATATATATAATAATGGAAATAAATTAAAGTAAAGGAAAAAAAAGTAATGCTTCATTCATGTAAAATATTAGGAAGGAAATGCTGTATTTATATAAAAGACATGATGTTTTTAAAATATAACAAACCGGATGTAATTGATTGACTCTGCCTTGTTTTTTGGGATCAGTTCTATGATATTTAGACTATAGATATTGGGATTACAAAAAATATATTCTTGGATCAAAAAAGTCAAAAATACTGGATTTGTGGTTGAAATTTTATAGTACCTGTTTTTATTGAGATCTGTGTTATTGTCTGCTGTGATGGAGACCTTGATAAGGCGAATAGTCAACTGGGAGGGAATTGTTTTCTAGTCTTTCAATGTCCTATTCTGAAGTAACGAAATAAATTTGGACAAATTGTTCATATATTTATTTTGGTACAAATATAGAAGAGCGGCGCACTATCAGAAGAGTCTAGAGACTGAATCGAGTGTCGTCTCACTATCGATCTCTGGGTCCATTCTGGTTAACCACGTGCCCCTTTTTTCCACTTTCTTATAAATTTGGTTTTATGTTCACCGCTTAAAGCTGTTTTTTTACAAGCAATTTTTCGATTGTTATGAAAATTCGTATTTAATAGTTTTGGGGGGTGCAAAAAACGAATATCAACTTTGTCTCCCTAAAAAAATATTTTACCCCGCTTTGTTACGTCGTGACAAATTTTATTCCCAGTTGCTACACTCATTGTGATTTAATTTTGTTAGATTCTAGTTTGCACCTATTTATGATAGCTAATGGGTAATTTCATATTTATTTAATTATGAATTTAATAGTTTATAATCATAATGGATAATAATAACAGTATTTATTTTTGTAGAAAACTAAATTAATTATTTAAAAAATTCAATTGCGATAGTAAAGTGGTAATTTTATGTTTTTTAATAATGAACATATTTATTTACCTTATTTTTAGATAATTAAATTAGAACTAAATTAATGAAATTAATTATTACAAATGTTTATTAATCATGGCCTTGAATTATGAAGATCATTTAAAAAACCATTACTTGATTAATTATTATTTAATTGTATAAAAATAAGTAAACTACTTATATTCTTATATGAAAAAGGGGAAGATTTTAAGTACATTAAAATAAAAAGTAACTTTTTTATTTGAAAAAACAAACAAACAGTTATACTCAAATAAGAATCAATTTGCAAACTGTGTAACAGCTTTAAGCGGTGAGCATAAAACCAAATTTATAAGAAAGTGCTGAAAAAGGAGGCACGTAGTTAACAAGAATGGCACCAGAGATCGCTAGTGGGACGACACTCGATTCAGTCTCTAGGCTCTTCTGATAGTAGTTGTACCTTTATTTTTTTTTTTAAATGTCATCTGTATAATTTATATATACTATAACATATAACTCATATAATTAAATATAGGATTTCAATGTTTTTTCTGTGACATAATTCATGGAATGTTTTATTTTCTTACACCTATTTATTAACTTTATAAGTTACCTTTACTAAACTTTAAAAACTTTACTATTAGTCAGTGTTGCCAGGTTAGGATTTTTCTCCCTTGATTTAGGTTCTTTCTTTTTTTTTATCGTTTTTAGTTTTAGGTTATTTTTGTGTATTTATTACTAAATGCGTTAATAATTTTTTTCTAATTACAAACTGAAAATTAGAATGATTAGAAAAGAATTGGTTTAAAAAAGATCTTAAAATTTTTTATAACTTTATTTCATCCGTATTTCTCAAAAGTGCAGTGTAATAAGCTAATGAAAAGATGTTCTCATGGCAAAATATCCCTCATTATAAGGTCGATGTGAAGTTCTATTGTTGGGACTGAATTAAAATACTAAATAATGTAATTAAACCTAGATGTCAACAATTTTGATCTAATAATTTTGGATCCTTTTTTTGTTAATTAAATGTTCATCTCTAATTTATCTCATTTTGTATTGTTTTAAGTTTGCTTTTAATCATTAATTTGGCCCGATCTTTCAACTAGTATAATCAATTTAAAATATATTGAATTAAAGTGATATGAAAATGTATAAATCTTGTAAATAAAAATTTATAATACAAATATAAGTACATTTTTTATTATTTATCCTTATCTTATACTAGAGGAATGATTTTGTTTTCCATTCTAAAGTCATTTTTATAATCCTTCCTATTTATTTCATTTTACATTTTCAAATCAATGTAATTTATTTGGTCGATAAAAATTGCTTTCACCCAAAATTTCTTTTTCTTTTTTCCCAATAACTCCATAGAAAGACAAATTGTCGACATTTTTTAAAAAAATCAAAAATAAAAAAAAAATCATTTTTACTTTCTTTTACCTATATACGAAGTATATAGTTAGGGGAAGGGTATCACTCGGCAAATATCACGTCCTTATCAAAGGGGGATACTTTGTAGACATTGAGGTTACGTCCCCACCACCTTCCCTTATACATTCATTCCTGTATACGTTCACTTCTTTCTGGTAAATAATTACCGAAATATACAAAATTTTTACGTTTCCCTTAGGCGATAATACGACTGCCTCAACTTTTTCAGAAAATTAACCACAATAATTACAAAACTAGGAATTTAATTAAAATAATAATGTTTAAATTGAAGAAACGAATTTTCGTTCGTTTGTTAAATTTAAACATTATTTAAATTGCATGATTAGTTCCCAAGGTAATTATTGGGATCACACGCTGCTGATAACAAAAGAGGGCTTGGCTCACATTGTTGACATTGAGGTTAATAATGTTTACATCGAAGAAACGAATGAAAAGTTATTTACAGTAAACACAGAAATGAACACATTTTTATTATTATTAGCAACAATAAAGTTAAAATAAATAAAATTTTATGTTCCCCATCGCGTTAATCACGATATTCTGTACTTTTCTAGATTATCAATCACACTTACTACAAATAAGAAAAATTACGAAGCTAGGAATTTAATTGGTTAAATTCATTATTAATTAATTAATTGAGTAGGGCTTTAATAAATAAATTGGTAGTTGGTAATTTTTTTTATCCTACAATTGAATTAAAATTTTTAATAAATTTTAATCGGTCTTGCAACTGGATGATTTTTCTATTATTTTATACTCATGCTATAGTTCATCATTATGAACTATATTACCACAAAACTGAAGTTACCTAAAAACAAAACTCCTTATTATTATTAATTGATCAATGATCATCTAAATCCTCAAGTGAATATATGAAGGGACCCCCAAACAATTAAAGAAAAGGGTTAACTATTGTATACACCAAAAGGGTAGTATTCTGAACTGCTGTAATTAATCTGCGGTAATTTTTTTCTGTAACTGGTGACGTGAAGGTGCATAACCTTACTCAGGCCACGCCCCCTTTTGATAAAGCAGCGTGTGATCCCAATAATTACTGTTCCCAAAATTGCATAGTAAAGACAAAAATGAACACAATTTTATTTATTAATAATAATAAATCGCCCAAGAAGTAAACAAATCAGCAAGGGATCCTTTTCAGTTGAGGTCGACATTGTATCGTAATTTCAATTATTACTGCTTTAAATAGATCACAGCTGACGATTTCCGCTCGCTCAAGAGATAAACAAACCCCAAGAGTTCCTTTTCAGTTGAGGTCGGGTCCTTACCGTAATTTAAATTATCTCTCCTTTAAATTATTACTTTAACTTCACCATATCACCGGAAGTCAACAGCACTAACAATTTTAAATATGTAATTAAGGCAGTAATAATTTTAATGATTGCAATAAATACGGAGTTTTCAAAAACCAGGACAAAGGAGAAGAATGGTGGAGGCAACTGGTGACAAGTGGGGCTATAACCTTACTGAGGCCACGCCCCCTTTGATAAGGACATGACATTCGCCGAGTGATGCCAGAGTTAGTATTGCCATCGTAAAAATTTTCGATCAATGGAAATACACGTTTTTAAGTCTCCTGAGTCCAAATAACCAAGTCTCGTAAAATGGTCTGTGTGTATGTGAACAGCCTAGCTCAAAAACGAACAGTTTTACGATACTGAAATTACTATCTAAGTTAGGCACATGCATCTGATGTTACAACAGCTTCCTCGTCAAAATAGACTGACCGGAAGTGCCACTTTATATAATCGATTTTAAACTTATTTTACAATTTTCTCGAAAACGGCTCTAATGATTTTGATGAAACTTGCCTAAATTATTCTTCATAAAGGCCTTTAACTTTTCATATATACATATATTTACACGTTTCATACATTCACTCATAGATATCATTAGTTGAAGAGAATGAAGGGGTAGAATATAAAATGAAGCAGGCTTCACGTAACAAAATTAATTTTTGACTTAATACTATTGTTCTACCTTGATTTTCCTATCAATTTTTTTTTTAAATATTAAGAAAACTATGGGGTATCATATTATCCGCATCTCAAGTCAGAGGCACCAATTTCACTTTTTTGTTAAAATTGAATTTCCCTTATTTGATGGTTAGAGAAGTGCAAATTGGAAATAGGTAGTGTATGACTAATATATAAAGACATTAATTACCACTGAAATTTCTAGCACTGGTAAGTCAAAAACAAAGTGGGATTCCACATCGTCCCTACCATGCCCAACTATCGAAGGCGAAAAAATGTGATTTTCATATTCGTCATTTTGAAACGCTCTAGGCGAAGCACGGATTGCGGCAAAGTCCTGAAAACCTATCCCCTAAAAGACACATGGAGTCAACACTTGAGGATATGAAAACCGCATTTTTCACATTCGATAGCAGGACTTTATAGGGATGTTAGTACCACCTCATCCTATATATTTTTAAAAATTATTTTATATTAGTAAATCCTCAACATTTCATGTGAAAAGCTTATTTGAAAATTATGTGTATGTATAATATAACAATTTATAACAGATACAATTTTTATTTTTATTTACAATTTATAAATTAGAATATAACAAAATTTCCATGCTGAGAAACCAAAAGGGAGCACCAAGCGATAGATTGAATGTGGAAAATTTGAAAGAGCCTGAAATGAAAAACCAGTTTAGTATCTGCATGAATGCTAAAATAAGAGACATTCAAGAAGAACAAGATATCAATCAACGCTAGATCGGCTGTAGAGAGGCTATAAAAAAGCATCGGAAGCAGTTCTAGATCCTCAACAAATAACAAGGTAAAAGCTCTGGTTTGATCTGGAATGTCAAACTGCCACTGACTTAAAGAATGTAGCATACAGATTAATGATCCAGATAAGGCATACCAGAGGATCGCTTGGGGAATATAGGATGAGAAGAGAGGAAAAGCGTCTGCACCAAATGAAAAAGAGGAAACAGGAAAGAGAGCACCTAGCGAATATTGAAAATCTCAGAAGCTCCAATGAAATAAGAAAGTTTTATCAATATTAATCGACGCCCCTTTTAGTCTCGATGGAATACCTGCAGAGATGCTGAGGGAAATCTGGTAACAAACAAGAAGCATGTCCTTAGCAATGGAAAAATCATTTTTATACTCTCTTGGATGATAGAGACATAGAAGAGAATAGACATAACAATTGAAGAATTAGAGCCGCCTGATCCAGAAGATGTTGAGGAGGCTATCCAACAGCTGAAAAATAATAAAGCTCCTGGGACGGATGAACTATTCAAGTACAGTACAACGTTCGAATCAAAGGTGACATGTCTGAAAGCTTTGACACATATGAGGGGTCAAGACAGGGAAACTCCCTTGCATGTTACTATTTAACTTAGCTCTGGAATATGCAGTAAGGAAATCAGGAATTCAGATAGGGGATACAGTGTTTAATAAATCTGCAATGATCCTAGCCTTCGGAGATGATATGGATATTATCGGAAGTACGGTTATGAAGGGCATTTCTTGGGCTTCAAAGAGCTGCAGCTATTGTGGGACTAGTGGTGAATGAGGAAAAAATAAAGTACATGGTTGCAGGGCCTCATGGAGCAGTCCATGACCACCTCCGGGTAGAGATTGTGAATAACACCTTTGAGAGGGTTGAAGAGTTCGTTTACCTAGGCTCTCAGGTGAACTCTAATAATGATATGAAGGCAGAGATCCAGAGAAGAATCTTGACAGCCAATAAATGCTATTTTGGCCTCCATAAATATTTAAAAAAAAAGAGTGATTTCCCAATCAACGAAGGTAACCATCTACAAGACAACTGTGCTAACCTATGGCTCAGAATGTTGGACAATGACGAGAACAGAGGAAGGCCATCTCCTTTGTTTTGAGCGGCGTATTCTGTGGAAAATATTTGTTTTTTTACATAGTAATGGTGAATGGAGAATCCTAACCAACACAGAGTTAGGGGAACTGTACAAGAACCCAGATATAGTCAGAATTATAAAGGTTGGTAGGCTGCAATGGACAGGTCATATTGCAAGAATGACACCAGGCCAGACACCGTGAAAGATCCTCGATGAAAGAATATATACCACAAGAAGAGTGGGCAGACCCCGGTTGCGATGGATAGATGGTGTGTCCACCGACGCGAGGTCAATCCTGGGTATTCGTGGCTGGAGAGTAGCGGCGGCCGACAGAGATGACTGTTGGACCAAACTGCTAGAGGTCTTGACTCTTCAGGAGTTGAAGTGCCACGAAAGAAGAAGAATAATATAACAAATCCTATACCTATTAATTTTATACAATGGGATTAGGCTAAATAGGGCTCTCTCGGCTATTATCGATTCCTTTTGTTTCTATACGATTCTGATTACTATTGCAGCTAGTATGTACCAGTTCTACGGGTAGTTTTTTGGGTTGTGTCCAAATTCATAAAGGGAAGTTGACTTTAAGACCAAATCAACCGAATTGGCATATACTTATACAGAAAACCTTAACAAGGAAGAATTTCATTTTGAAATTATATGTTTCATTCACCATGCGCTGGCATTAGAGAGAAGCTTGGAAGATACCAATGCATAATCCTAAGATGCATGTTTTGAGAAAAAATATAAAATATTTTTCACAAAATTAAATTTGCAATTAAAATTCAAATTAAGAATCTGGATAAAATTGTCAAAAGTCATTATTTGAAACATCAAATTGACAAGTTATGAGTAATCTATTGTACTTAGCAGCCTACATCTCCTACCACATATTTTTTTCTGAACTATTTCACAACCCAACATCTGCAGCATACTTATCTTATTTAGTGTCATGAATGAAATATGAAGTTGGTTTTGGAATTAAAGAGGATGGTGCTTAGAAATAGGGGGCAAAAATGACTTTTTTTAAACCACTTCTTTGAGCTTGTTGAGGGACTCCAAAACAAGTTAATTAAGTGAGGCCTCAGAAACTTTGTTTTATTGATTACCTTATTTCCTCTACCTGCAGGCAGTTAAAGAAATCAAATTATGATGAATGAAGGAAGTTTTAAATAAAATATAATTTAATAAAAGTTTTTTATTTGGTAGCTGACAAATGATTCAATTAGTTAAGTTTTGTTGAAAAATTACAATCTAAGCTTTGTGCAAACTTCATAACGTAGTTTTTTGAAATTTTGGTGTTGGAGAAATCTAAATTTTTATAATTTAGAAATTACGGTTACGGATTTTGTCCTTAGCATACAGTTAACTCTTTGTTTCATAAAAATTTTATTAGACAAAAATGAGGTAAAAAAAAAGTTTAACCACATGGCAAATAAAATTAATACATTTTTTAATAAATATCAATTTCTTTACATTATCACAACTAGTTCCATACCTAATTCAGTATAAATATCTATTTTTTTTTACATTACTACTTTTTGTTATTTATTTTATTTAACAAGAATAAAAAATAAAGTAGCTTTATACGATCTTATCTAATTTAATTTCTACTAATAACATACATTTCTTTATTTTATTTTGTTTTGTTTTTTAATGAAGGACACAGTCCTTCATGAGATCAAGAAATAATGAAAGCTCATTTAACTATTTTAACTGAATATTTAAGACTTAAATTAAATGTATATACAAAATTTTAGTTGGTAACTATAACTCTTATCTTTACCAAACATAATTAGTTTGAAGGATACATATAAGAGCATGTAATTAATATATTCTGTATCAGTTGGCAGGAACAAAATATCTTGTATGACTTATACTTTTAATGTGCTATAAAAAAGTGTTGTACTCACAATAGCGTGTGATTTATAACAGTTTTGGGAAAAAATAAATTAATAATTTAAATGATCAGTAAAATACACTTATGTCCTTTAAAAGGATTCCAATCATACATAATTTTACTTAAACATTAGGCCTAATCCCTAACAGCAAGAGAAAAAAGTATTTGAAGACACTATTTTTTTTTTTCAATAATTTTCTTAATTTTTTTTGGACCTGAAATTATTTCATCCATTTGAAAAATGTTCTTGTAGTTATTTACTATTTGAATATTTAAAATAAAGCAATTAATTTTAATTGCGAGTTCGAAATTAAAACAATGATTTTTAGAAATTTAATCCTATTTAAGTAAGATTGGTTCATTAAGGTCGATTTTTATTATTTACTTTTTAAAAATCTTAATGTTACAAGTTTTAAATAATCTTTATAGTAAAAATCTGGTGCATGAATGACACAACTTTCACTTACCTCCCTACTTGAAATAAATTTTAAATTTTCCTCTTTAGTTTTCAAGGAAATTCCATTTAGATTATATTAAATAATATAATGATAGAAATTATTATATACAACAATCAGTTCTGTTTATGCGTTTTTGTAACTCTTCATTACCTTCTACAGCTTTATATGTTAATTATTAATTTTTCTAAAATATTTAGCTTTCCAACGATATATTATGCACCTATATTACTACTCTTATTTCCGAAAATTTATTTTCAACCTGGAAAAATATTTCTCGTTTACTACTTAATTATCAAATTATGTCATAGTTTATATTTATCCATTTTTCATTACTACTAACAAGGAGAGACAGTTAATTACTTCAAATAAACAAAATTAAAGGTACTTTCATAGGAAGAAATTTGGCATTTAATCTATGTCAGACTATTTCAATGAGGTTAAAACTTAGCTGATATTAAAGGGCATATAGTTGCACATTGATACGAGTTTGATAAAAATCGCTAGTGTCTTTTTCCAGAAAATTGTAAAAATGTATAAATCGATGATATAAAGTGGTACTTCAGGTAAGCCAATTTTGGCAAAAGTTACTGAAACATCCCAGGCATATATCTATCTTAAATACGTAATTTCAGTTTCAAACAATTTTTTGTTTTTGAGCTAGGTTTACCACAGACACCATTCTGCGAGACAGTTATTTCGACTCTTAAAGTGTTAAAGAGGACCTTAAAGAGTGTATTTCCATTGAAAACTTGGATTTGAAAATTTTCATAATAACAATCCTTTCCCTTACTGTGTATTTCATACATAGATAAGTGAAAGTAAAAATATTAATAAAGAAAAATGGCCACAATTAAATTTGAAAGAAGAGAAAAGGGCGAACAAAATCGGTTCAAGAAGAGATTAAAAAGCTATTGCTAAGTCTGTTTAAAAAAATACATTAATTAGTAAATGTTTCAGAAATAAATCCTTCATAAATAGCTTTATCTAAAATTGATTAGATTTATTTTAAATTTTATGAGCGTATCATATAATGGTGTTTTTAATAATATTAAAAATTGTGATTAAAAAAAAAAATATTTGTGGAAAAATGGTGCGATGGTTAGAGAAATGAATTTATTTAGAGAAAATTGTGCGTTCCAATATTTTTTTCTCTCACTTTACTTAAATCAACAGTTTCTTTTTGTGATTTCATGACAATTGTTGTATAAAGTTTTATAACAATAACAGCATTGATTGGTGATATTTTAAAACAAAATTTAAAGATCACAAAACTCGCCTGCAAGAATATGGCAGACCGATGGCGAACTCATGCAGCATTAAATTGAAACTCATGCCTACTACCTTTTAAAGTAGATTAAGAGAAAAATGAACCTTTTGTATTTTTTTTTCAAAACTAAATTTATGAATTCCCGTTTATTTATTAATTCTTTTTTTCATCCAAATCGTTTCCAACAAATTTTCACATTTACAGTAAAATAAAAACAAACATGTGATTTATAGTTAAACTGTTCATCAGACCCATTGAATGTGTGGAGATAGAGTGTTTCTTTCCCTTTCGTGGACTTTTCTCACTTTCCCATTGCCATATCCTTGTGGGAAAGCTATAAAATAACTGTAAGACAAAAGAAAATAAGACCTCAGCTTATTTGAACTTTTTTGTTGAAAATTAGGAGTGAAATAAACTTTTTAAATTTGAGACTGAGGACTGATTTACCTTTAGTACGACAAAACTGGATTTTAAAAGTAACGCAAAAAAAAAAAAAGAAGGCATATTTATAAAATATTTCTATACAATGAATAGCATATAACAGAATAAACTGTCAAAATAAACATATTTAAATATTTGTTTTGTTTTTTTATCATTCAATGCACCACACCCAATATAGATAAAAAACAATCATAAAAATATAATATTTTCAAAGTAGTATTACTGCGAATCAATGATAAACCATTCCAAATGACAATATAATTTACTAGAGTTATAAGGAATGGTTTGGATTAATAATTATTTATCACAATAATTAATGGCAGAACATCTCTTTTATAAGGGAAGTAATAGTATGATATATTAAATTTCTTTTTATTGTTGTCCTTTTCTAGTTTGATGAGTTCCTGTCCCCATCCATGGAAAAATGTGATATCATTTAAGTTGATTTATAAAATTGGTACAAAAATACTAAGTAATAACATATTGCTTAGTTTCTAGTTTTTATAACTTTATTGGGGACCTGCTATGGTTTTGGGCTATTCAATTCTAATTTGTTGAATTTAGCTAGAGTGTAGCTGTTAGACAAAACAACCCATACTCGCTGCTAAGAATATAGACTGTAATACAAATCTAATTTTAATTTAAAAAAATATATAATAAATTGGAAACTAGCCACCAAAATATATCTACACAATTTGAATTTAATTTTAGCGATTATTAAAATAATTCCAATCCAAACTATAGATAAGTAAAACATCCTAAACTTAACAGGCTATATTAATATTGGGAAATGAGGGAACTAAGCTGTAGTATAAGTTACGTCACCGCTGTAAAGAACATATCAAATGTGTAATAACTAACTGGACGATTAAGGTACAGTAGTATAAGCAAATCAGTTAATCTAAAAACTTTTTTTTAACTTATTCTTTTCTGTTATCCAAAAGAATAGTGACATTCTTTTCTGTTATCCAAAAGAATAGTGACATTAGTATGGTATAAGTTCATATGGCAAATCAGATATGCGAATGCCCTTGAGGGGTACTAAATGGTTTCAAAAAGATATTTCAATTTTCAAGTTTGGACAGATTTGCCCAGTTAAGAATTTCATCAGCTTAAGTCCAAAAAGAATAAAGAATTTTAAATAGTAAACAGTAATTTTTCCCAGTTGAATGAATTCTAAAGAGGCCATTGAATATCTACAGTTTCTTTAATTTTTTCAAACACATAACAGAAAAATGATAATGAATAAGTTACCAACAATTACTTAACATATTTTTGTACCAAATATTTACAATAATGATGAGAACAGTAGTTCTACATCTTCAAGCCGTATAAAAAAGTGTTTGCCTTTAACAAGTGAATAATTTCTAGAGAAATTTGTTTATCCATCTATTGCTATTTAAGCCCCAATAATACTTAGGAAAACAGGTTTCTGACTATTTTATGATTTTCAAGTTTGCCGTTATACATAACATTTATTACACTTTTTGGCTATCACTGTTATATCGGTAATTAAAATTGAATATAACTTGGCTCCTATGTTGAATTTATTTTTATTAAACATTAAAATTATTTTAGGTAATTAATAACTAAATTCGACACATTTGATATATATATATATATATATATATATATATATATTCACACATAAGCATGTGAAATTTACAACATTAAAAATATTATAACATTATTTAAAGAAATAAAATTAGTGACAGTTGAACATTTCAACCAACTCATTAAGAAATATTATCATAATAAAAATTATTTTTAATTGACAATAACATACTCTATAACAAGGCCATACCTACTGAAAAGTCAAGCAGTATACACCTTACTATATTATACATAATAGTACACTTCTGAACCTACGTTGGCTAGCATAAGTTTTCATACATGTAGATATATGCAAAAAAAAATTAAAATATTTTATTTACCCATTATACCACCAATAAAAACAAAATACCCTCTTCTGCACTTTACCTTGGCTGACAGATTTTTAAGTTCCATTTCTTTTCTAGTTTAATTCCAATTCTTTTCTTGTCTCCAAATAATTGATCCACAGACATTAAATTTGTTTCATTTACAAAAATTACACAATTCTAATGCTAAAGAGGTTTTATAAAAATTATTTGGTAAATGTTAATTTTTTTTTCCTCCACTACAGTGTAGCCAAAAGTATTTAGCCTGACTGTTAGAAGGTATGTAACAATTTTATGTTGCAATACTGTGAATGTTTTGAAACAATTTAAGCTCAAAATACTGAGAAAATATTGTATTAAATGTCAGATGCTCCATACAAGGACGAATCCGCCAGTTCACCTATATTCTTTTTTTTTAAATTTTGATTATCTCTTTTTTGATTTTATTTAATTTGTATAATATTATATATACATGGTATTCTTGATACATAGGTATATATGATTTATATAAATCCTGTAGAACATATGAAGATCATATTATGACTATCATTTATATATGGTATATTATATGAACTGTCAAGTAATAGGTGGCATGGCGGATTCGCCCTTCTTGTATGGAGTGTCTCTGGTGTTTAATCTGTTCATTTGATGTATGTAACGATTTTTTGAGCCAATGGCTCAATCTATTTTTAAGTTTGATAGCTCGAATTACTGAGTGAATTTCCACGAACGTTTGAAACAATTTAAGCTCAAAATACTGATAAAATATATTAAGTATTCTTGACTTTTTGTCATTTGTCTTTTTGACATGTGATGTTTCATATCATAGCATGTGTAAGTTCATGATCATATATAATAAAATAAAAAAAATTAATACCCACTTGAAAACCTAAAAAATTTAAATAAAAAAAAAAAAGACTAAAAATAACCCTATCCATTCTAAGGAACAGGATGTACTTGCAAACCTACTTAAGCACATTGATAGGTTGTTAGTAAAGTTGACGTCTATGAATAATAAACCTTGGTTTAGTAGTCGGGTGCCTTCCACTGCATGTTATAGCTCCATGCAATTACATTCTTTTCTATACATCTGTGCACATCAGCATACAAAAAGTAAATTTATGTATTATCCGAAGTCTTGAGTTTCGTTCGGGTGTGGAAGGCACCCGACTACTCCACCATATTTCAATATTCATCAACTTTAAAACTATCCACCAATGTGTATAAGTAGCTATGCAAGTACATTCCGCCCCTTAGGATGAATAAGGTTATTTCCGTAGTCAGTTGTTTTTTAAAAATTAAATTATTTTCTATTTCTTATTAATTGAACTAATAGAATGTTTTAAAAGTTTTTTCTGCCTAATCACCTACATTTTAAATCTGTTTCCTTAATATTTTTCTAATCATAACTGATAAAACACATGTCTCCAATCGTTCATTAGCTTAAGGGGCTGTTTAATTGCCAATGTTTCCAGATTTTTGAATATTTGTTTTAACAATTTATCACTCATCACTCACTGAAATGCTTTTGACAGGATAGACTGATCTCTGTCTACCAAATTTTTCTTTTTGAAAACGATTGATTATACATGACACACTGGAAAATAGTAAATCTGATTCAGTATTTATCCGTCATAAATGAAATTTTGTTCTTCAATAGACATATCTTTTTTTCTTCCTGGCTACTGACAAACGTATTTTCGAACTGAATAAGAGATAAATCATAATGACAAATGGAATTTAAAATAATTCATACGTCAAAGGTACAGAATGAAAAATAAAAACTTCTTTACTTTCAACAAATGTGTTTTGTATGAAAACTTTTAACTTTAAAAAGTATTAAAAACAATTTACTTTTCATTGAAAATGTTTTAAAAGGCTAGCTTGTATTTATTTCTACTTCAATAGAAAAAGACAAAGCAGAAATGTGAACTACAAATAAAATTACATTTTTTAAAATGTGTCCATGAAAAAATTAGGCTGGTCACTGTGGCTTGAGAGATCACAGAAATCTCAAGCTGTTCCTTATTCAGTTTAAAAAAAAAAAAAGAAAAGTTCTTAGGCCAAGAAAATTTAAGTTGAGCATAATTTTAAGCAATGCTTCTAAAACAAAAGGTCTTTTTATCTAAAAATAATTACAAACTAATGCTTCAAATCAATAATAATTAAGTTCAAATTATGTATCAACTATAAATGTGGTATTAAATGCATTATTTCAATGTTTTGAAAAAAAAATCTACCCTGCGTATCAATTGAGCATTATGATGTAAGCAACTCAAAAACAAAAATAGAAAAAAAAATTTCTACCAATTACCTCATAGGGACTTATACTTCCATTTTGATCAACTCTCCTTGAACTAACAAATGCAATATACATGTAAACTATATTTAAAACAAAAATAATATACTAAAAACATATAGGCAATAGGAGATTCAAAGTATACTCATTTTAAATTTAAATTATCTATAAAAAAATAAATATTCTAATATTGTGGTAAGTAAAAACAAAAACACTACCGTTCTTGATCAACAACCTACATATCACTTCAATACTTCAGTCTAATAAATATATCTCATTTCAAGATGTATCCTCTGAAATCAGGACCAATCCCACCAAATCAATGATTAAGGTGAATCATCATCTGGCCAGCATATGTCAGGAATTGTCCTGAAAGAACTACATCATTTCAACAGACTTTTTATGACAGCCATTGTTGATTTCTTGTAACCATCTCCAAAATGATTCCTAAAAAATAAATAGCATCTATATACATTCAATGAACATGCAACATGAAAAGTTTACAAAAATGCAATATACCAATGATTTAGATAATGAAAAAGAGTGTATAGCCTTTGCCTTCCTTCAAAGCCAGGAGTTTTAGGTATAACTTTATGGTAAGAATCATAAAAACTTCTTGTGAAACCTCCAAACATTCCGGAGATAGCAAGCTCATATTCATGATGGCCATAAAATGCAGCAGGATCAAAGATAACTGTAAGAAATTGGAAGGAAAAGATTAAATTCAATTTCAAACTTCAAGTTGAAGAAATGTAACAAAATAGCTAGTTTTCAGTATAAATTTGAAAAACCAAATACAAATCATCACTTCTTTTGGCGCGCTTGGGAAAACAGATCAGAGAGTATTTTAAGCGTGTGACAAAATAGCATGCGCCGATGTAACACATAATTTATTTTCTGTTGAATGATCTCTTTTTCAGACAAAGTACTGAACTAATTAAAAAAACAAAAGTTTTAAAAAAAAAAACGTTTGAAAGAGAATTTTATCTAGAATCTTCACATGCAACTATAATTTTTGTAGGTACTTCCTGGATTTTTTAATTAAATAAAAACCTAAATTTTTACTAACATTTGTCTGGTAAGAATGGGTTACCATAGGAACCAGAGCGCTATCATCCACATATACTAGGTTGTCACAAAAGTCTTGTGCATTGGTATAGCTTTATTTAAGATTACATATTTTAAATATTGTTGAATACTACTCTTCAAAGTAAAGTCCATTGTTTTCAACTACTTTCACCCATCTTTCTGCCAGTGATTGGATTTGACGCCGGTACTACTCCTTTGGTTTTGAGACAAAGAACTCTTCACATCCAATTTTTACATCCTCATAATTATCAAGGATGTGACCTTTCAAAAAATGAGCCATTGATCTAAAGAAACCATAATCTGATGGTGCAATATCTGGGATATACGCAGGATGAGGCAAAACGTTTACTCCTTGTAGTTCCGATAATTTTTCTTTGGTCAAACAAGAACGATGTGCAGGGGCATTGTGTGTTGAAAATGGCTTGGTTCCCGTTGACCAAAGTGGGACACTTTGCACTCAAAACTGTATAGATTCTGTTTAGCTGTTCCCAGTAAAGATTGGAGTCCCTACTACGGCTGATAAATCACGAGTATATGTATGTGAGTTCTGGTTCACACATTCAAGAAGAAAGTCATCATCAAAGACCAATGGGCGACCTGATCTGGGTTGTGCAGCAGTATTTCAATGGATAATTGACTCTCCTTGTATGGCATAACTTTCTTCGCCAGCTGCCTTTGCGCTTAAATCTTTTTTCCAGTAATGTCTTAAAAGGCCGCGAATCATGATTTTTTCTTCTGACATTGCACGTGCGTTTTAAAAATGTAAATGACCCCATAACTCAAGTCACAAGGAATTAAAGGATTAGTCAAAGTAAACATTGACATAAATAGTAGGAACAAAAACATTCTTATAGGATAATTAGGATTGTGCTCATGCACAAGGAGTTTTGTAACAAACTACTAGTATTAATAGCCAAAAGCTCAAAACCCATTTTGTAATAAATATAAGCTAGTGCCACACACCAATGTCATGTATGGGGTATCATTGGATTCAGAATTTCTCGGGCACACCCAAATCATACTCTCAGTTCTTACGTTTGAGCCAAAAAATAAATAAAGTAGACATGAAAACCATCGAATATCTTTTATTCAAAGTTTTATTTGTAATATTTACTTTTGTCTATTGGTCGTTTGCTCAGTTAATATTTGTTTGAATGCAAAAAAAAAAATTTATTTTCTTAATTATTCCAAAGAAGTATAACTACTTACCTGTGTATATAAAGTATACACACAGCTTCTTTTTTTTCTAGCATGCACTCTAATTTATGTTCAAATTTGTTTATTTATGTTAATTAACTAGTACTTAATTATAACCTTTTTTTAAATAAAAATATATATAAAAAATAATTAATTTTTTAATTCATAATAATTAATTTCTTTTTTATCATGAAATCATTGAATGTTAATTTTCAATAATGAAATTAGTAACTTATTTTTCATCATTGATGAAAATTAAGCTACTACATCCTGGAAACTAGAAGATTAATATGTTTCAATAACTAAGGGAACAGAAATGCAACATATTCCTTTTATAATAAATGCTAACTGGTGCTTACATTATATTTCCTCAACTAAACTACGGTATAAGAAGGTAGTAACAGGTCAAAAAAAATATTTTCTAGATCTCACTTAATTGACTAGTTTTAGGGTTCTTCACTCTTCATAACTTCATTTCCTGAATTCTCATCTCCAATCATCACATCAGATTCAATGTGGAAAAAATTTTAAAGTGATATGAAATATTTGAACTCTTCATAACTTCATTTCCTGAATTCTCAGCTCCAATCATCACATCAGATTCAACGTGGAAATTTTTTTAAAGTTATATGACTTATTTGAACAAAATTAAAAAAATGAAATCTAAGGAAAATTGTATGAAAAAAAAATTTAATTGTTAACACTAAAATTATAACAACTTTAGAATAACGTGCAGTTGTAAAAAAAAAAAAAAAAATCAAATAAAAATGAATCATGACTAAAGTAAACATGCAACTAAGGAAACATAATTTTTTTAAAAATATAAAACATAATTAGTGTTTTATGTAAGTAGAATAAATACAGCAAAGAAAATCAAAATTATTTGTTTGGGGAGGAGAAAGAGAGTAAGATTGATAAAATAATATCTAATTTTTTTTTTAATGATATTTCTGAAAACATTCTCACTTTCATTCTCACGCAATGCTTATATAAAAACGCTATTATTTTATTTTTTCTCTCCTTACTGTTTGAAAATGTAGAAGGAGAGGGAATTAAAAACATGAATAGAGAGATAAAAAAATAAGAAAATATATATAAATGTTAAAATTGTCCCCTTAGGCAGCTAACTATGCACTGTGATGAGGAAACCAATACAACTAGTTCTCAAAATCAGAAATTATTAAGAAAAAAAAGTGTTTCTAAAAAAACCAAATTTTAATTATGAAAATCAAAACCAAGCAAAAATTAGGATATGCACAGAATATTTAGTAATTGAATAATACCTGGATGTCTTTTAGTTTGAGCGGCATTTCCTCCCCACAGATCACCATGTAGTAATGAGGGACGGATCCGCTGGTCTTTAAAAAATTTTGGAATAATGATTTGTAATCTGGACCACATTTCAATAGCTTCTCTATCTCCTTTCTAACAATTTTAAATAAGCCCAATTAGAAAGTAGGTTCATAACAAATATTGTGTAATTAATTTCAACTTATTAAAACAATAATCCTATATTGGTATGGGTATACTTGACCGTAGATGCAATTTTAAAAAGGTCGGGGGTGTGGTAAATGAAAAACCCACTAATAAGTGGAACTTATTTTTTATTGTATACCGATGTTTCTGTTTAAGTTTTAGACCATCATCAGGACCAAAAAAATCAAGATAACTATAGTGACAGTACCAATAGCAGTAATAAAAAATGGTAACAAACAGAAATGACTAGTATGATAAAAAAATTAAGTATAAAGAAAAAAATGTTAATATATTAATTAAATAATGAAAATTAAAATAATGTGAAAAGAGAGGAAGAAAGATTATGAATTATACGAAAGATATAATAAAATACATGACAACTATTAATTATAATAATTACTAGTATGAAGACTAGGAAGCATGAAAAGTATATCAAGATAATTATGATAATACAAGTAATGTAAATGATGAAAATGGTGTAAATCAATAATGTTGACAAGTAAAAAATTATATACATATAATAAATTATATGTAAGATATAATAAAATACATGAAAAAATGTAAGTCAAAAATAACAAATTAAAATAAAGGAATAAAACATAAAGTTATGAAACCTTAAAGATAGAGTAATACAATCATAAGTTATTATCATATATGGGCAAGAAAAAAGAATAAGGATAGAAACAAGGAGGAAGTGGAAGAAGAAACATACTCAATAAATTAAAAAACATACCAGAGAGGCATAGAACCAAGGGCCAACTAAATAAATATTGAAATAGAGTTCGGGGAACTAGAAAGACGGTTAATCAATGTTGCCAAATTACTGGTTTGACAGAAACTAACATTTATATACCACTTGATCAAAAGGCAAAACTATCGATTTAAAAAACTGGTTAATCTTACTCGTAAAATGTATTGGTTTAAGGCCAAAAAGGATTAATTAAATAATGGAAGTAAAATAGATAAAAGGTGATGGATTAAAAATCATAGAATAATGAAAATTGGCATAATGAATAAAGTTGGTATAATGAAAAAAATAATGATAATAGACTAAAAAAATAATAAATAAACAATACTGAAAATAATGGAGATGAGAAAAGAAAATTAGGGATGTGGGGATAGACAATAAAAAGCTATTTTTTATTTAATAAATTGAATATTTATGTTGGGTGATGCGATCTTTAGTTTCACCAATGTAGGAGGAGTTGGAATTGGAATAGAGGATGCGGAGGATACAATGTAGGAGTGGTGTTTAAGAGGACTAGGATCTTTTACACATTTTACTGTGAAACAAATGCGGGGATGGTAGGAGTTGAAGGCAGAGAGTATATCAGGAATTTTATCAGAATTTAGGATGAGGAAGAGGTTGTCGACATATTATTTTATTAAAATGTCATTGGAGAAAAGGGTAAAAAGAGAATTAAGAAGATGATTAACTCGGATCAGTCAGATCTGCACCAGCACCTCTATTAAGTATTGAGATTTTAAATGGCATTTTTGTTAAGTAAGGATTCTCTGAGGTCCTCGTGGCAGACAACAAAGGAATTTTCATCAGCAAAACTTTGAAAGATTTCTGCAAGGTCGCAGGGATTTTCCACAACCTCATTGCACCTGGGCATTCTTCTATCAACAGAATAGCAGAATTCAAATTCCAGATATTGAAACACAGACTCGCATCAAAAAGTGAAGAACCTCTAACAATGAATCTGAAGGTACGAGAAATTCTTGTTTGCTAAAGACACCACTTGCCAATGGGAAGTCATTAGTTGAAGAGTTTCTTAATCGACAAATCCAAACTCAACAGGATGACTTCCATCAGCAAAAAATTGGTGACCTTGTGACAATTCTAAGATAGCTTGCAGCCTAATTATTGACTCTATCTTCACCAGAGACTCCGCCCTTACCAGCCTTTAATGCCGATGAACTTCTTTGTTCCATCAGACTTAAACGCTTTCCGCAACTTCTAAATCAATATATTACGCCTGAATATTTCAAATGAGTGTGGGAGAATAGAGGAGAATGGTATTCTAGAGCTCTATGTATTATAAACCTAATGGCATCATTTGCCACCATGTTCTCCCAACTGCCCAATGAGTTTATGTCCAGTCTTACAACTTGCCTGTTGTTGCAAACCATTGTCATATACAATCCACTTATTTATACAGTGATTCAATTTAAAAATGCATTAATTCTACCCCTCTGTCATAATATTGACAAATAGACAAGTTAAAAAAATATACTGTGGTGGGAATTAGAAAACAGGTTTCATAACATAACAATGACTTTTCTACAAATCAACTGACTCTAATTAAATACAAGAATTTACTAATTAAAAGATAATAGTTTAAACAACTCTTGTTTATTACATTATCTTATTTAATTGTTGATCAATTAAAAGCAGCTTTAAAAGACAAAACTCATAAGGCTTTCAGCTAATGCGTGTTAATTGACACATTCTAAACTCATTCATGAACACTGGAGATAGCTGCATTATAGATCGAGCCATCAAAAAGTTACAAAAAAAAAAAAAAATAAAATAAAACTCAAAACTTTTATCAAGAGATAAATAATGATTGAATTTTTATGCTTAATGAAATGCTATTACCTCTCTCTCCAGAAGTCTAAACTGGTAATCTAATCGATTTTGAGCAAAAAATGCCTGAAACATATTTTAAGAAAAACAGCTTAATTCAATTGAAAAAACTAGGAGTGTTGGGGTGTCAACTGTTTTGATACCTAAGGATTATGATAAATCAGAACAGCCAATCAGCTGGGAACAGTCAATATAATATAAAAACAGTAGGTTTTTTGTTTATTTACAGCGGACACTTCGACCCAACCATATGAGTCTTAATGAAAAAGTATTAATAAATGTATAGTAATTCTAAGCTTGATTGGATGATTTTAATTTTTCATGAATCATAATTTAAAGTTCTGAACTAATAGTGTTTCTTAAAATAATTAATTTGAGAATAAAAGGAAAAAAAGATAAAAGAATAGAAATTAATGGGAAAATGAGATAATTATTTCATAATAATAATATAATCAATTTATTACCACCCAGTCTTCATTCCACTCATTTTCCTGGGGAATATACCCACAACAAGTAGTTGTATGAAACCCAAACTGAGGAATATATTCCATTTGGGGTTTTTCTGAGATTCGGTTAGATCGATTTTCCAGGTTGACATTTTGCATGTGCATTTTAGCTACTTCATCACCAAGCTTATGAGCTAAACTCCGTAAGCCTTTCATTTCAATAAATTCCATGACTAAGCATGCTCCACCATCAGGATTTTCCAAAACTGTAATTGGTTGTGGCACGGTAACAATACCTGTAACAGCTAAAGCTTTCAAACCTTCACTTTCCCCTTCAAACATCAGCTTCGCCTAAAGTTAAAGTTTAATAGTATAATTAACAATGTAATAAAATAATACTCAAAAATGACAATCCTTCCAAACAAACCTTTGGCTTTGAATTGCTCTTCACAAAAACTGTGCCAGTGTCAGTGATATATGCTTCTCCTTGATTAATACAACCACCTCCACTTTGTCCAGTTCTCTTTAAATTTGAGGTGTTAAGTGCTGCTTTTATAAGATTCTCTAATTTCATATTTGGCGTTGCCATTGGGCATGGAGAATGAGAAGTCATACCTTCTTCCATTATCCAGCCTATAAATTTTGCAATAAAACGAGGAAGTATATTTAATGTGGTTAAGGCATATCACCTTAAGTCAAAATGTTTAGATAATGGCTGATATCAGTTTGATAAAAGATATAAGCCCAAGAAAACCATACGTAACCTTCTCTTTTTTATTGTTTACCTATATAAATTAATTTCCAATTTTAAAGAATAAATTTAACATTTAATGAAAATTATATTTTAAAAATTAAATATTTCTATGTTTTCATAACAAATAAAATATAGCAGGAATAATTTCACGAATCATTCCTCATTAAACATGGCATACAAAATATAAGGTGAAAACTTGTCAAAATATTTAAAAAAATAAAATAACATGATAAAAATGCCAATTTGTTATCTTGCTGTCATCATGAATATGTGTTTGTGATAGTACCGTAAATATGAACATAACCTGATTTTCACTCTGGTTATAATTGTTGACAGTCGATCTATGTTATGATCTTGTGTTATGAAACATTTGTCATTCTATATTCTTAGTTTCAAGTAGAAATATGTATTGATTGTTCATCATAATGAAAATTAATGAGAAAAATCTTGCAGCTTTTGCAACGTCTCCTACTGGTGTAGACAAGGAAGGCTGGCTTGTCAAAAGAGGTGAAGTTAATAAAGCTTTTCAAAAGCGGTATTTTGTTTTAAAAGGGAATTTGTTGTTCTACTTTGAGAAGAGGTCGGACAAAGAGCCCATTGGTGTTATTATCTTAGAAGGGTGCACAATAGGTATGTTTTTTCTTTATCATGTTTCCATCTGTCTTGTTTATGGTACCTCCAGGATGTACTTATCTAACGACGTTTTCTTCAGAGTTGGCTGAAGATGAAGGCCAATTCGGTTTCAAAATTGTATTTCATGGCCAAGGAAACAGAACTTACATCCTTGAAGCCGAATCTCAAGACTCTATGGAACAGTGGATGAAAGCGTTAGCATGTGCCAGTTTTGATTATATTAAACTAATGGTTACTGAACTACAAAGGCAACTTGATGAAATGGAAGGTAAATTGTGCTAAAAGATCAGATCATTAATAAAATATTATTTTTATGATGAAGCTTCCTGTATATTATAGTAATGTTCTGAACCAAATAAACTAGTATTGAAAAGACCGGGCTTAGTAAAACTTGGGTTTTCTATGAATATATTATTTGTAAAATTGTTTAATTAATTCATCACTTAATGTTTTATATTGTTTTAAACATGGTTTAGAAATCGTTTTGGTCATGGATGCTATTAAAATGTATGTATTATGATCCTAAAAGATTTATTTTGTACTTTGTTTATAAAATATAATTTAATATTATATTGAATACTTAAGTAAATTAAAATAAAATTTGTCAATTAGTGCGTAGTTTATGTATTTAATTTAAATATTGGACCATAGTCATGTAATTTACTAGCATTTAATCATGGGCCATATCAATTGATTGATTAAGGACCATAGTTCGGAGAAAATCTTACAACTTTATTAAGGGTGACTATTAAAAAAATGTTAAATTTCAAGTTACAATGCCATTTAAAGGTTTAAATTGCCTGAGATTGTTATTTTCTTCCCACATAAGCTTATGTTGCCTATCTTCAGTTTAAATTAAAATTAAATGGGTTATTTGTTGTTTTAACAATGTTCAAGACCGAATACCATGTGGTTATTAAATTCTTGTGTAAAGAGGGCCTTAATCTTGCGCAAATTAAAGAGCACTTGGATGGGGTGTATAGGGAATCCTCCCCTCGTATTACACTAAAAAAGAATGGGAAGAATTATTTAAGTTAGGGAGAGAAAGTCTGGATGACGACTCGCGTCCTGGTCACCCATTGGAAGCTGTCACTTCTGAAACAATCCAACTTGTAGAAGCTGAATTGCTATCTGATCGGAGGCTGAAGGCCAAAGAAATAGCAACAAGGTTGGGGCTTTCAAATACAAGTGCTCTGAGGATCATAAAAGAACATTTCCATATGAGCAAGGTGAGTGCAAGATGGGTTCCAAAAATCTTCTCGGTTACTCAAAAAGAGGAACACGTTCGCTGCTGCAATGGAGTTTTACATGGGTGGGTAAAATGGTGACCCAAAAATTTCTTGGATTCAATTGTAACTGGGGATGAGACAATGGTTCTATATTATAACCCACTCAGCAAAAGGGAGTCCATAGAATAGAGAAGGCCAGGAGAAGTATCTCTGCTTCTCAAAGGCAAAAGTCACGCAATCAACAAAAAAGGTAATGGCCACCATTTTTTGGGATTGTAGAGGAATACTGCTGATTGATTTTATGGAAAGGAAAACCACAGTGAATGCTGAGTATTATGCAGCCCTACTTCACCGCTTACGAGACACCATCAAAGAGAAAAGGAAAGTTGAGCAGAGGTGTTTGGCTTCTTCACGACAGTACCTCTGTCCACACAGCATTGATTTCCGAGGCTGCTATGAAAGACTGCAGATTCCAAGAAACCTCCCATCAACCTCCCAGACTTGGCCTCTTGCGACTTTTATCAAAGTTAAAGTCTGACCTTCATGTCAGATTAAAAAATTAGTTTTAATTTTTTATAATAGAACCATAAATTTTCTTCTAGAAAAATGTTCTTCCACTGCTTCTTGGACCTCTTCGTCGGTGTTAAATTTCCTCACATGAAGGTCAGATTTTAACTTTGAGAAAAGGTAGAAATCACTAAGGGCCAAGTCTGCACTGTAGGGTGGATGGGAGGTTTCTTGGAATCCGCAGTCCTTCACAGTGGCCTTGGAAATCAATGCTGTGTGGACAGGAGCTGGGGTATTGTCTTGAAGAAGCTGTACACCTCTGCTAAACTTCCCCCGCCTTTTCTCTTTGATGGCGTCTCGTAAGCGGTGAAGTAGGGCTGCATAATACTCAGCATTCACTGTAGTTTTCCTTTCCTTAAAACTAATCAGCAGTATACCTCTACAATCCCAAAAAATGATGGCCATTACCTTTTTTGTCGATTACGTGACTTTTGCCTTTAGCAGAGGTACCTCTCCTGGCCTTCTCAATTCCATGGACTCCCTTTTACTGAGCGGATCTTAGTATAGAACCATTGTCTCATCCCCAGTTACAATTGAATTCAAGAAATTTTTTGGGTCAGCACTGTACCCATGTAAAAATTCATTGCAGCAGCAAACACGTTCCTCTTTTTGAGCAGCCGAAAAGATTTTTGGAATCCATCTTGTACTCAAGTTGCTCATACGTAAATGTCCTTTAATGATCCTCAGAACAATTACTTTTGAAAGCCCCAACCTTGCTGTTATTTTTTTTGGAATTCAACCTTCGATCAGACAGCAATTCAGCTTTCACAAGTTGGATTGTTTCAGAAGTGACAGTTTCCAATGGATGAACAGGACGCAGATCGTCATCCAGCTTTTCTCTCCCCAACTTAAATAATTCTGCCCATTCTTTTACAGTGGAGTACGAGGGGGAGGATTCCCTATACACACCATCTAAGTGCTCTTTAATTTGTGCAGGAGTAAGACCCTCTTTACACAAAAATTTAATAATCACATAGTATTTGATCTTGAAGATTATTAAAATGCACAGATTTCTTCATAGTTAGATATGGACTGACAGGACTGAGGAAGTGTGGGTGATGGGTATGGAGAGTGCAGGCATAAACATGCACGACGGGCAAGTCTCAGTCTGCTTGAAGTAGGGGAAGGAGGGCAGACCGGAAACTTATGGACCTTACTACGTGTGTATATATATATATATATATATATATATATATATATATATATATATATATATATATATATATTCCCACCATGATAAACTCCTATGGTACACAATAAAGAATACAATTTTTTTTAAATGTATTATTTGAGAAAAAACTTTTCATGTGTTTCCTGTAAAGTTTGCTAAAAGTTGCTTATGCTTTTTCAGAAAACGATGTGTGTGTGTGTGTGTGTGTGTGTGTGTTTGTGTGTGTATATATAATGATTTAAATCAGGTGATAGTTTGGTAATCCAACCTACATGCTCTTTTAGAAATTTTATATTTGCTTATACTATTCTCATTTATTTAGATTTTACTCATTATATTATTTTTGTAAATATAATTTATTTTCGTCATATAATTTTAAATCTTAATACTTCTCTCTGAATTTAATGATCTGGTAGTCCAGAAACTTATTTATATTTTATGGATATTTTTTAAGGAGCATTCTGTTTACTGTTTCAAAATAAATAAATCGTAAAAAATATTTGTGAGAAAATTGATAAATAATAAATATATATACATTTAGATGAAAATTTCTTATTTAAAAAAGCTAAGTGCAATGTTTTAAGACATAAATATTAATGAGAATATTTCATCATTTTAGTTTTGAAATAAAATTATTTTTCTTCATTGTATGATTCTATACAGTTATCAGGGCCATGCTATCCATCATTTCGAAGATAGGATTTAAAATAAAGAAGTTTCAATGGTGACTAATATAATTGTAACCGTATAACCTCTTTAAAAAAAGCTCAGCTTAAATTATTATGAAAATGTGTACTATTTCATTCATGGTCTTATCTATTTATATTTTGACTTTCAGAATTATAAATAAAGCCTACCCTCATTTAACAATAATTAGTGATATGTATAATAATCATAATCTATTGTCTTTTTAGTAAATGTTCCTCTTCCAAATGATGATGCAAACAGTAATGGACCACCTATAGCTCCTCCAAGGGTTCGTCATAACCCATTCAATCGCAATCCGCCAGCCTCCCACAACCGCTCGCATAGCATTCGTTCTGCACCAGGCAGGACAGACCATGATGGTCAGCGACAACATAAGTTAGTTCCTTCGTTCCATTTCTTAATCTGTTACAATTCAAGTTGTCTTGAAGTTAGATTAGTTTTTTTTTTTTTACGTCAATCCATTCAAAATCTGGACTACTATACTAGTTTACTTAAATTAATATTAGAGATTCCTTAATAGAATACTAATTCTACTGTATTTCTTTTATAGAATCTCATTTCGGGAGTTACATAACCATTTTGGAAGACCAATATTGCATGACTTATCTGAATGGAGGCACAGGCAACGACAGCTACAACAGCCTTTGATTCTTCTTTGAGCAAATTATTATTTTCATAATTGATGAGCTTTTTAGAAAATGCTGTGTTTTTATGTTATAACATTTATTTAATCAAATCTTGTTCTTTTTTTTGTTTTTGTATCACTAGCAATTAATTCTTGCGAAACATTATGCAAATATCATATGAAACTTAAATTAAAGTCTGAAATTACTTCTATGCTTATCATTTGTCCTAACAAAATGTTTGTAAAATATTCTTGAATATCAGCTTTATATTTTGTTCTATGATAGAAATATGTCAGTTATTTATGTTGAAACATATTTTAATTTGAAGTTAAATTGTAAATAAAATTTTGATAAAACTTGTCTGTCTATTAATATTCTTTATTAGGTTTATAATTAATTTGTCTTATATTTAAGCATAGATGTCGAGTATATATGCTACTGTTGGCCAACTCCCTTGTTTACTGTTGTTCTTTGCTCACCCACCAGACAATAACAAGAATTTCCATTATTACTATTACTTAAGTTAGCCAAAAATAATCAGGTACTTAAAAATACAACTGCAATCTTATAATAACAGTGGGGGTATTAAGGCATTATCAATTGCGTTTTTCATTATTTTTTAAATACAAAAAGCATTCCCAATTTACTTTTCTTGAGAGATTTAAGATTTATATTTATAATTTCTAATGTTCACACTTCAAGTGACAATTAATTTTATGATTAATTCAAATGATTATTAATTTTTATTAAAAAAAAAATTTAATAAGTTCCAATTGACTTACGAAAATTTTATTAAAACATACTCTTAATAAAATACATAATTAATTTCAAATATTTTAAATATAAAATAAAACTTGTTTATTTTTATGGCATATCAGACATTGATGGTTTACATATATTAACATCAAAATACAATTAGTTTATATTATTATTAAATTGTAATATTTAATATTTATATGGTAAATAATTAATGTCCGTTTCTTCTTTTCTGCTCTCAACCCTACTCAATGCTACTATTTGCATGAGCTTTCCCCCAGCAAACTCTTACCATATCCCTGGGGGTACGCACACAACACATTGGGGAAACACTATTGTAGAACATATGCTTGTTGTCCCAATGCTGGAAAATTCTTGACTGTAATATGCCCAATCCAAAATATAACTAAGGGACCTCTTCAATTTAGAACTGCCAAAGCTCAGTTGAGGTCTACACTCCACAGAGTCTAACATTCAACTGACAGTCTTTAGTGTCCCAAGCCTAACAACGGCTTGCCACATAAAAAAGAGTCACTGTATATCTTGTTTGTTTTTTTATTTTTAACTTTTCTTTGTAAATTCCAACACATCCATCTCCCATTTAACTTCAAACATGATTTATTTTTATATTTAACTATTGTTTAAAACCAAATTTGTATTAATATTATCAATTGTTCAGATTTTTCCAAAACAAAACGGTCAGGCTGGTTAGTGTTTTTATATTTTTGGGCATTACCTATTGGAGCAGTGATAGATAAAACAGTTTACTTTGCAGTAAATCTTGACATGGTACAGCGACAGACCACCAGTAAATCAATTTTCAGTCCCTTTTGGGCCAATTCTATTGTAGGAAGTAGTGCCTTTCTTACTGATATATATTCATGGATTACAACTATGCACATTTCTGCATTAATTTCCAAGAAAAAAACAAACAAAATGGTCATAAAATACTCGTTTTTAGATATCACATATTATGCCTAGAATATTTTTGAAACAGTATTGATAATGGAAATGTTGGATTTCCTATTGATTAAAAATGGAAGGATTACATGGCAGAAAAACAACATAACTTGTTGCAGCGACAAAACAATGAAAACTAAATATTTATTGCTCTTATAATTATTTTTTTAAATATTGCTTATAATTTAAAAAAAAATTCTTATATTTTACTTTGACACATACGATAGCCTGATTCCAGTATTTAATAATCTGTTCCCAAATTAAAATAATTTAGATTTTTTTTCATAAAGTAATCCCTAGTTACATAATATAAACTCCTATGTAAGAGTTGCCAAATTAGAGAACAATGTAATCAGCAAAGCTAATCACCTATGAAAAAACTCATTCTCCCTTTAAATAATTGAAATAATAATATTAGTTTATTTTTGCCAGATCTCAAAAAGGAATCGCTCCAATGCTATTAACGATAAATATATAGAATCTATTTATTTACACTATGTGTTTTCTTTTAAGGTTTCCTATATTATAATAATTTTAATCCTTTCAGTGCCAACAACGATATATCGTTGTTTATAGCATTTGCGAAAAGAGCCAACGATACATGGCATATTATTATATTATATATGATATACAGTATGTATTGTATGTGATAACGTCTTAATATTCGCATTGTGAGAGAACTCTATCTCAAAATAAATTGATATAAGAAAATACAAAATAAAACAATACTTTCGGTTGCCACTAAAAGGGTTATTTAAGGGAGTAAACATAATGCTGTTAATTCCAAAACTCCTTTATCTAAGAATTTTATTATTTTTCTACAAGTTTGAGGATGATTTCCTCCAGGGGGATCATTTAACTGCTTGACAAAAATCCTTGAAGATTATTAACCAGTTACATGATGGGATTAGCAAATAAGAAATTGTTTTGGCTTTCTAGACATATCCTGGTTTCCGAATCCTACTTTATGGAAAAAAAAAAGAAGTCGCAAGAGCGAATATTTTTTAATCTATAATACTACATGAAACTGAATATCTTGTTCATATAAAATTTCATTGTAATCAGTCTACTTTGAATAATTTTAAAATGATATATTACATTAAAAGAGTAAATATAGGTTTAAATAGAAGTTAGGATAGGTTATATTATATTACAAATTTAAATTTTATAATTTTTAGTTTTATTGCTGTTTTAGTTACTTATGCTTATTACCACATATATATATATATATATATATATATATATATATATATATATATATATATATATATATATATATATATCAGTTTGATTTGAAAACATAAGCTATTGCTTCTAAGTAATTATATTTTCATTGAAAATTCTTTTATAATACTGGATTTCATATATACTAAAGGCCTTTTGGTCAAAATCCTGAGGGAGTCGACATTCTTCAAAAGTTCAAAGTGCTGTACCTAAAAGATTGGATATTATTAACATTAAGTGTCCTTTAAATATTACTAACCTTTAAATCTACTTTGAAATTATTTTTTAAATTTATATATTATATTGAAAATTGATTTATGCTATATTTTTTTAATCATTGTGATGAGCTGTTTTTTATTTAATATATTTTATATTGAAATAAAATGCCCTAATACATTTTATAAATTATACTCTTTATCCTATATAAGTAGAAAAAAAATAATATTTAGGACTATATTACACAATTTTTAAACCTACAGAAGAAGTTTCAACCTTCTTCCCATGGTTAGATTAGGTCCCTAACCTGCTGGATAACGTTCTTTGTACTCTAGTTGGAGTTCAAAAGGACACTAAATCCTAAATAAACAAACAACACAATTTTTTTATTGTGTGTGGCTGGACATCACTATTTGGATTAAAGAATGCTCAAAGTGATAAAGTATTTATCGTAAGTAGCTGCGTAATTGATTATTACATTGAATAATTTATTAATACATTTTATAAAGCGTTATGAGTGATTTTTCCTGATTAGATACGCTCAAAATTGTGCCTAGAGTAATTAGGATCAATTCCGATGGCGATCTGTGCCTTGAACGTCGGCCAGATCGGAAGGTTTCCAACAAAATCCAATCGATCCTTTTCCGATGGGAAAACTAAGGGCGTTAAACTCAAGAAAGGAGTAAATATGTTATAATGTCTTTGTAAATAATGAGTTGTTTGTGCAAGTTCAAGGCTTGGCAAAGTGGTCTGTCTCGAAGAGCAGAAAATAGTTCTTGGATGCAGCTAACTATGATTCTGGGCTTAGAAATTGTGAATTTTATATTTGATCATCCATAAAACTTTTCTAAAAATATTGAATGATGTCACTGAAAAATTTTGTTATGCGATCGTGGTGGAGGTGGAGAATGAATTTGCAATTATAGTTGATTAAAGAATTGTTATTTATGTATGACCGAGGCACGAATGGGAGAAGTAAATAGTATCTCTACGAAATTAATTCCAACGACTCATGAAAGAATCGAACCTACATAGTTTCGAATCGCAGCTCTATGAGATCGTTCTTTCTTGTTCATTATTTGTTGGCCATTCACGTAAACAACTGAGGTTTTTATTTAAATTACTATAAATAATCAATACTGATACAACAAAATATTTTTCACCATTCATGTTAAAAGTATTTCAAACAATTATTCAATCGATGCTAGTCGTTTACTTAAATATATATTCAAATTATAAAGTATTGAATTTACTAATTCTGTTTTTTCCGCTAGTATGAAAGTTTCTTAAAACTTCTTTCTTGGCACATGAAATCGAATTTCCTCTTAAATCTATTTCGGTTCAGGGGATTTAACAGTCGATTTCAACATACTGAGCATATTAACGCAATTACCTTATATAAATAGTTTAAATAATAAATTTCATTTTATTAAGTTTTGTATTGATTCCTAATTAAGTTACGAGGAAAGGTAGTAACTATTCAAATAAAATATAATATATTACTTCCTCGCTATCTCAAATTTAACAAGATGTGAAATTTGAACGCCACTTAGATATTCCGAGGTCATTCTCAAATAACGCTGTATTTGATCACATTACCGATATCCGTTTGAACACTTTGAAAAATTTAAGTATTTGACGTCTATGATAATAGAAAAAAAAATCGAAAGGTGAGGTTAAAGGCGGGAAATGCTTGCTATTTTTTAGTTGCAAAATTACTTAGCCTCGTGGCTTTTGTCCAGAAACTTAAAAGTTAGAATTTACAAAACTATTATTCTTCCTTATGTTCTATATGGGTGTGAAACGTGGTCGCTAACTTTGAAGGTAGAACAATGCTTAAGGTCTTCCAGAATAAGGTATTGCGTAGAATACGTATTTGGTTCGAGAAAGGATGAGACAAATAGAGAATTTAGGAGGTTACACAATGCGTCATAGCAGGCACCCCGTCAGTATGATTGAAATGATAGTATCGCGAAGGTTGAAATGGGCATGTAAAGTTGTTGGGCTTAGCAGCAAACAAATGCCTGAAAATTAATAAGCGCTGAGTCGACTAGTAAACGTCCCAGGCGTATGTGGGAGGATCACGTTAAGGGTAATCTTACGGATTTGGATTTGGACGGTAGTCGGTGGACCGAGGTTTGTTGATAAAATTGGTGGTATCGGCATCGAACCTTCGGGTTCGCTAAGCCTTTTATTGATTTCTTATTTGCATTAATTTGCATTCTGAGCTGGTCCCGGATTGTTGTAGGGATTAGGGTTGTTGACGCTGAGATTTACTGTGAACAACACGAAAGAATATATTCACAGAATATGTAATATTGAAATTTTAAAAGAAAAGTACCTTGCTTTGGTCAAGCGGAATAAAGCGATATTTCAGCAAAGCAACACTACTGCTTATTGTTCAAGCCTAGTAAAAAAAAAATAAATAAAAAAATAAATGCATTCTGTAATAATCAATTGATTTAAGATGTATACATCTGCTTACAAAAAATAAAAAAATTCTATTTTAATATAATATACCATGATAAAACATGACCTTCGGTGTGGAGTGAATAGAACCGAGGTATAGGTAAAAAGGAACAGAACCGAGGGAATAGTGAATAGAGAATATCTAGTGAGCTCCATCACTAAAATATATTTTCCCAATTGATACTTAATTTTCCAAATCTTTTCTTCCAATATAAATTTCTGAAAATCCACCTTAGGTATTTCAAGGAATGTAATTCAGTTTTACTTTCTCCACCTTAAATCCAAAATAAGTTACCAAAAGGGGCTAGGAAAAAAACAAAAAGTAGTGTCCGCATCACAATAGAAAAATTGGGGTAGGTCATCGCATGATCAAAAGTAAAAGGCATGGCACAGTGGTCCAAAATGAAAAATACGTGCGCAAAATTAATTACTTCCATAGGCACATATGTGGTTTATAGTAATAGGGCAATGTATACATTTATTGAAAAAAATGAATTGCTGTAAAAAAAAGTTTATTTACAAAAAAAACTGACTAAATTTTTTTTATTTGTAAATCTTATATATAAAAACGAGTAAATATTATAAACTATATACACAATTAAAAACATTTACACTTAAGTTTAATCCGTATCAGTCATTCCTACATTTACACATTCACTCTTCTCGCTTTCTGAATCATCTGCTGGAACTTAATCTCTTGTTGCAATGTTATTGTCATGAGCTTTAATTAATATTAAGGAAATCTTAGTTTTGTTTAAATCTTGTTTTTTTGACGTGTTGTTGTTTTTTGTTCACGAGAAAAAACAAGGTCTCCTAAAAGCTATTCCTGGTGCTTTAATGCATATCGTTCAGCTTTATGGGCGCATTTCTTCCAATATTTAAAGTAAGAAGCGAAAAAGTGAGATTTGACACATTTTATCAATTCTTGTGTTATACCATCAGTCTCGAATCATTATTCAAAAAAGGCTATGGAAAGATGTTTTATCTAAAGGACTGCTACTATTTGGCAGAGAATTGTGCAGCATCTGCTTCGACACTTTCTTCATCGAACCCATATTACTTTACATGGCTCAAAAATAATAAACCGTCTTCGCAGCAAGATTATATATATATATATATATATATATATATATATATATATATATATATATATATATATATATATATACACACACATATATAACATACCTTTTTTCTTTCTTTCCTTTCATTTCACAAAGTCACGGCAAAGCAAGACAGGATATTGAATTGAATGATGTATTTCCTCGGTGAATCTATGTTCGCTATAATACTTTTATTCACTTTCCATTCATTTAATACAGTAATAAGTATAATGAAATGTGCAATCTATAATTAATGTGTTAAAAATAAAAATCAAAATGAAATTTAAAAATCTTTTCTTATTTTAAAATTTTTTTTGTGAAATTTTTGAACAAACTTTACAGTATGATGATGAGGAATGATAAGAACAATAGTCTGTCTTCTGTTACTCTCATTATCGTTTAAAAGTTAGACATAAAAAAACAAAAAAAACTTGAAATTCGGCAGTGTATTTATTTAACTCGCAATTCATTTCACGGGAAACGCCGTGCGGGTACAGCTAAGGAAATAAAAAAAGGGTAGAACTTTCGAAGAAACAAGCGGTTACCAACAAAAATATTGACTAAATATTCCAAGGCCAAAGGGATGAAAATTTTTCTCGGTAATCGACTGTATTGTTTTGAATACGCCTCATTTCATTTATACGTTTTCTGAGAACAGGATAAAAATTATAATAAATTTGACAAAACGGCAATAAAGCTTCACATTCTTACACTTTTTACTTCATTGTACGCGGTAAAAGAAATATTGTAATCGCGAAAATTTTCGGTTTTGAGATTTCCACGGAAATATCCATTTTGACCATCCCTGAATCCGTTTTGACTAGTTTCCTCGTGACGTCTGTACCTTCGTTCGTGCGTATCTCGCATAACTCAAAAACGGTTACCATAGAAAGTTAAAATTTTGTATTCAGGATTGTTGTAAAATCTAATTGTGAACCTCCCTTTTTGGTCACTGCAAGATGACCGGAAGTGGTACTTTACTTGAAGGTCATAATTGATTTCCATCAAAAATTATATTAAAATACATATAATGAAAAACTTCTCAAACTTAGTATTTATAACTTATATATTTACTTAAACAACATACAAGATTTTGGTCTAAATTGAGAAACCGGAAGTGGTACTTTATTTGAAGGTCACATTAGACTTTCATCAAGAATAATATTAAAATATAATGTAAAACAACACAAATTTGGTAAATCGGACTTTTATATCAATATGAATGCATTTACTAGATTTTAGTTAAAATTGATGAGCCGCAAAGGGTACTTTACTTGAAGGTCATAATAAATTTACATAAAATGTAAATATGTGTGTCAATAGATGGACGCCGAGTGTCATTTTGAGATACTGATATCTTCGGAAACTAGTAACCAAATTCAGGATCACTTTTTGAGCCACCGATTTATAGTTTAATAATAGGCGTACAAGGAAGTTATGGGTTGTCCACATCAGATATTTTTTCCTTAATCTCCGATTTTATTAACAAATGACGCTTTCACTACATATAATATCACTCTTGTTAAAATTTTTTCATAGTGAGATTGGTTTCACGTGTTTTAAGTTGTCATGTCAACAATTACAAAATTACCTATTAATATTAAAAAAAAATTATTACCAACGACGTTAAAAGAAAAGAAAAATAGCGCCTGTCTAATTCTCACTCAAGGTAGCCAGACGGAATTAGCGTAAATGGATTATACGATAAGAACAAAACTTGCACCTGGCTGCACTTGGGCACGGCAAATATTTGTTTATCTATAGCTTCGCTACAAAATAAATTTGGTTTCATAAATTAATCTCGATGACTCGTAGTTAAATTTTACTTTTAACAAACAATGTTTAGCTTTAATTTTAGTTTCTATTAAAACCCTACTTTATTTTCTCTAGCAGCGATTTATAAATTATTGTTTTTCTTATTTATCTTCTTCAAAAGAGGGAGACGCTCCCTCCCCCAAATAATAAAAGGGAGAGGGGCGAGATTATCTTTTCGATCCCCCAATAATTTGATGTACAAAAATTTAATAACAGTAAAGGAAAAATAAATAACAATTAATCTAAATGAACGAATAAAATATGTAAACTAAAATCAATTTAGAAAACAGGAAAAGTGGAATAGCTGGCCAGGCTATGGCCTAGAAATAAGATTTAATTTGTAGTAGAATTGAATTCTGTGTCTAGATGAGCCCGTTGTTCGTCATCGCCCCTCAAGCAAAATGGAAACTTGCGGCAATGCCATCATGAGTGGTCAGTTCTATTTAATTAATAACACACTTTGCCCTGGCATCAAACGAATGCATTCCCTCCTCGAGAACAGTAGAATAAGAGGTAAAGTTTTACAACCGATCCGGCTAAATTTATTTTTCCTATTTCGCTCTCATTTTCGGGATTTTGGACCACTGTGCGTGGGCCATAAAGTTGAGCAAAAAATAATTTAAATTCTTTTTTTTTTTTAAAGGTATTTTAACTTAGTGCATATAAAGAAATAAAAAAAACATATTAAACACATAGTGGTTATTTAGAACTAGGATTGGCCAGTGGTCGAAATTCAACTAAAAATAAGACAACAATATGTTTTAGGGATTGATAAATTATTTGCCACTTCTATAAATTTGTTTTATTGAAAACTAGTTTCGAATGTTATACATTCATCCTCAGTTCTAAAAACACACAAAAAATTTAAAAATAAGCAATTCAAAATATAGTTTGGTATTATTATCCATATTAAATTAGATTAATATAAATCAGATTAGATAAATATATTATTCATGTTTTGTAATACTGATTTATATTAATCTAATTTAATATGTATAATAATGCCAAACTATATTTTGAATTAGCTTATTTTTGAATTTTTTGTGTGTTTCTAGAACTGAGGATGAATGTATAACATTCGAAACTAGTTTTCAATAAAACAAATTTATAGAAGTAGCAAATAATTTATCAATCCCTAATTAGATTGATCCTTCTATACCATCATGCGGATGTCAACTGACAATATGTTTTCATTTTTGTTTTCTTCAAATAAGATCGAATCCATGCGTTGTGACCCAAAAGGCACATATCAAATATAAATACGACCGTGTCTCCTAAACGTTTAGATTAAAATAAATATATATATTCGGAGGATTTATTTCTCATGCCTATTTTATTTAATACTATATCTCGAAAATTCGGGTAATAATTTAACTAATACTCTCATTCGTTTTTTCACCTTACTGAAAATTTTTCTAAATTGGATATGTAAACTTTTAAAAGTAAGCTCCCCATTTCTCTCGTTCCTTCTTTGCTTCTTTTTTAGAAGCAATAGTTTATATCTAGTAGCCAGGGTCCTGATTCACAGCTCTAGACTAACATCTAGTGCTTATAACAAGCATCCTGTATATTGCTATGCATTTTATAAGTAAGCCCATTCAGATATTGAGGGTAGGTAAATACCCACATTTCTAACAACTTTCCTCCGATAACCTATTTTTCCTGCACAGTTCTGATTCTGTAGAGTGACGAGCGAGTTTGTTGTACTGCCGCCCAAGAGCATGGCAGATAATGCCGCCTATTTTTTCTAGATCGATGTCTCTCTTCCTCCTTCTCATTACTATCATCCATTTTATATTCAAGCGTGCTTAAATTCAGCCATTTTTTATGTTTACAAATTCGTTTGAATCACAAAAACATAATCCCACTCAAACTTTGCCGCTCCCCAAAAACTACCGGCCCAGGCAAATGCCTATTCTGTCTGTGCGTAAATCCGCCACTGTGTAAAGTTGAGTCAAACGTCTGGAGGCAGTCGGGTGTAGTGAGACATGTAAATAAAAGTTATTCTTAGCATTCAACTTTAATAGGATTCGTTAACTAACGATAAACTGACACAGCATTAAAAAAATAACCGACGGAAGTAATAAAATCAAACGCTTTTCAAATGGTGTGGGAGTCACTTAGCCAAAATCGTTACGTAGAAAGTGTTTTACTTTTAGAGTTCTTGTAAAAGGGAGCAGGCTTAGCTTGTCATTCATGTGTCTGTCTGGCTGTTGTACAGAAAATGCGGCCAAATTGTTATTCACAACAACTCTTTGGCATACCTTGACCGAAAGATAGAAAAATTGTTTCTTACGATCAATCTGAAATTTATTGACGATCGATACCCCAGCCTTCCTGATATCGAGCGCGGTTTCAAATGAATCATTTGATCTCTATTTTATAAGTTGGACAGGGTTATTCTCTAAATCGATTTTGTAATTGTTGATTTTGAAATTGGAGGCCAATGGCGTGGCAGCCAAGTTTTGAGGTTCCCTGAGCTTCTTATTCAAAATTAGAAAAAAAGGGCTGTAATAATACAATGTTAGTTATTAACTGTATAACTTCATATAATACTATATTGCTGCATATAAATGAAATTTTATATTATATTTTATTGTTATGAAGGCCAATTCGAGATCCACCTTGAGCCGAGGCCCGTGCCCCTGATCATATACATATACATAAGTTATGATTTTAATAATTTCACTATCACTAAACAAAATTATGACATATGACGATTTGTTGCATATTCTTTTAACTCGATTTGTTACTAGAATAACAAATTTTCAATCCATCACATCCCCATTAATATTAATTATATGTAACTAAATTTAAAAAATAAATAGTTATGTTTTAACATAACTTTTAATATTTTACGTTTTAATATTGTTGATAATTTTGTGCTACGCGGAACGCTAATTTATTACTGCTAAATATGCATTGTAATATTTATTATTTAAATTTAGTTAAATATACTTAGCATTAATGGAGATGTGGTGGATTGAAAATTTGTTATTATAGTAACAAACCAAGTTAAAAGAATACCCAATGTATCTGCTAAGAGCTAGATTTATCTCCTTGGACAAGAATTTTAATTTTGACTTCAGCATTGACTGATTCCTTATTATTTGTTCATTACACACCTTCTAAAAGATAAAATTAGTTGATAAAAGTAAAAGTTGATAAATGCAAATATAAAACTAGGTTATAATAACTAACGCCTGGAAAGAGATTAAAAAGACTGACTGACCTACCAACGCCATAGATATTAATATACATTTCATTTACCAGTATAAGTCTTATTTTTAGTATGTGATATTTTAATTGATCTCTTAAATCAAAGTCAACTGTAATTTTTAGACAAGATGTGCGCATGGTAACTTCATTCATTGGTTAGTTAGTATGATGGTTATTTCGGTTTGAACAATTTAATAATAAGACCAAATTAATAATAATTACCTACATATATAATGTTTTATTGATTATTAATAAATAATTAAATTATATTTTCAATTAATTAAAAATTAAATACAATTTTTCATTATTCTTGTATAAATTATTTTTAAATTGCATGCTGCTACAATTTTTTATATAACCTAAATAAGTGCACTTAAAAGCACACATATATTTTTTAAAACAATGTTAGGGAGCGCCCAATCGTTTATTCCGAAGGTGAACTAAAATTGGCCGAGTATAAACGAGCTGTATCATTTCTATTTTTGATTTTGATACAATTTCCACCATCAGAATCGTATCTCGTATTTCAGCCAGTTCATTGTTCCACCAAGAACCAAATCTTTGATAAAGATCACTATTCTATTCTTAACAAGTCTATTAAATTGATTAAACGTTTGCAGCATGCTTGAGTTGTTGACGCGGTGAAAATAATGGTCCACCTTGTCTTTATTAAACGACCAAGATGGGCTATTAATTTCAAAGCTCTATTTTCAATTGTTTCTTTTCTGATTAATTAAATTTTAAATAGGTTTATTTATTGTTTAAAAGTTTGTTGCTAACGGGTTTGATAATCTTGCGCAGGTGGAAAATACAATAATAAGATGGGTGTTAAATTTGGTTACGCCTATTAATTCATTCCTAAACGAATCGTAATACGAATTATCGTAAAAACTATTCATTCGTAATCACATATTACGTGATTATTATATCACATAGTTATGATAGAATTCAACAATATTGATAAATTAATGATATTCGTTATCTGAAAAATATTATTTAACAATCTAGGCCAATACTATTTAATATTGGAGTTACTTCTTCAATTACCAATAATAGAGGAAGAATCGTTCGAGTGATGGATTGAGCGGTAAGCGGCCGCGTAGGACCCCGGATAACTAAGGGGTCTTGAAATACATTAACATAAAGATTTACTTAAAGAAACACTTCTTACTGGAAAGGAGGATGTACAACAGCAATGGTCCAGACACTTTATGATTCTTAACAAAGAAGAGAGGTTCGGACAGAACTGAAATGAGGACAGTGAACTCAATAGAATGGACGATATGGACGAAAGCCGTCAGATGAGAATGAGTTTTATGAGGTTATGGCTAAAATGAAAAAACTATTAAGTGTCAGGACAAGGCCAAATCCAAAAGCAGAACTCCTTAAATATAGTGGAGATAGTTTCAGAAAAGCTCTTCACGTGTTTATCCTTTCCATATGGTAGGAAGAAATCTTGCCGAAAAAGAGGAAAGTAAAGATCGAACTGACTGTAATAATTAATTACAGAGATATAATATTATTACCACATACCTATAATATCCTTTCGAACAGCATCAGGCTGGCTTCAGAAGAGGGCTATCTACAACCGACCAAATCTTATCGCTAAAGATTGTCCTTAAAAAAAGTCTTCAGCATATATTGCTCTTCAAGTCCGCTAGTGATAATGTTGACAGGAAAGAGTTATATGAAGCACTTCATGATCTCGGGATTTATCCAAACTTGTCCGCCTAACTTAATTGAATATGAAGGAGACTAAGTGCATGATCCAGATTAGCTCGGACCTAAAAACAAAATGTTAAATTTATGGTATCTATGTCGAAACATTTTTTGGGGGAGGGAGAGAAGCGGCGAATTTTACCGCTTTGGGCCCCAACAGGTCTTGATTCGCCTCTGGTCGAAATTCATTGAAACATTTTTTTTTTTGTGCCCTCTCTTACTTTACACGTTTTATTTATTTGTTTTTGTTTATAGGCGTAAAACCCTTAAGCCATAAACGGGTTACTTCACACATTTTTAAAGAGTGCCCTGAGGACAAAACTGGTATTTAAAAAAAAAATTATACTGTATTTATCACCGATTTCTTAAACCTTCTAGTTTTCCTAAACAAAAAAAAAATATCTTTGTTAACATAAGTCAGTTATAACTTCTTTCCTTGATCTTTCAGCTCGAATTCAGGAGTCGTCATGGGGGGAAGGGAGTAGAGGAGGTCATCCCCTCCCCTCAATCATTTTAAAAACCAAAAAGTTGGGAACATTGACAACCTATTTCAAACTGCTAAAGTAATGGTGAAATATTTTACTTTAAGACTTATTAAAATTTAAAACCAAGATCCTTTAATTTAAGAAATTGGGTGTTTAAACAGAAAAGAAAATTATTGTTGTAAAATGTCAACATTCATAACCGGCAAGTGAAAAGTTCAAATCCAAAAGAATTAGAAAAATTAAAATATTTCATAAAATAGTTAGGGAAATTAAAATATCTAAAATAGTTGGGAAATCTGATCAAAAATTCTTAGGAAATTTTAGATTTTGTTCCCTCTCCTCTCTCCCTGCTCAAATAATTTCTAATAGATTCGACGAGGAAAAAGTCGTGTAACGAATGTTATAATTAAAAGTCAATTTTAAATATAACATTCATGTTTTTAGTCATTTAAACAAACCCAACTGGTGAACCTATCTCTTCGAAATGTAAATTTCTTCACAAATAACAGACGCTCAATGGTACCCAATTAACAGAACTCTAGGTACACATAAATTAAAAAAAAAAAAGTTTTAAATGTTCTTAAAAACATTTTTTGTTTGGATTTTCTTTTCTTTCCCAAAACTACTGAACTGAAATAGGAGAAAATTCGTAGAGAAATTCTTAATAAAACAGAAATATTAAATCAAAACAAGTTTGTATAAAAAATCATGGATAATAAAAAATTAAAATATGTATTATAACTTTTAAATGATTTGTTTTCAACATTTTTATAAGAGTTCTATAGCGCTCATGAAAATAAAAATACCTAGGTAGAAAAGATAATAGCTTTGTTAAAAATCGGATTAAACTCGGTATATTTAATTTTGTCGGTTGCTTTTGAGATATTTAATGTTTAAAAATAAAAAAAATGCAAATAAATGTTTTGTGAAACGTTCGCGCGAGTCACATTCTGTCCGAAGTGAATTTCGAAAATGTTCACTAAATAATTTAAATCAAAAAAGTATATTTTGATTAATGGTGGTATCGCACAATGGTGACTTGTCCTACTAGTTAACACAAAAAAAACTTGGGAAAACCAAGACAAAAGTTTGTTTGTTTTCATGACATAAAAGGGTTTTATATTTTTAATGAACATAAAAAATATAAAAATCGTAAAACTCGCAAACCAAGTCAGATTATGCACTCTTTGATTGTGATATAACACTTACATAAAGAGAATGCTCATGACTCGATTGATACTTCTCTTAAAATCCGCAATTTTTGGAATTTGGAGGTGAAACTTAGTGGGGCACATTTTTGTCGCCTGAAGTTTCCTTTGAGTTCACATTCGACCCCGTAACTTTCTCCAGTACCTATACAGCCCATATAACTGAAATTTTCAATCGAATGGGTTATATATATTTCTTGACGAATTCTTATAGGAAATCATAACTTAAAGTAATGTTACTACGGTGAAAATATCGATCCAACGCTTCGGTAAGACGCTAATTACTAAAAACACAAAAAGTAGACAAATTTTCATTTTCCGTCAAAAACAGCCTTTTATCGAAGATACCTCCATTGTAAATGTAGCTAATTTAATTAGCTTTAAAAATAACTCATGTACAAAGCTCTACGTATTAACTGAGATAATCCTGTTTCACTGAAAAGGTTCGGATAGAATTCTCCAGTGTGGTCGGTGTTCGATTACCGTTTCTTTCTCCAAAGATGGCCTGTCATTGTCGCTCCTTGCACCTATCCATAAACGTGAATATTTTTTTCCAGATTTCGTTTATTTGAGAATGACCCAGTCACATGGTATAAGTTGGTTGGTCAAAAAATAACAAAAATGAGTTAAGTAGGATGCTAAAAGGATTCTCTGTGCTCTAAAGATTTCTTTCCAATCATTGAATTTAGAAAGTTTTTGAAATACAAAAGCTAATTTTTATCAAAAACAGGATGTACACAATCTAAGTAAAATTTAGAAAGTATTTGAAATACAAAAGCTAATTTTTATCAAAAACAGGATGTACACAATCTAAGTAAAATTTAGAAAGTATTTGAAATACAAAAGCTAATTTTTATCAAAAACAGGATGTACACAATCTAAGTAAAATTTAGAAAGTATTGCCAGACTTCTCCTGGATCAGATATATATTCGTGATGAATGGTTGTTTGTTATTCGAAATCAGGTTTATTCAAAACAACCCTAAATTGTTTCTATCTTCTACGTTCTGTAATGAAATAAAAAATCACACCAATTTTAAGCAATTTAGTGATATTTTAACATTCCTGTAATTGATTTGTTAAAATCTTAACATATATAAACGCTCCTTAGAAAATGGAAAATAATAAACACCCCAGCGACAACAACTAATTTTAACAGCTCTTTTGAGATCAAAAAGGATTGGAAGTACTAAATAATCTGGCCCATAAAATTTTTTTCTAGACCTGTAACGATATATTCCTCCATAAAAAACGAGTTTTAAGATTGGGATTCAATTCGTTTCATTCTGGCGCAAGGTTTTCTATAAAAAAAAAAAATTACGATTTCATTTTGTTTTTTCTTAGGGCGCTAGAATCTACTTTTCTGTAGTCCTTCCTAATTGAAAAAAAAATTAAAGAAGCTGATACATGATCTTGTTGGGAAAAAAGGAAACAATATTAATACACTTCTTATTTATTTCTTTATGAAGATATAAGAAATAGTGAGGTGAACTTTGCGCATTTTTCATTTTAAGATAATAATTTTATTTTCAACGTGTTACAATTGTAATTATAATAATTGGATCAAATTTTATCTAGGTTTAGAGCTAAATGAGTCGTTCTCAAATTAACTGCCACATTATTTTATTGGTGGCTGAGAAAAATAAAATTATTGGAAACTTACCTTTAAGTCCACAAACGAGTTAAACAAGTATCGGAGAAGGTTTGTGTTTGATATTTAGTTGATTTGCTATGAATTAGTTAGTGTTACTAGAATAATTTTATGTTACTTGGTTTAAAATGGTAAATTATTATTTTTTTTATTAAATAGATTTCTTAGATCACTATTACCATTATCCCTGCTGAGACAGAATGTAATATGACTCAATAAATAAATAGTTTGAAATTGATTAAATAATATGCGTTACGCGCGTTAGGTTGAATAAAAAGACGTATCATTTTAATTGTTGAGTAACGGTGTTTCCGAGACTACGTGATATGATGGAATCCCAAAATACATCTAAACTAATATTTACTTATTGAAGTACCTACCTCATCCAAAGTCTTTCTACCATCGCGCATAGACCACTAGCTCAACATTTTGCCAAATCGTTACGCGCGTAAGAAATATTCAGGACAAAGATTTTTTAATAATTTAAAACTATTACCCCAATAAATAATTTATACTACGTGCCATCAGTTTATTCTATGGGCAATTACGAAGTTAATCACCATCCATAATTTTTTTATATTGAACCTTTTTAGTACCAATAAAATTGCTGAAAATTCCAAAAAAGTATTCCGGACTGTTACGCTCGTTAAGTTTTCAAATATACAAATCGTTTTTTAGTTTTATTTGTTCATATTTTTTGAAAAAAATTATACCTTAAAATGTCTATTGCATTGAAACGAACAGAATATTTCTTAAGTGGCTGAAAAAAATACAGAAGTATTCGCTATACACACTAATCACTATACAGAACGCCTTAAGAATTCAGGGTATCAAAGTGGCAATTTATTTAAGAATGACTCATATATCTGTAGCATATAGGCACAAACAATGAAAACGAAGCCAGTAAACAGAGGAGCAAACATCGGACACAGTTTTAAAACTTATATTTAGAAACATTGTTGATATGGTAGATCTATTTAAAACCTTAGTTGTGTCGCAAAATTGCGTGATTTCATCTAGATATGTAACATAATTACAGAAAACTATTGGAAAACTTAAAAATTGCTAGTTTGAAGGCTTTTTCACAGAAAGGAAATAGTATCATTAAACATCAGCATAAGATATTTATTATTAAAACATTGTCATCAACTATTAGTCTGCTTTATTGTACTGCATATAAAAATATCCAAATCATACAGCAGTTCATGAATCCCAAACAGCAAACTCATTCTATTAAAGGACTTTTTATATATGACAGGGATAGTAGAAACTAGTTATATCATGTACCTATCTCCTCTTCATTTTGTAAATTAACTAATGATATCTTTCATATTTGTATTCCTCTATTTTTCTTTGTATAATTATACCTGAATAATAATTGAATCACTAGCTGTATTGTATGTAATAATGCGATGATTAAATGAATCAAAAATGAGCATTAGTAAATGGTATGTATATATTATACTGCATCGTGTCAAATTTGTGTTTTAACAGTATTAAATTAATGAAACGAAAGATAACATTTTCCTCAGCACCTATCAATCATTGGGCAATAACGAATACTAACCTGCAACACCCAACTGTCATACATTGTAGTCTATTTTGTATTAGCATAATAAATATAAATAAACTATTGGTAACCAAAAATGGTGCTTAGTTTTTAATTGTTAATTGTTGCTATCACTTAATTATAATAATCTTTGTTTATTAATGATTTGACAACAAATGAGTAAAAAAAAATTAATCACATAAATTTATAATTTAATTGCATATATACTAATAGTAACATTTAATTAAAAACAAAATAAATCCTTTAGTTTGGTTGTTTTGACTATACTATCAAATTTTATATTTCTTGCAATCTTAGAAGATTTATAATTCCAAGAAGTATTTAGATGTTTATTTAATCACTGTGACAACAAATATAAACATTAATAAATTAATCTGATACATATATCATGAAGATATGCTAAATATAATTTCTTGAATTTAATCATGCCAGCCATTAATAAACAAAAGGAGAAATATATTTCTTTTTTCCATAAGATGTGTTATTCTGATAAATGAAAAGCTGTCACAGGAAAAAAGGTGAGATAATACAGGAGTACAAAGAAGATATAAGTGACGATAGGATGGGGGTGGGGTCTTTGGGAATGGAGTAGAATACAGTGGTTTCCTGGAGATTATAGCTTGAGAGCTATTCTTGTGCCAGGATGGAGCTGGCCACCCCAAGCTTCTAGCCTCTTAGTAGTTATTAATAGCTTGAAGGCATGGAGGCTTGAATCAGCTATAGCTCCCCACCCTTGGCCCAACGGCACAGGAGAGGGGTTTGGCTGGATATACATATTCGTTTCCACCGCTACCAAACTTTCCAATAGCTTCCAACCACCCACTAAGCCCTTCAAACCACAGACATGGTAAGTGTTTCAGGGTCAAGTATAATAACGGTATATTATTATTAGCATCATCACCATGGTAATATTTTAAAGAAATTATAATTACATTAACAATGTTACCATCACAATAAATTTTTTTCAGGATAGTAAGTCAAATTAATTCAATTTTAACTTATATAATTCCTCATAAATATCTTTTGTAGAGAGTTATAAGAGATTATTTCTATCCATAGATACAACTAGATTTATTGATATTTGGTATGTGTTCTGTTTTTAACGATATATTAAAATTTTAATGTCAGTCCTGTAAAATAGGCAAGCTAATACAATATGATTGCAATAAATATTTGTAACAATAACAATAAAAAATAAAATCATATAAAAAAAAACATTAATTAAAAATTAAAAAAAAAAGTTACATGTAAGAAGAGCAAATATGAAACATATAATTTGATTTTTTATGTGTTTTACTTTCAATAATTAAATTTAAATTGTTTTATACTTCTCTCAACAAATTAAAAACTGTGTTTCAGTTAGAGTGGAATCTGATTAGTTAGTTATGCTTTGTAAATTAATAAAATAATATTTAAACCAAACAATATTTGTAGTAGCAATGTTAGAAGAATTTCCTTTGCACTTATTGGATTGAAAATTTAATAACAATACAATTATTATTATGTGAAATTCATATATTAACACCCTGTATATTTACTATGTTAGAAATATTAATATTGAACAGATATGAAAGAAATAAAAAAATTTGATAGTAACTTAAATTATTTTTTATGTGCCATAGGATGAGTTACCCCCAGAACAAATATCAGTCTTGAAGAAGGCCTTTGATGCTTTTGACCGTGAGAAATCTGGATCCATCCCTACTGACATGGTAGCAGATATCCTCAGGCTTATGGGCCAGCCTTTCAATAAGAAGATTCTTGATGAACTTATTGATGAGGTTGATGCAGATAGTACGTAATTTTATTTATTTTTGCATTAAATATGTTTCCTTTAAACACATCACGAGTATAAATGTGCTATATGCAAACCAACAATTTGTTTACATTATTTCATTACAATGTGTTACTATGCATGAATCAATAAATCCATCTTAACACTGACAATTTTGAAACATTCTCATTAACTTTTTTACACTTTCATTTTAACACTGTTGATGCTCATATGAACCAATTAAAATGAAAGTATGGTAGATCCAGCTTGGAAAGTTGTGTAACATTAAATATTTAGTAAGCAACGTGATAAAAACAATTAAATATTAAAATGTGAATTTCAGACTTATAGCAATCACTATTTTAATATAAATTTATTATTTACATCAAAAATTTAATTATGTGATACACTTCTATCATTTTCATTACATTCTCTCAAGTATATTAAAATATCAATAAATTTTAACAATTTGGATTTATAATTGTACTTAGGCCTTCTATCATAAGCTAAATACATCTTAAGGTTTATGGCAATCTCATAAAATGGTCTTGGTGAGGAAGGGTTTTCCATCCCTGTTTTCCATGTTTATGGCATAGGAGTTATCTCTCATTTTGTGATTTATAGGCTAACACCATAACTTTCATTACAATTGATGTAATAGCTGCTCTATTAATCGAAACAGATTTTTTGATATAAATATACTTCTTTGGAGCTAATTTTTAATTGATCATATGTTTTTATTGATAAATTATGGATAAAAATCTATTTACATCTAAAGTAAATTTAAAACTTCAAAACATTTAAAACCCAATTTCTTTTAAGAGTGATTTAAGACAGCGTTTATTATCAATTAATAAGACATTTTAGAGACATATCTTATATGGTAAGTTGTATAGTAACATTACATAAATTTACCAAAGTTGGGGTCCTGACTCTAGGAAGAAGACAAAACTTTGACTTGAATACAATGTCAGGTTGTTTTTTTTTTAAAACTATGCATAATATTATAAAATTCTAAGATTAGGCAATATATAATCCATATATAAAGCTTCAATAAAATGTCCCAAAATGAATATAAAATTAATTTGAATTCGACATTAGTTCTTAAGATAGGTTTCAGTTGGCTTATAGAAAGGATGCAACATAGATGTGAGTAAAAGGAAAGTTGAATGGGACCCAAACTGACAGATCTGAACAGCTGCTAGTTTATTCCGTGGCCCATTTATACCGAAGTCCATCACAGCTCAGTTGAGATGGACTTGGCAAAGGAGCGCCTGTTTACTTCTAACACACCCCCACGGGGCACTGGCCAACACTGGGTCGTGGCCTCTTCTTCTAGTCTGGCATCTTGCCCATAGATATTTCCTATAAGTCAATTAATTACTACTCTGAAACTATATATTTTAACTAATTATAGTGTACAAATATTAATTAACATTAAAAATATTAAATTTAGCTTTGTTTGGACAGAATCTGGTCGCCTAGAGTTTGAGGAATTTATTACTTTAGCTGCTAAGTTCATTGTTGAAGAAGATGATGAAGCTATGCAAAAGGAGTTGAGGGAAGCATTCAGGCTTTATGACAAGGAAGGTAAATTAAAAATATTATGATATCATAGAATAATTGGATATTTTTCTGTTTGTTCAATATTTAAAATTTATTTTTATTATATTTCTAAAATTAATAATTAGTTCATAACTCATAATGAAGAGGTTTGGTAATAGATACATATCTGAATAGGATTATAATTAATATGAATCAATTTAATCCACTTAAAATTTGTCATGGCTACATAACTATTTATTTTAATTGTTCATTAACTATATCATTAATAGTTTTTGTAAATCTTGTTTCTCTGTAAAATTCACAGTATTTTAACAATTTCTGATCTATTAATTCATTTTGTAATGTATTTTAAAAAAATAATGCATTTTTCCTGTTTTCAATTTTTGTTTGTTTTGGTAATTGAACTATCAGCTGTGGATCGACCCTGTGGGTTTGGGAGATCCTCCTGGGGCTCACCCAGCCTCTAAAAAGTGGGTACCCTTAATTGGGAGAAATTAATTATATAATTTTCATTCCCTTAACCTGAAAATCCTGTTTATTAGAAACAAGCTGCAGGTTGCTTGGGAAAATGGTGGTTATTGGAAACAGAAACAATCAGTTTTAGTCATCTTGCTTATTTATAATGATTTTTCTTCCTAATGCTGTATAAAGATAAAAAATAATAGTAGAATGGAGTTCACTCTCTGCTTGTTTGATAAAAAGGCTTCTGTGAATTCAGTTTGCTTACTTTTAATATTAATATAAGCAAAAAATATTTTGCTTCCGGGAGAAAAAAAAAAACCTCATGCCTTCATTGTCATAATAAACCTCCAGCAGCCATGCCTAGGGCAGAATGAATCCTACTGCAGTAAACTTAAACAGCTTCTTTTATTTTCCTGTAATTTAAAATTATATGTTGATATAATCAAAATAAAATTAACATGCCCAGACATTTAAGAATTCCCCTTTCTATGCTCAATTATTCTTGATCAAATTTTTCAAAATCACAATTTATAATAAACCCAAAGCTCTTGTTGGCATTAGGAATTATTTACATTATAGATTTCAAATTATACATTAGTATTTACATTATAGATAAGTTTTACATAAAAAGTATCTTATTTATATTAAATATTTTGTTGGGTCATTCAATTTTTTTTCTTCTCAATAAATAAAGCTTTTTTTTTTTATATTTCAAGGTAAAATATTTTACCAATATTGATAATTATCAACCAATTAATTTAGATAAAATTAAATACAAAAAACTAAAAAGATTTCTTTGGACATATTTGAATTTTTTCCAAGCTCAATCGAAGGCCCTCTAAAATTAGACAATGTAAGCGACCAGTTAATGCTATAACAAAACAGAAATAATATTATAAACATTATTCGTAAACAGATAAGATATGACTTTGATAAAATTACCTACAGTGTATTAAATTAAGTATATTAAAATAATGATGAAAGTTTGCAAAAGAACACGTGAGAAGTGGATCAAATTTCTATGTTGTCCATTTAATTATTTATATATGAATCCTTGTAACACGATCTCACATAATACAGAAATATAAAGATGGAGAGCCTTAGAAAACTGGCCAACTGTTATGATCCTGACCATAATTTGGCACTATATCAGAACAGCATCGTTGCGGCATTTTATAGAAGATAAAGATATTGAATGATTATTCTGGTTTATTTTAATTCTTGCTTTTTTAAATGTTTGAATTTAATCAGCAGTGTCTCTTTTAAAAATCTATCTATCTATCTAAAATTATTATCTTTGACATAGAAGAACTTCACTTTCTAAGCACTATACAAAAAAGTCTAAGCACTATACAAAAATAATGTAGAAACAGTTATTTTAAACATGAGTTATGTTATAACTTATTAAAAAAAAAATGAAAAAGAAAATGGGAAATATATATACATTTATAGAGAATTTTTTTATGATTACTGAAATGTATGCTCCACAGAGAAACCTCATAAAATTATAATTTTTAATTTGACAAATCAATGAAGATTTTTTAAAAAAATATATGGAGATACCAATGTCTTTTATTATAGATTAGTTGGCAATGTTTCCTTAATAATGTTAAAATAACTAATTCATAGGTAATGGCTACATACCAACATCTTGTCTGAAAGAAATTCTCCACGAGCTGGATGAACAGCTGACAAATGAAGAGCTTGATATGATCATCGAAGAAATTGATTCCGATGGATCTGGCACAGTTGATTTTGACGGTAGGTTAAACCTAAAAATATTGTTTTAATAAATTTAATCTCACATTAAAATTCAGAATATTCCTTTGTGTTACAAAGTAAAGATGTTTGAATTATTAGTGATAGTTAATAATAAGGAATGCTAATTGTTTATTTTCCTCAATAATAGTAGTTATAATGTAAGATACTCTTTTTAAACTGCTACGTCAAATATACTCTATTTGCAGAACCTGTTAATTAGCCCATTAGAGGTTTGTTATTCAATGAGTAAATATAGACCAGTTGGCATCATCATATAACAATTTTTTTTTGGCTCAATGAAACGGAGAATAAAAAAATGGTTGGAAGAAAAAAGTCAAATAAAAACTATTACTATTAATACATAACGGAAACTTATTGTAATTATAGCCATTATAGTAAAAAAAAAATCTAATAAGAAAGAATGGCAACATTTTTCAACCTGGCTCAGAGTACAAGTTCAACTTTCCCGAACAGGAAAGTTTTCTCAATCCCACCTTGATTTGTTGTAAGAGAACACTTCTAGCAGGAAAAACACAGTTTTTGAAAAATGCTTGTAAAAAGTTATACTTTGAAAGTATAAAAGAAATGCTGAACAATAACCCAATATATTGAAAATAATAAAATTAGCCTTTTTTGCAATAAGTATTTCACAATAAAACTTTTTAGGTAAAATGCATGGTACCCCTACAGCAAATATTTTAAAATTATTAGATCACAAAACAATATTTATTTATTTTTCGATATACACATTTATAAATTAAAGTTAAAAAATGTTTAAAAAAAAAAATAGAAAAGTTTTGTATGAAGATATCAGAGTTTTAGATGAACTTTAATCATTTTCATAAATGATTGTGAGTAACAGGAATAATTTAAAGGGTACTACATTAATTAATATATTTTTATTGATATGCAGATGTAAATTATTTTTATAAATTCATTATACGGAAAAATAAATAAGCTAGCTTTTAAAGTGGTATTGATCCATTTCTAAATAAATTAGATATTTAAGAGTGTATAAATTTTACACATCAAGAAAATGTGTGCATCTACTGATAATTTTTTGTAAAATGTATCTACTTGCAGTTAAACTTTATCAAAAAATAATATTAATTAAATTGATAAAGGATATTTATGATTTCCATAGTATACTGATGGATCAATGCAACTTTTTTAAACTTAAACAACACATTTTTTAAATAAAAAATACAAATACAAATTTCCTTTCCTTGTTTTAAATAGATAGTTAAAAAGGAACTCGTAGATATTCATATTGCTGATTAGAGAACATCTTATGATAATCTTGGAAATTTCCCAAGCCGAAATATATTACTTTTCTATTTTTGTTCTGTTTTGATCACTGAAGCCAGTATATACCAACATTTATTTTATACAATTTATTCAGTGATAGGATTCTACTAAACAAATTACAAAGTGAAGTAATTTATTCAATAAGTTATATATTTATGAGATGAGCTAAATTTAATTACTTGTATGTATATTAGGGTGGAAGTCAATCCATTTCAAATTAACCAATTTAATTTGAAAAAGTTGCTGACAAAATTCATTTATTTTTTACCTATGTTTGCAATATATTCAGAGAGTTGAAAATAAATATTCATAATTTTTTTAGAATTCCAATTTTTTTTGTTCAGCTCCCATTTTGTATTGGTGTGTCAGCCCATTTGCATTTTATAAAGGTTTGCATTTGCAACTTAGTAGTTCCTTGGTTTTTGAAGATATTTGGTTCAAACAAAAACCATGTTAAAGAACATGAAATGCACAATATTTTCAGTCCAGTATCCATACCTCAACTTAATTGTAAATAAACAAAAAAAAAATAGGTAAATGCTAACGTTTTCAAAATAAAAAATTTCTGTTTTAAACTTAAAAATGTTAAAGATAAAACTACAACTCACCCTCAATTCTTTTTGAGGATATAGTGCTTATAGTATACTACTTTCCTAAAAAGTTTCAGGCCTGAGAGTTAGATCCTTTATTTTTAATTTGTCATCAACTATTGAGATTTTTCTAAAATTAGGTATTTTCAATCTGAAATATCTCAGGAGGAACACATTTCAAAAATCCAACATTTGTAGAAAACATTCTTTTATTGCATTGAAATAAGTGGCTAAAATTTCATCACTAAGACGTTGCTAGTTTTTTAATTTTTAACGCTGCTTCTGTACACACTTTTCATAAAATCTTCAAAGAAGAGGCGAAGAAAGTATCCAGAATATAAAAAATAAATAAAGATTTTTTTTTTACTTCAGGTGATACTTTCTTCACTTTTTCAACAAAGTATTTTTGAAAAGTATGTATAGCATCAATATTTTACTCCAAGTTATCACTTATAACATATAGGTACTCTCTTGCAGTAAATCTTGTCATCATTTTTATTTAAAGTTAATAGAGCTTTTTACAATTTTAGCTATATTTAAAAATTTCTAACTAAAAAAGTCTCAGTGATGAAATGTTAACCACTTATTACAACACAATAAATAAATGTTTTCTAAAAATTTTGGATTTTTAAAGTGTGTACTCTAATATTCTAATTCCATACTATAAGCACTGTATTCTGGAAAAAAATTGAAGTTGTCATAGTTTTATGCTTAATATTTTTAATTTTATAAGAGACTTTTATTTTGAAAACGGTAAAATTTAGCTTCTTCTTTTTTTAATTTAAAATTTAGTAGAGTCATAGATATTAGACAGAAAATATTGTGCATTTCATGCTCTTTAACATAGTTTTTGTTCAAACCAAATATCTTCAAAAACCAAGGAGCAACCGAGTTTAACACAAACCTCTGTAAAATGTAAAATGGGCTGACACTCCATTAAAAAATGGGTACTAAAAAATTAATGAATATCTGTTTTCAATCTCTGAATATAGTAGAAACATAGGTAAACATTTTTTTATCAGCAATCTCCATTGGTTGATTTAATATGGATTGATTCGTGTTTGTTGTTTTTTGAACTTTGTTTTTCAAATTAGAGAGATAAAAAAAAAAAAGGAGAAAAAGAAATCAAATCGATTCATATCTTTTGCAAAAGATTTAATGTTGCAGAAAGTTTTCTGCAGTATTATGATTTGAAAAAAAAAAAAATCGCATTTTTCGATGCATCTCATATATGAGTCATTCTCCAAATATGGTGCTATTTAATTATCAAACTTTTTAAAAAATCAAAGTGGTGTTTTGATTTTTGGAATTTTTATTGCCTTCAGGAAATGCTCCTTGACAACTTCCTGAAGTAGGCACACACTTAATATTGTAGTTTTCATGATATATATTTTTTTAATGGAATGATCGAAAAAATCTTATGCTAAGGAGTGACATATATGACAAGAGAATGACTGCATGAATATGGTTTGAAAAATATCTGCTATATCTTTGGTTCAGTATAGAAATGCAAAAAGCCAGTGGAAATTTTGATTTTTAAGGACACTTTTTTTTTTTCTTGCTCAAATAAAAAGCTTCCCCATACCTTTGGTATGGAAGAAGCAAAAATAAATTGCTGGTGATGTTAATAGGGAATATTGAAAGAAAATTCACCGTTTGTCCCTCCATTGCTATCATGTTCACTCCCTAGTCACCTAAGAATTTTGGTTGAGGCTAGGGAGTGACAAATCAACCCTTTTTCATTTATGATCTCCAGAAAAGCTTGACAAAGAAAAACAAAAATAATCATATAGGTAGAGAGGTTATGAAGTACTACGAAACTATGCAATACGCAAAGCATAAGTCTTACTGGTATTGATTTTGTTGAACACTGGGGAGTGACCGCCAATAAAAATACTCAAACACTTTACATTCACTTTTATATTCTGGAAGCAACTGAAGAGGTGAGAGAATGAAACAAAGGTGACAACATGTTTTCTGGTTCCTACTTTTGTGGCCTGATCACATTTTCTTCAAATTTTCCTTGGTGAGGATGTATTGAGGGGCATTTCAAAAATGGGCCAGGGAGTGACCGAAAACTAAGAGACAGAGGAAACAAATTTTGATTGGTGTGTTTCATCCAAATTTCACATTATATTTTATACAAATACTCGAAAAAATGCTGATATAAATGGCAGGAATTTTTTCAGCTTTACTAGGAAAGAAAATGGTACCAGTGATTTTTAAACTCACAGCCAAAGCTTTTTGACAAGGTCAGGGAATGAGAAAATTTGTATTATATATTTTATAACTAAATATCCATTAATTATTGGAAACCCAAAATGAGAAGGAAATGTTGGCATCGTGGAGACTAACAACTGAAGAAAAAATAATCATCTTCACTCAGATGGTTGACTATTTTTAAAAATGTCTTTGACTGAAATAGTATCGAAATTGAAGAATGACCCATGTGCAGATATATTATTTATTTATAATTAAAATTTTTTTTTGAATGGATATGCAATGCAATGCTCACACTTCATACATATAATTTTTTCTAATTAAACTAATTTAAAAAATCAATTAACTAAAAAAAAAGGAAATGAAGTGATTCATTACTTAAGGCCTTCTTTAGAAAAATATTGCAACTGCTTTATAAATAAGCTTATTTAACATTATAATATAACAAATATATTTTATTATATCATATAAATATTATATTAAGATATTGTATGAACTGCAAATATTCGTATATAAGTATAATTATTTTTATATAATAAAAATCATAATATGTATTTGTCCATTTAAGAATTGCTAAGATTCAAATTATGAATAACATATATATATATATATATATATATATATATATATATATATATATATATATATATATATATAACTATATGAAACGAGTTTGTTATTCAAAATTAATAAACAATATAATCCAAATGATTTGAAGATATCATTTTTTTTTTTTTTTTTTTTCAGAGTTCATGGAAATGATGACTGGAGAATAAGCTGATTCACTCATTTCACATTTCATTTACATTTTAATTTTAATTTTCATCATGAAAGGGTAATACTACCATTCATTTCCATCATGGCACAAGACTCTTATTATAAAAAATGTCATCACACATTTATTATAGATTTATTTTAGCAATCATTAGAAACAAAAACTTTCTATAATACTTTTTGTTATCTAACAACTATAAAGGGATTGAAAAGTATTTATTATAAGTTTTGTATTTATGTACGAATTTGTGATTTTGCATTTTACAATATTTTTATAACTAAATGGAAACATAATTGAGAATTGAATAAACTGTTATTTATTACGTACTATTTTTATTAAATTTTAACAACCGATTTTGAAGCTGATGATCTTCATCTAAATACACTGGCTCCACACCAGTGGCAAATCATTTGCCAATGGTGTGGATCGGAGTATTTCTGAATGTTAGTGCATTGATAAAAGTACTGGCCAATGTTTTCATTGGTGCTTGCGTTGGCCGTTTCCGAGTGGTTTTCTTCAGCACATCAAATGGATTTGCCATTGTTTGCCATCCACACCTATGACGAACTGTTTGCCCACCGCGTTCCTCATTTTTACCTAAATATTGGATTTTAAAATTGTTGTTACTTTTAAGTTGATATTGAAATTACCAATGATTCATAATTTGATAAATTTTGGTTGTTAATTGGATTTATTGTTTTAATTCATAATTTTTTCTGCATTATTAGTTCAATAATTGTCAACCAATTCTTAAAAATCATCTAACTTTCGTAATCTAACCTCCGATCTTTGAAGTTCATATTATATTGTAGTTAAATAAAAAATAAGAAGGCTACTCCTGGAAGCAGTAGGAAAGTAAAAAAAAAAACATAGGACAATCAGTCTCTTTTATTTAATACAATGGAGAGCAAGTTCTATTCTCTCAAAAAAGAGCAAAGAGTTATGCAATTAAAAAATATAAATGGTAATCCTCATTTCCTAATAAAATAATATTTCTGTATGAATATTTATGATATTCTAATAAAATAATATTTCTCCTAATTAAATAATATTTTCTAATATATATATATATATATATATATATATATATATATATATATATATATATATATATATTTTTTTTTTTTTTTTAAATAACATATTTTCACAAACATTTGGCCAACTATTAGTCAACCGGCTTGCCATGTTTGTGGATGCCCCATTTGTTCATTCGTACTTTTACATTTCAAACTTCACAAACACTGGCTGAACTTCAGACGTGGAAGTTCAGTTGACATGCACATATGCTGGTATAGAAGGATCAATCTAATTAGGGATTAATAAATTATTTGCCACTTCTATAAATTTGCTTTATCGAAAACTAGTTTCAAATGTTATACATTCATCCTCAGTTCAAGGTTTAAATGGATTATATCAAGCAGAAAAGTTTGTACTGGTTTCTTCTCGCATTGTTAGTTCAATGCGAGAAGAAACCAGTACAAACTTCTCTGTTTAATATAATCCATTTAAACCTTGAACTGAGGATGAATGTATAACATTCGAAACTAGTTTTCAATAAAACAAATTTATAGAAGTGGCAAACAATTTATCAATCCCTAATTGGACAAGTTGTTTGACAAACGATTTGCCACTGGTGTGGAGCTGCCATTAGAGTTATTTTCTATCTATCAACTTTAATAGGCTTGGTGTCAGGCTCTTTCTTTTTCAAATAATACCTATTATCCTTTTAAAATTACTAAACATCATCTTGATTTTATTTCTTCGCTAAAATGCTCTGGTACAATTATTAAATAACTTTTAAGTTCAACATCCTCTGGAAGGAACCATTAAAACAAGTAAGGAAATTTTATTTTGTTTTTAAACAAACAATTTTAAAAAACCTAAAAATGGAACCATCAGGAGATAACTACATGTTATGCTCAAAATTGTTATTAAAAAGACAATACTTGGAGTTTAGTATTTAATGTTTTTGATTATAAATCATGGATACCCAGGACCCCTGAGGAGTTTTTTTGATAAGAGTTGGTTAGAGACGTAATATACCCAGCCTCCTAAAAATGACTGAGAAGATAATTGAATAAAGAATCAGCAGTCCAGTCTTGAAAATTGATATTATTGTGAATGAAAGTATGGTTTAAATCTATAAACCTCTCTCGATCTGGGAACATGATTTGATGGACCTTGTCTTATTCATGTTTCTTTTTCAATTACATAGAAAATCAAACTTTACATTGTGGCTATGAATAATTATTTCTAATAGGAAATAGAAATGATTGGAAAAGTTAAACTAAATAAAAGATATTTTAATATAGCACCGGTTCGACTTTGGGAGGCATGAGTTTTATTTTGTGGAAGACCTTTGATATAAATCTTCACCTTGAAAACCTACAGAATAATCTATCATCTCTGCCCTAGTCAGAGAATATAAGTGTGCTAAGCCCAATAAAAACCAACTAAAATATTATTAAATGATAATAAAACAGTATACACCAATTCATACCTAGAAGTAAAGGGAACAGAGCTCCAGGAATTTTTAAGGGAATTGAAATATTTAATTAAAGAGGCGTTCAGTAGATTAATCTTAAGATAAACAGGCTTTATATGTTATAAGTTTATAACTTTATATATCAAGTTAACATTATTTTTACAATTAAGTTAAGGAAAAGTATAATATCCGCACTTGGCATTTGCTAATGTACCATTATACCCATCATCCTCACATTAAAAATGCAGGCTTATTTTATCTCTTATAGTTTTTAAACAAAACATTTATATAAATTTACAAATATCCCAATGAGTTCTGAAAAATATAATAAAATAATAAATATTGAATACGATGGATATCATTCTTAACTTCTTAAATTTCTGATTTTAATATTTTTCCAACAGACATTTTGCAATTTTAATGTTTCTACTTTGCTAAAAATTACTTCTCGAATTTTCATAAAACTTAGTTCAGTAGGCTTTGAAGAAAAAAAAAAAAAAAAAATGAAAAATTGCTGTAGTTTTACGTTTTTCCCAGCAATGTGAAATGATAAGGATAAGAAAAAGAATAATACAAGTTTTGAGTAAAGCAAGCTATCATTATACAGTGAATTGTATTTTTACTGTCTACATCTCCGCTCTTAAATCTTTTTTTCCACTGAACTCTTTTCTGTTATTTGGACGATAAAAGATAAAAATTAAGAAGGGGATTTCAACACCTTTTTCTTTTCTTTTTTTTTTTTTTACTGATCACCGCACTTCCTTTGTCTTAAGTAGTGAAGGAAATAACATAAATCTGAATATATAATTTTGACTGCGCAATTGGAACAATTATTCCTTATCAGCACTCCAGAAAGTTCGAAGAAAACAAAAATTATAAGGGATATAAAACTGACAGTTATATATTTTTTATTGATTCAATAGGAAAAGATCAAGGAAAATTATTTACAGTAACTATAGTTTTATGAACTATGCTAGTATAGTCTAATTTTATGAATTTAATCACAATTACTTTCCATTTTTAATATTATACTTGGCCAAATTAACCATGATTTGTGTGTTTCAAATAAGCATTATTCAAATTATACTTATTATACAAATTATTAGCATTTAGCATTTTCCTCCCACTAAATTCAATAATTTAAAAAAAAAAAAAAAATTGTGTATAAGAACCAGTAGAAAATTAAGGCACTTCTTTCAATAGCAGTCAAAAACTTTATTATAAACATGGATATTATTTTTCCAAGAGGAGAATCACATTAATTCTTTAAAAAAAACATAAAATAACACAATAAAGTGTAAGAGCAAAATTCTCTATTACAAGATGCCATAATAGGAAATAAAATTTCTACACAACCTTTAAAAAACAATTAAGCAATTCATCAGTTATTATTCTCTCTTTTATACAATTTATTACAATCCGTTGGGAGAATAGCGGGGCCCTATAGCATAACCTGCCTTGGCATCTCTCCCAGCAGAACAAAAACAGCTCATAATTTATATGCTGTAGCATTTATTTTTCCCATCACAAATCAACCTTGTCCAAAATAAACTCATACTAGAGTATTTCGATTTGGAAAACGGCCTTTGACTCTTGATTTAAGGTAGACTATTGCTTCAAATCTAGTTTTTAGTCCTAAATTAAAATTTATAATTAAAGAGGGTACTACAATTAAATAATTTATACCATAAAAACATCTGGATGGAGAATATGCACTATTGAAGATAAAATAACTTTTTTAGTAATGGCACCCAAACACTTATTTTCCATTACAGTATTATATAAATATTAAAATGTACAGTTAAAAACTACTAATAACAAGAGATTTACAAAAAGTATACTGTATGTTGGGAATAATTGGTACATTGGTGTGTAAATTGAACCCATACAAAAAACTATTTAGATTTTAGTTAAATAAGTAATATAACTTATTTTTTATTTAGTTTACTTGTTTAACAAAACTTGACAATACTGGCTGAATCTTTTATCTTTTTGAAGTAATAAAAAGAAATAATTATTAATATTTCAAGGAAAATGAAAAATATAATTTCAACTAATTAATTTCTTATTAAATCTCAATCTATTATTTTAATAATTCTTATTAAATTTATTATTAAATCGCAACAATAATTAACTTCCGATGAAGTATAATATAATATTTTTCACTCTAATATTGATAAAATTTATAAATAATGATTCATTCTTTAAATTTAATTATTTGAGGGTTAGAAATATAAGAAAACAAGGGTCCCCATTATACAAAGGACAATGAAACAGTTCCCACACTGACAAGCTCCAGAGCAACTTTATTGTAATCATCTGCTGTTTGATGGTTTTTATAGATATTGTACAGAATTTCAAAAATTAACACCTTTTTTTTTTTTTTTGTTCTAACAGCTGGCATGCGACTAACACATAAATTTTCATTAAAAGAGGAAAAGGAGCAGTAAATAAACTGAAAAGGAACTAAAATAAGTTTATTTAGTTCACAAGATGACTTTGTCACAACGCACAGTACATAACTTTTTACTATCAGTTTTAAACATTATTTATTATTATAATAAAGATGTAACTTGTATAATGCATATCTCCATCAAATCATATTATTCTATATATAAATAGAAAATCAATCATAGAAATGATTAGATTTTCAATACTTATAAGGGAACTAATAATTCCTTTAATTGATTTATTAATTTATCAGTCACATTTGATAAATAAATAAATCAATTAAAGGAAGTCTTAGTTCACTAATAAATATTGAAATTCTTGAAGACTTCCCTCTAAATTTAAAATAAATAGTTTAATTATGATATGCATTTCAACAGTTACACTATTATAAAATTTTAGATTCAATAGTACTAACTAAAAAGTTGGCACAAGTTTAAGTTTAAAAAGAAGTATTGTTTTAAAAAGTTCAAAGATAAAACGTGATATATCAAAAGGACCAAAAATCTTTTAACATCATAAACTGCTGACAAAACTGAAGTGCTGTTCAATTTAAAACATTAATAAAATACCTAATCGACAACAGAATTTTATTGATAATTAGAAATATTTAGTTTAATATTAACAGGCACTAAAGCTATCGCATTCGATGATGGTGCTAAGGCATTTATCAGAAAGTACAATTTTATAAATATAGTAGTAAGTTGTACAATAATAATATTTTGTTTATAGATTAAAGGAATTGTGCTAATAGAAAAATAATGAATTATTAAACATTTAAGTCCATGAAAAGTTATAAGAATTCATATAACTATAATCAATAAGCATAATTGTTAAGAAAAATGTGCTATAAAAACTATATAATGAAACTTAAATATTAATATTAAAAATGTTAAGATACACCAGACTTTTTAATGTTTCTATTAAACTAATGAAAAATTTTTCTCATAACATCAAATTGGCACAGAATTTCGTGTCATAAACATTTTCATCTAATCGCTAAGTGATAAATGGAGAAACATCTATTAAACAGATCAGTAGTATACAATCTACATCAAAATGAGATCTTGCCCTAAGAAAAACCTATTCACTATAGCTACATCCATTTCCAAGATTGACTAAAGGTTAATGAAAATTGAAGTTTGATAAATACAAATGAACACCTTATCATTATTTTAGTAAATATCACAGGGCATATTCTAACGGGAGATTGCAAAATATCATAACTTTATTCATTCTAATTAATACAACTATTCTATCACATAGGTTTGGACCGAATACTCTCATCAATGGAACATGTCTGAGCTTCAATAAAAATTTAAAGTATATCCTAAATTGCTTAAGTAAATAATTAACAAGGAAATGTTACGAGGAAGACGTTTATTTCTTAACTGGAAACAGGCTACTTCATTTACTCTGTTTATTGTTAGTTTTTAGTTAGAAATAGAAATAATTACTATACGATAAAGGTATGCTAAAAGCAGATATCAGAAAAATCTAAACCAGTGATCTCTAATCTTGTCCCAATCCCTTGTGTGCCCTCATGTGAGTACATTCTGACAGACAAAAATAATTGGGCTCGAGTTAGTGAAGTAAAAGTGATGTACGCTAGACATGTGATTTTATGACTAATAACTACATTAAGTGAGGACAAATCAATTACGTTAAGAACTATTTGGAAAGCATTATAATGGCATACTAAAACAAATAATAGCTTTATAAATTGAATACTTTCATGATATTTTATACTTGCTCAATAATAACATATATTAAGTAATGGAGGGAATTTCCTATTCAATGCATACATTTTTTAAGTTACTACTGCAGTTTCAGAAAAACTTTTGTTTTTGTTTTTTAATTGGTACATATCCACCACACAAAAACAGTTTAAGCATACAAAAGTAATTTACAATAAAGACAAACTGAAATTCAAAACAGAGAAATAAAAAACAATAAATAATCATCAATATATATATGAACAAGCCAATGAAGGAAGATTCTCGAAATGACTTTTGTTATAAATAATTTTTTAAAAAATCACATATCCGCACAGTAGTTCAAACAATTTATTTTATTTAAGACCTTTTGTTTTAAAAGTCGCTGCAACTATTTTCAATAATTGTTGATTCATTCATACTTTTTCTATTATGAGGCTAAAGGAAGTTCAAAACAGATCTATTGAATATGTTATTTCAGGCATTAAAAACTTGTAAAATAAATAAAAAAACACCTCTTTTGAAACCAAACACCTCATTTCTTACATTAAATAAGATTGCATATTTATCTTTAATGGAGTAATCAATGTACGCCTATCTCATTAAATACCAGAAAAGATATATTTCTACTGAAAGCACTGGCATTTTTTTAAATTGTAAAAATGAAATAAATTTTTTTTCCAATTTATTTTTTTAAAACCTCTCCATTCTGAACTGGATACTTAACAATCCCTTATTCAAGATTTAATCTTGTCATTCTGATAAAAACAAGGCTATATTTGTAAGAGGCTCAGACATTTATCCAGTAACTTTCTGTAATTATTTATGGTTGCTATAAACAATTAAAATATAATAACAGATCTAAATCTTTACAAATTATTGTGCTCGAAAAGAGATAGTACAACCATCAAAATTAAACTAAATTTACTTACTAATTTTTGTATCTTTCAATTAAGATAAAAAAATTTATAAATGCAATTAAATAATTCTCTTTTTGCAATAAAAATAAAATAAATAAATATATTAATGAAACATGAACATAAAATTGGATAATGTAAAACAAATATTGCTACAAAAATATTACTATTTTCTACATTAATTCACAGTAAAACCCCAATTAACAGGCTTAGGCATTTGGCTAAATATGTTTTCAATTAACCAGGCTGACTGCTGATAAGTAAAAAAAAAATTAATAAATAAAAAAGGTATATACACTCGAGACCAAAAGATTTCACTTAAAATATACAGATTAAAGAAATATTATTGGGTTTGAACCAGCTCATATATAAGCCAGGTTAATAGGGTTCACATTGCAATCGTCCTATGCCGCAATCCATCAACGATTAGTGACTAATGTCAAAAGATTGCAAATAAAGTTCTTTCAGTTAGCCTTCATTTCTCTTTAGTTGTGATATACTTACCCATATGCGTTTTTTTTTTTAAATGTAATCATTATTTTCATCGTCCTGGTGTTTTTACTTTTTCAAAATGGTGTAGGATGCTACGGTAATCCCTCAAGTCATCGCATTAATCCAGGACAGGGGAAATCTAAGATACGCGGCCAGGACTCTCGGACTACGGGAACAATGGTTCGGAGACCAGCCCGGAGGTATCAGGAGGCAAGCAGCTACTAAAGGAGACTGGAATCGGAGTGGCCAAGAGCGACAGGCCAAGCTGACGACCGCTTTATTGTGATGCATACTCTCCGAAACTGCTTCCAGACCTCAGAAGAGACGTCTAGCCGTGTATCTCAGGGTGTAAATGTCAGTGAGCAAACAGAATGTAGACGAATCGCTGAAATGAACCTGCACTCCACGGTGTCTGCCACAGGTCCTCTCCTCACCACAGCGCATTAGTCACTAATCCTAGATAGATTACTGCAAAGGATGATTGTAATGTAAACCCTATTAACCTAGCTTATATATGAGCTGGTTCAAACCCAACAATATTTTTTTTATCTGTATTGTTTAAGTGAAATTCAAAATGTTCATCCAGTTTTTTGGTCTTTACCCCTAAAAAGGAGAAATCTTATTTAATATCATCACTAGGAAACATCATCTACTGTAATAATCAGGCTGTGAAATTTTGTATTTTTTTAAACTAGATTTCTTGAGCATTTCTGTAAAATTCTTGAATTAAAAAAAAGTTTGTTTAATATTCTGATTATGACACAGTGGGTAATAAATTTATTCTACTATTGAGTCCAAGAGTAACTAAACATTTTGAGTATGATATTTTTGTGCTGTTAATATACAAATAATACAGCATTTATCATTTCAAAACATAATTTTTGGCTAGGTTTTGTTTTATTTTCCTCTTGTATACTTTATTCAAAATATCATTATTTTTTAAATTTAATTAAGTATTCGCATTAAGGATTTTTCAAATTACAGTGGATTCTCTGTAATACCTTTTTTATGATTTTTTTTTTTAATTCTCTTAAGATCCCCTTTCCAAATTATAAAAACATTTTAATTATCTTTTTAAATGCCCGAAAATGTAATATTTATATATTGCACATTTCCAAGAAAATAAAAGGCAGAGAAGGGTAGGTAAACTGGGAGCTAAAGATGCCTTAAGGATGTAATTTAATGATTGGAAGATGCTTGGATAAAAATTACCAGGGAAACTATACAAAAATCATAGTCAAAAATTTAAAAACCGAGGGACAGAGAAGAGGAGGCAACTCAAGGCAATGAGTAGTCTGTTCGTAATGCTAATGATGGAGATAATCAAGATTCATTACACTTGATATTGGACATACTTGGCGATAAATAAGGCTATAATGCTGAAGAACACAAACAGTGGCTTGCAAATAACGACAGTGAGGAACTCTCTGACGAAATGGGGTTTGCAAAAGCAGAGGTCTATAGAAGATTATTTTAAAATACAAGGTTTTAAATTCATAAATGTAACATAGGTTCTGAAATTATGTACATACATACCGAAATACATGTTAAAGTGATTTTATTCAAAAATTTATTTAATTTCTAACGAATATTCTGATAATCTGAGAGAAGCCTGTTCCCATCCAATTCAGATTATCGAGACTCCACTGTATTTATAAAAAATTGTATTGATTTTTAATCACAGGATCTTCAATACTAATCTTCATAAAAGTAATTAATCTAGGAGAGTGGGAACTTTGTTGTTGGTCAATAATATTCATAAACTTTATAATCTCTAGATTGTTTTTTTTTTTTTTTTTTTTTTACTAATCCACACAATTAAAATCCATATTCTATTTGACAGCTACTCAACAGCTTTTTGATCATTTGTGTCAAATTCAACAATCCTTTATCCTGGTTCATTGAGTTTCTACTGCATAATTTAAGTTTAAAATTTTGATTAGATGTTTTATTACACAGTAATTTTTATAATTACAGTAAAATAAATTACTTAGAAACAACATTAACCAGTCATATATAGTTATGGTAACAAATTATAACAGTATTATCCAGTTTGAGTAACATAATTATAATTAGGAAAACAAATCAATTAATAATTAATTAATCATCTGACTAAATAATAATAATATTTTGCATTCAAATAATGTTTTGACTAGATTACAACATTAAATATATATATATATATATATATATATATATATATATATATATATATATATATATATATATATATATATATATAATTCAACTATGCACAATATCATTGTATTTAACTACACATAAAGTCAGCACCTGAAAGACTAGTTTTGGGTGATAAGGAGTATGCTAATCATTAAGAATAAATAGTAATGTAAATAATATAAAAATGATTCAAGCCAAAATACTTTAAACACTGGAATAGATAAAGTCCAGCAAACATTTTTCCAGCAATATATACCCTGAAGCAACCCTGTATTTTTGAAGAAAAAATATAAGAAAATAGCAAATCAAGAACTTGCAGTAACCGCTACTTCGCAAATTTATACAAAAAAATAAAGGAATTAATTTCAAGAGAGTGAAGCTAGTTAATTAATATTTGGTTGTATCAAATGAAGTGTCAGTTTTGAAGGCGAGAGTAATAAAATAGTAGCGAATGCAGTAATGACTTAAGTATTAATTAGAAGACTTTATTTAGAAGCGTAAGCACAAGTCAATTCTTGTTTACGACTAATGACCATCCTTTTTGAGATTATCCATGCCAAACCTCCAAATTTAAATTCTTCAGTAGCCAGCAATTAATGACTGAAACCTTATTAATGAACTCTTGGACTACTTTCTATAAAGCCAAACGTACATCAAACTGGTGATGCAATAAAAAATACCTTACAGGAATTTACTCATTTACAGAATCCAGGGTTTATGATGAGGTGATAACAAAACTTCTTCATAGGAATTTTTTTTTTAAGCCACGAAGTATAGTAGCAAGTTCCCATTAATTAAACAAAAAGTAAGTTACATCTCTTCGAGCATTTTTAATACTATAAAAAAAAATTGACAATTCTGATGATACAACCAGATAGTATAAATAAGTATAACATATTATCTATACAAGCAAACAGAAATCATTTTAAGTTTTGTTTAATTTTAATAAAATAAATGCAGATCATTAATCAGCTTCCTTATGAAATATCAGCATCATATTAAGAGTTCAAAAGAAAGTCAAATTCTAAGCCATTTAGCAAAATATACAAATTTATTATACTTCAACAATTATAAATTTAAATACATACTTTACGTACTTGTGCGCTTATCTCATTTTAAATTACAAAACTATAAGGCTCATCTTAATTTTCAAAAATTTAATAATTTTTTTAAATACCTAATTATTTCATGTAACAGGGTGTAAAACATATATTGTCCCAATTTTCGAATATAAAAATATATTCTGGGCTAATCACATTACAACGTATGCACTTCCATATTATAGACCACTTAACTATTACTTTTTTTTGGCTTGAGCATTTTAGAGGAAGATTAAAACATTGAATTATAAAAAAAAAAAAATAAATAAATAAATAAACTAACATGAATGTAGATAATACATCACTATCGTAGTTAATATAAATTAAAAATATTATAAATCTTTATAAAATATAAAAATACTATACAAAAAAAATAAATTAACTACAATATCATATAATAACTATCCTTGAATCAATAACACTTAATATTTACTTATTTTACTGGCATACAGGAATGTATTCAATCCCGACTTAAAGAAAAAGGAACATTATTTAAATATAAAATGCTGGTTAACAATTTTCAAAACAGAAAAAACAAATGCTTTACTGCTGCTAAAATCACATGGAACCTATTTCAAATAAATATAGTGGACTCCGTTTACTTGGGACATCTTCAGCCTAACCATTGTGTCTCAATAAGAGTAACTAGGTTAGCTAGCTAAATAAGAGTTTTTAATTAATGTGGATTTGTCTTTACTATAAATTAAGTGGTTAAGAATTAAAAAAAAAAAAACAAGTAAACAAAATATGTATATATATTTTTGGTATTGTATAAGATAAAAAGATTTTAAAATATAGCAACTACTAACTACTTTATTGTTACAACTCAACTATTATCTTAAAAAATGAGAAAAAAGAAACTTTAGTTAGTAGAGGATGCTAAATAAAAATATTTTATTTTACAAAACAAAGCTATTCATAAAAAAAAAAAAAAAAAAAAAAAAAAAACCACATAGAAAACATAAAACATGGTGTCCATGAAAAAATTCAAAGATCTCTAGGCTGTAAACTGCGAAATTTAAGATTTTTTGTCAATTTATTGGATTAAATTTAAAACAAAATTGGAATCATAAAAATCATAAAATGTTGTATTTGTTCAGCTTATGATAAAATGTGCAATTCGGACTTGAGAATGAATTTGAACAATTATAAAGGTTGTATCCGTTTGATAATGAAAAATTCTTACCTAACTTTTTACACAGAGGATTCAACACATCACCGAAAATAAAAATAACTAGAAAATACAACACAGAAACAATAATTTGAAGTGCAAATTAAAAAAAATTCACACTTTGGAATAAATTTCACCACAATTTTATTCACATAACAAAATAATCAAAACTATGGGAATAAAATAATCCTGGCAGTTACTTACCCTTATCACTCAACCCTCGACCTGAAGGGCAACGGGCAAACCAGCGATCTTAATATAAGAAGACGAGTATAAATTGATTGAAATTGAAACTCAAAGCTGTTGAAGCTGGACATCACCCCTCTTCAACAACTAACTATGACTTCAACCCTCTTCTCGATATTTTATACACTTATAGCCAAGTACTAATGGAAAAATAGAATTAATAGACTCCGAAAATAGACATATAGACTCCACCACCTACTATTATCATCTGCTCTTTCATTCATGCTCAAACTACAAATCTACAAGAGCATAATTAGACCGGCACTCTTGTACGGAGCTCCACTGTTCACGCACCTCCGAGACGGAACGCAGCGCCATCTTCAACAGTTTCAGAATACCGTACTGCGGAAAATGGTAAGATTCATGTCGATGAAGAAGATGAAGGTAGAAGCTCTTCACGAACACTTCGAATTGCCCACCATTCCAGAGTTCATAAAAAGAAGACACATGAAATTCTTTGACTCCCTAAAATCCTTGGTGAATACATTATTCAAGACGATAACACCAGCAACAGCTCCAGTGCACTGGCAGCGGACTGTAGAATAAGATTAGGTTAAGTATATGAATTGAGAAACAAACCAAAAATGAAGTGTGCCCCAACATGATCCACAATCTCCAGAAAAACAATTTCAGAACTCAATAGTAAAAACAAAAACTGCTTAAAATGTAGCAAAGCTACAGAAAAAGTATAATTCATGACAAGAAAATGATGTAAACATTTTTGAAATAAAGTCTGTATATAAATATAGGGGTTAGGAAAAAAAAAAAAAAAAAAAGGACTAAAGACTAAAAATTCTTGATGACTGGCTGCTTTTCAAGTGTAATTCCTGATTTTTTCCTAACATGAAAAATTCAAGCAGAATTCTCGCTCTTCAAGGAATTCAAGCCTGCTGGACACCCTGAATTAGCTAAATGAATGCACCAAAATTGTTGATTATAGAACATTTTAAATATCTGATAAACACAAAATAGATGTGGTCAGAATTTTCAACTTAGCAGAGACAATTAAATCCTGGTGAGTTATTGTAAACTGGCTTATAAGTGAGAAGAAGCCTTAACCTCAAAATGGGCTAATTATATAATTTCGTGATTCCTAGAAACTTTTAGTAGGTCAAGGGGTGGGATAATTACTATTATTGAGTTTTCCATTTCATAATAATGGGACTTTTTTTAACCACTAGCTATTGAATTTCAGAAGCCCTGAGGTTAAAAAGAAGGTACAAATTGTTCGGTCACAGTTAATCAATGTTTTGTACAAATCAAACAGTAAAATTTTACATTGCTTAACATATTTTAATTCTATTCTTTGGAAAATATCCTAATTAACTGGTTGTCCCAATTAGACAAAGTCGACTATAAAATTGGGATTTAGTACATGGGGCTAAGAGAGATTAAGCCAATTTACTAAGCTTAAACTCTAATATATAAAAATTGAAAGTTAACAGAAATATTAAGCAACGATTGATTCTATGGAATTCAGGAATATTTCTTTGATCAAAGAAACATTTTTCTGAAAATTATTTTTGAACTAAAAAAAAATGTCATGACTGACCAAATGAATTACCTGAAATCCAATAATATTCCTTCCATCCATTAAAATCAATGACTGAGAACTAGAACCATGAAAAAAGAAGCATATTCAAGTTATAAGATGTGATATTTGATAACAGATATAATTTAAAAATATATTAACCAGTTTATATAGTTAAATTAGATCGATAGTATTATTTAGAAATACAGCTGAACCTCTTTCATGCATTTTGTAATATGACAATTCTTTGAGCCAATAAAGTTTGATTTAATAGCATGAATGTTTTTTTTTATTTTCCTCTAGTCCGCATGGGCATGGCTCTTTTGCCATAAGACTTCAAGCAGTCCAATAAAGCTCTATCAATTTTGCCTGGTCTTATCAGAAGAAAAATTTTGTCATATAGATGGTTGGAAGTCATGGTCAACGGTGTGCAGCATAAAGGGCAGCGAGAGCCATCTCCCATTTGGATTCTATGGAAATGAGTATTCAAATAGTCGTGGCTGGTGATTGATCTGAAAGCGGCAACAAACACCGTGCAGGGAAGGGCAGGTGGAACATGATCACTTGGACTGACAAGGGTAGCCCAGTGTTTCCCTTCTGCGGACTGTTGGTGAACTGGATGCAGTTTCTCTCTCCAAGATATTCTTATGAAGCTTCTACTAGCTACAAAAAAACTAGTCAGTGAGTATCGAGGAACGTTTGGCTAGGTCATCAGCAAGCTCATTTCCCCAGATTCCTACATTCAAAGAGGTCCGTTAAAGCATCCTGGTTGTCTTCTGGATGAGAAACACTTCCAGGAGCAGTGTTCTGACTACGTTCTTCTACAGAACACTGTGGAGTTTATCTGACCATTGGCGTATAAGCTGACAATGGCAGCTTGCGAGTAACAGAGAATGACAGCTCTTGCATAATTTGCAGATATAAGCATTTCAAGGGCCAGTAACATTATAAGTCATAGATTATCTTTTCAGCGTATTTTTACAAGTGATGATCATCGCAGATACATTTATTATTTGCACTCTTGCATGACCTTACACCCTCATCAGGCCTAAAGGATATAGCATAAAAGAGGTTCAACTTTAATTGAGTTAAAAATAAAAATAAAATAACTGGAATCTACGAACATATATCAAGTTAAACTATTCAAGGATAGCCAAAAGCATGTACAATTGTTTAACAAAACATATTAATCTGTTTGAAAATAAAATATTTCACAATATGTTGTAAATAGCATAAAAATGTTCTTTCTTTTCTTTTTTTTGTTTTAAATGATAAAAGTAAAAAGCTACTACTTATGCTTTAAAATATAAAATCTTATTTAATTGAAATTAAGAGTAAAACAAGTTTTAGAAAAAAATAAAAAATACAATACTTTCTTATATAGTTCAATAAATATTCAAAAGAAGACCAATTCTTGAATAAAAAATAATTAGTTTAATGACTCACCAAAAAACTTTGGTAAACTTGCAGCTATTTCGCGTACAACATTTTTATCCTCATCAACTTGAGGTATTTCTTCAGTAAGAATATAACTAAAACGAGATTTTAATTCTTCCAAACGATGCTCGAAAGCTAATGGGTCACAACTTGTAAGAACCAGCTTACACAGCTCTAAATAGTTTGTACGCTTCTAAAACAGAAATATTAATAAAAAAAACAATACGTTTCGAACAAGTTTATAAATGCAATAGGTAAATTAATTAATCAAACCTGGTCCTTAGGGGGGAGATCAGTAAGCTGCCTCACTATTATGTCGATAAGTACACGGACATCATTGGTGTAGAATAATTCGGCAGTGCAGGGATTTTGAAATAAATCCATCAAAAGTTTGAGTACAGAGTTACAAGGCGATACAGGTGTTTTTAAATTAACAACTGGATCAACTAAAATAAATAATAACATGTATTTCATGAAAAATAATTTCTATAAAGATAATGATTACAAGTGTAATCCCTATTAACTTTCTATTTCATTATAATTTTAGAATAAATGTACAGGATTTTTCACTTGATAAGAAAAAGTAAAAAGGAAGACTCTACAAAAGATAATATCCAATTAAATTGATTAATTTTTATCTTCAGAGAACAAACAACAATATGTTATTATATTGATAGATCAATTAACAAGATAACAATATATACTCTTAATTATTTTATGAGTTTTTATTTTTGAACCTTCTGTAACATTACATAAAAAAAAATCTGGTGCAGTGCACACATCACTCAACTTTCCCTTATCGTCCTATAATAATTATCTTTCTAATATAATGTTAAAGAGTTCACATAAGCAATACTTAAAATAAACTCAGCAGCATTCACTTCTTCTCCGACATAAGTACAATAAAATAGTTTTTTAAACAATTTTAGTATAACTATTCTGTACACTACCTATATATTTTAAGTTTGCAAAGTTGAAAATATATTTTAAAAGTTTCGGTTTAGTTTCCATGGAAACATTTTGTTTCCATTAAATAATATAAAATTAGAAATTATTAAATTAATTTCTGCTTTTGTATTCTTAAATTACATTATTACAGAGCGTATTGTTCATAACAGATTGGCGGATTGGTGGGAGGAAGTTCGGTTACATCCGTCTCCTTTCGGATGCGCTCGTTTATTTATATAGAGTATCTTGTATTCCTCATAAGATAAGCTGTATCTTTGCTAATACTGGTCCAATTTTGATGATTATTTTTTTGTTTTTTAGATAATTTGATAACCTTTCATAAAATTCTAAACATAATTTACTATAAATTGCATGCTTTTTAAGTTAAGCGCAAATAAAATGTTCTTTTCATCATAACTTTTTTCACTGGATTTTTTCGTTGATACAGTACATACATGAAAAGTTAAAGGCCTTAATGAAGAATAATTTAGGCAAGTTTCATCAAAATCAAGTTAAAGCCATTTTTGAGAAAATTGTAAAAAAGTTTAAAATCGATTATATTAAGTGACACTTCCGGTGAGTCGATTTTGATGAAAAAGTTGCTGTAACATCACATGCATGTGCCTACCTTAAATAGGTAATTTTAGTATCGTACAACTTTACATTTTTAGGCTGTTCACATACACAGACTCACAGACCATTTTGCGAGTCTTGGTTATTTGGACTCAGGGAACCTTAAACGTGTATTTCCGTTGAAAACTCGAATTGGAAAATTCTCACCATCGCAATACTTCCCCTTACTACATATTTCATATATAGATAAGGGAAAGTAAAAAAAGTGTACAGTTAAAAACTAAGTAAATTAATTATAGAATATTACAAACAAACGAAAATCTGTGGGTGACACTAGTCAAACACTCGTCTAAGTATTAAGAGTGTGACAACTTATGGTCAAAGATGCATGTCCTGTTCGTAAAATGGCACAACAGCTTAACTAGTTAGGTCATGTGAATGGAATGGCAGATGATTGAAAGTCCAGATGGCTCTATGAAGCAAGACCAGAAAAGGAGGAAAAACCAAATCAAATATGAAGACAACAGGCAACTATTAACTTAATTGTAAATGATTTCTCTCTTTTAATATTATCATCAATTGCCTTCAAAATCACCATCTCCATCATCCCATCCTGATTTTTCAGACACCTATTTCTGCAAAATGTTGCTATTATCGACTGTACTATGAACAACAAAGAAAACAGAATTATCAGACCACACAAGGTTATTAAAGCTGTGTTTTTGGTAGATACCTTTCTACTAAATATAACTCCGTAACTAAATGTAATGAGTGTTGAGTGGATACCGGGTCACTCCGGAATACCAGGCAATGAAGAAGCTGACAAATTGGCCAGATCAGGTTTGGATTGCATTCCTATTACACCAGAACCTGTCTGTGGCAAAGTCTGAGTCTCGCCAAAAAGAAAATTAAGGCAAAATATGAAATCAGAGCCAGGCAATATTGGCTAAGGAAAAAACAGCACCATTCAAAGCTGCTCTTGGATGGTCCTTGCTCCAGAAGAAGTGAGCAACAACTGAAAATGGACAAGGTCTCACTCGAAACAATTATAGCGATCTATATTGGACATTGTAAATTGAACAGTCACATGTTCAAACTCAAGCTAATGAGATCACCCTTGTGCAGATTTTGTCACAATGAAGATAAAATAGCTTATCACATTATTAGCTTGTGTAGCAGGTTCTCAAGATTGAGATTCCTGCTGTTTGGTAATCTTGAAATAATCCGGTTGCTATTGAATTCTAAAGCTTTATCTATCTATGAGCGGCGCAACAACTCATTGCTGAGTCAAGCCCTCCTGTAACAGCCTTCGCCATGTGTCCTGGTCCTGTGCAGCCACCATCCAATTCTGTAAACCTAGCATGCTCCGGGCTTCATGAGTGATTCCATCTCGCCATCGCATCCTAGGCCTTCCTACTAGAAAAATCCTCTTTGAGATGGAATATTCATCCATTTTCGCCATATGCCCAGCCCACCTTTAACTTCCGAATTCAATGAACCTGGCTATATTGGGTTCTCTGGAGAGGGCATACAATTCATTATTGGTCCTTCGACGCCATTCTTAACCCTCCATGATTCTACCATAGATCGATCGGATGATCTTCCTTTCAAGAATTAATAAAGCCAATTCATATGACCTGCAGTGTCCATGTCTCAGATCCATAGCTCAGGATTGGCCGGTCTAAGGTTTTAGGGAGCTGTACTTTTGTTGTTCTTGGAAGCAGATAGCTACAGAAATGATTACGCAAGCCGTAAAAGCATCTACTGGACTTGCCGATACGAGACCTAATTTCCCTGGAGACGTTTTCCACATCCATTTGACAGCCAAGGTATACGAATTCATTTACTTTCTCAAATTTGTAATCCACAATTCGGACTTTCTCACCATGTACTACTTGTTCTCCTGATACCATATACTTTTTTTCCCCCCTCATTTATTCTCAAGCAGCCTCAGCAAGGACAATGAATGCGTCGGAGACAGCCTGAAATGATCGATTAAATATCATTCCATCCATTTGAATTTTTGAGCTCCTGATTACTTTCTCATGCCTTTAGCCTCTCAAATATCAGTTAATAACTAACCAGTGAAAGAATTATATCATCATTTTACTATCAAAACCTCGTAAGTCCAAATTTTCTACTTAAAGGTTTTTGATTTAGATTTAATATTTCTTCACTTTCTTATCTCCTGGCTAAGCTCATTTCTTTGGTATCTCCTGGCTAAACTCATGTCTATGTCGCAGTTAGTTCATACATAAGCTGTAATACAGACACAAGTGGTTTTACCACCAGGAGTTTTACCAAAGGTGAAGAAATAATAAATCTAAATCAAAATCAACAAAGAATAAAATTTGGACTTACAAGGTTTTGGTAGTCAGCCAACGATATATTGAAAGATTTACGAGTGATCTATTATCTCTATTTGGTAGGCAAGTTATGGGCTGTAAAAATTGATGAAATGTACCTTCTTTAGTCTGCATTGCTAAGTTTTTGTGGTTCTCAGTCCTCATGATGTACGAATAAGCAAAATGTTAACTTGTTAGTTATTAACTGCTATTTGAAAGTAAATCCACAAATACAGAAATTTAAAAGAGACTGGAATAGGCAATATTATATAATTCATTTTTAAAATATAAGAATAATTAACTTACCTTCTCGATTTATGAGTAGAAGAACCTTTTCAGTAAAATTTTTAGTTGCATGGACTTCAGAAACTGCTTGAATTGTTATATTTGCAGGAGATTTAGGTTTAAATTGTAGATTATAAGATAAGATTAAGGTTAACATGGTATCTCCAATTTCTGAATTAGCTTCCAATTCAATTACTTCCAATATCATTTTTATGAAATCTATTCCTAACTGATCTAAAATAAAAAAAAAACCTAACTAATAAAAACAAGAAATCAATGAATAATGTAGAAAAATAATTTGGATTAAGGGAGTGATGGTTAAAACTTTGTGTAACAGTATATTGTACATACCCAAATGGGTAATGGGCATTGCTTCACCAGAAGAAAGTATCATGGCCAACAACATTGCAGGCTTGTGTAATTTGAGACTAGTATTTACGTTGCTCTGCATTTCTCTATAATTACAGTATATAAATTGAAATTTTGTTAGCTCAATTTAAATATTCATAAATATATACTAAACACGGTTATGATAATACATACCTAGCCAATTCCATTGGAAGCACAGAATTCAAAAGCAAGCTTATAATGACCAAATCTAAACAACACATTACAGCAAATGCTTGAATAAGAAGTTGTCTGATACTGGCTCGTTCCTCCATTTGATAATAATCAACTAACATTATGATATCCGAAAATTCATTTGTCTTAAGTACTCTTTTACAAATAATTGGGTCAGCATTTGTCTGTAAAAATATATATATTTTATACAAGAAGCAGAATAAAAATGAATATTGAATCAAAATCTACTCACTAGTATAGAAGAAAGATCTAAAATAGATTGCCTGATGGCAGCCTCGTCATCCCAAAGGGCCCATGAACGTTGCTGTGCATCATCCCGTGCAGCTGTGAGGTGTTTTAAAGCTTTTCTCATTAATATAGCATCTTGAGTTTTATCGATAAGACTTGAAGGAGGATCTAAAGGAGATCGTAACTGGTCTAGGACCTTCTCTAATCCTGGAGAAGCTACTGATGGAAGAACATCCAGTAAACCTTCGGCAACAACTCCAACAGCGATACGAGAATCTTCGTGACTTAATCCTGTCTGACATCTAACCTGGAAATAAATATTTTTTAATTTTGTTTTATAACACTATACAAGTATTCGAAAAATAGCATAATATTTAAATCTTACCATTTGTATTAATGAATAAACAGAATTGACAGTCACATTACAACCTTGAATTGAAACACTTGAATCAGGAACGTTTCGTTCATTATTTAGAGGTGTTATTTTTGTCTCTGACTGCGATACCCTCATCACAAGAGGAGACTGCTCTGGTACATTATTTGAAACTTTTGTTTCCTGGCAATGATAAAAATTAATTAAATGTAGCAATGTTACAACTACCATGTAACTATCTGTCATAATAACAAAATTTCTATCATACAGATTGATTGGTTTGTGAATTAGGCAGCGATTTGGATGATGTCAACTTTTCTTTCGCAGTAACAGGAGATTTGTGTCTTCTATCTATAATTTCTTGCTTCTTTGATATGAGCTCTTTCATAGTTTCTAATTGCTTGTCAGTTCCTCCTTCCTTGGAGATGTCACAACTAAGATTTTCAATTGCATTGCTCAAAAATTCAATACATTTCCCTTTATTAACCTAAAAAATAATGTAAATAAGATATTTAAGATTCAATAATATTTAAAATTAAGCCATAATAAAACTTACCAATGCTGTTGCTACATAATTGGAAGGAATGTACCCTACTTTCCCATTGGAGTTAATGACGTACCACCAATTTTTTTTAATATTGTTATTAGAATGAAATATGAAATATTCATCTCTCTTAAAACTTAATGTTTGAGCTATAGTTGCAGTAAAATCATACATAGCTTGAAGCATTTCATACTCTAAAACAAATAGATTTATATGAATTCATGTCTAAACAATCTATACATAGCAAAAGATTATACTCAGTATAGGAAATCTCTAAACTGGTTATCCTGAACAAATTTAAAAATCGTGTTAATACTAAAATTCACAATCTATAAAAGAATATACCTTCCTTCCTAATTTTGTGATAATTGTCCATAACTAAAGCCCACGATAAAATTAATGCAGTTAAAAATTAAAGCACTTAATACTGATACAAAACGCCTAATGATAAACTAAAATTAATGGAAATGTCATTTTTTTTTTTAAATCAAACCAAAATTATGTAGTATTTATGAATTGATAACAGTCCGATAAAGGCATTTCTATCACAAGTTTTACTGTTTTAAAGTCATTTGAGACATTTTGCTTATAATAATACAGATTCATAGAAAATGAAAATCATAAATAGCTTACAATTTAAATAATAATAAAAAGATAAGATAAAGTTTAAAATGTTGACAATTCGAAATATACACATGTTAAGATTTTTTTTATAAATACTTTTTCCATGATGCACTTTTAATTATCATGAATTTTTGAAAAAATTAAAAAAATCTAAAGTATTTTATCATAAAACTTTTAATGTTTTCATAAAAAATGTAAATTTATCTTTGTAGTTGACAAATTTTGTAATGTTGGTTATACTGTTCCAAGGGCATTGAATGTTTGATAGCACGTTGTCTCTTCTTGTGCCGGTTTTTGATAATAAGTCTCAAAATGAGTGTAATAATTAAGAATGCCTTAAGAATTCCTGTTCTTAAGTCGGCTGGAAAACTTTTTGGAACAAATTCTGCAGTTAATGCTACCAAAGTTCAAGCTAGCAGGAGTATCTGGAACTTGTCGCAATCTCAGGAAACTTTTCATCATAAATGCCGCGAACATAGTTTTTGCCAATGTTCTTCTTTAAGAAGTGTACACACTCGAGGTATTACATTAATTTATATCAAGGGGACAAGGTGGGTCAGGGATGTTATGCTAACATAAATTTGCATAAATTAAATTATGATTAGTTTGTTAACAATTTAAATATTTTTATTAGCTTTTATTTGTTAATGTCGATTACTAACCCTGTTCATTCTGAAAGGTGGTAATTTCCTGTCTAAAACTGCTACAGAAACTGCTCCTGGAGTAGCAGCCACTGATTTTACTCAAGGTATGGATTGATTTATTAAAGAATTGATTTGAATTAATTAGTTTAGTCCTTTAAGTGTTGTTACACCCTCATTGCTTATTTTCTAGTGGCTAATTCATAATTGTTAGGAGTTGAAATTGAGGATCACCTATTCATAGTATTGTGAAGGATTTCAGTTAAATGGAAGGAAACTAAAATTTGATTTATATTTTCCAATGTTATAAGTACCAAGTCTAATTAAACTTCAGTGTAGTTTTATATTCCATTGATATTCTTGAATTGGGCTCCAGAAGATTCTTAGGAATAGGTTATAATTATACCAGGTGGAAGCTGGGGCATTGCTGAAGAGGTGGGGGATGAGCAGAAATTATTTTTTAGTTGTCCGATATTTCTTGTAATGCCTATAATAACAACATTTTGCTCATTCTTTGATTCTTATTAAGATAAATACTTGATCATTAGGTTGATCTTTTTGTTTTATAACATTGCATCTACCCAAGCGTTTCATTAGGGACATTTATTTATTTATTGGCCATGTCTGATTATAATTATTTCATAAGTTTTTTTCTAGTAGACCGTGAGCTGAAATCAGCTATTGTATTTTCTCCGAAAGTAATAGACTTTTGCACTGTATTTGGTGGTCATCACGGAGTAGTGGGGGTTTAATTTAAATCCATTTCCCATGAACATGGTTTTGGGGGTTTCTGGGATGTCTGATATAAGTTATACACTCAGTTCTTGACTTACGATTTGGACTTAGGACGAACAAAAGAAAAATAAAAATTTTGTTTTTTTGTTTTTTTTATCATTAATTGTTTGCTCCTGGCTTAAAACAAGATGTTACAATCGATTTTGTCTGAAATCCGGATGATGCCATTGATTTTCTCAGCTGATTTCCAGTCAAGTACTCATTGAATGCGATTGAGGGTGGGCTTTAATTTGATATCAGTAACAAAGAAAATGAAAATATCTGATAACAAATGTTAGATCCAAATAAAATATATTCCGTAACAATTTATTTATACATTTAGCAAACAAGCAAAATAATCGTATGGTAATGCTTAGGTGTTATATTTTTTGTCCGATTTTTGACCGAGGTTGATGAACAGAACTTTGTCATAACTGAGACCTGACTGTATATAAATTTTTCCCTATTACATTTGGGTATTTCTGGGCTAAATACTTTAGAAGTGGGGATAACTTTCAATCAAAATTATTTATTATCTTAATTTTTTTTTTTTTCGGTTTTGCGCACCTCTTCAGCCCTTTAGTTGGAGGGTTGAAAATTTGTACGTGAATTGAGTTGGTGTTATAGAAGTGCTTTTTGGGGGTCTCGACTTTTTTCTCTGCCACTTTGATATTTTCAATTTAGCAGTTTTGTGTGATGGAGCTCTGCTGCTCACTTTTGTTTTCTCTTTTTGTCAGCACCTGAAGGTTAATTATAATTTCATGCCCATACCCATTCTCAAAGCTAATTATACTGTTCAACAAACAAACCTGATTTAAGTTAAATATAAATCTTATTAGGCTATCATCTGAAATACCTGAAATGGTTAACCCTCTTTTATTTGGTAACATGACTCAACTCTTTGTTCTTTGATTGTGTAAAATAATGAATTACTCATGTGCGAATGAATTTTATGTAGCTTAATACTTATATTTCTCATTGGACTACTAAAAATGTGCTACGGGTTTACTGAAACTCCTACAGGATCATAATACTTACCCTTATTTTAGTATATAACATTTATCAGTTGACATCCTTATGGTGGTATAGAAGGATCAATCTAATTAGGGATTGATAAATTATTTGCCACTTCTATAAATTTGTTTTATTGAAAACTAGTTTCGAATGTTATACATTCATTCTCAGTTCTAAAAACACACAAAAAATTCAAAAATTAGCAATTCAAAATATAGTTGGCATTATTATACATATTAAATTTAATTTAATATGTATATTAATACCAACTATATTTTGAATTGCTTATTTTTGAATTTTTTGTGTGTTTTTAGAACTGAGGATGAATGTATAACATTCAAAACTAGTTTTCAATAAAACAAATTTATAGAAGTGGCAAATAATTTATCAATCCCTAATTATAACATTTATGTTATTTTCCTGTGGCAAGTATTGTGTTGAATGATTACTGTTTTGTGCTATCAACGACTGAGAAAATTGAGGGCTAGCTTTTTTGGGTTGATAATGAATTGAGTTTGATTTTGTAGCATTGAAGAAGTTTATAAGTTGTGGTAGAAGTTTAGATATAGCCAGTTGTAAGAATTCATGAGGTAGAGGTAAAACCACCCATTGGTACATTTAAATCACCACTCATACATTTATGAGGTGGGGAAAGTGTTGAGTAATGTGCTAAGTGTAAGTAAAGTGCTAAGTCACACTTATCATATTGGTGTATTCCCCAGCAATGAAGGATATATATTTTATGCTTCACCAAAAATGGATTCTCCCATTGGAGACAAAAAGTGAATCAAAATTTGCGTTTCACAATTTCTAACAGGGCTGTGAAACTGTTGAGCATGTGGCCACTGCCTGCACTGCATTCGAGGAGTTTAGGGACATGATGATGAGAACAATGGGAATTTATGGCCTCACTGAAGAGAAGTTTTCTCTGTTAGTGAGTGAGGAGAACTTCCCACAGTTCAAGATGTTCATTTATAGCTGGAAGACGGTGGTGGGTCATCTGCCAACTATAATCTTGGAGCCTGAAAGAGAAGAAGGGGACCTGTGCCGATAAGACCACCAAAAGATTTAAGCCACTCAGTACCGGACAGTTGAAAATAAGAATAGAAATTGAGAAGAAATCAAGTCAACTGAAAATTTAGAAGAGCAAGATGTGCGCAATTATATACTGTTTTACTTGCAGTTGTTTATTGTCTATTTTCTTTAATACCTAAATGGAATGAAGACCCTGTTGGCTACAACTATTCTACTGATGATTTCTTTATCATCTTCCATTTCTTCATATTTCTCTTTGATATACTTCAACTGGATACACTTGGTAGTTTCTCAATGGATACACTAGGTGTTGGATTAGTTTCTTCCTTAAGGTATAAATATTTATCTGTATTCTGGTTATTCTTTTCGCAACTGTCCAAGAGAAAATTAAAAAAAAAAAATAAGTTTTAAAGAAACGTAACTAAGTAGCGATAAGAAACTGATGAATTCATTAGGCACATTGAAGATCTTGAGACTGAAGGACATTACAATTTGTCTACACTTTCCTAGATTACTGGGATGCCTTGGGGAGGTATTCCTGATCCTTCAGGTGTAAATAGGGAACTCATAAAAATTGAGATATTATTACCTAATATTTTTTTGTATTTCATTTATTATTATTAAAGTAAAATTCATTGAAGTGAAGTTAAACTCTCATTATCCCGATTGGAATCCTGTTCGGGTCTCCAGGTTAGGACTGTTTCAGGGGATTCATGGCCTAAGTTGAAAGTAAGAAACTTAAGAGTCCGACTTAGGGATTTAGATTTTGTCAGAATTAATTGGAGGTAGGTTTGTGGGCAGGGTCTGTTGGTGCTATCGTTAATCGAACCTCTGGGTTTGCTATTATTATTATCCTCATAATTACAACCTTTCAGTTATAGAACTTTAGAAAATGGGATAAGGTCCATTGGCTTTTTGATTGATATATTAACTGATAGCTTGATGCACAGCTTTTTAATTTGTATGCTTATTTCATGTAATTAAAATTCCTTAATGTTTGTTCTGCATGCTAAAACTGTTTTGTTTATAATCCTATTGCTTAGCTTGTGATGTTATCTCATCACAATAATTCATCTTATTAATAATTCTTCTTATTCTTAATTTAGCTAGTCTATATGTGCAATCATGACCCTATTTATAGATTCATGACACATTATAAATATGTATTGTACCATTTGGTTATTACAAAATAAATTAAAAAAAAAATTGCGCTTAAGTTGACTAAAATAAGTTTAGGGTATAATTTAGCATTAAATTTAACACAATAAGCCCCAGGCTGTTTGCCCCAAAACCCATGTGCGTGCATAGCTGGTATCTTATCTTTTAAGGTTTTTGATGTTGATACTACGCTTGATATTTTAATGGAACTCTCTGGTCATATATACATTTTAGAATTTTTTATATATGATGCGAAAGAGTTAAAACTAAAAGACACTTTGTTACAGCTTATGCTGTATTTTTATTTGTTATACTTTCACAACTATATTACAGCAAGAAAAATATGAATTCATGTATTACCAGCTTACAATACTACTGATACTGTCACATAAATAGTGGTTTATCAGCATGATTAAAGATAGAACTTGACTAGAACTTAAAAACTTATCTTACTGATATTTCAAACTGAAATATTACCATTAATGACTAATTAATTCTTGTAACCAACAATAAACTTTCACATGCATCATTTAAATGAAGGATTGTAATTATGGTTGTAGTTCAAACAATTCAACTGGTAATATTGTTCAAATTTTTAGGAGAAAAAGAACTTGCTGATTTTCTCGTGGAGGAAATATCAGCTGAAAGAAAATTACAGAAAAGTAAGAAATTACCTTCTGAAATTGATGGATTTAAAATTGTAATGGATGGATCTGAAATCAGCCTTATTAAGAAAAATGGTGATGAAATGTGAGTGTAATCAATCCTTCATATATTTTGAATTTATATAAGTGCTGTTTTTTAATGGATATGTAATACATTATTAATTAAAAACATGGAAAGAATTGAAATAAGATGATGAAAGTCCAATCTTCTCTCCATCTAACTAGGGATGTGAATATCGAAAAAATCGATGTGTATCATTTCAATAGTTTTTTTAATATATCGAAATAGTATTTTGGGCCTCAATGTTTTTTGATCTTTTAAAGGCGGTTTAGGGATTTAAACATTCTCTCTCTCTCTCTCTCTCTCTCTCTCTCTCTCTCTCTATATATATATATATATATATATATATATATATATATATATATATATATATATATATATATATATATATATTTATTTTTTTTGTATCGATAGTTTTTCAACTTGTAATAGCAGTTTGATATATCAACAAACCTATTGTTATTTTAACCTTTAAAAAAAGGAAAAAGAAATGCAGGGATGTTTTTACAATTTGCTGGATAGGACAAAATCTAAAATTTCCCTACTTCAATAAATATTTTAATTTTCCCAACTAAAATATTGTTTGACTTTATTCACAGCAGACTTTAAATATTAAGAAAAAGGTTATTTCCTATCCTCCTTCTGATTTGTTTAGGTTCTTTTTTTAGTCGTATTTTCCCTGAAAAAATAGACTATTGCAGTGGGTCGAAGGTCGGTGGTGAGTGGCGGGACTGCATTTTTTATCCGTTTCATAACCCCTAGAGCACGATAATGGAAGATTTGGAGATGTCTGATAAATATATATCCCCTCCCTCCCCCGCTACATTTGAGCACCTCCAGCAACTCCCTTTGGGTCAAATGAGCTGAAGTTCGGTATGTAGGGCTTTCTTCAAGGCAGAATTAAAGAATAGTAAAGTCCAGTCAAAATTTCGGTGTGCTTACCTGAAATTTCGGCGTTTTTAAGTTTTGCGCATCGCTACAGCTCCATCATATTAGTTTATAGGGCTGAAAATTTGTATGTGAATTGAGTTGTTGTTGGGGAAGGACTTTCTGTATCAAGGTCAACGGAGAGGCAGAACCATATAATAAAAGTACGTGTAAATTTTGGTATGTGAGGGAACTGTCTTTTGTGGGTCTCAATTTTTTTCTTATTCCCCTCGTTTTTATATTTTTTTTTTTTAACGTGAAAATACGACTTTAGTGACAGAGTTCTACTGCTCACGGATTTTTTTTATAAACGAATTGATGATATTTTGAAATATTGATATTTCTCTGCCGATATCATTAAGATATTGATGTTTTAATATCGATATTGCTCTGCCTATGTGATTATGATATTGTTTTTATTTTGTTCATTTAGAGCAGGATTAAATAATAAAAAGCAGGTTATCTCTTAAATTCCTTCCGATTCGTTGAGTTTTTTTTATATATAGATTTGATAAAATAATTAATGATGGTTTGAAATATCAATATATCTGTGCTAATATAATTAAGATATTGTTTTTATTCATTTCCTGCAGGATTTAAATATAAAGATACAGGATATCTCCTGATCTTCCTCCAATTTGTTTACTTATTTTTTTTAATTTTATAAAAATACTAACAATATTTTAAATATCAATATTTGTATGCTGATATTATGAAGATATCGATATTGTTAACCAATATCTTGATATTAAAAATTTGTTAACCAAAATATTGATATTTTGCTTTAAACATCTCGTCCCTATAATGCAGCTATGGTAGACAGTAACCTGAACACACCACACCAAAAGGTTTTATGGTTCTTTGTTTGTCAAACCTGCCGTCCTTGCAGAATTTTATTTATTTTATATTTGTTCTTTTTTTTTTATCGATATATCCATATTTTTTCATCATCCCTACCTCTAACAGTTGGCACCCCAGAACTCAATACAGTCAATTCTCGAGTTACGACAGAGGTCTGTTCATCGACCTCGGTCGTAAGTCATACAAAAATATATCACATAAATTATTTATGTAAAAATGTTTTATTTGCTTGCTAAATGCATAGGGAAATAGTTACACAATATATTATTAGGGATTGATAAATTATTTGCCACTTCTATAAATTTGTTTTATTGAAAACTAGTTTCGAATGTTATACATTCATCCTCAGTTCTAAAAACACAAAAAATATTACGACGTAATATAAAACCATGTCAGGCCGACTGCGCCTGCTGTACAAGAACGGACGGTCTGCACCGCCGCTTATGCTAGGCGCCTCAGTGAGCTACCGCACCAAACGCCCCTTAGGGCCCTCCTCACCAAGTGATCAAGTTGGTTAGGGGAATGTTCAGGAGCGCTACCTAGGCGCCTAGTTATGTACACGACATCGGCCAGGACTTATGCCTCCCGGTTAACCCGAGGGGAATTTCCCTGGGCTAGGACCGAGTCTCAACAGATCGCAGCTTGGCAACTGCTCTCCCGAGTACAGCACCCTGCCCGATTCAGAAGTCATCTACAGACGGTTCAAGGTCCTGAGATCGAACTCCCCCCGTGAAGGGGGCTGAACCATGTTATGCGGGGCGGCAAGTCACGCCCGTTCGGAGTATACCGGGCAAGCGTGAACGCAAGTTGCTACCCCGCAAGAGGGCTCGGGCGATGACCGGCATTAGTCCGGCCACATTGCGTCCGGAGTCCAGAGTCACATTGCGCTGAACCTCTCGACTCACGGGACCCATCGTTATATCATTGCGTATTGTCGGGATTCGGTCTTCAGGCGTTCAGGCCTAATCCCTCGGATGGTAGCGTCGCACCAGCGGCGTGCCAACCGAGTGCGTGTACCAATTGTCGGAACCTGCTGTTCCTCTCGTTTTAAGCAGGATTAGTGTAGCAATGACACCCCATCAGTAGGGTAAAACTAACCTGTCTCACGACGGTCTAAACCCAGCTCATGTTCCCTATTAGCGGGTGAACAATCCGACGCTTGGCGAATTCTGCTTCGCAATGATAGGAAGAGCCAACATCGAAGGATCAATTTTTTGTGTGTTTTTAGAACTGAGGATGAATGTATAACATTCAAAACTAGTTTTCAATAAAACAAATTTATAGAAGTGGCAAATAATTTATCAATCCCTAATTAGATTGATCCTTCTATACCATCATGCGGATGTCTACTTACAATATGTTATATTTGGATACAACATTTACTTTAGGATATTTTCTTCTTTGTTACTTATATTTTCTTGACAACCACCTTCAAATGCATACAATGGGGCAACTGACTAGACATTAGCTGAGAAAATCGATGGCATCATCCGGATGTCACTGATTGTATCATCTTTTTATGCTAGAGAGAACAATGATGACAAAAACATATAAATATTTTTATTTTTTAAATTTTATTTGTTTGTCATAAGTCCGAATGGTAATAAATTTAGAACTGACTGTATTCCACTTAGTGGTCATATACTGTGATTGTTATGATTATTTTAATTTTTAATCGGGTTTCTGTGTGTTTCCCCAGATTTTTTTCAGGAAATTCTTCTGCTTCTTTTCTTACCCTGTTGATATGCAACAAACCAAAAGTATAATAATAAACAATCAACAATAAACAGCTGCAAACAAACCACAAAGACTGTATTGATAAAAAACACCATTTACAGTCCCACTGTCCATTTTCTAATTATTTTTTCAATTTTCGCCACTGTTTCACAAACACTGTTTTGCCGTGCACTTAACTTACTCTGATTCAGTTGACATCCGCATGATGGTATAGAAGGATCAATCTAATTAGGAATTGATAAATTATTTGCCACTTCTTTAAATTTGTTTTTTTGAAAACTAATTAAAACAATGTTAGTTCAATGTGAGAAGAAACCAATATTAACTTTTCTGTTTGATATAATCCATTTAAACCTTGAACTGAGGATGAATGTATAACATTCGAAACTAGTTTTAAAAAAAAACAAATTTATAGAAGTGGCAAATAATTTATCAATCCCTAAGTACTCTGATTCAGGCTGAATTCGTGCTGAATGCACACTGAACTCACACTGACTCAATCATCGGTTTTTATCTCTTTAAGTATGGTTATAGAACCTTCTTGAACCTATGAGCGGGAATGTTCTCTAATAATCAATCTTGAACTTTCTTGAAAAATTGACTCTGGCCAACTGTACATCGTGTTCTCGATAATTCTATATAACCACATCACAATATCTTATTTACGAAATATGCAGATGTTAATAAATTTTTAAATTTAAAAATAATATTTTAATGATTTAAATTTGTCTTCTAGAATTGAAGTAAACTTTAATGTGAATCATACTGTCGATACTGACCCAGTTGAACCTGAAATTGAGCCTACCATGGACAAACCTGAACTTGGCGAGATGAAATCTAGGCCTACTTTTGAAGTTGAAATCAAGAGAGGAGAACAGACACTTGGCTTTACTTGTTCAACTGTGTCTCCTTCTCACCAACAAGGAGGCCAGCAAGAAGAAAGTTACAGTAAGTAATTTGGTATTGTGATTAAAAACTTCCGGCGTGTATAGAGCACTGAAGATCAATCAAAATGTTTTATTTGGTTTATCCGTTTAATCAGAATCTTAAGATTTGGACTGAGACCTTTTTTACTTATTTTTGGTATTCAGTTTTATTCTTTAATTTATCTCTTTGTATTACATGAATTGTAAATTTTACATTGATAAAACATGAATAAATGTGATTTAATTTTATTAATTAAAACATGTTTCTTCAACAATACTTCCAACGAACAAGTTTTTTTATTTCCCTTATCACACAAGTTCATAGGTTGAAACAAATTTTTTATCATATTGCCAGTTATAAAAATTTGGCTTTTTAGGAGGTAATTCAGTCTTGAAAAGAGATCATCATTCGCTGATTTGTTGGTGGGTGCCAGTTGAGTACTGGAAGTTATGCATGGTCAATCTTATAGAAGATAATCATTAATTATGAAGGACAGTCAGGTTGACCCATGCAGACACTTCAATATTAAATGTCTGCTCTGATTACTAAATGAAGGTGACTTCACACTATCGGTTTTGCTCGCGTTCCAAGAGACCTATTGAGGACAGAAAAATAACTGTTGTGTTCAAAACTGCCCGTGCAAGGCATCATCGTTCTGACACCACAGTTTTTTCTCTGCTGTTTTGAACATTACTGAACCAATTATGTTCTCACTAAACCAAATCCATAAAGTATGAATTAATACATACAGCTTAAAATAAATAAAAATTTTTTTAGAAATTTTCCCTGAAGATTGTTTGCCAACTTCAAACAATAATTATTATTAGTTATTATTTCTTTTCCCAACATATGAACATTGGTCGGGGTGGAAAATTAAATGAGTAATAATTAGATTTTAAATTAATTGTTTCTGTTTATTCTATATAAATCTTATTTTTATATTAAATAAATATATTTATAACTGTTGTATAATATAATTAAAAAAATCAACCAAATAAATAAATGAATAAAATCAATTGTAAATGATGGATGGAAGGTTTTGATGAATGAAAATAACCGATAATGGAATGGAAAAATGGCTGTCGTGCCAAAGCGACAATTTTTTCCTCACTATTTTTCATTGTTCAAACTGACGGTTCGGAAACCGATAGTGTAAGGCCACCTTAACAATCTACTAATTAATATCATCTCCACCAAAATTGTAATTTTTATGTAATTCAAAGATTCAAGAATAACTAACCTTATTCAATAAAATACTTTTCAGATTCCTATAGTTCGTCTTTAGGTACCTATTTTGTTAATTTATCGATCGATGGCTAATCATATGATCATTTTATTCATGATCATATTTCGTATAATTACATATCTTCATAAACTAATAAGTTCTGAATTACTGAGTATTCTTTGCCATATTGAGTTAATAGCTTGGTTTAATTATTTAGAGTTTATAATTTAACCTATCATGAATAAACATATAAACAATTTTTTTGCTTTCTTTTAACTAATCTTCTACAAAAAATATTGAATAAGAAGTTGTTTGTCTTCTGTATTTGGAAAATTATCTGGATTTATTTAATAGTTAAAAATTAATTATAGAAATAACAATTTATTGTAATAGATTTTTTTTTTTAACTTAAATTACAAATTTATAATGATTTCATTTGAAAATATTAAAGCAGTTTTTGTTTTGTAGATGATCTATTTCTTATTGATGAAGTTGTGATGTACCAGGGAGAATGGAAAGATTCAAATTACTCAGTTTCTGGAGAAGTTCTTGATGGAGTAAGTTTTTATATGCTATAACTTTTTTTTTTTTTTAACAGTAGACTGGGACAGATTCTGATAAACCTTTGAAAACAAAACTCCATCTAGAACTAATCATCAAATAGATTATGTGATCGAATATCTAACTGAAGTAACAGAGACTAGCATGACTTAGAACACCTCACAAAATAAAATTATGTTTTTATGATCTGCTACCTTGCCATAATTTATTTAGCAGTGGAATGCTGTGTAAGAGCGACATGGCTTAGGCATGTATGTACATGCATTTGATATCCATTGGATTAAACTAAGTATACTAAACATAAAGCAGAACTTGAAAAACTAAATACTGAACAGTAAAGATTATTCATTTGCCTGATAAATGCAATTTTCTAAAAGCGTATGTTTTGCCTTTACGAAGATCTAAAACTTTAGTTGGTTTCACTAAATGTAAAGTGCTGTCTTAGTTTTGAAATGTATGATTATATATATAAAATTTCTATCACCGATTGACTTACAGAATGAACCTTTTAGCACAAACTCTTTGATTCACCACAAACCCATCATCCCTCCATGACGACTTTTGAGTCGGTAGCCAAGAGAATTACTAACTTAACCTATCTGGATATGAGCGTTCAAATTTGCTTTTTGAAAATACTTTGCAGCAGATTACTTTTTTTGTTAAAATTTGTTTTTTGTAATAAATAATAATATGATATACTCCACATTAATTTTTTTTGGAATTAAATTACTTTTGATCACTAATAGGTTAAAAAATGTTGATCAGCATGCTAAAGCTGTAAATTTGTATTATCAACATATAAATGTTAAGTAGTAATGCACTGGAAATTTGTAGCATAAACGTAATACATTTATGACATTTCTTCTTTCCTCATTGTTTAGGTTGCTATTTTATATTTACACTAATTAGCATTTTTTTAGAATTAATCATTATTATTTAATAATTAATTACAATCAAAAAGGCTGTAATTTTCTAATTTTAAATAGATTGAAAAAATTGTTTATTAGATGGTTTAAAAAATTCATTCCGACTTGGAATTGGAAATTGAATATGCTTGTATTTGTTGTATAAATCTGTAGTTCTATTCCAAATTTGATGAACTTTTGCATGCTTGATCTTTGTAAAATTAATGTTCAAAATTTTTATTAAATAACTATCCAAATCTGATTTTGCTGATAAACTATTCTTATCTTTTTTTTTAACCCATTAAAGTAGAAATGAGAAGGTAATTTTCTGAATTTTCGTTACATTTTCTTTTATATGTATGTTGATTTGAATTTTAAAACCGAAGCTCCAGGCTGCTTTAAATTCCCATATTTTTACTTTGGTAGATAGTTAATATTATTGATTCCAACATGACAAACTTCCAAATGACAAACTCAGAAAAATTTATTTTACTTTATCTTAACATGTTGACTGTGACAGTGAAAAAAGTGGTTTAAGTTTATCGGTTCCCAGAACCGCTCTTGATGCGCATCGTTTGAACACTATTAATAAAGAAACATCGACTGCATAGGAGTAAAATTTTTTAAAAAATCTCAGCACGTAATATAAAATATATTTTTTTGTCCTTCGGGACTGGTGCCACAGTCAACATATTAACATTAGGATTTATTGATTATTTTTATTTTCTCTGATATTTTTTTTCAGACTCTGTATGACTTGTTCATGAACCTCCTAGAAGATAAAGGAATCAGCAATGAGTTTGTTGACAAATTGATTGATTTCTCCACATCTTATGAGCATGATAGCTATATCCGAATGCTTGAAGATATTCAGAGGTTTGTCACACCGAAGTAGATTTACAAAATTTGTTAATTACACTTACTTTCTTTAGATGAGTCATCTATCTTAAGATTAGTTAAAAAATTTAGAATGTATATTTTATAATATGTGATTTCCATGGATGTCAAAAGACATAAATGGGAAATTGTTAGTATTGTAACATTTCATTTCCTTTGAATTATATACAGACAATTTTGTTTTTGTATGTTTCCTTGATATGTACCGTTTAATTGTGATTTGTTTTATTTTATATTAAATATTTTGCCAATATGTTTTCTTCATTTATTTTTATCCTCTGTACAAGCAGCACTTGTGTATGATAGATACAAAATAGTAATAATAGGAGTAGGAGTATGATATCCTCAAGCTTCCTATGCTAAAAGATTCTGGTTTGAATCTTGTCTTGATTAAATTTACTCTTTATAGAAAGCTGATCGGATTTGCCTGGGTGAAGGCTGAGGGTTCACAGTGAGTGCTTGGTAGTAGTCGAAAAAGATAAAATAAATCAGGTGGTTGGAACACTGCTGAACACACCATCTCTCTAGAATATCTTTAATCCATTCAATATGGCTGCCATATTGCTGGACTTACTGTGCAATAAATGAAAAACTTTGGCTGTCACTGTTACTGCCGTTAAACATAAACTACTTTCTTTTATTATCAAATGTAAGTTAAACAATTCCCTTAATGTTTTTTTACTAAAAATGTAGTTCACCACCTATACTTTGAAGGCATATAACTACAAAAAGGTGAAAGGTATCCCAAAACTATCACCTACTCCTGGTTTTCCAGAGGCACCGAAGTGGCGAGAAAGGCTTTTCTGAACAACTGAGAGCTCAAGAGGCAGTCTAGATACTGAAGGGAGAGATCACAGTGGTACCTTCTCAGCCATTTAGAGGGGTAGGGAGAGCACAATAATACTCGTTCAGTCACAGAAGGGACTCGATGAGTGCACCATTGCGCTTCAGTATGGAATCAGTTGTCATGAATCAGCACCTCATCAGTGTCTGACCTTATTTGGTCTTCTCTGGGTATCTCTTGTAGGAATGATATATTTTATCAATAATTTTAAGTTTTCTAATTTATTTATAAAATAAAACCATGAGATAAAGTTCCAGTTGCGTATATTTCCTCCAATTTCAAGTATGCCAGCCTATTCTTACACCATGAAGGAGTAGATCCAGATGTACAAGATCAAGGAACTTACCATCGGACATTCCATTTTTTAAAACAATATAACTGAACTCAGAATTTTCTCTGAGTATGAAGGAAGCAGGGTAAAGGAATTTAGAATTGAAAGTTTCTGTTCAAATTATAAAATTATATTCGAAATAATATAATAAAAAAAAATCACTAAAAATTCTATATTGCACAAACAAATTAATAAAATGACGCATGTTCTCCGCAAAAGGTTTTTATGGCTTTTTTCTAGGACAGGGAACAGAATTCCACTTCTGCATGTCGAAAAAGTGCAAAGTAGTGGTGAGACCAAGAAGTTAAAATACAAATTTAAGATTAAATGCCTTGAAAAAGATATGACAATGGAATACATTGAGGTCTTCAGTCATGGATATAGCTATTAAAAAGATCGGTATCAAGGGCTAAGGATATGGTATTAGTGGAGTCTGTCTATCTTAAGTTTGCCAATGAGGTAGAGCGGGCAGAGATTACTCTTCACAAGGAGTAAGGAAGATTATAATAATAAAAAGAAGAGAATCCGTGTTCCACTATGAGATATTTTAAATTTATTTAAGGCACTGGAATGGAGAGAGGGTGCGCGAGAACCCTTCCCCTATTGGCAAACTCAACTTAGACGGACTCTACCTGCTATTTCTTAGGCACTTTACGTGATTGTTGTGGGCCTGATTTGTAATATTAGTCATTATATTTGGTAAGTAAACTCAATTTAAGAAAAAAGTAGCTGTAGTAATAAACTCTAAATAAACTTGAAATAATCTCAGTGCTGCGCTGTTGTATTAATAATAATATTCTCTGTTAATTTAATTTATTTTTAAAAATAGTAATATAACAATATAAAATTGATCACATTCATACTTAATCAAGCATATGTTCTTTTTATACTGTGCTTCGCATGAGTAGACCCTTACCTATTGTGGTAAGGGTCTACTCATGCGAAGCACAGTATAAAAAGAACATATGCTTGATTAAGTATGAATGTGATCAATTTTATATTGTTATATTACTATTTTTAAAAATAAATTAAATTAACAGAGAATATTATTATTAATACAACAGCTCATTCATCCCTATTTAGCACTGCTGCTTTCCAATTGCGGATCCCAAACATGGACTGAACATCCTCAGTCACACTGTAAAGGAGGTTACAACATCAACAGCTCCATTAATTCAGAATTATTCTTCTGCTGTCAGAGTCCATTTGAACAGATTACCTCCAAGATTCTGCTCTTGCTCTACCACTCAAATCTTATCCAAGTCAGGCATTTAGGAATATTTTATCCATTTTAAGTGTTCAATGAATTTTAAACATTTATCTACATTTTTAAAAAACAGTTGTCCTAATGACCTAATGGCACTGCATAACATAAAAGTTTTTTGGAGATGAAATAAGATATGACTGCAACAAGATATTGCAATTTTGAAGTTAATTTTCGAAAAATTAGCAGTTTAAGAAATATTATGATTTTGTTATTTAATTACCTAACCACCTACTTAACTTGTGATTTCTTAGCATAGTGTGTAATATAGATTTTTAATGTTATACTGTCTTTAGTTAATTATTTGTTCAAGATAATGAAAATTCACACTGAGTTAACCTATAGTTTCAGTTCATTTGTTTGTGTTTTGTAGCATAAAACTGCTTTAATCATCAACGCCATTTACTAATATATATATATATATATATATATATATATATATATATATATATATATATATATATATATATATATATATGTATATTAGTCGTAAGTATATCCTTGCATCTTTCCTCTACCAAGTTATCCAATCCCACCGTCCATCCTATATTTTCGATCTCCTCCAATTCAAATCCTCTGTTCATTCTCGTCATACCCGTTCTCGGCCTTCAGATTTTTATAAAGCGGCCCACCGATCCGCAGCTTTCGACAGATCTTTTCTTGTCCGATCCTCATCCGTATGGAATTCCATTCCTCCTTCCATTCGTCGCTCCAATACTCTTATCACCTTCAAATCCCGCTTGTTCAATCACTTATTTTCTATCCAGTTTCAAAAAACATTGTAAATAGATTTTCTATTATGTCAATCAACATTTGTGAATATGTTCCTTCATTTATAATTTTGTCATATCTTATTAACATACGAATTTCGTGTGGTTTTTGTTTTAAGACATAATCAATTAGAGTATTAATACTTATTTCATATGCTAGTAGTTATTGCATTATGACTTGTTATAATTTTCATTTGTATTTATTTATTGACTATTCTTTATTTTTATTTTATTTTATTTTTAATTATCTGTTAACGCATATGTTCCTATATCAACTACTCTAAGGCTCTGAAGCCCACCTATCATTGCCTGTAATTGTTATTCTAAAGGGACTTGTCCCAGAATAAATAAAGAGTTTATTATTATTATAATATATATATATATATATATTCACACACAATAAAATTTTATAATAAAAATATACACATATAATAATAATATATATATACCCATACCCATTTTATTTTATTTTTGGAGTTCTCGGTTTCGTGACCGGACGGCGTGATCAGGAAAGAAATATAGAGATGGCAACCAATGAAATACTGAGACCACCAGTATTAAATATACAGACGAATATTCCACCAATGGACCAGAGATTCTACCAGAGACCACCCTGGCGGCAGCGCATGCGAATGCATTGGAATGGCTAAAAATTAAAACAACGACGTCACAGGACCTGAGGAAGGCGGTATCGGACCTGGAGAGATTCACCGGAGGAACAGGTGAGTTGAACCATTTTTTAAAAGGAGGCGACCGCCTAATAACAAGGATAGAGGCAAAGGCATCGGAAAATCTGTTGGGCCGAGAAGATGCGGAGGCATTGAAGGCAGCCCTAATATGCAGAATAAAAAGAAGCATATTGGATCAGATTCAAGCAGGTGAGGAAACGCCATGGGTAGTAGTAAAAGAGAGACTAATGAAGGCGTTCGGAGGAGGCCGATGGACCCCGGAAGAAGACATATTCCAGATGTTCCGTGAAGTCAGGCAGCCACGACAGTCGAGCGGGCAATACGCAGGGACGCTTCTAGCTCGGTATAATAGAATCAGGGAGAAAATGAGGGAGACGTGGAGTGTGGAAGAAGTAGAAGCCAGGACGGTCTTCCTGTCGACAATACTCAAGGTACAACTGGCCAAGGAAATAAGAAAGAAGGCCTGCCTAGAGATCGGACCTTCGTTGAATGCGCACAGGAAATGGTGGATGTGAGCGCGAGAGATGAGGAAGCCCGGATAGTCGAAGAGACCGGGTGGACTAGAATGATATATAGAGGCCCCAGAACTACACAGACTACCTGGAAAAAGAGAGAGTTCGGAGATAGTAGAAGAGAGAGGGGCTCACTGGGAGAGAGAAGACCACCAGGGCTATTAAGGCCAAGGAACAGCGGCAGGAAGGAAGACCGTAAGTAAGTGTCACGGTTGCGGGAGAACTGGACATTTGGTAGCCCAATGCCCACGCACCAGATGTTTTGAGTGCGGGACGGAAGGGCACATCGCCAGGCAGTGCCCCTACATCTACAGAAGGAGGGAGATAGCACAGCCGGAACCAATGGAGGTAAACGCCCAAAGGGTTCGGAGAAGGAACGACTCACGGAGACCGAGCGGATCATCAGCGGAGTCAACGGAAACATCCGGGAATTCAGAATCAGAAGTAGATGAAGATTGAAGAGGAAGTAGATGACCCGGTCAATGAAAGCGGACAGAGGAGCGGAAGGAGCAGTTGGAGGCGAGTATCGGGAGGAAAGAAGCACCGAAAGTCTGAGGAGAGTGGCGGCATAAAAGCGACCGCAGGTTAGTAAGTTATAACGTGAGAGGGAAACACAGCGGTCTGCCTATAATTAAAGCGGAAGGCGGAGTGAGATGTCTGGCTTTCACCGGGAGTTCCAACACCATCATGTGTCGAGAAGCGCTAGAAAAGCTGAGTGCTGGAGAAAGGACACTCCAGATCCAGGTATGTTACTGTAAATTAATCACCCTGGGTGACCAATGTGAAGTAGAGGGGGAGGCAGAGATAAGGCTAGATAGATGGGGAGCTAGGGGGTCTAATTTAAAAGTACATATCGTGGGGGTATGCCCCGGGATTACCAGGTTATTATAGGGTGCGATCTGCTAGGAAAAGTAGGCGAGAGGATTAGGTATAGCAGTGGGAAGTGGGACATTAGGATAGGGGGAGAGAAGTTCAAATGTAAAACTCTCGTAAGGGACCAGAAAGCGCGATCAATAGAACGGAAGACTGGAGACAGACGTTAAAAACGGAATACGGGGATGTCTTCTTCAAAGAAGGCGACGTACTGGGAGCGACGGGAAAGACAGTATATGAAATTCCGCTAAAACAAGAGAGAGTGACTTACGTCAAGGAGCGGAGACACCCGCAAGCGTTACGCCAACACATCCGGGAAGAGATAGAGAACCTAAAGAAACAGGAGATAAGGTGGGCAGTGAGGAAAAAGAGCGCGTCGGGCGAGGAAAATACAGGGTAGTAATAGATTATCGGAAACTGAATGAGAAATATCCGATTCCCCGATTCGAAGACACTTTAGACAGGTTTAGTGCGGCAACGATATTTAGCACATAGGACTTAAAGGCAGGGTATCATCAAATAAAAATGCATTCGAAAGATCAACCCAAGACGGCATTCACGTTTGAAAGAGGGCACTACGAGTTCACGAAGATCCCGTTTGGATTAAAAAACGCTCCCATTACGTTCCAGCGCCTCATGGACGAGTTCTTAAGGGGTTAGATGAATCAGTGTGCCAGATCTATATGGATGACCTATTAGTTTTTAATAAAACCGAAAGTGAGCACGTGAAACATTTAAAGAGCGTACTTCACAGGATGCGACAATTCGGACTAAAACTATCCAAGGACAAGTCACTATTGGGCCAGGAACAAATAAATTTTCTAGGGCACACCATTTCGAAAGAAGGAGTTAGACCTGATGCAAACAAAGTTGAGGCCATACGGAAGATAGCGGTACCCAGAGGTGAAAAGGCATTAGGAGGTTATTGGGGACGCTGAATTATTACAGGCGGTTCGTGCCGGAAATGGCAGAGTATTTAGTACCCCTCAATAATCTACTAAAGAAAGGGCGGAAAATAATAGTTACTGCAGTAGTAGAAGATAAAATCCGGAAATGCATGGAGAAGTTACAGACGGAGCCAGTACTCGCGTTCCCGGATTTCGAAAAACTGTTCACAATCACGACGGAAGCGAGCGAGTACGCGCTGGGGGCGGTGTTATCTCAAGACGGAGATGGGGAGGAACGTCCCTTAGCATACGTCAGCAGGCGTCTTAAGGAGACAGAAACCAGGTACAGCGCCCTCGAAAGAGAACTGTTGGGGATTGTGTGGGCCATTGACCACTTCAGACTCTACGTGCTCGGGAGAAAATTCCGAGTACATACGGATCATACCCCTCCAATGGGTTGGGAAGTTAAAAGAATTCTCCGCGAAGGTTACTCGGTGGAAAGAATTCCTAAGCCAGTACAACATGGACATCGTATATAAGCCGGGCAAAGAGAACGTGGCAGCAGATTGGCTATCCCGCGCAATAACGGTAAACGCAATAGAGGAAGAGGAAGGAGAACCATCCAGAAACGTGAGGCAATTTCTGCGAGAGTGGACACCAGAAGGGGAGGGAGAACATGACACGACAGACGAAGGACAGGAACTTTCAGAAGATGAGAACCCGAATGACGAAAGACCGACTGATATGGAAGAATTAGAGGAGATCGTCAATGACAAGCATCGACAAATTATCTGGAAAACCAGGACCTCCGGGTTGATGAAAATTGAGTATACGCGGTACGGGAATACTCGGATCACGATCATCTGGCCGCAGCCGGGAGCTAGGGACGACCAAATCTGCAGAGCCCTAAAGAATCGGGGTGGATAGAACATTTGTCCGATATAAATTGATGGCCCAGACATTTAGAGATGCCGAGCAACAGAGATAGGTGACGCTCGCATACCATCAGGGCAAAACGAACCACCGCGGGGTGCACGAAACATTGCAAGCGTTACGAAGAAGGTACTTTTGGTGGGAAATGAAAAAAACGATCGACGAAACTATAAGGGGTTGTGAAGTCTGTCTTAGCACAAAATATGATAGACACCCACCGCCAATGCACCGCTGAGCTATCTCCAAATTGATACCTTCACGTGCAGGGGATATAAATGGGTCACCATGATTGATCTTTTTAGTAAAACAGCCATGGCATATCAGATTCGCGAACGATCGTCAGAAGCAGTGCTAGGGGTCCTAAATATGTGGTTCCAGTTCTATGGAGTTCTCGATCGAATCTCGTCCGATGGAGAAAGAGTTCGATAACGCCAGCATCAGAGCGGAGATGAAATTTCTGGACGTGGTGTGGCATCTCAACACCCCCGGTCATCCCAAGAGCAGGGGAAGTATTGAACGGTTGCATAGTACATTGAGTAACCACCTGAGGGTGTACCAAACGGATAAGGGGCTGGAACCAGACGCGGCGATGGCGAAGGCCATAGTGGCATAAAACCATTCTATTCACACAGCAACGGGTTTTTCGACATTCGAAATACTTTTTGGACTCCGCGGTCATCGGCGGGACTATCGGGGCAAGACAGCGGACGAGGAGGAGGTAGTCAATAATACTATTGAGAGGAAGAAATTGTGGATAAAAGTCCGGGAGAAGATAGAGAAAGAGGAAAGCAAAAGGGTCACTCGAGACTATCTCAACCTCAGGGATATGATGGGAGAGGTAAACATTGGGACGATAGTGTACAGGAAGTTAAGCACTAATCGAGGTAAAGAGTTACTGCGTTACGAGGGGCCATTCAGGGTGGTGGTAATTAGAGAGCACAACATTATCACCATTGAGAGTGTTAAGAAATCCACAAAACGTAGGACAGTTCATATCGAATAATTAAAGGTCCCGACGACAGCAACACCTTAGTAAGTTGGAGTACCCTCGTCTCAGCACACAAACAAACTTTGTACATAATGAAATTTTTATTTTGATATATTTTTTTTTTAATGTTGTTTTGTGATACCAAGTAAGCGAGAGTGCAGTGTGTTAAACGGCTACATAGTCACAAAGGTTTCGTTTATGTTTCTTTTTAGGTAGATAGCTATAAGAAGTTTTTTTTTTTTATGCGTTTTTAATGGTAAGATTTGAATTTGTTCAGTTTAGACTAGAAAAATTTGTGATCTAATTTTTTTTTTTAGATATATAAGATATATTTTATTAAATATATATATATATATATATATATATATATATATATATATATATATATATATATATATATATATATACATACATATATATACATACATATATATAAAATTGTTTTATTTTTATGTGAGAAGTTTACGAAGAATGTACGTAAACTGGCGGGGGGAGGGGGAGAGTTATGGTCTGGAGCATAGCATTATTATACTTAATACCCAAATCTCTTATGTAAACTATGATAAATGTATATAAGGAGGATTATTAAGAAGAATAAAGCAGTATTGATTTAATCTTTGTGCGTGTTCTTTCTCTAACCTTTAACTTTTTTTGATCAGTTTTAACTCGTGGCCACTTAACTTATATATATATATATATATATATATATATAAAAACACACACACACACACGATAAAATTTTATAATAAAAATATACACATATAATCTCTCTCTCTCTCTCTCTCTCTCTCTCTCTCTATATATATATATATATATATATATATATATATATATATATATATATATATATATATATGATATTGAACATATATATTGCTGATATTGAATATTGCTGCTGATATTGAACATCACAGCTTCAACCCAGAAAACTTCTTTTTCTCCCACGTGTCATATGACGAATTACTTTCCATTATTCTAAAATCCCACACCAATGATTATGGTCCTGACGATATCCCAGTAAAGCTAATAAAATCCTGCCTCCCAATCCTTATACCCCATCTCTATCATATTTACAACTTTTCTCTACAAAATTCCACATTCCCCTCTTCTTGGAAAATTGCTCTAGTCCGACCATTAAATAAAATTACAAATCCCGCCTCACCCCATGATTTCCGTCCTATTTCTCTCCTCTCTAACCTCTCAAAACCACTGGAGCGCCTTGTACAAATTCAACTTTCAAACTTCCTAGAAGAACGTTCCCTCATTAACCCTCTCCAATCTGGCTTTCGACCTTGTTACTCAACACAGTCCGCTCTCCTGAAAATAACTCACGACCTCCAAACCGCCATTGAACACCAAAACCTAACTATCCTCATCCTTTTAGATTTCTCCAAAGCTTTTGACACAGTTGACCATAACATCCTCCTTAACAAATTACAAAGTCTACCTTTATCCAACAGTGTTTTACGCTGGTTCCAATCCTTCCTCTCAGATCGGTCGCAGTATGTAGTCGTTCCAGGACAACCTCCATCCAAGACACGATCCCTCTCCTCTGGTGTCCCTCAGGGCTCCTCATTGTCTCCTACTCTGTTTGCTATTTATATTAATGACCTTCCCCTTCTTATCCGTCACTCCCAATACCATATCTATGCAGACGATTTCCAAATATACCTGTCCTTCCCGCCTTCCGAACTATTATTAGCCACCAAAAGACTTCAAGAGGACTTGAATCGAATAAGTCACTGGGCTGTTGCCAACAAGCTGAAGTTGAATACAGAGAAGACAAAGGCAATTGTTATAGGTTCTCATCACCTCCTTAAAACTGTTCCTCATATCCCAAACTTGTTCCTAAATAATAATCCCATTAAATTCTATCCAACCATAAAAAACCTTGGAATTACCTTTGACCAAACTCTTTCCTGGAAAAATCATGTTTCCGATATTTTCCGTCGTACCTTTTACACTTTAAAGCGACTAAATTACCTCCGTCACCTATTTCCACTTGAGACCCGTAGACTCCTAGTTACTTCCTTAATATTCCCCCACTTTGATTACTGTTGTGCGGTGTACGGAGGCGTCTCTGGGGACCTCGATGCAAAAATAAAACGTTTGATAAATTGCTTTGTACGATTCATCTTCGGGATCCCGAGGGACGCCTCTGTCTCCCGATATTACGAAGAGTTGAAGTGGCTTTATCCTTCCTACCGTCGTAAGTATATCCTTGCATCTTTCCTCTACCAAGTTATCCAATCCCACCGTCCATCCTATATTTTCTATCTCCTCCAATTCAAATCCTCTGTTCATTCTCGTCATACCCGTTCTCGGCCTTCAGATTTATATACAGCGGCCCACCGATCCGCAGCTTTCGACAGATCTTTTCTTGTCCGATCCTCATCCTTATGGAATTCCATTCCTCCTTCCATTCGTCGCTCCAATACTCTTACCACCTTCAAATCCCGCTTGTTCAATCACTTATTTTCTATCCAGTTTCAAAAAACATTGTAAATAGATTTTCTATTATGTCAATCAACATTTGTGAATATGTTCCTTCATTTATAATTTTGTCATATCTTATTAACATGCGAATTTCGTGTGGTTTTTGTTTTAATACATAATCAATTAGAGTATTAATACCTATTTCATATGCTAGTAGTTATTGCATTATGACTTGTTATAATTTTCATTTGTATTTATTTATTGACTATTCTTTATTTTTATTTTATTTTATTTTTAATTATCTGTTAACGCATATGTTCCTATATCAACTACTCTAAGGCTCTGAAGCCCACCTATCATTGCCTGTAATTGTTATTCTAAAGGGACTTGTCCCAGAATAAATAAAGAGTTTATTATTATTATAATATATATATATATATATATATATATATATATATATATATATATATATATATATATATATATACACACACACAATAAAATTTTATAATAAAAATATACACATATAATAATATATATATATATATATATATATATATATATATATATATATATATATATATATATATATATATATATACACACACATACATACATATATATATACATACATATATATTGTATGTGTATATTTTTAGTATAAAATTTTATTTATTTATTTTAAACATATGTACTCACCCAGACTAAAAGATTTGGTAACTAATTTTTTTATTCTAGTCATCTACTATCTATCTAATTCTATGTCAAAAGTCTGATAATAGGTTTAGTGATTTTAAAAACTTGAAGACTGAACCAATAGTTTCAGTTATAATATTATAAATTTACTTTTTTTTTTTTTTTTTTTTTTTTTAGCATTATACGCAAAAGGAGTCTTAATCAAAATATATATGAAAAATATTTATTACAAAAAAAAGCAAAAAGAAAAAAGATAACTCCAAAAGTTTGAAACTTAAAAGCAAAAAGGAGCCATAAACTATAATGAAGAATAAAGACAAATTAGCTTGAAATAATCTGCTAAAATCTCAAAACCAGAAAAGAACAAGTACAAAATTTTAATTTTTATAATATTTGTTTTAAACTTTATTAGGATCCCAATCATAGTTATCAAAATCACCAAAAGGTTTATTTTTTGTTTTTATTTTCTTATAAAATCGTGATGCTTTTGCCAATATTTGACTATAAGAAAGGAGTAGTTATGCCATTGTGTAAGTGTAATAGAAAAATAATTTAAGTTATAATTAATATAATTAAAAAAAAAAAAAAAAAGGAATTTCTATAATATAAATATTACAATCAGGATATTTGAAAAAGTAAAATACCAAAGAAATAAATTATGTACAGGTTAGTTGACTTTGATAATTTAGAAGACAGTCAGGGTGGTGGTCAAAATTAAACACAGAATAGTAAAATAATGAAATAGTATTAGAAGAACAAAAAGATGCTGATATCCTATATAGATAGTTTAAGCTATACAGGAAGATAACACCTTTTGCTTGTTATGAATGGACAGTTCATCGTTTTCATGAGGGCCATCCTTCTTTTAATAAGTTTATCTATCCTAACAATAATGCATTTTGATTCTTTCTTCAAGGTAAAAGACATTTTTCATAGCATCCCCACCTATTTTCGATAGTTGAACTCCTGATTTTTACCTTCGAGTTTACCCTTTCGGTAGGGACTATATAAAAACTTTGAAAATGCTATATGTTTTCAAATTACAACCTTTTATGCTGAGGGATTTAAACAGATAGTAATAGGATCCTAAGAGTTGGTTGGTTGACATTTTCGGCACAAAAGATCTAGCTAATTACCACCCTATCCGTAAAATAATACTACTATAACCAATTAATAGAAGGTTCTACAAATATTAATAAAGATTCAATTAAAAATATGAACATATTATTAATATTAATCTAACCAAGGATAGAGATGAAAACAATTAAGAAAATAATTAGAAAAAATAAATACATAATTTTTCATTAATAGGATGATTGATATCAGTTACTATTATTACATCATTTTCTGGTGCCTCGATTCGGTTAAATTTTTTAACAAACATTACTCAGTAATATGGACTAAATTCAAAATGTTGGCATCCTTCAGAGAGAGGCGATCCCATCGCCCGACCATATGAGGTTTGTTCAAAATAGTTTTCCTTCACATGTACAGTGCAAGAGTCAGAAATTCTTCATACCATTATGTAAGGTATTTAGAAAAAAAATTAGACATTTTCTAGGATCAGTAGAAATACGTTTTTATGGGAGAAAAAACACAACCTTGTTTTGTTATTTTACTTTCCCTTACCTATAAATGAAATATATAATAAGGGAAAGTATTGCGATTATGAAAATTTTCAAATTTGAGTTTTCAACGGAAATACACGTTTTAAGGTCCCCTGAGTCCAAATAACCAAGTCTCGCAAAATGGTCTATGTGTATGTGAAGTCTAGCTCAAAAACGAAAAGTTGTACGATACTGAAATTACATATTTAAGATAAGCACATGCATTTGATGTTGCAGCAACTTTTACCTCAAAATCGACGAACCGGAAATGCCACTTTATATAATAGATATTACAGTTATCATATTCTCGAAAATGGTTCAAACGATTTTTATGAAACTTGCCTAAATTATTCTTCATAAAGGCCTTTAACTTTTCATATATAAAGTACATCACCGAGGAAATGCATGGAAAAAGTTATAATGAAAAGAATATTTTCATTTATTTAATAAATAAAAGAATATTTTAATTTATGTCTAAACGGGTATGAAAGGCAATTAAATTATCTAAAAAACAAAAAAGAATCATCAAAATCCGACCAGTAATAGTAGCATAAACCAGTAGCATAGATAAAACGCTTCGGACTAACCAGAAGTAGTAATTATATCATGGATTTTACAATTTTCTCGTAAACGGCTTTAACGAATTTGATAAAACTTGCCTAATGTCTTCTCCTTAAAGGCTTTTCATATATGTAGTATATCAACGAGAAAATGCAGAGGAAAAAGTTATAGCGAAAAGAAAATTTTATTTGCTCATAACTTAAAAAGTGAGCACTTCATGGTGAAATCATATAAAAGGCAATTAAATTTCCTAAAAAACAATTATTTAAATTGGGCCGGTATTAGAAATGATACAGCGTCTGCCATAAGGACTACTAGACCTTAGAGGGAAAATCGAGCGCTTCCGGAAAGAGGCGAATGCGACCGAACCTCCAGAGAACCAAGCCACCAACCTGTTGTTAACAAAAGGCTCTGCAACAATGTATTGCAATAACATAAAAGTAGAAATTAACTTAATTATTTCTACTTTTATATTATTTAATGGAAACAAAATAATTCCATAGAAACTAAAACGAAACTTTTAAAATATATTTTCAGCTTGACAAACCAAAAATATTTAATGTACAGAATTGTAGTACTAAAGTTATTTAAAAACTAATTTATTATACTATTGTGAGAAAAGACTTGAGGAAGTGCATTCTGCTGATTTTATGTGTACTCTTTAAAATAATTTCAAAGATTATTATTATAGGTTGGTAAGGGAAAGTTGTATGATGTGCACACCACACCAGCTTTTTAAAAAGGTTCTTCAGTATGAAATATAGGTCCGAAAATTAAATTTTTTTTTTTTGCATGAAGTATTTTAAAATTATTTGTGAGAAATCACAGAAAAGTTCATGTTGTATTTATTTTTAATGAAATAGCACAGATTTATTCAGGTTATTTCTTTTAAAACAGAGTGTTCCTTTATTCATAATTGTCTGTGTTATAAGGATTATAAATACTGGCTCGATAAGTGAATATGATTTTATGACAATTGACATTTTTAGCTATAACTTCTAAATAAACCGACTGATTTCAAAGGATAAGCACATGACTGAAAAAGTGCAATGAATAAAAAAGTATATACAATTTATTTCCTGACCTACATTTAATACTGAAAAACCTGTTCAAAAATTAAAACAAGGTTGTGGTTTTTGCTCCCAAAATGTATTTCTACTGATCCTAGAAAATGCCCATTTTTTTTTAAATACCTCACATTATGGTTTAAATTTAAGCAAAATATCAAGCTCCTGCACTTTAAACAGGAGAAACATGTAAAACTATTTTGAAAAAACCTCGAAGGGATACATATGACTGAACAAATTTTTAGCGAAAAACTTTTTGTTTCTTGATTTTCATAAAAATTAGGAATAAGCTGATTGTTGGGGTGGGGAATCCAAATCTGATCTCGGTTTTTGAGAAAACTAACATTTCCTCCTCCAAAAAAATCACTATTTTGAAGGCATTTTTGATGTTTTTAGTATTCTTACCAAGTTTAATACTAGAATATTTTGTTGGCTTATTTTTTATAATTATTCTACTAAGCAATAGGAAAATTTTAGCACTAAACTCATTTTTCTACCTTTATCAGAACTAGAAAAATAAAATAAAATGTTTTGCACATGCGAACCTCCTTATTTTTTTACAGAGCTTCTGGGGCGCGTAGGTGGCTAATCTTGGACATAGTAGAATATTTTAAGCTTGTGCTTAAAATAATCTTGTGATTCACCTAAAAAATTATCATCAAAATCTAGGAGACACGTGCGGGATGATCCTCTCCTTGTTAGTGGTATGTCTTTAGTGATTAAATGAAGGAGAATCAGTTTTGAATGCCCAATTCTTAGCCAGGCAAGGACCACTTCTCAGTGACTATTGTAACTTTTTATAAATATCGGTTTCCTTGGAGTACTGTACGCCCATATTTCTGCCATTTCTTGTAGATAATCTCTTTTAATGGGCGTGCGAGTTCTCATAGTGTATGAAGAGAGCATGTAGAAGCCTACAAAGCAAATTTTTATCAATAACTTGCTACTGTATTCATTCTAACAAAACTAATAAATTATAAAAACTTTATTATTTATTTACATGATTATAGTTCAAAATTTATCTTTGACATTTATCTCTGGGTTTGTAAGTGATTCCTCTGCTCTTCATATCTCTGATGACACTATTGGGTAGTTTTCCAGCAACTGATATGGCATATATTCCTCTGGTGAATCTATCTACATAAAAATAAAAAAATCCAATTTTTTAAACAATGTTAACAAAATGTATAATTATAAAAAATAATTGTAAAAAAACAAGCATGGTTCTCATGAATAAGAAAGAAGCATACAACGAGAATCTCAATATCAAGTGTCCTCTGGGATACATTTCATTACTGTCCACGCTCTGCCAAATATTCAAATTAATTAGAGAAGACATAAATCTATTTATTGCACATAGTCCTGCCATCTTTTCACAAAGTTCAAACTGAAATGGAAAGAATTGATCAATCTGCTATTAAGAATTTGAAGAAGCTTATGAATTCACTTATGATGTATGGTTGATGATATAGTAGTTATCATGGCAATGGTCTGTATTAATTGTTGCATATACATCAATCTTAATCATACAATAAAATAGACATTCTTCATTGACCTAATGTAAGCAAGGTTCTATTTTAACTCGACCATTTAGAGTTTCGATCATCTGTCTGTTTATACAATAAAAAAATTATGACCAAAGGCGTCGTTCAATTTTCTTCAAATTAGGCAAAAATGTTACTTAGTCAGGAAAAAGGATGCATGCATGTATTTTTTTTATTTTTTAATTCCGGTTTAAATGGTCCCGAATCACCAAAAAGCGGTTTGTTTCGCAGTAACAACCATATACTTTTTGATTTTCTTTAAATTTGTCATGAATATTTCTTGAAGGCATTTTTAAAATGATATGCCTTAAGACTTTTTTTTTTTTACGACGGGCCAAGAATGACAAATAGAAAACAAAATCAGATAATTACAATAATTTTGAAACCATTTAATTATTTTTTAATGAAAAAAATTGATCAAGTGTATTATAGCTTCAGAGATTATTGGTGAATTTTCTATATCTCTATCTCAAATCTAGTTGAATCCTGACGAATTTTTGATATTGAGATTTACAATTATATTACTAATGACATCAATATTAAAACAGGACAATGTTAACTGGGACTAAAGAGGTTCATACAAAGTCACATTCATACTAAGCAGATTTGTGTGGTGACAGGAATGAACAGATGCGAAATAAAATAAAAATCCCAAAATGGTTTGTAAGGTCTACTTTTCTCAGAACTACTAGTTTATGGTTTAAAAGATAAAAATCAGTACTTATACTTTTGCTTTAACTTCACTTTTCATAAAGGCTAATTTTAGCTTCCAAATAAAAGCTATGTACTTAAGTATAAAAGTTATACAATTTTTAAAATTTTATATCTGTAATAAAAATTTAATTAATAATTAAATTTTAAGTTTAATTTAATAACTTTTAGTTACATTAATAAGTATAAAAGTTTAAACAAAATTATCAACACTCTTTCACAGTACTAGAAAATGTTTTTGTACTAATAACACGTTTCATCTACAAGCATAGGAAGAGGTGAAATATGAAATAAACAGAATTTTATTAGGAAATGCATTAATAACTTACTGATTCGTTGCCATTTACCAACCCAGCTGTCTTCAGGTGACATTAGAGCTATCATTCTGGAATAGAAAAAACAACAGAAACTTTAAAAATCTTAAAAAAAAGTGTAAAGAAATAAAACAAGAAGGATGCACCAATTACACCTACCCATCAAAATTAGAGCTGGTGCAATCATAAACATTCTCTCTATTGTTTTTCATCCTTAGGAATTCATCACAGTTATCGCACCCATCAAATTCGAATTGCTCAAACGACTGTCAAAAAAAAAATACATCAAAACAAGTTTTAAAGACAAAAACAAAACTATGTGAACGTAAAAATTACCTTTATTAAAGAGCACACCAAACATGCTCTTGCTGATCTCAGATCCTTTGGAATATTTTCGAGAGACATTGTTCCTACCATCCAGGAACAATAAGATACAAACCCGGAGGTTAAGTTTGGAATAATTTGAAGCACAAACTAAGAACAAGTAAATAAATAACCTTTATGGAGGTTATAGATCTATAATAATCGATTGTAATTTTGGAATGTTCTGTTGTAACAAGTAGCTAATAATAAATAACTTATTCAGTGCAAACATTGTTTAATGCTTAATGAATTTATTTTAAACTATAATAAAATTTAAATAAATTATATGTATACTACAATAAAAAAAATTAGGATGCTGATATGTACTTTCTTAAATCACTATGATTATTGAAAGAAAATAATTGGGAAAATAGCTGACGTGAGGAGGTCTTCAGGACTAGACACCTTATGGTAGGATGAGATATAAGAGGAAGAAATCTATACTAGTTAGAGGAAAAACAAAGGGGGCGATCTTTTTTTTTTGGGGGGGAAGGAGGGTTTTCTCATGAAATAAAAAAAATGCCCAAAAGGAAAGCCCCTGGTTATGACCTCATCACCACCGAGCTGCTCAAAGAAATGCCCAGAAAAGCAATATTCTATCTCACTACACTCTACAACGCTATACTTAGAACTACTAAATTCTCATTACAATGGAAATTCTCACGCTAACAAAATCTCACAAAAACAGTAACTCAGTTTCTTCATACAGATCTATTAGTTTGCTTCATTTCTGTTCCAAATTTTCGAAAACATCTTATACAAAAAATTAATTGACATTCTTACAGAGAAAAAAATCATACCTGAACATCGATTCCGCTCATTACACTCCACCAATTTGCTAGCTATATTTAAACAGCTCTGGAGCAACGTGCTGATGGTGTATTTCTTAATGTAGCTCAGGCATTTGACAAAGTCCGGCACGAGGGACTTTCCTTAAATTGCAACCACTTTTCCCTGCGACATACTATCTCATTCTTCTTGCTTTTCTTTCCGACAGATACTGGATAATAAAAACACATGACATCCCCCTTGACATTAACACTATCACAGAATCCTATCACAGCACTGAAGATATAGCCATTGTTCACCTTTTCTATTCAAACTTCACGGATACCTCAAAATTACTTAATGAATATTCAGATCTTGTTTAAACCTTTTGAAAAATCAAATAGGAAAATTTAGTTGGAAAATCAAACTAAATAATGAAAAATCACAGCACATCACACCCACACTCCGTCACGGAATAGTCCTCCAGTATACACAGATAACCAACCAGTTCCGTAAACCAACTCGGTAAAAGATTTAGTATTGACATTTGATAGAAGGATGACATGGGGTCCTCATGCCAAACAGACACATCTTACTTTGAATAAGCCTCTAAAACTCCTGTCTTCTCTATTTCAAAAACTAAGACAGCGAATCCATACATACACTTACTGAAACCCATTTGGATAAACCAATCAAAAAATTACGGTTTAGCTAAAAAAAAAAAAAAAAAACCCACTTAAACAAACGGCAAAAAACGTTCCAATAAAAAACACTGAGAGTTATCACACGATGGTACACAAGTAACAAAACCCTGCAAAAGGACTTACCCATTGTACAAGATCATATCAAAACAACATACTGAATATTTCACGACAAACATTATCACCATCCTAACAGACCAGTGCAATATGGCTACAATAAATATCACTGAAAATACATACCGAAGGCCAAAAAGGAGTTGGATGAGGGATCTCCTCAGCTAAGAAATGATCTAAAATAAAGTAGAAGGTACCAATGGGTTTCCATCATGCCTTTCATGATAATTTTTTATTGTTATATAATTCAGCACATTCGCTGGTTTTCTTCAATCAGTTGGAAGACAGGTGTGAATTAAAAAAAAAAAGAAGTAAGCACCTGTTTTTTTTATTGTAAAAAAAAAAATACAAAACTAATTATAATAACGGACAATACGTCAAACTAAAATTGAAGATGAAAGGGCACAGTGTAAACAGGAGAAGAGAAATGCCTCATTGCACACCTCACGTTCTCTTCCCCGTGCGTCATGTTGAAGATGAAAGGGAAAGGGAAGAGCATAGTGTGGACACTGATTATGTCTTATAATTAGAATTAAACGAACCGAATAGAATTCATAAATAAGGAATCCTAATTAAAATATAAGGAATCCAAAAAGGGGCTGAAATTTATAGAGTAGAAAATTCAAAATATCTTATAAGTATGAGTTTTTAAAATTAAACAATGTTTCACTGTTAGTTGAATAACTGTGTAATCTGACTTTTGAAAACGTTATCAAAATAAATTTCTGAATTTGTCATCAATGTGTGAAGAATAAAAATAAACAAAGTAACCTCGCTAGAAAAACATTACCTGGACCATAACAGACATGAGGGATGACAATAGGATTTTGCCACGGAAATCTATAGAAATGAACTTCGGGCATAATTTACGACTATTCTGTTGTCTCTGTGAAGGAAAAAGAATAGCAGAAAAACACATTGTACTGTCAGAAAAGCTTACATCTTATCACCTGTTTACACCAGTTAACTTATTTATATCCAATTAAAAAAAATTAACAAGAAAATGAGGATCTCACTGTTGTTGGACTATAAGTATTGGACTATAAGAATTTTACTTTTTTTTTTTATTTATTAATAAAAGAATTAAATGAAAACATGCATTGTGAGAACAAACACTGGGGAAAAATTTCGAGGGCAGAGGGAGTACTTCTACATCGTTCGTTTTTAAAAAAAACAGATGCTTCTCAGCAGCTTTAGCCTCACAATATTAACGTAATATGTCCATAATGTTTTTTTTTCTTCCCTTCCATATATTCTAGCTCCAGGGGTCGCACATACCACCGTTGCTAGTAAATCATATAATTTTTATTTTGGTCCTTGAGTATTTTCCGGTGGACCGATATTGCCGTATAACCTACTCTATTACTTTCTTATCACTTATGCTATGGCTACGAACATTATTTCTGAAATATTATTGATTTGTTTTGGAATAACTATGGCTTGTTTTTAATAAGCGTGGTTTATTTTGAGATTTTTATTTTTAACGGCTTTATTTTGTTTATTAACATTATTTGTGGAGAAATAATTAGTTATTTTGGTAATAAGTGTTTTTTTTTCATTTTATTGTCATCTGTGACAATAAGCTTCCTTGTACGCAGTAAAGGAAGTACTTATTGTAATCGCAAAAAATTTCGGTTTTCAGATTTCAACGGAAATATCCATTTTGACCATCCCTGAATCCATTTTAACTAGTTTCGTCGTGACCTCTGTACCACGTTCGTGCGTATTTCGCATAACTCAAAAAGAATTGCCACAGATAGTTAAAATTTTGTATTGGGATTGCTGTAAAATTTAGTTATGAATCTCCCTTTTTGGTCACTATATGATCACTGGAAGTGGTACTTTACTAAAAGGTCATAATTGATTTCCATAAAAAATTATATTAAAATATAATGCGAAACTTCTCAAATTTGGTATTTATGATTTATATATTTATTTAAATAATATACTAGATTTTGGTCTAAATTGGAAAATCGGAAGCGGTATCTTACTTGAAGGTCATAATAAACTTTCATCAAAAATTATGTTAAAATATAATGCAAACGTCTCAAATTTGGTAAATAAAACTTTTATAACAATTTAAATAGTATAATTAATTTTTTTTATTAAATTGGTAAGCCGTAAAGGGTACTTTACTTGAAGGCCATAATAAACTTTAATAAAAAATTATACTAAAATATAATCTAAAACGTCTCAAATTTGGTAAATAAGACTTTTATATCAATATAAATAATATACTAGATTTTGGTCTAAATTGGAAAATCGGAAGCGGTATCTTACTTGAAGGTCATAATAAACTTTCATCAAAAATTATGTTAAAATATAATGCAAACGTCTCAAATTTGGTAAATAAAACTTTTATAACAATTTAAATAGTATAATTAATTTTTTTTATTAAATTGGTAAGCCGTAAAGGGTACTTTACTTGAAGGCCATAATAAACTTTAATAAAAAATTATACTAAAATATAATCTAAAACGTCTCAAATTTGGTAAATAAGACTTTTATATCAATATAAATAATATACTAGATTTGGTTTAAAATTGGTGAGCCATAAGGGACTCTTTAATTGAAGGTCATAATAAACTTAAATAAAAAATTATATTAAATTTAAACACAGATATAGTTTGGTGATACAGGTTACAAGTGCGATTTTTTTCTACTCTAATTAAACGATTTTATTACTTGTTTTAAGTATTGAAATTGAGTATAAAATACTTGTTTTCCTCCCTGTTTATGAGCTGAACAAATCTGCAGTAGGAGAACAAGATATAAGTTAAGCAGATTCTTCCTCTTAAAATGTTAAAACCGTCGATTTCCAATGCTTTATCTAGTGACAGACCTAATATTGTCACGGAACACGAAGAAATCTCTGAGGAACTTGTTACCTACTGAAAGAAAACGATATATAATAACGGAATGAGACCTCAAGAAACAAGAGCTTTTGCTTGTGTATCTCTCGGTGTGCCAATGGATGGATATGGCGACGCTGAGTGTCGTTTTTGAGATACTGTTATCCTCGGAAACTATTAACCAAATTAAGGATCACTTTTTGAACCACCGATTTATATTTTAATAGGCGTACAAGGAAGTCATGTGGTGTCCACATCAGATATTTTTAGTTTCATTTTTATTTTTGATTTCTATACCATTCTATGGACAACAAAATGATAAAAATTTTGTAATTACCCTCTTCGGAAGAAGATGCTGTTAAATATTTTCAAAATTTCGGAATAATTCCATCCAGGAAACTGTGTGAGAATGGGCATGATATGTCCCTTTACTCTTGTTTATACCAATGGAAATGCAATGTTAAGAGTTGCAAGAAGCGTGTTTCCTTAAGAACCTGGTTAGAAGGATCTAAAATAACTATTTGACCACATTAAGATTTATATATATAATTGGTTCCAAAATTTAACCTCAACCAAATGGAGGAAAGAACAATGGGACCTATCAGACAAAACTGTCATTGACTGGAATAGTTACACGAGGGAGTTATGTGCACACAATATGATATCCAGAAGAAATAAAAAAAATAGAAGGACCTGGAGAAATTGTGGAAATAGACGAAAGTATTTTTTTGAAAAGAAAGAATCAGGTAGGGAGAGTGCTCCCTGAACAATGGCTCTTCAGCGGAGTTTGTAGAGAGACCGTCGAATGGTTCATTGTAAGTGTTCCAGACAGGAAAGCTACAACTCTGTTAGAATCCATAAAAAATAATATCGAAGAGGGATCCACAATCTTTTCCGACTATTGGAAAGGATACGACAGCCAAGAACTGAGAGATGCACATTATGAAAATTTAATCACACCTTTAGCTTTATTGATCCTGAAAGTGGTGCTCATCCTCAGAACATCGAAATATTATTGGGTTAAAACTAAATGGAGAAATAAAAGACATCGAGGAACTGCGAGACATCTAGATTCACATTTATGTGAATTTTTGTGGCGGCGTCTTCATATTTATGGGAATTTTCAACCCATAAATAATGTTATTTATTTATTTTTTAAATTTATATTATTAATGAAATATAATTAAAATTCAATTTTTCACGCTTCAAAGTTTTGGTATTATTCCATTTCTTTTTGTTTAAGAAATTTTAGTAATGAAACGTAATTAAAATTTAATTGCTAACGCCGTAACGTAAAAGGAACGACAAGAGTTAAAAGCCTAACCTGGTCGGCCGGAAAATACGTAAGTAGCTTTATTTTTTCATGAATGGAGGAGGGGCATGCAAACCGGTCCGCTCTCCATGTCTGATTCTTATGGACTCATGTCCCTGTTTTATTTCTTTAAGGCGACCTTCTTCTTCCGGTAGTCTTCCAGGTTAAGATCCTCCTCTTCTTGATGCCCAAGGGCAGTAATTCGCTGCCATTACACAAACTTTGACTATATTCTTCAATTTTTTTTTGTCCATCTTATAATCTTCCACATTTTGAGGTCTGTCACGACACTCATCCAAAAATTCTCTGAATATCCTTCCTAGTCTTCCTCCAATAACACCTGGGACGATGTCAACGTTTTCTTGTTTATTGTTGTATGGTGTTTCAGTTGCAAGAGAGAGACATATACCCAGGGTACCTAGCACTACATGTTTATAAATCGACTTTTTAATTTATAAATCCTTCACTTTCTAAATTGTCTCTGAGTACTTGAGATTCCAGAAGGCGTTTCCTTCCCACGACAAAGTCCATTCAGTCAGATGTTAGAATAAAATAACCTTAGTGCCAAGTTATCAATATGATATGATAAGAAGATAATGATAAGAAGGCAGATTACCCTCATTGATATAGTTTATTACTAAAGGTACCAGATCTTTAGATTTGAGGCAGTTTTAAATAAAAAACAAAACAAACTCTTTCAAGTATTTTGTGTCCAATATAAACTCTGTTATAAGATTTTTTTACAGCTTTGTAAGAACTTTTCACTCGATAAGCGGTCATAATCATTCTAAAACAAAAAACTTCTTGGTAAATGCTAAATGCTCTTAAACTTTACAATAGAAGATTCTGGTGATAAAACAACAAAATAGATTAAAACAATTTGAGAGGAATTCCAAGTATTAAAAATTTTCAATATTGTTTTCCAACTCGAAAAAACCCACTACCTAACGTTTTCCAGAAACCTTTTGATAAAATATAACATATGTGGTGTTAAACACATGTTTCGGTCAAACATTTAAAATCAAGTTCCAGGACATGTAGAAGAGGATGAGGGAAAAATATTGAAAATCCGAAGGGTCTAAAGAGTAAGTCGTCAGTTTTTGAAAGCTTAATTTTCCTTATTTTTTACTAGACACCTTATTAAACTCATGAATGAACTGTTACTGCTTTGAACTCACCAAATCATTGTATGATTAGCGTCAACTTCAGTCCCGTAATCAATTATTATACCTATTAAACATTGTCCTCCGATTTAATTTTGTTAGCGGGTCAGGATGAAAATGGCGTTTGTCCAATTTCGACAGTTTTGAGTATAACACACACACAAAAAAAAAAGGTAAGCAACATCAGTTTTTTATTTTATTGCTAAAAAACAATTATTGCTAATTGTTTGTATCAAAACTGTCCAAAAAATTATCTTATTTAAAATAAAATGTAATTATGTGGCATACGCTATTATCATTCTCCCAATAGCCTGATAAAAAAGTTTGGATTTATTATTGTACTGTAAGCTTCCATCTCTTTCATTCTTAGCTAAACGATAGTTTATATAACTTTTTGTAATATGGCCTACACCATTTCTGTCCTAACTCAAATATAAGGTTATCGATCGAAGTTGTACAGGTTATTTCATTAGTTTGACATGCTGTGCTATGAGAACGAGAAAGTATAGTACAGAAAGTAGTTCGAGTCAATTAAAATGCCTTTACATTGTTTCGATATCTAATACGTTCAAGCATTCACCATATTATACAAACATTTTTATATAGTTTACGTTTATAACTACTGTTAATTATAACTAATAGTAATAAATCCGTGACTCGACATCCCTTGAATAGATACGTGGCTTTTCGGGGTCTTGTTTCCAATACCTCCGCCAGTGATTTTATGATATTAATTAACGGTTGCTATATAGTTTTATTTCTCTGGATACACAAATGAAACACATGTTTAATGATATTTTAATATATTACTGTGAGAATGAATACGCTTAATGACGCAACCAATATGAATCTTTTGAAACTGTACGAATTATTAAATGAAGAGAAAGGAGCAAAGTTATTTTTGGAACAAAGAGGAATTTTGCCAAAAGTAATGCATTGCAAACAAGGCCAAATCATGAAATTTTACGAAGGTCAGAACACTATCATTTCAATCACTATCAATTAAAACTACCATTTCAATTGAATAAATACCTATGTTTTTCTAACCCATGTCTTTCAATTAATCACTAGGTTACTGCTACTAGGTAAAATCACTGGCGGGGTTAATGGAAACAAGACCCGCTTGTCGAATCGGTTGATAATTGGAATAGTTTTCGTTTTCTAGACATCTTCATTTTTTCAAAATGGTCTATAGAACCCCATATAAGAATCCTTCTGAAAAAAATGTTCAAGGTTCCTAGCCTTACCTCAGTTTTGTCGTTGGGTTGGCCATAGTAAGGCAATACTATGTTCAAACAAAACTATGTTCTTACTCAGAATACCAATATAAAGAATAATTTACCCTGGTATTGAAAGTTGGGGGAAAAATTGTTTTTGACTTCTAAATGAAGGGTTGAGAAGTCGTAAATTTAGAGTTAACATTAATAATTTTGTCAAAACGCATTTTGAAGCTAAAACGTTTTGTTGTTAATGTTTGTATTATACTTTTATTATGGCTGTGGTGTATAATTAATTAACTAACTACCTGCCCCTACAGCCCTTTTTGGGCCTTGGTCTCAGGTAGAACTGACAGCCGTTCCTATCGATCTTCCAACTTCCTTTGCTTATCCTCCACTTACAGTCGCCTCAGATCATCCTCCACGTCATCCGACCACCTCAGTCTCGGTCTCCCACTCAGTATCTTTCCGCCTGGCTTGCCACTTCTCATCTTCTTGGTAGCCTCTCATCCGGGATCCTTTGCACGTGACCTAGCCACCAAAGTCTTTCGTTTTCGGTGAGGGCCACAATATTGGGCTCTCCAAAGAGCAGTTCGAGCTTTCTGTTTTTTTCTAATTCTCCAATCATATCGGTCCATGCTCGTTTACCGGACCGAGGATCTTTCTGATGACCTTTCTTTCCCAAACCTTCAGAATCATCTCGCCCTTCCTTGTCAAAATCCACCATTCCTTCCCCAAAGTTACCATCGGTTTTATTATGGTCTTGTAAATGGTGATTTTTTCAGATCGGGACAGTTCTCGGAATTATTCAGCGCAAAAAGGCATCTGCTAGCAGCCGCTATTCTGTAATTAATCTCTGCACTTAGATATGCCATTTTCTTCTGTTACCAGAGACCCTAGATATTTGAAGTTCTCGCAGTACAACTTCACGCGCTGCAAGAACTCGAATAAATAAAAAAGGTATGCTGTATAACTCTTGAATATTGAGCAATATTGCCTTTAAAAAGCATTTTATATGCATTAACTATACGTAATCAAACTTAACTCGGTCTTTGAAAAAAAAATCACTTTTACTCCTTGGCTTCTCACCCCCTCATGTGTAAAGTTTAAATTTTACTCAAACAAAAGTGCAGGCATTGTATTCCCACACGGGTGTTGACATCAGTAGAAATCGATTATCTAACATTTCCATGTTTTCCATTGATTTGCAACTATTATTAACATTTCCATTACATTGATCACAACCAGTGTTGGACAAAATTTATTTCATCTGACGAATAATAGATAACGAATGATTTAGTTATTTCTTTGACTAACGAATAACAAATAATTGTTTTATTCATTATTATAACGAATAAAATGGAATTATGGAATCTGGAATCTTTTTATTGGTTATTCGACTTGTTGTTAATAGAATTATAATTATTCGGGCCAACTTTTCATTCGCTTTTCTTCTTATATCTCGTGAACGGGTTTTTCGACTGTTTATAGGTTAGATCAAAGTAAAATGAGTGTGAACATTTTCCGACTTTACATTCGCTTTTTCTTTTTTATCTCGTGAACGCTAGTAGAAATGTCTAAAGACAGAGGATTGCCAAATGTGACTGCTTGGTGGACAGAGGAAGTACAGAAGGCAATATAAGAAAAGAAAGCAACATGGAAGAGCTTCTTGAGTCAGAGTGCACTCATGGTCTTTCAAAAATAAATACATAAGAGAAAGGCGGTCAAACAAAAAGTTCTATATGGAGAGAATATTTCAAAGAATTGCTGGATGGCAGAGATCCAACTTATAACGAGACCCAAAACGAGGAGGTTCCTTCCTGGGAAGAGGATGATTACATCAGCGAAGAGGAGCTATAGGAAACTATCTCCAAGATGAAAATCGGTAAGTCAGCAGGGCTTGATGAAATCACTCCGGAAATGATAAGATAAATAGGTAGCAAAGAAGAGGTAATGTTTCTCCATCTTCTAAACCTTGTTTGGAAACAGAAGAGAATTTCGTGTTGGGAAGTCGCAGTTATCGTTCCGATCCAAAAGAAGAGTGTAATAGAGATTGCAATAATCACCGAGGAATATCAATACTTAGTGTGCCAAGCAAGATATACTCGAAAATCCTAGAGGCGAGAATCAGGAGAGTCACCGATTGTCGGATTGGAGAGGAACAGTATGGATTTGGGCGTCAGAGAGGCACACAAGATCTGATTTTCACTATGCAACAAATCACTGAGAAGTGTGATGAAAAAGAAAAATACCTCTATGTTCTTTATCGATCTTTGAAAGGCCTTTGACAAAGTAAGGAAGGAGGATATCGTCAGGGCCCTGACCGAGAAAAGGTTGAATAATGGTCTTATTCAAGCGGTGAGCAGTCTCTACCACAAAACGAGGAATATAGTAAGAACAAACAACCATACCTCTCGATAATTTGAGACCAATCTGGGGTTAAGGCAGAGATGCAGCCTGAACCCCCTCTCATTCATAATAGTTTTGGATCTAGCACTGAAGAGAGCCAAGGAGGGAATGCGGAATTTTCAACTAGGGCAATGCAGCCCACTTTGTATTCTGCACTCGCATTTACTGATGACCTCATTCTGTTGGCTCCCAATTACCAAGACCTACAGAAAAACATAGATAACCTCAAAGAAAAAAAAATAAGAAAAGTAAGAATTAAAAAAACTATAACGCAGCGAATGGGAGCAGCGAGGCGAATGATCGGGGCTGCCCGGCGAGATTTTCTCAACCGCAGAGAAGTTTCTAAGAGAAAAAAATCGCTTTACATAAATCGGCGTTCTTTCCCATCCTATCATACTCGTCTGAATCCTGAACCCTCACTTCCAAACATAGGAGATAAATACAAAGTGCATGGAAATATGCTATCTAGGGACAGTCGAAGGGAAGACTAGACGAGAAAGGATTCGCAACACTGCCATCCGAGCGAGTCTCAAAATAAAGCCCGTGGAAACAATTCTGGGGGAACAAAAGTCGAGATGGTTCGGTCACCTTCTCAGGATTAGCCAAGATAAAGTTGCCAGAAAGACTTAAGAGACTCAAGTGGAAGGTAGGAGACCTAAGAGAAGACCCCGAATGGAACGCGGAAAGCGTTCCAGAGGCGGGGATTTGATTGGAGCAGGAGGAGGCTACTAGTGCAGGTGGTGACTAGCTGGTCCAGGCTCTGCAAAGGACAGTGTCACACTGCGTAAGCCGTAAAAGATGTTTTGGATTATGACGATGACGATCTCGTGAACGGGTGAATGGATTTTTGCTATTCAAATGATTTTCCGACTGCTTAGAGGTAGGCTAAAAGTAAAATGAGTCTGAAAATTTTCCGACTTTCCATTTGCTTTTCCTCTTATATCTCGATAATGGGTGAATAGATTTTCTCTGTTCAAACGGTTTTCCGACTGTTTAGAGTTTTTATACAAGTAAAATGAGTGTCAAAATTGTCCGACTTTTCTTGCGCTTTTCCTCATATATCTCGTAAACGATTGAATGGATTTTCTCTGTTCAATCGATTTTGTGACTGTTTAATAGTAAGATAAAATAAATTGATTGTGAAAATTTTCCGACTTTTCCACTTTTACCTCGTGAACGGGGAATGGATTTTCGCTGTTCAAACGATTTTCTGACTGCTCAGATGTATGCTAGGATGTGGGGTAGCTCAGTGAGTAGGGCACTATGCTACTAATCTCAATATCCTGTGTTCGAGACCGGCTGTGGCAGATATTTATTCTGTTTTCAGCCGTGGATCGATCCTGTGGGATTGGGAGACCCCGTGGGGTTTTTTGATTTAGGCTAAAAGCAAAATGAATGTGAAAACTTTCCGACTTTTCTTTCGCTTTTCCTCTTACATCTTGTGAAAGGGTGAATGGACTTTAAAAGAGTTAAAATAATTCTCGACTATTTAGAGATAAATTAAAAGGAAAACGAGTGTGAAATTATCACACTCATTTCACTTTTATCTTACCTCCAAACAGTCGAAAAATCGTTTCAACAGAGAAAATCAATTCAACCATTCAGGAGATATAAGAAAAAAAGCGAATGAAAAGTCGAAAAATGTTCACAATAATTTTACTTCAAGCAAAGGAAATTTAAACAACGAATAAAGAATACTATAAACGGACAATACAGATTATTTGTCGGATAACGAATAAATCAATTGTATACAACTAACGAATAACGAATACAAATTTATTTAAATTTTAAATAGTTTAAAATAGTTATTTAAATAAAAAATATTCGAATAACGAACGCCCTGCACTGACCCAACTAGACACACATTTTCGACTGTTTTATAAAGGCTTATTTGTATTTTGTCGTTCCTATGATAAACTAACGAATATGAAAATCACTTCTTTTCATGAGAGGAAAGAAATCGTTTTACTCTTCTGTGTATAAGTGGCACCTTCGATAATTTTAATTTTTGTTGGTATTGCATTTACCAACAGAAAACATTATTCATTGTCGTAAGTTTAGCATGGGAAAGACGATTTGTTCGTATAGGTTGTGTTTGATAGTTTGATGATGGGTGAACAGTATAATTTAAAAAAAATAGAATGTGTGATTAATTATGAAATGCTATTAGTTATCAGTACTGCTATCCTGTAGCTGTTTCATACATTTACATTTACAGTTTCGTACATTCAGTAGGGCCAGAGCATCCTTAGCAACAGCGTCCTCCCATCCGAGTCATACACTTCGCTGAGAAATTATTAAAAAACAAAACAAAACAGTCTTTTATTAGCCTTAAAACCACCATCTTGAACTTGTCCTTTCAATCAACCGACATATTCTACTTTTGATCACTTTGTTCACTCCGACTTTACTGTGAAGCTCTACTTAATAAACTCTGATTAACTTCTGAAGATAATTAAGCAGGACTTTATTACTACATTTAGTCAATTTCGATCATATCTGTTTCACCTCAGAATTCGGAGTCTTCAACACAGTCCAATAAGGCATCTTTTCCTTCGACTTTATCTAATCCCACCGCATCATCCAATTAGAACTAAAGTCATCTTCTTCAGGGTCGTTATTAGCAACAATAAGCAGTGCTTGAGTTTGTGGAAATAGCTTCTTAAGATATAAGGTAACTACAAATCTTCTGATGACATCTTCATCAAGTCCAGTGGTTTTTGCTGTAACAAAAAATTTCCATTGTACAATTGTATAATTGTATTACTTACAGATACATCTTCTTTCTTAAATGTGGGACAAGGTGGTTTTTCTTCTCTCCATATGTCCATTAATGAATCTTGGAGACATTTTATCATCTTTCCTTTGCTAAATAGATTAGCTGGAATGCTGTCGATTTCCGTGTCTTGTCATTCTTTAGGTTCCGAATAGCATTATTTATTTCCTCTTCATCGGGAGGCTCACCAAAAATCTCATCTCGATCTCCGAAGACTCTTAGGATTGTGTTATCTAGTCTCCCACTATTTAAAAAAATTTAGAAGTGGCTTGCACACCTTTCCATGACGACAGATTCCACGATGACCACTGTGCTATCGTTTTCCATAGACTTGTTTCCGGGATTTTAATCCTCTGTGCCCTTCATTAATCATCCTAAAGAATGCCCTGCTATTTTTTGTCGTTGAAAGCAGCTTCCATGTAAGTTAGCATTTTGGTTTGCCATGGTCGATTCCTTCCTGCCTTCTTCTTCTCCAAATCCCGTTCTCAGCAACTCCGCCGCCCCATATTCCTCTCAGTATCTTTCTCTCCCAGGGGTTGAGCATCCTTTCTGATTTTCTGGTCAAGGGCCATGTTTCACACCCGTACATAACCACTGGCCTCATTATGGTTTTGTAGACAAGAATTTTCATTCTATTAGAGAGTGATCTAAATTTTAATTCTCTTTGCAGTGAGAAATAGCATCTATTTTCTGCTGCTATCCTGGCCTGTATTTTGCTCTCTACTTTGTTGTCGTCTGTAACTAGACTTCCCAGCTACTTGAAGTGGTTTACAGACCTAAAGCTGTGATCTCTGAATGTTATTTCTACATTCACTTCCCTTCTTGAACTTTTCATGTACACTGCTTTATTTTCATTAACTCTAAGACCATTTTAGCAGCTGCCTCTTCGAATTCTTGAAATGTTCCTCATAATGCTGTCTGGGTTCTAGCGGTAATGACATCATCGGCGTATGCCAGATGTTGCAACAGGCGATTATATATGTTACCTCCTGGATTTGTTCTAATAGAACCAATAGCTACTTCCAGGGCTAGATTAAAAAGAAGGGGAGCCAGAGGGTCACCCTACCTTAAGCCATTATCCACCTCAAATTCCTCAGATAGAAATTTCCAAGTTTGACTCGATAGGTAGTCTTCCTTAGCGCCATTTTTGTCAGTCTGACTAGTTTCTTGAGTATGCCTAACTTTACCATAGCTTTCAAACGTCCTTTCTCCCTATCCACACTATCATATGCTTGTTTGAAGTCCACAAAGAAAAGATGCATATCTATGTTGAATTCATAGCACTGTTCCATTGCCTGCCTCAGGGAGAATATCTGGTCAACTATTGATCTTCCGGGCCTAAAGCCTCTCTGGTTCTCCTATAAAACGTTCAGTGAATTCCGTCAGTCTTTTATGAAGGAGCGCTGCCAATATTTTATATGTTGTACTTAGTAGAGCATATAATTCTCACATATTAGCTCCTCCCCTTTCTTGTGTATGGGACATATTGCTGCTCTTGATTGACTTCGGAAATCTTCGGGAATTTCCTCCTTTATCCATATCTCCCAAATTAGTTCATAGTTTTCTTCCCACAGATCACTATCACCATATTTTAACATCGCTGGCGTGATATCGTCCAGACCTGGCGATTTATGGTTCTTCATTGACAGAATTATGTCAATTATTTCTTCCTTCTCTGGAGTTTCTATTTCTTCTGCTCCTTCCTGCGCATTACATAGGAATTCATTTAGGTCGGTACTTTCTTCGGATATTTTCCAGTGAATCTTGTGTTCAGTAATTCACTAAAATATTGGTTCCACCTTTGGAGAATGGTCGACTTTTCTCCAATCAGCTCTCCTTCCTTCCCTCTGTATAATCGAGTTCTAGCTTAGAATCCCATTTTTATGTCCTTTACACTTTTGAAAAACTTTCTTGTTTCTCTTTTCTCCCAAGATTCTAGCAACTTCTCTAGTTTTTCTTTTTCCATGCCCTCTTCTTCCACCTACACACTCTTTTGGCTTCTCTCCTTTTTGCTATGAATTCCTGTCTACTTTCTCTGGTCTTTCTTTTTAGCATGTTTACCCTTGCTCTGTTTCTTTTTTTCAGAACTCTCTCACACTCTTCGTCGAACCAGTTACATCTGGGTGCCAATTCCTTCCTTCCAAGTATCTCCCTTGCACTTCCTGTCACTGCATTTTCAATTTTTTTCCATCTATCATTTATGGATGTGTTTTATTCAATTCCCTTTTCCGTTAATCCTCCTCTTATTTTATTTTTGAAGACTTCAACTACTTCTCTTTTGAGTAGTTTTTCTGAGTTTTAGGCATGTGCTCTACCCACTGTAGTGCACCTTTTTAACATCTAGCTTTTGTTGATAATAGACTATTACCATATAGTGGTCAGTATCACAGTCCACTCCTCTAAATGTCCTAACATTTCTTATATCCGATGCGTGCCTAGATTCTATTAGGACGTGGTCGATTTGATTTATGGTCAGACCATCCGATGAGACTCAAGTCTCCTTGTGTATTTCTTTGCGTGGGAATTTAGAGCTGTTGGTGACCAGTCCCTTTTCCATTGCAAAGTTAATTATGCGATGTCCATTCGTTAGAGTAGTCATGTTTGCTTTCTCTGCGTATAGTGGGTCGTGGGTCTAAATGCTTCTTCTTTACTTATCTTAGCATTTAGGTCACCTATCATTATTTTCACGTCATTCTTCGGAATTACTTCGTATTCTCTTTGTAATGTATCATAGAAAATATCCTTATCCTCCTCTTCCCTGTCTTCTGTGGGGGCATGCACACACATGATCGTTATCTTGAAAAATCTTCCGCTAAGTCGTAATATGCAAATTCTTTCATTGATCTGTTTATACTGTATTATCGTGTGCTTAATTGATTTTCTAATCATGAATCCAGTCCCACATACATTTGCAAGGTGTCCACTGTTAATAAGCAGATACTTCTCTAATTCCACTGTCTCCAAATTCCTCCAACGTATCTCCTGTAGGGCTGCTACTTCGATTTGATATTTTTCAAGCTCCTTCTCCAATCTCCTACTGGATCCAGGTTGGTTTAATCCTCTCACATTCCAAGAAGCCATATTAAATCCATATTTCCGTGCCGGGTTCAAATTACCTTTTCGACTATCCATATTTCCGTGGCTGTGCGTTGTTTTCTGAATTATAACGGTTTTTCCTGGTTGGTGGGCAGTTAACCCGCCGAACCAACCCTCCTCCTTTATCCGGGATTGGGACCGGCAACTGCCTCTGAAGGAGACAGCAGACGGAGTTTAGGTAAATTTAATCTTAACGAAATCATATAATCATCTGACGAGCGAGTTTGTAAGCTATATACCGAAGAATGAAAGAATGAAGAATGACATAGAAATCAAATACATTGCAATGAAAATGCAATATGATGATACGATTGAAATTGCTATATTGCTGAAATTACTGAAAGCTGTATAAATGAGGAATAAATTTGTTTAAAACACAAGTATTGTTCAGTTATTCAAATTTATATTTTTATATTTAGTTTGTTTGCATGGAATAGGAAAATGATTTAGTTTAGGAACATTTTGTACATTTTATGTTTATAGGAACATTTTGTACAGGGAAAAAATATCTGATGTGGACAACACATGACATCCTTGTACGCCTATTAAACTATAAATCGGTGGTTCAAAAAGTGATCCTGAATTTGATTACTAGCTTCTGAAGATTACGGTTTCTCAAAAACGACACTCGGCGTCCCGACATCCATCTATTGACACACACACACACAAATGGGGAGGAAAACCAGTATTTTACACTCAATTTTAACACTTAAAATAAGTAATAAAAATGTTTAATTGGATTGGAAACCAAATTGCGTTCTAACCTTTATTACCGAAACATATGATTTATGTATTTAATTTAAATATAATTTTTGATGTAAGCCTATTATGACCTTCAAGTAAGGGTACTTTTTTCGGAATCCCAATTTTAACCAAAATATATTAAATACATTCAGATCGATATAAAAATCCTATTTACCAAATTTGAGATGTTTTACATTATATTTTAATATAATTTTTGATGAAAGTCTAATATGACCTTCAAGTCAAGTACCGCTTCCGGTTTCCAGTTTAGACGAAAATCTAGAATGTTATTTAAATCAATATATAAGGTATAAATACAAAATTTAAGAAGTTTTGCATAGTATTTTAATATAATTTTTGATGGAAATCAATTATGACCTTCAAGTAAAGTACCACTTCCGGTGATCAAGCAGTGACCAAAAAGGGAGATTCACAACTAGATTTTACAATAATCCTAAATACAAAATTTCAACTTTCTACGGCTACCCGTTTTTGTTTACGCGAGATAAGAACGTACGTACGTACAGACGCCACGACGAAACTAGTCAAAATGGATTCAGGAATGGTCAAAATGGATATTTCCGTTGAAATATGAAAACCGAAAATTTTCGCGATTACAATACTTCCTTTACTTCGTACAAGGAAGTAAAAATGAACTATAAGAATCACACAAGTTTCAATATTTTTCCAAAATTCGGCATTTTGGCAACACTGTGCGCCGGAAGAAGTTTTGACGTTGAAATATGTTATAAATTATAAGAAGAGGTCATTAGCTACGAAATTAGGTAGTTTTTGTACATCCTAAAGTTGGGAGAATTGAGGTAGGGGTTGTCAGAACTTATATGTGGAGATATTGATTTCACTAATAAATTAATTACGGCAATGGACACTTGTGGAACTTATTTTGATGCAACGTATAGATGTTATAATATGGTGTTTATATATTTATATAAAAGTACAACATATTCTGCTGTTTTATTACTAAAATCCTTTCTTTACACGTTCAATATAAAATTTCTAAAGGTAGAGTCGCTGGTACTGCCCACAGTTGCGGCTGGCAGCGCTTGCCAACCGTTATCGCTAAGTGTTACTGTTTGTTACGTTGTAACTCCTCACCGCAGCAGTTTAACTCCTTTCGCATAACCTATATCGTTATAACCTTTTCTATAAGCACAATCATACTATATCGTAATAACTATATATTGTATCGTTAAAACCTTTAAAACTCTAAGTTATGACCTTCGTGAAAGGAATTCATATATGAAAGTTTGCAATATAAGAGGAAGAGGAAATTATGTTATTAACAAGATTTAATGCCAGCATAATCAAAATTCGGAAAACTGAACGGTTTTATGCTAAGATAATAACAGACCATTTGCTGAATGATGAAGAGAGATTCAAAAACTTTTTTTGAATAAACACTTGTCAGTTTGATTTTTTGTTAAGAATGGTGATAGGACATATAGTAGGAAAAACAGTACGAGCTCCAATCGAAGGTGAAGAAAAACTGGCAATAACTTTACGGTAAATAGGCAAATCAAACAATATATTGTCGCCACCACGTATAACTAACGAATGTGAATAAAAGGACTTTTCAAGAGACAAAAAAAGAGCTTTACGTTTTACTTATTACTTAGCCTTTGTTTTATTGTAACTTTTCCTTTGTTTTCTCCTTTTTTATCTCACAGCCTATTTACTTGTGGGGGTACTAGATTTGTGTATATAACATTTTATTTTCAAACTTTGCATCTCGTAAATTAATAAAAGTAAAAAATTCCAAAATGCAAACCATCCGTTTATAGGTGGTGGCGACGATATATTTATCAATATTCGTTCCCATTTATGGAAAATAAGATAAAATCCTGGGAAGAAAATGATTGATGATTAAACGATTTTGTACAATTTATTTAATTTTTTCAAACAAATTTTAATCAAGAACAAATAAAGAAGTTAATTTTTCTGATATTATTATCATAAAACATCAGATCATGAATAGACTTTCAAGAAACAAACAAATAAAGAAGTTTATTTATTTTATTTTTATTAATTTTTATTATATAAAAAAACTGATGTTCATTATCAAACTCTACAATACGTTCATCGCCTTTCTCATTAAATTCCTTCTTTGACATTTTGTTAAACGAAAACAAGCGGGAATCTTCACAACCGTGGCCTTATGACTCCTTCTGAGCGGTCAGGGCAGCAGCAGTATAGATATGACGTCATACCTAGACTGCCGGGTAGTGCCATCGAAATACGCACCGTTCTATTCAGTCAAAGTAGTAGTCAACTGCCATCAGTCTTTGGCAGCCGCAACCTTGGGCCGTACCTTAACATGGATTATTTTATTTTTTTTAAATTACAGTAAGCAAGAAAATCATGTCGGAAAAGAATAATATGATGTAAAATAAAGAATAAATATAAGCTCGTACTTGATTTCAATGTTAATCATTGATGTATTTGATAATCGAGCAAAATATTCAAAGTGTAATTCTTCTGAATAAACGGCAATTATTCGGAATGACTACTCCCAATGTGTACTCAGATAAAATACCATTGGGAACTCAGTCCATTGTGTACGATTTGTCCATCTCTGTTCATAATGCGCAGAATATCTCATTACTCGTGATCTGCTTGTTCATCACCCAAAGCCTCTTCAATACCAGTTGGTTCGATTCTTAAGTCCGTATAGTTCAGCAATCCATTCATGCCACAGAGTTGTTTTTGTTAGAATCGCGAAGAAGTGGAGTAGAATATGTATTGAAAGAGCTATACATTCTGTATATTACATATTACAAATGTGGATTGCAGCACTCCGTTTCTTGTTTGCAGAAGCTAAAATGCCATGGATTCGGGAGGTAAACCAGAAAGGAACGATATTAGCGGCGACGACAGCATGACCATTAATGACGTCCATCATGACCCGCTAAACGAGAACTTGGAGGAGACCTGGTCAGCTCTAGGAGAGCAAGATGTGCGGAGTACCTCTGACAGCGACCCGGTTAGTACACATCTAAAGTATAATATCGAAGCATTATAATAACTTCCTAAATTGTACTCACCGCATCAATTCCAATCAATCGATTTATTTTCCTCCGTTTCTTATGTTTGAAGGGTTTATTTTCCCTCTTCCAGCACACACGAAAAAAAAAAAAAAACGAATGAGAAGTTTTTAAAAATTGTGTCAGCTCCTCAAAAGATTTATTTGTTTACTTAAGTTCAAATTTCAAATAATGATTAATTTGTAGAGGATCATCAACCAGATGAAATAAATTTAAACAACAAAACAAGTTTTTTATTATTTTATTGTTATTTTTATCCTTTTATTATGACAGCCTATATTATTATGTATTATATAAGGAATTTCTAAAACTGTCTCAAAAGCTTACAGAGGGCAATTTGTGTATGCTAGTATGTCAGCAGGTAGTGGAACCTGAGTTGAAACGCAGGATACCATTACAAATGAAACAAAAAATTTAAGAATATGGCAATCGGATCTCCGAATTGTAATATCTTTATTAGTAAAACACTAATGCATTCTCAACATTGTGACGTTTCGAGGCCTTATCCGAAGCTGTTTTTCCCTTTTATTCTTCGATTGTTGGGTATCAATTTTTTTTTCGTGAATTGAATGTAAACACAAATCTCGGAAGTGTCTTTTTTTTTTTCATCATGATATTCAATCCTCTTTGAACCGCTTAAGCTGTGTGAGGAGGACTAGTTGCATTATTTTATTCCATTGATGTCCTATTTTCTGGAATTCTTTCTTAACTTCATCTTTCTATTGAGTTCTCGGTCGTCCTTTTCCTCCCTTCTCCTCTACTTTGGCTCGATAGGTCGCTAGCAATTCTCTCGGTTCCATCCGTGGAAGGTATCCAAGCCATCTCAGTCGATTCTTCTCTATTACATCATCCTGGCTATCATTGAGGTTCGACCTGATAGTGGTGTTATGAACTCGATCTCTTCTTGTTTTCACCTCCATCTTAAGGAGAAATCTCATATACGCTTGCGCTTCCGATTGATGTTTCTTTGACAGGGTCCGTGATTCCGAAAAGTAAGTCAGAATGGGGAGAAATGTTGACCTAAAGACACCCACTTTTGTTTTCTTTTCTACCTCTCGACTGTTTAGAAAACCTCTCATAATTGCTTCAAATATTCAGCTCGCGGCTGCAATTTGCTCTGTCACCTGCAAATCAATAAAACAATTTAGTTTAAGGTGTGCACCAGGTATTTGAAATTTTCAGCCTGCCCAAGGACTTTTTTCTTCGACTCTAATGACACGCATAATCAGAAACGTATGCAGAATTTTTTTTCGGAGGGTATGGATTTAATATGAAGAAGGCAAATAATTATCTAAATGTCTATAATCGCCACATTTTGTGTAAAATTTAAGGTTAAGCATGGAAATTGGACCAAAAACTACTAGCGAAATTACCAAATATTACTCAAAATACAAATCTCATGTTGGTGGGTATGAAAATTAAATTTTTTCGTACATTTCGGGGGGTGTAGGAGAGGATATATTCCCCTGATTCCCCTCCTCTTGCATAATCCTCCTTGGCTTCTTCCCAACCCTCATCACTTGCATTTTCGTAGGGTTTATGACCATATTGATCTTCAGCAATTCTTCTTTTCACCTATAACCGTTCTAATGAATATTCCTGTCATCCTCTGAAAATAATATTTTCATCGTCGAATGCAAGTAATGAGAGATTCACTGGTTTCAGATTGGATTATCCTTGGCGGAATTTCCTCGTTTTCTCCTTAGTCCTTCGATATATAACTGAATCCATGACTAAAATAAACAAAGGTGGATTAAGACTGCAACCCTGCCGAATTTCTAAAATGATTTCTCGAGAAGTGCTGTTGGCAAATCTTACCATGTTCCGTGTTTTCTTATATAGTCTTTCAACCACCAGTAAATGACCTTGAACGATTTCGTTTTATCTTAAGGCCTTCAAAATACCATATTTCTTACATGGTCAAAGGCTTGTGTAAGGACAACAAAGTACATCGAAATTTATTTTTCTAATACTTTTTCAAAAACTTATCTCCTAGAAAAAATAAGGTCCTGGGATCTCCTCCTTATTATGGGATTATCCTCTTTTCTAGTGTCATGGAATATATCTTACCTTGGATGCTTAAGAGAGATATACCTCGGTGCTTGTCAGAGTCTCTGTTATCTCCTTTCTTAAATATCGGGACAATAATGATTACTTACTGATCTTTCGGGATTTTCTGTTGCTTCCACACAAGGTTCAGGTATCCGCAGATTACCCAAGCTAAAAATAAAACAATGAATCAATTCAACTCATTTAGAATTTTTTGTCCAGTTTAATTTTTCATGTCTTAAACTGCTTTAGGTTGAAAAGAGATTATGATTTACTTACGTGAATTAGGCAAATTGATAAAAAACCTCTTAAAAAATAAACATTTTGATTAAAATAAAAACAAATACTGAAAAATCAATAAGCAAAGACAGCTTTTCGCTTCATATGAAAATAAGGTAGGAATGGATTGATAACTTTTTCTATAACATCATCCATAGATGGAAATAGCTGTTAGTTTCTAACGAACTTCCTGAACCTAGGGTATGCTGCCACCACCTATACCAGTGCTGCCTACATCCTTGGGTAGTATCATAGGACAAACAATCGACCATGAAGGAACGTCAGAACTCTCTGTCCTACAGGGTAAGCTCTATTTTGTGAAAAAGTATAACATGACTTGTACCAAAACGGCTATCAAAACTTAGCAAAGAAAGTTGTTAGAATGAAAATGTCAAAGCTTATAAAGTAATATTCATTCTGTTCCACTTGAGTCGAATTAAACCAAGTGAAACTTTGGACGACTGAAAGAATCTTGGTGCTTATTCAAAGCACAATTTTTAGCATGATTTTTATTTGGTGTAAACTATATTTTACATACAATGCGTGGATATTATCAGTTTGTAACAAAACGATATGAAGAATCAGATCAGTACTGGATAAAATCGGTTACTTTTATAAAGGTAGAGCATTTTGATTCATAATTGAAATAGGAAATTTCTTCTCATATTTTGAATATTCGGTTCGGCCGAATTACCTTCCACCTTGCTGTAGATAAGTTTTACATTAAAGAATCCAACACTGAACACTTAACTATTCAATGTTTATCAGATACACCGATATTACAAAGAATTGATAGAGTAAACAATTGATAGAGTTGCTTCGATCTAATGAAGATACTTTCGTACTAAGCGGTCGACCATATGGTCTGTTGTCTTTCATAACCGACATGGATTACGTCCATCTCACTCACCGGAATTAATGTGACGGCGTTAAAAAATTAAATTTAAATTTATTTTTATTACTAAAATTCCTTTATTTAGCATTACAATAATTTAAATTTAATTATTTATGTAATGGAAATGGCATGCCCATTCTCACACAATTTCTTCGAATGAGTAATCTCAAAGCTCTGAAAATACTTTACTGCGTCTTTTTCCTCCGTAAAATTTCCGAGAAAAATCAGGAATAAAAAACTAATTTTCTGAATGAAAAAAACAGTTAAGTGAGAAGAAATATTGTAAGGGAACCAACACATCATATGGTCGACCGCTTAGTACGTAGAGTGTGGGACAGGTGCACACTAGATTTTTAGAAGTTCGATTTTCAGGACTGTACAATTTTTATTTTTGAAGCTAGATTTTTCTTCTTTTTTAAAAATCTTTCTTAGACGATTATGTTTAAATATTACATACAAGTCTACGTTTCTACCATGCTCATTCTAGTTAGATTGATGATTTTATTGAATAATACTTAGAACGCACTCGAACTTGTATTTAAAATATTGCGTAAAAACTGCCTTAAGGAGGGGTCATTGCGTACAAGTTATCTGGAAGACTCATTATTCAAGCAAGAGCGTTTTTAGGGCAAGTGCAAAATAAGTCGGTTTACCGTGGATTATTATACTGGTGTAATCATAAAATAAAGAAAAGATTAAATCTTTTCTGAGATTCACATTTTACTGTCTTCATTGAGTTTGAAGAAAATAATGTTAGTTGCCTCGACAAAACATGATATTAAGCAGTAGCGTAGCCAGGATTCGATTTCGGAGGAAGGAGGTCCATCTAAGGATCTACTTTAAAGAAACCAACCCCAACCATGAATGTAAGGAAACCTCTCTGTGTAATCTTTTCTATGAATAGGTATATTATTTATAAAATAAAATTCAAATAGGTTTATACAATTTTTGTTTACAGATAAGAACAAGTAACAAAATTTCGTAATTTCGGAGGGGAGAGGTCTGGAACCCCTGAACCCTCCCTCTGGTTACGCCACCGATAGTAAGCGTAAGCGTATACCACGCACACTTGTCACACACTAGAGGTCTCCACTTATCCCTACTACCATGTTTTTTTGGGTGTCTGAGGACAAGCGCTTAAAAAAATAAAAAACTTTCAAGGAGAAATGTAAATCACAAAGTATTTTGAAGAACTGCTTCTGTAGGGTTCGTTCACGGCAAAAAAAAAAAAAAAAGATAAACACACGCACATATAGCTGTACTGCAAAAATTGAACTTTATCAACAGATCGGAACTAATATTTTTAGAATTCGTTATACTTGATCTTAGCGAACTTTCGTGGTTGATTTCTGAAATATCAGTGCTTAGGCTTCATGCTCCGTAAAGGATAGCTCTTACCAGTCGAGGGTTTGGATTTACTGAGACAATTACGAACTTACTCCATGCAGCCTAATCATTTATCATTCTGAAAATAATGATAATAATAAAAATAAAGGCGTTATAGGTCAATGAATAAAAGTAATAATTATTTTTTAAAAAAGTTGTTCTCTGAAACTTTAATATGGATCTTTTAATCTTACAAAGTTCTGGTAAGAAGACGCTCCCCAAAAACAAGCGCGCAATCCTTAGAGAAGTACATAAATTAATTTTTAACTATAAGCCCGCCACATAAGAGATATAATTTTTTTTTTAGAATCATCCAACCTTTTGCAAGTTAATATCAATCTGAAACTTGTGAAATAACATTTTATTACAACCGGTAGTTGTTAATTGATTGATTCAATAAGATTATGAGTAATTATAAAAGGGGGTGTTGCGTCATGGTTTAATCATTTTTAAAAGTTCATAAAAGTGTGCAACATTTTAATTTATAATCTAATTTAGGGGCCCAAAGCCAATCCATTCAATTGGTAGAGGATAAACTCAAGTAACCGAGTTGCGGCGTGGACTGCGGTAACCGCCTTACTAACTCCAGATTTCTATCCAACTTAAATGTGCTTATTCTCTTCAGATGTTCTTCTAAATACTCCAGATTCGGTCATATTTAAGATCTTTATTACTTAGTAATACCATCAGTGGTCATTCGTTTTGTCTACCAATAGTGAGTTAAGGAATCGGATGGGAACCAGAAATGGACGATTGTGGATTGGATAACATCGCGTTTAGAATAGGATACCGATTGACATTTCTATATTGAATAAGTTGATTAATTTTTTAGATTGTGTATAACATAAAATTCAGAATAGTACATCTTTGATCTACACAAATATAATTATTAACGATGAACAATGAGATTATAGATATTGGAATTGGTTGAAGATCATACTAAACATACGATTGGTTGTAAAAATTGCAGCGAAAACCAAAGAGTAAAGTACAAAAGAAACAAAAAAACGAAATTTATTTCATTGTACTCTACCAAGGTTTATTTGTTTCTGATGATAAATAACTGACTGATTATTATAATACAATCAAAGTCAAGAAGAAATGGTTAACAAACAAAAAATATCCTGGAACTTTGATCACTGGTCCTAACAGGATATCTCTGGATAAAGATTACACATGATTAAGACTACCAACCGTTGAAAGGGACTCTCACTGCGTAAGGAAGGAACTCTCATGCAATCTTCGATTCTTCTGTACTAAAACTACTCCAAATAAGCTCTTATCTTGCATCCTTGAACGTAGTACAGAACCAAGCAAGCGACCAATGAAATATCTTAAACAGAAGGCCACATCTTGGCTACTCTGAAGGTCAGAAAGGAGAAATCTTGATATCTACGATCTGTACTAGAAATCGGATATTTTCGGTTGCAGTTGAAATTGAAAAGCCTCAGTTGAGAAGAGCATTCCGCAATGATTGGAAAAGAGACTCCATGAAAAAAAAAGACTGAAATCTTACAAGGACAAGGCAGAGTGCCGATAACCCGTACCTAGAATTGGATGTGATGCTACGGAGAGGATCTACTCAGCTACAGTTTGCAGAATCATGAAAATAAAACGAATATAATCCAATAACATATATCAAGTGATGTTTGGCAAGATTCTTTTCTAGCCAGGATAATGTTTAGTAACCCTGCAGTATCAATGCACTATATTATATAAGTTCAAAACAATGAAAGCTGTTATCAAATATCATTTTAAGTTATTAAAAAAATATCAGTTTAGTTGATCATTCATTTACAGTTAATTTATTTCATGCTTATATGATTTATTATTTACCAAAATGTGAAAAGTTAGTTTGATTATTAGGCACTAGGTCAAATTATTGCAGGCATGTATCAACAGAAAACCTTAACCAAAACTATAACGGATGAAATAGTACGTTTCTTCTATTTTCAGCTCCTAACCGAACTATAACGGCTGCAAACATAAATCAGGAAGATAGTGAAGATATCGCAGAATCCATGGCAGGAAGGCGGAAGCTAAAAGAGACGGAAGATATTCAGAATCCAAAAATCACACAACCTGGGTATGTGGGCGCATTTCACTTTTATTAACTATACTTCGAACCGTATATTGAAGCAGATATGTTACAAATGATGTTGGTAGTTTCAGGATTTTTGGCAGGAAAGCAACGGTGGTCGAAGAGGTGGTGGCGGATCCTACCATAATGCAAAAAAGAAAACCATCGAGGTCATCAGAAAACGATGCTTTAACACCTAAGAGCATATCGTTAAAGGGAACAGGACCTTCAATTCAGAACGAAGAGGAACTACAGTTGGATATGTTCTTCCAAACGATGTACAATACGACAAAGAAGCTTTCTCTGATTAGACAGATAGAACTGAGGCGGGAGATAAGACAGTTGGTAATGAATGCGGAGAAGCAAGAACAAGTCGCGAATCGCCAGAAAGTCCCACAGGAAGCCACGGAAACTACGAAAAAAAGTCGATTAATTCCTTCAAAACGGTAAAGATGCTGAGAAAAAATATTACAATAGGGATATGTTCCTGACTACGACAAAAAATATGATAAGAACTTAATATGAAAGATAGAATTTAACTCTTTAAGATTGGTCCTGAATCTTTCCACGAACCGGAACAGTGTGTAGCTCTTCAGAGGTCCCTTCGTGAAAAAAAAATAAAATAGAAATATACTTTTATCTTCCTTTTTAATTGTCATAGCATATATATATTGTCGTAGGATTGTCATAGCTTTATTTCTACAACTCCATTTTCTCCCCAACAAACCAACAATTTCTTCCTAGGTGCAGATTAAGAATGACTTTAAAAAAATAAATTGGTGATGGAAGTTGAAAACAATATATTAACAATTATTTTTTTTCATATCCACTGTAATAATGACTAGGCCGTATTAACCTATGGCCAAAACATCGTATTATCTGGAAAACACCCGAATCGACCATGAGTTTATATATTTATATATTTACTATACATGCATAAACTTTTACCTATAACCACTTTAGGTACAATTAATCGTTAAAACGACCAGGCCCTGTAAAACTAATAAGTACTTCAATTTATTTATAAAAGCTACTTTTCTCATAATGATTCTATCCACATTCAGACCTCATTGCTTTGGAAAATAGCCTGTGATTAATTCCAAATCCCTATTTGGAAACGATGAATCGAAAAAAAAGCACAAATCAAGTTACAACAATTAATGAAATATCAAATAAAGGTTTTTTTCTCTAAAGCGGACACACTTAACTATTTTTTAAGATCTTGGCTCCTGATTGTTCGGGATACAAAGTTAAACTCCTTAGATATTTTATTATAAATATCTTATTTCATTTTACAACAGAATATAAGAGAAGTTGGCTATTGATAGTCAATCGAAAGGACGATGACAATATACCCATAGTGTCCAGTAATCTTTTTTCAAGGAAAAATACCTATTTTAGAAAAGATTGGACTATATTTTCTTTATGATTAATACGTAGATGAGAGAAATATCATTCATATATGGGAAATATCTATCTGTTTTGGGCAGGGATATAACAGATTTTTATCTGGTACTGATTCTGTATATAAATTACTGATTTCGTGTATTTCCAAAATTTTATTATTCATATGCCTGAAGTACTAGTTATAGAACTAACTTTATTATATTTCAGGGAAGCACGCACACGCAGTTATGTCACTGAAGTCTGTAAGGTTGAATGACAAACCAAATTTTATATTGTTAAATTATTTTTTAAATGATTTTATAGATTTAGCCAAATAGGCAGAGAGCTCGTGGATATACTTGTTTTGGAGTAAGTAACTTAAATTTTTCTTTCTGTCTGGTTTAATAATCTATACTTCATCTTCCCAAATATGACATTTAGTTCAGAAAGGTTTGAGAAAATGTTTGCAAATTCTTTAGATTCAAGATATTAAATCCGTTTATTATTATTATTTTTGTTTCACTATTGCCATTTTGTATAGTCAGAATTGTCCCCAGTTTATCAATGTAGTCAGAGCACATGGGCCTGAGTCTTCCCCGAGGATGCCAACCTTCCGATTTAGCTTCCAAAAACTACCTGGCCATTTGGATACCGTCCATTATGCAGAGGTGCCCAAATAATTTTAGCTGCCGCTCTTCAAGGATGCCACACACTCATCACATCCCCAAATCCTCAAGAATCCTACCATTTCAGACGCCGTCTCTCTTGACCAATTATTCTTCGGAGGAATCTCGTTTCGGCCGCTGTCTCATTCTGCTTGCATGGTTATGGAAGGTTGTCCAATTTTCCGTAGCGTACAAAAGCACTGGGAGGAACACCAATTTGATTTACCTAAGTTTGGCCTTTTTGCTGAATTTCTACTTTACTGTGATTGTTTTTGATAGGTGGTAGTACAGTCCATTGGCTTTCATCCACCGATTAAGAATCTCTAAGGTCTATTTTACCATGTTTGCTTATAACTATCCCAAGATACGTATTGATATTAGCTCGTTCTAGGGGTTCGCCATCACATAAAATCCTAGCCTCAACACTATCCTTCCAATGCACATGACTTTATTTTTAGTTGGATTTATGTGCAGCCCTTTTAACTATAATTCTTCGTGCCATTCGACCACTGATGACAGAAGAGCCTCCTGGGAATCAGTAATCAGGACTATACCATCAACGCAGATCATGGCCTCAAATTAATGAGTAATGCTGAAAAGACCCTTAGCAAAATTTGGTCTCATACGAGTTGTGCTGGTAATTTCTTGGATAATGACAGATGTTTCTGTCTGCCCAGAAAGACGCATACTCATCTGAGTTGCATATGCTAACTCCTCAACATATCTACTAGCACGTAACTCTCCAGTCTTCTTCCGTTTTGTTCTCTCGGCACATTCTGAAAACGCCTGAGCTGGCCGTCCCACCTTTTTAACAACTGGCAAATTTACATAATTGTTCAGTTTTTCAGAGCCATCTAGCCACATAGAATTATTTTTAAGGACTCTATGTTCTGACTGGTTAACTTCCTCCTATTTGTTCTTTAATTTTGAAAAGAAAACTGATAATGTATGGAAAAGGTCAGGCAACTTATTTTCGGGACAGTTTGTAAGTTCAGAAATGATCTTTTTAAGGTATTCTAAATTCTCCTCCATAGTATTCTTATTCGATGACTTAATCATGTCAAATAATTCCCTTCTTGATATATAAATAAAACTGGTATCAGCAGGAGCAGCTAAAAAAAGAAGTCGGGTGTTACTTGCGTTTTTATGAATAATTATATAAACATTACAAATATAGCAAGGGGGCAACTTCGAGCAAGATTTCTATCTTGACCCTTAAAGACAGATAAATACTGAAAAAAAAGAAGGTAAAAATGTTTAAAAGTTATTTCAAAGTTAATTTAGATGCATTAATTTTAACGAATTTTTCTAAACTCTCCAAACAATATTTATGAAAGATAAAATTTGATATAATATGAAATTTAATTACTTACTACATGAGGCACTATCCATATTAGTCAGGTTTAAAAATAAAAAATATTCAGTGTTTGGCAGACACTTAAAGAGAACTGTTGATAGGAACACTCTGAAAGATAGTATGAGACTGCGGACTTTAGAGCTAGCTGGTGCATTCCATAACATGTCGAGGTGCATGTCGGTATCTGCCAAATCCTGCTGTGTACAGACCTCAGTAAAAAAAATCAAAAGGGAATATCCAATTTTTGGATTTATGCCAGGTTTTAGAACGTTCTGCCCCACTGTGCGGCAGTGACCTCAAAACGACTGGCAACACTGTGTCGCTGCTTGAAGAAAAAAAAATCCTTCCTACCGGTTGGGAAGCCATTATTGACTACTGACTTTACCCCATCACTCCAATTCATGGGCCCCGACGAGATCTTCGTCTGGCTTCGTCATCAGCAACATCCACATCACTGAAGCAAGATTGTCAAATGTCAAATTCATTATTTTTGGCCATTTAGCCTTAATGGAAGTTTTTTACTAACACATTGACTTTCCATTGTGGGCTTCATCCATCTTCTTAATTGTTTCTAATTATAACGACAGTCAAATGTTATCTACCTTTTATTGCTATCTTTCCTTGGGGCTATTCTTTGGATTTTTAACCGAGCCAGGTCCTATTTGCTTTTCTACAGTCTGCTCTTCTCAAGTATTTATTCCAACACCTGGCTCACATCATTAAAGAGTTGGGTTGGAACTATACACATATTATAAATATAAAAAGATTATGTGTAGAAGAAATAATAAATATTAAATTTTTAAAACACCGCTATAAACATTATTGTAGTAAAACATGGCATTTTTACTCTATAATAGTATTGTAGACCTGTCAGAACGCTCCGAAATTTAAATATTACATTTAAAAATATTTATGCATATAAATACATACACACATTTATACATATACACATACATAAAACACAATTTATAAATATATTGGAACGTTCTATACGTTCCAATAACGGAGACCATTTTCTTTTTTTTTTTTAAGATTCAAATAATCGCTCGTAAATCAGGAACACTTTAAACGATTCAAACCGAATTCGGGGCATCGGTAAAGATTCTTAATCTACACGATTTGCCTTAGCCGTGGTTTTTCTACGTGTTTTAGAACCAACGTTATCCGCAAAAAATTTGTTTTTATTTGGTAATCACATTCTTTTTCACAGATCTATTAAAATAAAACAATAGCTTTTTAAGTATGAAAAGAAGAAACTCCCCTACCCTCTTCTTAATGAATCCAAGAACATAGATATCCGGTATACTGAAGATGAGAGGTACACTTAACAGCTTCAAACCCAAACGTAAATTGTGGCTTTAAAAATTTTGAGCGCCCACGTAACTGAAAAAAAAATGTTTTCAATGATTTTTTTCAACATTTAGGTTTTTTGATGTGCTGAATCCAACTCTGCCGTTATTTTATGCGTGAAAAAATCTATAAGGCTAGTTTACTTAATAATTTGAATACTTTTTTAAATTTATTTGACCAAAAATCAATTATTTTTTAACGTTTATATTTATATCCTTACTCTAACAATCCAATTTTTACCTGGAAAAATCATGTCGATATCATTTTTCAAACACGAGGTATAAAATAAAGCTACTAGGGCCCATTGGACAATATGATAGGATGCGGGAGGACTTTTTTTCAATGTAGAATCACCCAAAACTTATGATCTAAATTGGTGGTACATCGTGCACCTCCTTGTAAAAAATTTTTTAAAAAATTTTCCACAAAAACTCAAGATCGGGTGAATATAATGATGGTCTATTTGGAAACATTACAAATATTGGGTTGTTCTAAATGAAAAGTAGTTATGGTTCATGGTAATGGTTACCTTACAGCAAAGATAGACATTGTAGGCAAAATAATATAAATAAGGGAGGAAATATGATCTAAGTCAGATTTAAGGCTTTCAAAATTGTTTTTCTCGCCTCCTGTAACGTTGGGATTTTTCAGACATTTTTCCTTATAGTCCATCGATAAATTATTACTGACACTATTTTTAATCAAACTCCAAAAGTTTTGAGAAATCTAATATATGTAATTGAATTTTAGAGGTTTTCAGACAATAAATTTGTATTTTTCCCATTACGGCATCCTCCTTTAAATTGCACATTTGGCCTTTAAATTTAAGTATTACACATATAATCTAAAACATTAAACAATAACTGGTAATAAAGTTTGTATCGTCGTCTTTTCACAAAATCGTGTCATTCGTTCTGGTCTGCTTCACATTAACTATTTCAATTGGGGCAGCGATAAACTCCTATAAGAATTATTATTGAGGGCTGGAGTTAAGAACTCACTTTGTCTAATTACACTCTTCTATCCCTCTACTTCCTAAGCTCTCCGCCTATAGGATAATATTTCCTTGATAGGCTATAAAAGTTATTGCATTAGATTAATAGAAAATACATTGAACCCAAATTTAAATAGGCTATAGATTCGGTATCATTTTACATTTTAACCAAATGATACAATCTTTCTTGTGGTATATTTTATTTTTCAGCCAATGAGTCTTCATCCGCAATCTCCATCAGTGCCTCCAGAGCCAAGTCAGAGCCCCAGTTCTGTGAAGATAGACGTACGAGGTACAATTATATCATGACAATTATCTACTAATGTTAATTTTGGATAAAGAAAACTGTGAATTAATTATTTACTTCATTATCACAAGACCTCATTAACCAGTATCACAGAAATATTAATAATTCCACTGACTGGTATTTGAAACCAACCGGCATACTTCTTAACTACTTTTCTTAGCACCCTGGACATCAGAAAATCAATATTGCCAAAATTCTAATCCACAGATGTCTTTCCTTATCTGATCCTCAATATGTACCATCCTCTGACAGATTCCCACCTTTTGTCAAACAGTAACTTATTGACTATCATAAGAACTCTACAACTAAAAAAAAATCTTCCGATCGGTTGGGAAGCCACTATTGCTTCATTAATTCTCATGGGGTAGACATACCCCGTCATTTTGTCTACGTTAAGTTATCATAGGATGAATAGCAAAGTCCAGCAGCGGCCAGACGGCGGCTCGGGGATTCCCAGCGATTGACGAGCGACATTATTCCGCCATAGAAGTCCTACACTTGAGGTACATTCAACATACATATAGGTACATGCCCCTTCTGACAGATTCCCACCTTTTGTCAAACAATAACTTATTGACTGTCACAAGAACCCTACAACTGTTATTCGTTCTCTCAATTCTTCACAATCACCTTCCATACTTTTCTTGTACAGATCCCTAGTTTATATCCCCTTACTATCCGATAACATAAAAAAAAAAAAAAAAAGTCTAATAAGTCTTTCCTACATCTTCATCAACATAAAAGACCTAACTGCGATTCCTTGGAGAAACCAAAAACCATCTCAAAGCTCATATCTCCCAGAGCAAAAAGTGTTTCACTTCCCTTAACAAGTACGCCTCCAAACTATCTGAAAAAGCTTCCTTCATTACTTTAATCTTGATAAGATGTCTACGCTTCCTGCACATAAAAACAAAACAAAAAATTTCTGAATCAATCCGCATCCATCTTTACTCTTAACCCGTAAATCATGAAGTAGATTAACATTTCAAAATACATACATAATTTATCATATGTATAAACGACTTATTACAGCATAAGGCCATATGTCGTTGCCTAATAAACCTTGCCGTCATTCCTTTTTGTCGCAGAAATCTTACTCTCGGAGTCCTCTTGCTGCCATTGCTTCTTGTATACCTTCCATCCATCTCATTTCCGGTCCACCTCTCTTCCTCCTTTCTCATGGTATTAAGCATCCTTTTAGGCCATCGGTCGTCCGACATTCTCATGACGTGCCCAAACCAACTCAGCTTTTTTGTCTCAATGGAGGAGTATAGGATGTTAAGGGGTTCTTTTACTTTTTCCTGGTGGCATTATTTGAAACGTGTTGTAGTCTGAATATTCCACAACCACGTCTCCAAAAATCCATTTCCATTGATACAAGTTTTCTTGCTGAGTCTGTTGGAATAGTCCAGGTTTCAGAGGCATGCAACACAGTAGTCACGAAAAATAGACTCTACCATTCGTTTGAAGTTCTACGTCCTTATTCCAGAGAACAGAATTTAAAGTCCGTATGACCTTTCTACCTCTGATGACCTTTTCATCAATGTCTTTTTTGCTGTTGCTCCCCTTCGAAGCTACCTAACTAAGTATTTAAATTGTTCACTTGGGTCAAATCCCATTCCCCAACATTTAATGAGGAGTTTCCACTATTATTAAAGCCAAATACTCAGTTTTTACTTTACTGATTTCCAGACCTCCTACCTTATAGACTTCCAACAATTTCCTCATCATAAAAGATGAATCTTCTTCGTCATTTGCAATAATCTGGTCATCGCCAAGTTGTAAATTGTACAGGCATTTTTCATCTAAGATTATCCCCATACCATTACACCTTCTTTTCCATAGGCTAAGGATACTTTAGCATAACATAACATATATGTTGAACAGTAGAGGGGATAGCGAGCAGCCTTGTTTAGGGCCTTTGGTGATTGGAAATACTTTTGTTAGGCTATATTTGAGCTTGACCCTTGCTATTGCGTGTGAATATAATCTCTTTATAACTCGGATCATGTACTGGCTTACACCTGTATTTTCTAAGGCAATCCATAGAGAGGCACTGTATCATATGCTCTTTGTTGATCAAAAAATATTAAATTTACCATAAAATGAATAATTTTTGAGTAATACTCAAATAAAATTTTGTTCCATAACTTTTTACTTGTTGTTTTTCTGGGATGTATTGTTTATGGCAATTTATTAATTAGATAAAATGCCAAATTAGAATTTCTGTTTTTTTTTTATGGATGAATGATTAATCTCCATTTTATTTTTATTGTTAACTAAAATAAACCGATTAAAGAAAGGTATCTATCATGTTCAAAAAATAATTTATTTATATTAAAATAAGGTTTTATTTTTGTGAAATTTCAGGTATTTTATCATTTAGTAAATTTTAAGTGAACTTACGAAAATTATCATAAGAACAGATTGTGGATAAATAAATAAATAAACTCGACACTACCATCCGTCAGTTTGTTTTTTTGGCAGAAGGGGGGGGGGAGGGGTTTATAATGATCAATCGAAAGATGATGACATTGCCTACAAAAGCAAAAAAAAAAATCATTTAAATTGGACTACTATTAGATGAGATATAGCGTTATGAACTTCGCAGACTCCGGCGCTACAGGCACGCTTATAGCTTATCTGTCAGATGTCGGGCACCATTTTTGCGTGTTTTCATTCAATGTAAATAGGATTTTGGATATTGATATTAATATTTGCTAATAATGATCAGATTTTAGAGGATATTTCGTTCTAAAAGTAACAAGAACCCCTTGAAAGGGACGCTGAAGGTTATATTTCTTCGGTATTGCAATGTTATTCCCCCAGTAGTTTTTGAAATTATACTTTTTCTTATATTAGATTCACACTCTGTGATATCAGAACTAAAAACGAACTTAAAACAGTATGGACATGTAACGAGATATAAAATAAGTTGATTCCAGTGTTAGCTAACATGTTAATCAATTTTTGTTACTGGTGAAAAATGTAATAATCAAAACAACAATGATCATTAACAGGAAAACATAAAATGCAATAGCATTTTTTATATCATAATATAAATAAATAACCATTTAAAACAAATTTGCTTATTCAAACAATTTTCAAATTAATTATTAGAATCTAGCTGACTCGGCAATGCTTCGCTATTGCATGATGTGAGTATAGATTTATATTGATTAACTGAACAAAATTGAAAATTTGGTAACAATTATTATAGGTATGCATTAATGTAGTATTAAAAATTCAAATTAATTGAAGTTCACAATTAGAATTAGTTCACTCATTAAAGAGATAATCGTGACTCAGACAGACCAAAGGCCAAAAATAGGTTTGTTTTTACTCCGGTGCTCTGGCAATGCGTAGAACCATTGAAAACTGCACACCGAAAATTTGACCCTATTACAATACTTTCCTTATCTAACAGCGCACTTATGTCCTACAGTTTCTACGACTTGCAATGGTAGGGAAATAAAAGCATGACTACAATGCGCTGTATCTTAGCTGATGATATCCGATTTCAATGATTTATGGGGAACTAGAATATTCTTTACGTCATAACTTTTTCCTCATTTTTCTCGGGGATATAGTTCATTTATGGATAGTTAAAGGGCTTTAAGGAGAAGACTCAAGGAAACTTTGATTAAAATCTTCAGAGCCATTTTGGCGCTACACTCAAGGGTAGAAGTGGTTTTTCGTCTTTTGCGCAGCCGCTATATCGATATCGGTAGATTCCATTATCGCATAACCATCTAGTAACCACAATGAAGATAAAATTTGGTAAAGATTGGTTCTATAGTTTTCGCGGTAAGGGCTGCCTTTTTATATGATTTTTTCGTATTATGTAAAAAAAAAAATTTCACAATATTTTATTGAATACTCGTTGATCTCTAGCAGGCCACGTGAGACTATAACGTTAATTGACAAAAAAACATAAAATGCTTTGATATAAATAAATGTCTATGTTCAAACTATTCGCTTATATTTCCAATTAATTATTAGATATTAAAAATAAAACAAAATATTGTCTTGAATATCGTTGATCAGCAACATACCACGTAAAACAGTAGGTGTCCGCTGGTACAGGTTATGTTAGACGAGCACATGTGACCTCAGGCGGGCACAGGGTTGGGGACTCCTATCCTAGGCCTATATATTTATTTATATAAGGGCATTTTTAGATACATATGATACATAAGCATGCATTAAAGTATAATAACATTTTTCTCAGAGGCTGCAGCCAACTTCATCTTGCATTGGAATTCACGCCCAGCAGCCATATTCTCGTGGGGGTGGTGACAGCTTCACCCGAGTACGACAAGGCTTCTTACAGGCAGGAGGATGTTAAATCTAAAGGCACCCTATCCTCAAAATCTTCTCCATCTCTCTATCATACTTGTTCTAATGCTTCCAAGCAATCGTCTGGGATCGGGTAATAGTGTATATGATATCCATGATATAATTACCTATTATAGTTATATACCATAGACCTATTTATACTGCACATTTTTCTAAACTGGGTTATTGCTACAAACATAGTGTTTTTCGTTTTGAACTGTTTTTATTGTTTATCCAATAAATATCCTTTTAATAATTTTTAATTTATTTTTTAAGGGGTGAAGATGGTTATCACAATATGCTAAATGGGCAGCCGTTGTAATATTTGATTCCACTTAATTTTCTGATTACCGCATTTTGATAACCATCTTCACCCTTCAAAACAAAAAAAAAGGAATAAATAGTAAAATTGTTGGATAAACAATAATAACTATTCAAAAAGAACAACACTGTGCTTGCAGTAGTAATTCACTTTAGAAAATAATTTTAGAAAAACAAACCAAAATAATTTTTTATTTTATATTTTTTATATATTAATATAAAATATTATTTTTTTTTCCAAATTATAACAAAGCGAAAATATAAACATTAAAAAATAATTTATTTTGGTCAAATAAATTTCAAAATTGTTGAAATTATTAAACAAACTTGCCTTATTAATTTTTTTCACGCCAAAAACGAAGGCATATTTTGATTCATCACATCACAAAACCTTAGTTTTTCAAATTTGGCTTGATTCGTTCAAAAAGTTCCTGATTTATTGGAACCAGGGCAGCCTCTGCATAGTATTATTTAAATGGACTGGCCGTTTTTATATTTATATAAATATTATAACATATAAATATATTATTAGATAGCTCTTATTGTTTTAGGCATCTAACCTTTTTTGACCTCCTAACCTCAATTTGTCTTCGAAATTAGACTAGCTTCGCAAAGTTGGGTATTTCGTTTGAAAGCTGATGGAATGAAGCATGTTTTCAATTCCCCAAGGTCGTTGCTAGAAAGTTCATTCCGTGAGATACAACCGAGTATTTTTGAAAATTATTCGTTTTTATTTGTTTACTTTGCTTTGGCTGCTATGATAGCCTGACGATGCAATAGGTAGTTCATTGTGTAGATTCAAAAAATGGTAACCAATGTTAATTTGGTATATTTCGGCTTGCCAAACGATGTATGGTCATACTACTGAGAAATATATGGACAGAAAGGTGCCTATGCAATGGTAATTCGCTTCATTGGTAGAGAAATAAACCAAATTACTTTTCGAATAATAACTAAGATAGCGGATGCAAGTGCGATCTCACGAATGATATTGGTAATATGCGGAGAACAACAAACTAATGCCATATGTATTAAGACGATTGAAATTCAAAGTGAGCTTAGTCTTTGAAATAATAACAAGAAAACCTGTATCATAACAACCCATCAGAGGTGTCTTGGACTCGGTACTTGATAAGGAATCAATGTTTCAAAACTAATGGTAAACAGGAAGGAGACGTGGTTAACATAAACACTCAGTTACCACGTCCTCCACTCCACTAACCCATTGAAGGCTCTGGTATAACTTTATAGAGGCTGGGTGTGCCATAAAGGGATCATCATTTTTTCGCAATCGTAATAACAGAAAATCAAGAAAATGTCACTTGATCACTATTTATCCAACTTTTACACAAGGTTATATGCATGTTACACATGGATGTTATTTTATGCAATATTATTTTCGATTAATAGTTTACATTGCCACAACATCTTTACCTAATGCGAATCCATTCGAGATAGTTCAGTTAAGCTTATTTTTATTTTTTTTATTTACCATATAATTAATTCGAAAAATACCGAAGATAATAAGTACTATATATCTTACTAACTGACCCGACAATTCTTCGCTGTTGTTAGACTTGAGCGTATATATATATATATATATATATATATATATATATATATATATATATATATATATATATATATATATATGTATATATATATATATATATATATATATATATATATATATATATATATATATATATTGTGTATAAATGAATACAATTGAAAGTTTGATCATTTATTGTGTTTTGTTAAAATTAGATGTTGGCATACCCAATATTGTTTTTATTATTGATAACATGCATCCACACTTTTAAGGATCGTCATTAAAACAATATTATCCAAATAATAAAATCTTCTGCACTAATAAAAAACATAGGATATAAAGTGTCGAAGTAGAACGAGATGAATAAAAGTGAAAGGAAGAAAAGAAAGAAAAACAGAATAGATGACTTATGAACGAAATACATGATCCTGCGATTACTGAATGCTATCACGCCGTTTCTAAGGTTTACCTACCCTATTTGATTTTTTACTGACATTTTCACCATTCAGTAGCTTACAGTATTTTTCATTTGTTTTTCTTATCCTCCGACTGTATAAAATAACATTTTATCAGTACTTGAACATTAAACTTTTAATTTTAAAATAACGTATTAATAAAAATTAAAATTTTAAAGTAGCGTTAATCCAGTATTTAAACACATTAAAAAGTTTTAGTAGTCAATTTGCTTCCACGGAAATGAAATCATGATTACGACACGTACTTAAGTTGGACACTTTTTCTCTTAGCAATTTATAAATCACATTTTTAATAACATTTTAACATATTATTGCTAAATCTTCCTGGAACCACGAAGATGACTTAGTTAAAATGTGATAAAGATTGGTCCAATAGATTTCGCGGTTAGCGGTAACAAATGAAAAGTGGGCTGTCCTTTTATATCTCTCCTTGGCTGTATCATTCAGTGACCTGTCGATTTATATATTTGCAGGAACGGCTCGTTGTTCTGTCGGATCTGCCATGAGGGTGGAAGCAACGAACACTTCATTTCACCTTGTTGCTGCAGAGGTTCCTTGTCCAGGGTTCACAAAACCTGCCTGGAAAGATGGCTTGCTGAAAGCGACTCCAGCCACTGCGAGCTGTGCGGGTACAAGTACAGAACTAAAAGAGTGCCTAAGTGAGTAATCTGATAACTATTATACATTAAGACAGTATCAATCTAATATCGGAGATAGATTAATACATTTAATACATAAAATAGCTATAGTTACATTCGATATCGGGCTAATATATAGGTTGTATGTAAACGATTCATATTGAGATAACATCGCTTTGTAAATGCAATATCCGAAGCGGTGGTGGCCAAGTGCGGTTAATCAGCATTCGCGTAAGCGGTAGCTGTTAGAATCCGTCCTGTGGGGGTCGACTTTTATATCGTGGCTAGACCGACGTAATAAATCTCCACTTTCACACTAGCTAGGTTGGTAACCCGTCAGGTTTGGCCTAACAAATGCATTATTATCATGGCTCAAACAAAAATTTGAATGCACTAACCAACAGTCGCCTTTTGCGATTTAATTCTTTTAAGGAACTTTCTAAACATCCTTCTGCTTCCTAGATACGGGGTGATGTCCTCGATCTTCGCATGGCTGACCAGCAACTCGACGAGCAGGGAGCGGCGGCACCTCCTCATCGATATATTGGCCCTCCTCATCATCAGCCCCATCATCGGCCTGTCCACTATCCTGGCGCTCCAACTGGCCGACTCCTTATTCATCCTGGACTCCTTGGACAAGATGGAACAAACCGAGATACGCGTGCTTCCTCGTAGGGGCATCGAGCCAGATCTTTCAAATAAGGTAAAATTAAAGATTTTATCGCCGCTCGATTTCTTTTCATTTTTTCATACTCATATATTTAAAAAATGGGCGAAGAATTGAACTTATCACATCATTCCTGATCAAGATCCTTGTAGAAGAAACCATTAATGATATTTTTCTATAAAATCTACATTAAAAAACAAATGATCTTCCTCTAAATCTTAGGGTGCTAACGAAACTTGTATTTATATAAGTAAATAGAAGTCAGCTTTTAACCTACAAAAATAATCTTATGTATATATCATATATCTATCTTATAACCAATGTTCTCAGAAGCCTGTAGCGATTGTTTATAGACTTCTGAGAACATTGGTTGTTTTAGCATGTAAAAGTTGATTTTTGACAGACAACGACGTAACATGAAAAAATAGAAACCTCTGAAAAAGGACATTGGTTGTTGTTGCACCGAGCTGCAGATATTGCTCTTTTAAAGGTTCAGGCACACAAAATGGGACGATCTGCGATCTCTCTAGAGAGCTCTAGCTGTATAGAAATGGATCGCTGCGATAGAACGTCTTCTGTATGACATGTATAGTGCTGTAAGTAATAATACATAGATCGCCAGTTCGTTGTGGACTGAGATCGCAGATCACCGCGACAGATCGCGCTCTGTGTGCCTGAGCCTTCAAGGTTTGCAAATTTGACCGAATCGTTGGATTACATTAAATAGTAACTAGTTTTCTTTTACTGTGTTATATTTCGGACCAACACTTTAACCATCATATCCTGGATTTTATCAATATGCCTCTGGAAAACTTGATCATGATTTAACTTCTCATGGTCTTGATCATGAGCGATCGCAATCGAGCGATGTCTATACACTCTGGCGTTGATGTAGAAGCGATAACATCAACAACATGCATAGGTTCTCCCTATGCAGATGTACTTGCTCCATCGTTAGCACATTCGGACACCTTGACAGTTTAGCTTTTCCGGCATCGATATCATTTGATCATATGGGTTTTCATGAGTATCATTGGATTCCTTTTCAGCCGCTCTTTCCAACCATATGCGATTGTTATGTTTCATCTTTCGACGAGTATGAGCAGACCATGCCAATCGCACAGTTTGTTAATTTTTAACTTGAACTCTTTTCAAACTCACTGTAAGCACATCAAATGTTTTTATACAAGTAACCGATGGATCCTGACCAGGGCAGTCGGTTAAAGCCTAAACAAACTTCGCCCTTTCACCGCGTCAAAAGTTTTACAACGCGATTATATAAAAATTGGCGAAATTAACTCAAAAATGAGGAGCACCCCTCTTCGCCGTCCTTTCTTTGCTACAGTCCCCACTTAGCGTATCGAATTATTTGATCTTTGGATATCGAATGGTGTGCTTGAATTTAGATGTCGACGATACAATGGGAGCAGATACCAATGCATCCTCTACATCCATGCCAAACTGTATTAGTTGATTTTATTATCATCGGGCTTTTGTAATATCTACACTACGGTAGCAAATTAATAGACGCATTGCAGTAAAGTAATGAACGATAAAAAAACAGAAGTATTGGGTTCGATACTTAATATGCAAGTGCACTGCACTTTACCAATCAAAATCATCTCCTTGCACAGCCATTGGTCTTGAAACAGTACGTCCTTACTCCGAGTACTTACTGAACCCAAGACCCTTCATGAGTTGTAGTGGCATAGGTCCTTTACCAACGTTTATACAAGAAGGTAATGCGGTCATCATACATGCTTGGTCTCCAAATTTTTCTTCATGATAAGTATAATTTAGATTATTTTTTAAGGTTATTACCTTACTTTACAATACTTAAATTTTACATTCTATATAATTGACACGATTGCCTAGCCGCATCACACGCTGGAAGTGATGGGGACGATGGTATCGAGGCTGGGACAGATGGGGATCATCTCGATGGTGATCACGATGGACATGGCCTACATCTCCTGGGTGGCGATGCGGCTCCAGTCCCACGTGACCAAGTGGTACACCTGGTACCGCCGCAACTGCAAGGTAACCCTCATCGGCTACCCGGACCAAGTTGTCGTCGATGCTCCGCTCCAGCGCTCTTCCTCCATCTCAGTTCATCAGATCTCATTCTGAATCAATAAACATGTAATATTATAATTTGGATTTATTCATTTATTTATTCATTATCATGTTTAGTTTGTAATAATTATAATGCATTGGATTATAACGTAGGTTCCATGAGTAATTGTAAGTAGATGATGACTTATTTTGGTGTAATCCATTTACCATTCTTTGGATTATTTTGCTTCTCAATGCCATATTAAAAAACAAAAAAACAATGCTGCGTGAATTCCTGTTCACGCTGTGAAAGTTATACTACTTTACCTTAATATATCGATAGTATTTTCAAAAATACGGCTCCGATAACATAATAATACAACTTAACATCGGGTATCCGAAAATTTAAAATAAATTGATACGTAAACACAAGATCTTAAAATAGATATTAAAATACTGTTCCATGTAGATCTCCTTTTACCCACTTTCCTTCTTTTAATCCACCTCCAGCTCCCCACCAAACTTGGTAATGTAAAAGAGATAACTTCCTGGATATATTCACAGGTATAACTTAAATCTCCACCTAATTCTCTAAAATGTATTTTAAACAATATTTTTCACCATTTCGAACCAGACCATTTCGTATTTTCATTTTTAAGATTTCTGTGTGTTTCAAATTTACAACATAGCTTTAGGACGGTAACGTAAAGGAGGTTATTTCATTTTTTTTTTTTTAAATGGTATTAAGCAATTTACTTTAAAAACTAATGCCCTTCAATATGCAACCAATAGAGGGCAATAAACAAAATTATTTTTCTTTGATAGACATCAAGTTCCTATTTTATTTGAAAATAACCCGGATATTCTTGAGCATTGTGTTATCTTTAAAGATCTTATCAACTTATTTTAAATTAATATGTCCATACATAAAATGTACAGTCCATATGATTAATTTAACACAGGTTCATTACAAAAAGTGTCATGAATGTATACGAAATTTCGATAAAAATATGATCCAATATGACTTTACGAAATGCATAGTAATATGGTATCCGCATACGTTTGTTAGAAAGTCATTTTTGTAAAATTAAATATCAGTTATTTAGTTTGAATATTCAAATGTACCATTATTCATAAATCATTATACGAACTAATTACACTAAAGACCATGAAAAATAAGTGAAAGTATGAATTTCACTTACAAATTAATTTCTTTATTAACTTTATGGATATTGACTTCTCGCAGTGCCAATAATGTTAGCACATTTTGTAGATAAATATTATTCCATATTAAATATGACTTATTTGTAATTTATGTAACAAACAGCAATGATCATGAAAACAGCAGGTTAGAACTGTTAGTTTTTGTTTAAGGCTAAAGCTTGGTAGAGGGATACTGGCCGGTCACAAAGAAGAATTATTCCATTTCGATACCCAATGATTCACAGGTTCTCGAAGAGGTTGAATGGATTGGACAGCATATCGAGCTTTAAGGCGGATGTATATTAGTTCCGAATAACAAATGATCTTCTTTATGTGTGATGAATCTTCTTCGTTAAGGCAAATTCCCAAACTTTCTGCAGAACAGCGTCAGGAAAAAAAAGTACAGCTGAACTAACCTTTAAAATTCTCATCAAAATGCTATTTTGTGAAACTTGGCACACCAACGAAATCATACAAACCAGTGATTGCTTTCGTTTATCATAATAAACGTCCAGTCAGTAACTAGAGCGATGGAACTCCGATTTGATTCAGAATCGATTGGCATTCGTAAGTGTTCAATATAGAGTGCATACATATGGTATTTGACCGTGAAATTTATTCAAGGGCATGATGGTAGGGATTTGGTTAATAAGAGACAAGCGCCAACTTTCTTGATAAAAACGTTCAGGGACTAGAAGAAACTGATGTCGGGACAGTATGATGCTGTGTTTTAAATTAAACTGTGTTCTCTTAACAATAAGAAACGTAGTTTCGTGCTCCCCGTTTCTTGTAATCCCTGATGGAGAGTGGCAACGTAAGTTGGGAAGTTGAAAAATTAAAACAAACGACGTACATTTATGTTTAGTTATTGCTTCGAATTGGGTACACTATGAACTCCATGTTCAAATTAGATGTATTTTCTACTCAGCTTCATTAATTCCTCCTACATTCCAATTATCACATCGAGAAAGGTGATAACAATGTGATTTATCAAAATAACATGCTTGTTTTGTTTTTTTAATTAAGGGAGTGGGGTAGTAGAGTGGGTAATCCGGACTCGAGTCCGGCTGAGGCAGATAATCAATTATTGTGTTATCAGCTGTGAATCGACCCTGGGGTCAAGAGACCTTCCACCCTTAACCACCCTCCATAAAGTGGATACCCTTAAATGGGGGAAAACCTGGCGATTGAGCTTGATACTGGCAGGATCTTCTCTTTGCAAAACAGTAAAAGAGGGTATATTAAGGACCTACTAAACCCAAGGCTGTATGAGCTAGAGGCTTATTAATTTATTTTTAACTAAAGAAGACAGATGTGATATGGTAGATACGAATGTAGATAATATTTCTCAAAGATGTAAGGTCTGGGAGCTCAGCTTTGTGAGGATAAATGAGTAGGTGGCTAAAAAAATAAGTGGCCTGGAATAAAGAACTAAAATTAATTCCAAAATACCTCTAGGTGCTTATAACTATTATGGTGGCAACCTAGGTAGGCCTAATCTCTGTCAACTGATGCTAAACCAGTTTAATAATTATTTTTTTATTGGTTTTTAACGTAATTTCTTACTCCTATTAAGGCAAACAGGACGGGTTATCCTAAAGATTATCAACCTATTCTAACCAGAGTGGGAAGGTCGTGGTTCATTTCATGGATCCGCCAAGAAATATATTTCAAACCGCCCAGGCCGCATTCGACCAGCACCGCCGAGATTGCTAAGGAAAGGCCTTAACACTCTCGGCCACTATAGCCTCAATTTAACATGAACTGAAACTAGGGTAGGATATGCGGGTTATTTTCCAAATGCCCAACCTGTTTAGCCAGAGTGAGAAGGTTAGGATTTATTCTCTGAGCCCGCCACGATATGAAAGTCAACCACGAGTCCGGATTCGAACCGGCGATGCTTTAGACTCGTGACGGCCTAACACGCTCCCCCTCCCTCATTTTGAGGGTTGAATGCGAAGTAGCCTACTGGGTTCAACGCGTGCTTTCTCGCACATTCTAGCTTTCAAACCTTACTGCCACTCGAAGATTTCTCTTATTAGGGAGATTGCAGACTTGGTCAGGGTGAGGACTGTGGCCTGGACAGATATTTTCTTGGTCCACTCAGCTCTAATATGAATACCAGGCATTAGTCAGGAGGTAAAGCAGGCGTATAGAGCTCTTAGATGACTACATTTTTACCTGAGAATATCTTAAGGCTCAGGAACACAGAGCAGGATCTGTCGCGATGATCTGCGATCTCTCTAGATCGCTCTGTCTGTATAGAAATGGATTGCTACCGGGATCGATCAAGACTGGCTCGCTGCGATAGATCGCCTTCTATGTGACATGTTTAGTGCAGTTAGTATTAATACATTAGATCGCCAGATCGCCAGAAAGCGCGTTCTGTGTGCCTGAGCTTTCTAGTCAAGAAATTTTCTTTATATTTTTTTTAATATTGATTTTTCTAATTCAAGCGGGTATATATATTTAATTACCAATTTTTATTATGTGCATGGTAATTTTGTAAAATCAGAAAAAGTATATAAATAGAGTGAGACTACTTTTTATTTATGTTTGTTTTTTTCGGTTGTCTTGAAGCTACTGGGACTGGAAGTGAAAATAGGGCAAATGAACTCCAGCCTATGATCAGCAGTAAAACACAGGAAAGACAAATGACTCCTAAAGAGTATGTATTGTTGAATTAAACTCTTATGATAATGCATAAATTAAGCAGTTGACATCCGCATGATGGTATAGAAGGATCAATCTAATTAGGGATTGATAAATTATTTGCCACTTCTATAAATTTGTTTTATTGAAAGCTAGTTTCGAATGTTATACATCCTCAGTTCTAAAAACACACAAAAAATTCAAAAATAAGCAATTCAAAATATAGTTGGTATTATTATACATATATTAAATTATATAAATCAGTACTATAAAACATTTATGAATTATGAATTTAATTAAGACAAGAAATCAAATACATGTTGGTACTCACCAAGGTTTAAATGGATTATATCAAAAAAGTTTGTACTGGTCCCTTCTCGCATTGTACTAACAATGAACGAGAAATAGGCAGGATGTTTTAGATAAACGGTTTAAGGGTCAGGATTTTCCCAGTAATGTCGGTGAGTAATTGTTTTTTCTGTTATAGATGGGAATAAATTTAAGATTGGACTGTTGGAGATATTTATTTGATCATTCATTTTGATGAATTTATGATTATTTTCATTTAAATGAATTGCAAAGTTGGAATTATCTGTCTTATTATTATATGCACGTATATGTTCCTTTAATCTCTGATTTAGCGATCTTCCAGTTTTTCCCGTCTATTTGGCTGCACAATCATTACAATTTAGTTCGTATACTCCGCTTTTTTGGAAAGGGTCTATTTTGTCTTTAGGAGAGGAGAAATATGAGGATAGGGTTTTTTCTAGTTTAAATGTAGGTTTAATCCTAGTTTTTTTCAATTCATTTCCGACTTTGGTGGATATAGGGCCGTAATATGGAATCAAAACATAATGTTTCGGAATGGGCCTATCTTCGGGGGTTGTTGAATAGATATCATTAATTGTCTTTTTTTGTAATTTGATAGTTTTTTTAATAGTTTTTTAAAATATGATTGATAGTGGTTTTATTATACCCGTTATTTTTTGCTATGGAATATATTATTTCAATTTCTTTATTATAGTTCTTTTTATTTAATGGTATGTTCAAAAGACGGTAAATCATGCTATTAAAGTCTGCGAGTTTATGTGCTATCGGTCTCCTAGCACCATTTTTTATAACGACATCCGTCTGGGTGGGTTTACGGTAAATTCCAAATTCATGATGTTTGTTTTTTATAGAGATTTCTAAATCTAAAAAGTTTATGGTTTTGTTTTTTTCCAGTTCTACTATGAATTTAATTGAGGGATGAATTTCGTTTATTTCCTTTAAAAATTATTTATTTGTCTTGTCGTACCAGACCATAGGCATATAATGTCATCTACATACCGATACCAGTATATGACATGCTGAGCTAGTTGAGAATTATTTGGGTCAAGAATGTTTTGTTCTAATTTGTTCATAAATAAATCTGCCAGAAGGGGTGAGAGAGGGGAGATCATCGGTAAGCCTTCTTCCTGAAATAATATATTCCATAGCAAAAAATAACGGGTATAATAAAACCACTATCAATCATATTTTAAAAAACTATTAAAAAAACTATCAAATTACAAAAAAAGACAATTAATGATATCTATTCAACAACCCCCGAAGATAGGCCCATTCCGAAACATTATGTTTTGATTCCATATTACGGCCCTATATCCACCAAAGTCGGAAATGAATTGAAAAAAACTAGGATTAAACCTACATTTAAACTAGAAAAAACCCTATCCTCATATTTCTCCTCTCCTAAAGACAAAATAGACCCTTTCCAAAAAAGCGGAGTATACGAACTAAATTGTAATGATTGTGCAGCCAAATAGACGGGAAAAACTGGAAGATCGCTAAATCAGAGATTAAAGGAACATATACGTGCATATAATAATAAGACAGATAATTCCAACTTTGCAATTCATTTAAATGAAAATAATCATAAATTCATCAAAATGAATGATCAAATAAATATCTCTATCATGATATAATAAAACCACTATCAATCATATTTTTAAAAAATAATTACAAAAAAAAGACAATTAATGATATCTATTCATCAACCCCCGAAGATAGGCCCATTCCGAAACATTATGTTTTGATTCCATATTACGACCCTATATCCACCAAAGTCGAAAATGAATTGAAAAAAACTAGGATTAAACCCTACATTTAAAATAGAGGATGTTAAATTAATACATCACGTCGAAAACAATCTCAAATTAAATATATATGCTAAATATATAGGCTTCCTCTAAAATACTTTAATTTTGTTTAGTTTAATTAATTAACCGTCACTAATTGTTAGCAATATTAAAATATTTGATGTGGACAACACATGACTCCCTTGTACGCCTATTAAACTATAAATCGGTGGCTCAAAAAGTGATCCTGAATTTGGTTACTAGTTTCCGAAGATTGCAGTATCTCAAAAACGACACTCGACGTCGCGACTTCTATCTATTGACACACACACACAAACAGGAAAACCAGTATTTTACACTCAATTTTAACACTTAAAACAAGTAATAAAAATGTTTAATTGGATTGGAAACCAAGCTTTTGTAACCTTTATTACCGAAACATATGATTTATGTATTTAATTTAAATATAATTTTTGATGTAAGCTTATTATGACCTTCAAGTAAAGTATCCTTTTCGGCTCACCAATTTTAACCAAAATACAGTAAATACATTTAAATCGATATAAAAGTCCTATTTACCAAATTTGAGATGTTTTACTTTATAATTTAATATAACTTTTGATGAAAATCAGTTATGATCTTCAAGTAAAGTACCACTTCTGGTGATCAAGCAGTGACAAAAAAGGGAGGGTCACAACTGGATTTTACAACAATCCTAAATACAAAAGTTCAACTTTCTACGGCTAACCGTTTCTGAGTTATGCCAGATACGAACGTACGAAAGTACGTACGTACAGACGCCAGGACGAAACTAGTCAAAATGGATTCAGAGATGGTCAAAATCGACATTTCCGTTGAAATCTGCAAACCGAAAATTTTCGCGATTACAATACTTCCTTTACTTCGTACAAGGAAGTAAAAAGGATTAAACATAAAGTATTTATTTACGGAGAAAAAAGAAGAAATATTTTTTCCAGGTGGAAAACAGTTCCAGAAATAAGAGTGGTAATTAAATGTACGTTATAATATACCGTTGGAAAGCTGAAATGGTTTTAGAAAACTTAATATCCAACATATAGAATCGTAGAAGTTAATGGTAGGCCACGAAAAACGCATAAACGTATGTGATTGTTGTAGTTAATAATCTCTACTTTTATATTATTGTATCGATACTAAATGTTTCCATGAAATCTAAATGAAATTTCCATAGAATCTGAACGAAATCTTTTAAATTGGATTTCAAGTAGGGAGGTAAGTGAAAGTTGTGTGATGCATGCATCGCACCTGATTTTTTGTGCTTGAGAGTGAGTTGCATCTCCTTTTGGACGTTTTAGTTGGATAATTTTCCAACACCGGTAGTTTTCAAATTATTAGAAGACATTTTAATATAGAAAGCGAATTTAGTATCATTTTCTTTGCAGCAGTTGCTGCAGAATCTGCTACCAGAGGAACCTACCAGAGCCGAATCTCTCCCTCTGTGGTTGCAGAGGTACCTTGGAACTTGTCCACAAGAGCTGCTTGGAACTGTGGCTGGCTTCGAGTCGTCAGACCAAGTGTGAGCTCTGCGGCTACAGATTCAATCTCAGAAAGAAATTAAAGTAAGCTACGATAGCTAATTTATCTTTTATAATTAAGTAATAGTTGAAATTCACTTAACCTTGTTCTTCTCATTGTTAAGCGAATTTTATTTATTTATGAATATATCAGTGATAGCTCTGATCATTTCAGGTATGGAGTTTTTAGAGCGGTTTTGGTATGGCTTATGCTAAAAAGATCTAGAGATGATAGAATCTTAATGGCCCTGGACGTATTTAAGCTGTCGGCAGCGTTGGCGATGCTCTTCCTCATCAACTACCAGACGCTGGCACTACTCGGGAATATCCAGCGTTTAGACATGTCCTTACAGGATTTTGTCAATCCATTTTTCGAGCCAGACCGGAATTGGAACGTAATTTCCATTAACTAAGCCATTGTATTTATTATTCACCATTAATGTCCTTCAAAAGTTATTCTAATCCACGATATTTTTATATTTAGACAATTTTTTTATTATTTTATTTTTCTACTAATTTCACAGAAAATGAAATAATTGTCGCAGAAATATGTTACAGCCCAAAATGGGTTTTAATTTCGTTATACCATATTGAGATCAACCTACTTTTATTAGGCTGTCTAATTATTCAGACTCAAAAAACTCAATTGCCTATGTTCACTTTATATCAATTAAACAAAATCTCAACAAGCTTTTCCCACTTGGATGCATGGATTCGTTGGAAATTGTTAACAACTATGCGATCTCGCTAAATCTTAAGTAATGTTAACGGTCTATTAACGAAAAGTAGTGTTCATGTTATGTGAGTAGCACGGAATTAAACATTCATATTAGTTGACATCCGCACGATGGTATAGAAGGATCAATCTAATTAGGGATTGATAAATTATTTGCCACATCTATAAATTTGTTTTATTAAAAACTAGTTCCGAATGTTATACATTCATCCTCAGTTCTAAAAACACACAAAAAATTCAAAAATAAGCAATTCAAAATATAGTTTGGTATTATTATACATATTAATCTAATTTAATATGTATAATAATACCAAACTATATTTTGAATTGCTTATTTTTGATTTTTTTGTGTGTTTTTAGAACTGAGGATGTATAACATTCGAAACTAGTTTTCAATAAAACAAATTTATAGAAGTGGCAAATAATTTATCAATCCCTAATTACATTCATATTAGTTGTGATATAAAGATCCGTATGGGGCTATAACATACTTGGTACACAAATCATTCCTTTTTCTACATGTTCCACAATCAATATGATGAGCAACATTAATTAAAAACCTTAGCCATTCAACAAAGAAATTAAATTTTCATAATAATTTTTAAAAAGTAGTAAAAATCTATTGTTTTTTTAAATTAAATATTAAATAGAAATTTGAGAAAAAAAGGAAAGTAAAATATAGTGATAACCTGTGTTGGAAGATAAAAAGCAAATTAAGTATAATTTATATAATTAAGTAAGGAATGAAATAAAACAGCAATTGTAACAATAGCTTCAGACGGGAATACTGTAATTTCAATTATGAAATTTTTTATGGTTTATTATTTAAAAATGTACAATTTATACAAATATTTTGAAACCTTCTTGTTACCAGAGTTGGGCAATGTATAGTAATCGTGAATACTTTCGGTATTGGTATTCGTGGTAGATGAATATAATACTTCTATAATAATATCTTTTATTATATGGATGTGGAATTTAACGCTTTTTAAACTATATCACATTTAGTTAAACTCAGGAATTGAGTTTTAAAACTAGTATAAACGTCCTGCACACCATTCTGTGTTGCTAAAACTTGAAGCTACAAAATGATTTTTAAAGATGAATTTTTTATTTGAATTTTATAATTCTAGTGTATTTTTAAGCTCGTGATTAATAATAGCTGGTAGTTGTGAGCTTTATCTACTTTAATTGTGGCTGTCAAAAGTATTTTTGTCTTTGAACTCCTTTTCGCTTGATTCTGGATAAAATTTAGACAATCATAAAAAAATTATTCGTATTTGTATTCGCGAATGTAATCGTTATTCGTTAGCATTAGCGAGTTCCGGATACAAATGTAGTAGGTGTTCACAAATACTATTGTCAATTATTATTTTGAATTCGTAATTGGGAATAAAATATGTGTAACTTTGTTAACAACACATATCTCAAATATCTCATCCTCTGCCTATTAGTGATGATTTGTTTTTTCGAGTGGCTGAAATGAGAGGGCAGCGAATTCTTTTAAAGAATTTTTTTATTTTTATTGTTAGACCTTATTTCAGTCAATATTAAGGTGAGTAAAAAAAAAAAATGACCGTTTTAAGGGTTAAAATGAAGTTTATTTTTTTTTACATGAAATTTTTTTTTTCTAACTCTCGAAATACAGCAATAAATGGAAAATGTATTCTTCCAGTATAAAGTCTTCTACTCCAATTTTTACCTTCTCCAATCTTTGAAATGCATTCCTCTTCAGAAAGTGAGCCATTGTTCAGAAAAATAAAAATCCGAGGACGCAAGATCACGGCTATAGGGCGGATGTGGTAGAAGTTCGATTTCATCCATTTCAGCATGTTTTGGCGGCAAATTTCCATGCGACGTTCGGCTGCTCCAAGGTGAGCTCATGTGGAACTTCTCTTCATGCTCTCTTCTCTTTGCCTTATTGGAGTAAATGGTGATTCACACATTCTGTCCACAAAGATGGTCGCTCTGAGACCGGCTGTCTTTCCAAGCTTGTATCGCCACTTTCAAATTTGGCGAACCACCTCCTCACAGTCCACTCATTAAGGTTACATTCCTCTTCAACTATCCTATCAAACGCGTGGTTTCGGCGGTTGAAAATTTCCTTTTCCAATAATGCCACAGAATTATTTGAATTTCATACCTCAACGTCACTTTGATTGAAAAAATGACAAATAAGTACTGGGCCTCACATAGAGGCATTATGTTTACTAAATGATATAGTAAATCAGGATTAAAAAGATATCAATAATCATTACATTAGAAATAACTTAGATGCAAGAAAAAAATAAACCTCATTTTAACCCGTGAAGCGGTCTTTTTTTTTACTCACCAAAATAAATTAGTTATTGTTTAATAATATTTATTTGGAAATATATTACCGAGAATACTGTACAAGGGAGGAGAGGGAGGAGGTGAAAAGTGGGACGGCAAAATTAAGCTTACTATCCTGGTGAAAATCCTAATTCCTGCCCTGCCTCTAAAGAATCTAGCTTAAACTTGAATTGCAATAATTTCATCAGTATTGTAAGCAGCATTGATACACAATTTAGTAGGTACATACATAAGTAGGAAAGAATAAGAACAACACTTCCCTTCCTGTTCACATATAGTTTCTATTTAAATAATATGGATTTTCTGTATGAGAAATACAACTATTGGTAATTATTTCTTACAAATGTCTACTTCCTTCAGGATCTGGCAGATGTGGGCAATAAGATACTGAAAATCTTCACGCTCGCTGTGGCCACGCCGATAACTCTGGACTTCATCGCGAGCAAGATGCACAGTCTGGACCTCCATATCAGTCATTGGTATCGGTGGTATGAGTCGCAGGTTGTCGTTGAGCTCATACCAACATGAGGCTACAGAAGTCGTTCCAAATAAAAGTTTCAAATCTCAACTTTTTTATTTTATTATGTATGATAACGTTTGATGTTTAAAATGAGCATTATAAAAAATTAAGGCTTTATAAGTAAGCAGCCCTAATGCGACTGCCTAGCTGCTTATTTTGCTGTACATATTTTTTCGCCTTTTATCCTATTCTGGTGGGGGAGGGGTATGCTACCTTTCATAGCAGATGATTGTCCTATTCCTTCAAATCCTTGGTGGCAAACTTAAGAGAACGACCATCAACAGCGATCATAAGGGGTTTAAAGACAAAAAGAATGTAGATCGGTGGGAAGAAAAATAAGATGACTATTTCAATGGGATATAGGTTTTTAGTTATTTGTTTTAACTGATATAAAGCACAAACTCCATACAATTCAGTTTATTTATTATCCAATTCTTCTTCGGAGCGCTCTGGGAGTATGACATGGATGATGCATTGGGTCCTGTACCATCTATACCACATATGGTAGTGCTCTTCGAACCTCGAGAAAAGCCAGCCTACAGCCGCGACGTCCATTGCAGAAATGAATCCAACGCTGAAGTAGGTCATTAAGCGGCCAGTGAAGATGGTAACGTCCTTTATAGAGGAAATCTTGAACAAAATATAATGCTCATATACAAGTATGAATGAAGTATATATATACTTCATATATATATATATATATATATATATATATATATATATATATATATATATATATATATATATATATATATATATATATATATATATATACTCTAAAATCAAACGAAAATTTGGACTGATTAAGCTTTTTTCAGCGATATATCTTAGAATAGTTTATTAGTTTTAAGACTGAAAAAAGTTTGTCATTTGATTTTATTTTGAGATCAAATTTAAAAAAGATAACTTTTATTGTTCATTTTGATTAGGTCAAGAAGTCTAATGATCGCTTTGAACAACTGATTGTAGATTAAATAATTATGCCAAAATATAAGCATAGAAGATGAATAGTTGTATGCGAAATTAGCTTCTTGAAAATACTTTGTGACGAATATTCCCTTCCAAAAGCTAAGATTTAATTTATCTGAAAAATTTAAGGTCCGGTTGCTGAAGTTTAATCAAGTATTGGATTTATATATTGAATTATACTATTTCATTGTTAGTTGTATTCTTGAGCTAACTCTATCCCGAAAACAATTGAGGCTGCAATTGCAACAAGGGCTTTATAATTCCATGTTCCCATCCTACAGAGAACGCTTTAATGACTTCAATATGGTGTCAATAATATCCATACAAAATCGTATGCCAATCAAGAAATAAATGAAGTGAGTACGACTGTTGTGCGTCCTTATATGCCTGTCGAAGTATCGTAAATATAGTTACCAATAATCGTGAAGGAAATAGAAGGTATCAGAAGGCGTGGAACAATGCGAGGGTAACTGGACGGAACTTGCAAAAGGTTGAGTAAGGATAAACAGATGCGTTGAAGGAACTTCAAAATTAACTTGTGTCCTTCTCGCAGCTAAAGCCTCAATTAATTCGAATTCTGACGGATAGGTTGGAACCAAGGTTAACTTCAGAGCATTAAGATGAAAATTTTTGTTAATGTAAGATTAGAGGCCTTTAATTTCTAGGTTTGTTTAATGTTCTTAAATCATTTTGGAAAGTGGGTTGACGAATCTAGTTTTACTGGTACTTCGAAATTATGAAGTTGTTGAATTAAAAATGTCATAAATTGACTTTATAATCTTTACTTGTTTGGCAATGTAAACCTGCCTATTTACATGTCAATATTCCATTGAGGGTATTGGTGCACCTGAGTGGCTTTCTATATTAGCTATAATAAGAAGGAAGTTGTAATTAACGGATCCTAACCTCCCACTATGACAATTTGCCCTAGGAAGGTAGATCCAACACCCTTCTCCCTCATAAGTATGGGATCTTATAAAAATGGCTGATAGAAAATATATATATATTTATAATTAAAAATATGTATCTACATTACATTTAGGTGGGATTCAATATCTGCTAAAACTGAATATAAATCGCAAGTTTCTGTATCATCAAAGTGGAATATCTCGAAGAGGGCTGCTGTGAGATGGTTCAGAAAAAGGATGAGCGGTGCAGACACGATAACCCGGACGACGTCCAGGACCATATGGAGTCTTTCCGTCTTGCACTCTTCTGATCGCAGCCAAATCATAATCGCTTTCAAAATGCCGTACCTACAATGCCAACGGCTCGTATTATAGTTGAGTAAGATTTTCTATTCTATTACCACTATCCAAAGAGTAGACTAACTTTGGCTGCCTCTTGATTGTGAAGTTGAAATGGCAGATTTCGCACCTGTTTGAGTCACTAGCGGCCAGCCACCGCTCCAAGCAGCTCTTGTGAATGAGCCCCATCGTTCCACTGCAATGGCATGGTGAGAGATTAGGTTCTGAGAGGCTTCCCTGGTGGCAGATCCTGCAGAAGTACCTAGCACACGGGCATTCTTTTATAAATTAAGATGATGGATAATCCTTGGAATTAATAATTTCCGATAAGAATTAGTAAATAAAAGTTTTATAGACCTACGTTTCAGGTGTAGCTGTCCTCACATGCAATGAAGTAAAGCTGAAGTTGAAGTTCTCCATTAAGAACTGGTTTGAGTTATTTTCGCTTTCCATAGTTGATGAACTTTCTATCGGGGAAACCAGTGCTTGTTCTTGGTGGTTGTCCTGTTTTGGTTCAGGTTCTTGCTCCTCCTGATCCTGTACACCCGTGGGAGTACTTTCTTGATCCTGGACATCACCAACATCAAAGGCTGGAGCATTACAATCGAAAAAAAAAAATGTTAGCCTCTTTATTTCTATCTCTTCTCAAATTTTATAATGGACTCTCAAGAGAACAACTAAATGTTATTCCCATATTTGTAATTTGAGTTTATAATATCTTTAGAAACTTAATGATCATAGGCGTCCATCTCATTTTTCATAAGCGGGGCTGGCTCAAGTTCAAGGCGTCCCAAAGCTCTACTCGTAACCCTTCCATGCCTTGACGCCAATGCCTTAGTGTACGTATTACAGATATTAAACACTACAAAATCATCGCCCGCAGGATAATTTCAACAGAAACAATGATACGCGTAAATTATTCAACTATTATATTTTTATTCTACAAACAGCAAAAACATAGGAGAGGTTGGAGCCCCTCCATGCTCATAAGGATGGACACCTATGCTTACCATGTCTATCATTTTATAAATTTAATTATACTTATCATTATCGTTAACAGTTCACCAGTAAATGTTTCATATATTGAACAATTAATGAGCGAGATGTATTATCATTATTCTTGGTCTGCATCAGTTTGTCGCAGTAGAATGTCTGCATTTATATTTCATTTCTGGTGATCCCTTAATTGGCAAAACATTGACCTGTTATTAGACAGACCAAATGCCTTGCTGTGGAATTTTCCAATAATAACCTATATGTGGATATGCATGTATATGTGTTTATTTATATGTACTTAGAAGAACTTGCGATGTTTATTAATTCATAATGAAACCTATATTTGACTTTGGAATCGGAATTTCAAATAACATATCTTTACTAATAGAATAAATGAGATGGCTGCTGAGGAATGAATGAAAGATGATTACCTTCAGTTACTTCTGCCATTATTTTCTTACTATTTCATTCTGTATAGCAATTCTGAATCAAAAATCTATCCTTTATCCGACATTTTACTAGAGATATTCTCTCGCCAAATGGATAACTTCCCGATCTTATGAACATGGCCTCAGTTTTCGCTTCTCCTGTAAAACATTGGAAAGAATTACTTGTTAGTACATTATTTTAGGCAATATCAGGATACTCGCTTCCTGTAACTCTCCAAAAACGACAAGTAGCTCAAGAGTTAAGAGGTAACTCAACGAGTGCAAGTCGGCGGTTTCCATCTGCCTAATCCAGGCATATTAAAATGAGAATACTGCTTTTAGTACAATTACAGTTTTGGAACAATTTTAGAGATTAGATAATACCGTCGCTAACTTACGCTCGTTGACTGAGGCGAGGTCAAGAGATAGAGTAACCTCCCAAAGGGGCCCTTATTCGGTCGAACATATGACAGATTTGATATTTAAGGAGATGTGAGGCGCTCCAAACAAGAAGAGCGAATCCGACATGCCACCAATCTTTTTTTCTTTTTTTATTTGACGGCTCGAATGATATTGTATAGACATGGTATTCTTGAAATATAGATATGTATGGTTTATATAAATCATATTATATTTATAAAATTGTAGGGTATATTATATAAGTCGTCAAATAAAAATCAATAAAAATCGGTGGCATGGCGGATTCGCCCTTCTTGTATGGAGCGCCTCATATCTTGAAATTCTTATTTGTTAATTCCTGCAAGGGATCAAAATGTATCTCGAAGTTATCTCTTAAAGAGATTTTTTGTTGTTTTTAGTAGGGTTCCGTGCACCCTGTGCGGAATAGTGGCTGCTCAATAGCCGAAAAAAACTGTTTTTATATAGACTGCAACACCGAAACAGCTTCAACGATTTTGATGAAACTTGTCTTTTACTTAAAGCCCTTTACATTTTCATATACAAATTATACATTTTATGGATAGTTCTATATGATCACTTAAAAGGTAATTAATTTCTCTAAAAAACGAAGAGCCGAAAGGGGTGCATTACTTGAAGGTCATAATAAATTCACATCAAATGGTGTATTGATATTTAGTACAGAGATCATATGGTTTGGTGATAAAGGTTATGAACGCGATTTTTTTCCCACTCTAATTAAACAATTTTATTACTTGTCTTAATATTAAAATTGACTGTAAAATACTTTTTTTCCTTCACATTTGTGAGCTGAACAAGTCTGCAGCAGGAGAATAAGATACAAGCTAAGCGGGTTCTTCCGCTTAAACTGTTGAAACCGTCGATTTCCAATCCTTTATCTAGTGACATCGATAGTTCTAATGTTGTCAAGGAACACGAAAAAATCTCTTAGGAACTTGTTACCAACTGAAAGAAAACGACATATAATAACGGAATTAGTCCTCCAGAAATAAGAGTTTATGTGTGTGTATCTGTATGTGTCAATAGATGGACGTCGCGACGCCGAATGTCGTTTTTGAGATACACCTATCTTTGGAAACTAGTAACCAAGTTGAGGATCACTTTTTGAGCCATCGATTTATAGCTTAACAGGCGTACAAGGAAGTCATGGGGTGTCCACATCAGAATTTTTTTTTTTGATAATTAGAATAATTGGTTATCAATGTTTCCAATAAGTTGCATGAAGTTTATACACAACGACCTGTACAAGAGCCACTTCCATTTGGAGAACTATCAGCAGAGATATTGCGGTTTTTCCAAACCTTCCACTGAGTACAATTGCCCTCACATACACTACACGATAATATAAAGGCATTAATAACCTAAGGGGTGCGTTTTGACAAGTAGATATTTGTTAATTGAGGTTCAACATCCTTATATACTCCAACTATGGAAGACAGGATGGGCTATCTACAGGTTACCAACCTATTCCAGCCATGACGAGGTAAAGATCTGTCTCGTGGGTCTGTCATGAAATAAAGTTCAACCCTATCTGGCTGAATACGAACCAGCGCCACTTCTGGATCGAGAACAGAACCTTGACAAACTAGGTCACCACGGTCTCGACAAGTAGATGTAATGATTTTAACGAATGTTATGTATTTAAAAATCTTTCTATGGCCAGTATGGAATCATTACTTTTAGTTCCTAGCATTACAGAAAACTTATAGTTTTAAACCGTACTGTCGATGTAGAAAAAATAGCTGAAAACACAAATTTGAAGAAAAGCTTACACTTGGTCTAAAACAACCTATAATTTTATAAATTATCTCTAATAGCATGTGTTCATGAATAAAATAATAAACTGAATCTATAACTAACGTAAAAATAAAGTTGTTGTACTTACGGCAGTTTGATGGCTGTTCTTTATCGATAATAGCTTGCATTTTTTTTTATTTTTTTTTTTATTTATTTTATAACCTGATGATATCTTGAAATTGGCAAGGCCAATTTCAAGATAATGTTTATAATCATAATGCGGACAAAGTTGATCAAACTTAGATATACACAGCTGTGCTAAGTATTCAGTTAAACAAAATTGAATTAAATCACATAATGCATCATCTGTTACTTTCAAAGAACTTTAGATAAGACCCTTCTTCTTTATTCTACATTTATGGAAACATGTAAGCATAGATCCAACGTCAACCAACTACTGTCTATAAGTAAATTTAATATTATATGCATTAGTTAATAAAGTATAAAAAGCTGGTTCTTCTTACATACATCCTTCTCCAACAACCAGGACCGACTTTGTTGTGGTACCGCCCACAGTCATCATAGATAATGCCGCTCCCATCTCCAAAAACAATTATTTCTTTATAGCCCAAAACAAAGCATAGGTAATTTTTATATTTACGCGTGCTTAATTGAGTTGTTAAATATATATATATATATATATATATATATATATATATATATATATATATATATATATATACTTTCAAATCTAAAAATATAGTTTTACTCAATTTTGCTGCTTCCCGAAAATTGCATTCTCATGCAAGGGCCTAGTCTGCCTGTGCGCAAATCCACTACTGTCAACCACGTACTTTAACAATAAGATAACAAAATAATCTTTGAAATAATAACCTATAGGTTGTTTATCCTCATTTGTTAGAGACATTTTCAAGGAAAAGGGTCAAAAGGACAACCTATTTTTATAAATGGCAATAAAGTTTCATGTTGTCATACTTTTTTTTTCTTTATTCTCCCATTTTATTTTCAAAATAACGTTTTCACACAATTATTAAAAAGTTTGTGTATTCAACTGTATTTTTCGGATATGAAGTTGCCATGACGACACGAAACGCAACTTGGAATAGGGCTTAAGCGGCAGTCGGAACTTTATCGTGTGCTAACTCGAGAATTATATATTCTACGGCTTTTAAACTCAATGGCTGGTTGACCGAAATTGGGATTCGTCACTTCTCTATGAAATTCTCTTTCTTTTGATACCTCGTTTTATATAAAAAGTCTTTGCATCATAAAAATTATACCGATCATGGAGTAATGTATATATGTGGAATGTATTTAAGGTGGAAATCAAGAAGTATGAATTATTTTACATACTAAAATATTAACAATAGTTTATTAACGAGCGATTTCGTTTCTCACATTTCAGACTCATAGGAATTCCTTGTGTATTTACACAAATTTCTGAAATACTTAATTGCTACATTGACATTTTTTCGTAGACAGCCATTCTCAGGGTAAAATGAATTTTCTTTCCTTTTTTTGTTTGGTCTCCAACAATTTCCTGTGTTGTTCAAGATATCTCCGTCTATTGTGTGTACTGTCAATAGAATCATTGTCCAATACACGGAGATCCAATACATGTCTACTAACATCTCTAACATCTCATCAACGAATTAGGTCTTTATATTATAAATAAATAAATAAATATATATATATATATATATATATATATATATATATATATATATATATATATATATATATATAGAGAGAGAGAGAGAGAGAGAGAGAGAGAGAGAGAGAGAGGATGGAGGGATAACTATACTCTATCTTAAATGTTGCTTTAAATACATAATAAATAAAATAAGTAGGATCTATGTATTTTTGGCATAAAAAATAAGTACAAATATCTCATAATTTTAATTTTGTTCATGGGCTGGATTGATAAATTATTATAATTTTTTTATTTTTTCGTAGCTTCAAATATTAATTTGTACCTTTCGTTGACAAATATCCAATGGTCTAACAGTTTAACGAAGGGGATCTCTCATGGAGTACCTTTTTAGTCTGCAGCTCGTATTCATGGGATGTCAGCTCTAACCGAATCTCTTATCAGTCTATTGGTATGTCCGTGTATGTTATTACGAGATCGTTGGTAGAGAGTTTTATGTAATGGTAGGTGTATGGCAGGATTTTGGTAATCGCGCACCGAGGTACTTTTGCTATGGGTCGTAATAATTTTGATTGGAACTTTGATTTTATAAGCTGGTCTGTTTTGCTGTATGATATATCTGTGAGGAGTATGTCCATATTGATTCTAGGTAAGTTTGTGTATGTATTTATTTTCTGTCTCAACTTCAGTTCTCAAGATTTGGAAAAAAAGTGAGTATAGTAGTTTGAGTCTCTTGTTAAGAGTCTTCCACTTTATTTAAACCTGTGGTCCGATGTCACCCTTATCTTAAAGGCAATTCCAAGATAATATACTGTGTCCGTCTAAGGACTTTAATTGTTAAACAAACCACAGACGTTGATGACCTCTGGAGTCTTCCTCAAAGATTGCTACATCTGACATATCCTTCATTAACTGAGTTTTATACTGATGTCCTCCTAGTTCAAAATGTTATCTCTCGCTCTAACATGAATTGCTGCCTCTTTTTCCAGCTCCTAAAATTCCAAAAATCATGATTTCTTTTTGTCCTGAATCGATGTAAATTCTTGACAATATTAATTAAGTTTTATTATAAAGAAAAATATTCAGACTAATTAACAATGGGACACTGCATCGTCCATGAAACTTATTTCTTAACATCACAGGATTAGTAGATTTATATTAAATTTCATTGTGGTCAAGTTCTCAAACGTTAAGTAATGTAAATAAGTTAATAGTAATGACTAATTTATATTATATTCGAGGTTTATTGATTGGTTATTAGAAAACTAGAAGAAACAATGTTCAGTTGTAGTATATAAGTTTATTTCAATTACACATATGATAACAATATGAATATATCGTTCCAGATGTAGAGTGATATTGTCATGGGGTTATATCGGTTAGAAGGCAATGGCTGATACCTTCCACCCTAGGCACGGAAACTTCGGGTGCAAATATTTGACCCTTTGCTTGACTTAAAAACTAAGACTAGATTAAATTGTATTCATTAAATATAAACCCCAAGTTATCCTATTGTCATTAATAATACAGTTGCATATGTTTGTACATATAAATAAAATAAAATTACTACAATATATTTGATTTCATTACTAATCTTATAATAACACTTATATAATCAATGATTAGTTAAAAAACAAAAGGTATGATATTGTGAGGAACATTTACTTCCTTAAGAAATCTTAATTATGTAATGAAACTTTAAAAAATGTACAATAAATATATTATATTAAGCCTGCGCCCAAACTCCCATTGGCTGTAGGGGAACTTGGGCTTTTACATAAATATATTCAATATAAAATATTATATATACGTAAGATATACATTCAAAAGAGATATCACTCAGAGACATTGACACCCCTTGTTAAAGCTACACCAAAATGTCTTCTACATGAGAACAAAAAGCGTCACAATGACCCGTACAGCATGAGCTCAATAACTAAACGGTACCAAATTTAAATATGATATGGTGATATTAACATAGACATCTAGATATAATATATATATAATAATATTGGATCCCTGCATCAATGTGGCACACATTCACAGCATATATATGATAGATAACATAGTGCTTAACAACTAACCATATAAGTATATCATTTCTGCATTTTATCTACATATAACTGTGATTGTCCTTGTATTCTTGCCTGATGTGTCTCTTTTCATAGTTGTTTTCGGCGGCACATCAGCTAGGAAGGATGTAAGCGGGGGGTCTTATCACTTATCACTGAATACATAGTAGCTAAAGGATACGACACATAATCTTAGATCTATGAGAAATTAGAATATAGGAACATATCTATTTTTGATTAATGCATATCTTATAATTACAATATCTACACAAAAAAATGGAATTCTTGGTATAGTTTACACGGTATGGGACGTACAAACTCATCAACACAGAGCGATCAGCAACATTACCTAGTAGATGTGCGTCGCCTGTGGTTTCAAGCATTAATCGGTATGTTCCTACTTTACACTATATACTACTTATCTAATATCTCTTATAAGTTTCTTCCATATTTGGCGCCCAAACACTTGGCCCGGGTTTCGCAACATTCCGAGCTTATTGTGTGGGACCTACTCCGAAGAAATGTGATGGTTCTTAGACCAGCCACTCCAGTCAGACGTGAGTGCCTGCAGTTCCATAGTTGGCGCTGATCACTCTGCTCTCGCAACAATACTCTTCTGGTTTCATGATTTTCACGAGTCGCTGAAAAGTTGAGTATAAATTTTAGCATTAAAATAATTATAAAGTTTCATCAACTATAGAAACACTTTTATAGTAAGTTAGAATGTATCGTACACCAAAGATTGAATTAATTGTAATCAACACTTGACTACTTATTGACTAATTGGCCGCTGGTATCACTGTTAAAAGAATTCTGGATATATGATTGTATATCAGATATATGATTGTATATCAGATATATGATTGTATGTCATATATATGATTGTATATCAGATATATGATTGTATATCAGATATATGATTGTATATCAGATATATGATTGTATATCAGATATATGATTGTATATCAGATATATGATTGTATATCAGATATATACATTAAGGACTAAGGTTATTCGTTTTATAAGTGAATGAAAATACAAAAAAAAATTGTCATTTGGTTCCTGCACACAACCGAAAATGGATATTCTATCATTGTGTGCAGGAACCAAAGGACATTTTTTTTTTATTAAATTAGACTAAGAAAGGGATAAAATAAATGCACCCAAGATGATAAAGGAGTTATTGCAATTTGAACTTTTTATAAAATCAAACAATGCAAATAATTTGTATTTTTTTATGTAACAGGAGTTGTAATGCATTAAATAATACTCATTTTTGCATCCTGGAAGGAAACGAAACGATTTGTGTGGAAATGGAAAAGAAATCGGAACCTCCTAGCATTCATTAAGTATATATTTTTAGCACCCACTTGAATGTTAAATTACTGAGTACACGTCTTCCTTTTATTTATTTTTTTAAATAATACTGAAATTAAAATATTGCTTCTTGGATATAACTATTTAAAATAATCATCAAAAAAACATTCGTTAGTGTGTTATGTATGTACTAAAGTAGTCCTTTGGCATGCTATAGAAGGCCGGTTTCATTCTGTCACAGTTAGGCCTTCTATAATGTGCCAAAGGTATAAATGATACTTAATACAATAAAGAATATTTGCCATTGTATCTTCATAAATTCCTTCTTCTATTTCAAAAGTATTAAAAATAACACAAATTATTAATAATTACATTCCAGAGGGTTCCTTTAGTGATGCATAGCTTGTAGACGAAGTAAATGGGTATGCATGATAAAGAGCTGGCTGTAAGAGCCCATCCTAACTTGATACTCCACTTCGGGTAGACATATTCTCCTTCCAACATCTCTTCATAGCTGAGCAATGAGGCGACAAATATTGTCTGTAATAGAGTTAAATAGATAGATATAAATAAATAATATTCAAACGAGTTTAATTATATATCATATACTGTATGAAAGATGAAAATTATAGATTGTTTGAGTGTGCTCAGTAGACTAGTATGTATGCACAAGAGCTGAAGAATTGTTTAAATTTAATTTAGAAAAAAACGTTTATTGTGTTGTGCCAAATAGACGTTATAAAAAAAAAAAAAAATTTATTTTCTTCATAGAATAAGACCGAAAAAATGACAATTATATACTTTTTTTTAATCTATATAAGGAATATTTAATATAATAAGCAAAATCCGATTGGAAAAAACCCGGTAGAAAATAAAAATTCGTTAAAAAAATTTGTTATATTCTAAGAACTATTAGATGCTAATAATACCTGGAAATTACAAAAGCCTTGGAATTTAATGTGCGCGTTTATGCATATAGTTATATAAACAGTTTACAGGTAGTTGTAAAATCATAATTGTTTTTATTATTATTTACGAGACATTTAAATTAATTTTTAATATTTTTAGGAAATCAAATTTGAATGGAATGGAAATTTGTGGTTGAATTATTGATTTCAACACAATATAAAAAAGGTAATTATTTAAAAAAAATAAAAAATAAAATTACTTAAAAAAATAAAAAAGGTAATTACCGTCACATCAATTCTGTGCACTTATAATTACTCATTTTAGTTCAACATTTTATAATAAAATTATCTTAAGCAAATGTATGTAGTCCAGACAAAAGTAACTAACAAAATGGCACTTTTGGTTATATTATAACACTTGTCAAAATATAATATTATATCACTGCAGAATAAATTGTACATTTAAGGTCAAGTACAACATGACATTTTTAATATGCAAATTCCTTCATGAAAAATTAAAAGTTGTATAAACACTATCATTAATGAAAAACTAATACGAGAACAAAATATAAGTGTATTCAGATAAAATTTACCAAGAGAAAAATGGGGCTGATGTAGGCCCAGCAAAGACGCCAGAAAAGTCCGGGCTTGTGGCCCAACATTAGCTCAATGTCGCAGGAGAACCTCTCGACCCCGTACATCCAGCAGACTCCGGCTGCCTCGACGAAGACCACGAAGAGGATGGCAAGACCAGGACCGTACACGTTCAGCAAGTTCACCAGGTGCACTCCTCCCTGAAAAAAAAATACTGTAGTGTGGTACCCATGAAGAGTCAAAGGTTAGCTACTTGATGAAGATGTAATGTTTCATGAATACCATAGCGGTATTAGAGTGTGGAGATGTGGTCAGCAATCACGCTCAACCACCAGGATTTATATCCACCCTATAGAATTGTCAGGTAATTCTTTTTGTAGAGACTGAATGTGCGTCAGGAGGGTCTCCTGGACCCGGAGACCATCATTTGCAGAACAAAATATAACTTTTTCCTACGGCTGAGCTCGAACCTGAGCTCATTTAGTCCTGTGAGTTACGTTTAGAGCTACCCCACTTTTAGTTGACGTACGCATAATAATATTAAAGGTTAGTTTCTATTGAAAACTAGTTTCATATTAGATTATAAACTAATATACAGTAATATAAACTAATTTATATTAAACTTTTAATATAATATGTTTAGTAATACCAAACTTTATTCTAAATTTTTTAATTTTTGTGTGTTTTTAAAACTGAAGAGGAATGTATAACATTTGAAACTAGTTTTCAATAAAAACAAAATTATAGAAGTGGCAAATAATTTATCAATCCCTAATTACCCCACTTTTTCTTATCACTAATAAAAGGTGGTGCTGGGGTGTTGAACCACTACTAGAGATGAAAACGGATATTCCGCACTCATCGTATTATCTATCATTCACTTTTTGAAGCCTCTGAACGTTTTCTTACCAACCAAGATAAGGATAAGAATATTCTAAAAATACCTCAAGGTTTTTTGTTTATTTTTTTCAAAGAATTTATTAAGAAATAAACACGTACGTTACAATCTAAAGAAATGTTAACAGGCAGTAATGGAGCATTTTTACTTATCAAAAAATGTTCAATAAAAGAAACGATGGTCCGAGTGGCGGCCAAAAGACGAATCTCAAAACATTCAACATTATTTATTGAATGCCTATACTATTCAGTGATTCTTTTATTTGCCGCCACTAGCACCGTCTCACTCTTTATTATCTATACGGCCAACTATTAAATATTCAATATGAAAACAAGTTTTTTATGCAACGATTAATTGTTTGGTTCAAAAAGAAATGGTTATTACTATTATTTTTTTTTGTTGGTACTATTATATTTGAGGTCGACCATTATTGTGAGTTATAACCTACCCTGTTATTATTACTGCTTTAATTGGATCACAACTGTCGACTTTTGCACGCTACGCTCGGTCAAGAGATAAACATACCCCTTACGAATCCTTTTTAGTTGATATCAGGACCTAAATTCACATAAATGTGAATCAGGCTATAACCTCACCAATATGGTCGACCATGAAGTACTTAAGTACCTTTTTTTACTCCCTAGTACGCAGTAAAGGAAGTATTGTAATCGCGAAAACTTTCGTTTTTCATTTTTCAACGGAAATATCCATTTTGACCATCCCCGAATTAATTTTGACTAGTTTCGTCGAAACGTCTGTAAATATGTTCGTATCTCGCATTACTCAAAAAAATTAGCCAGCCGGAAGTGGTATTTTATCTGAAACCTTTTTTTTTTTACCACACGCCTTCCTAGAAAGCATTGTTTGTTTTCCTTTGTGGGAAAATGAATCGTGCTAAAAAATCACAAATCGAGATTTACATGGATAAACACGTTTCAAGATCCGTCCTTACCGTTTTTAACATGTTTATAACATGTGTGTGTGGATGGATATGTGGATGTCGTATAGACTCAAGCTCAAATACTAATTAACCAAGTGATGTGAAATTTTGTATTAAAATTTCTTTTCCTTATGAGAAAAGATTTTGTTTATAATTGTCCAAACGGAAGTGGTACTATTTTACAGCTCAACACAGATTTAAGCAAAAAAAAAATAAAATATTTTTAGCCAACTCTATTATATGGGATACACCCAGAAAATTCTGAGTTTAACATATCCAATTTTACGACACAGGGCACCGTCACAAGTAACCGACGCCAATAGACGTCGCGACGCCGAGTGTCGTTGTTGAGATACTACTATCTTCGGAATCTAGTAACAAAATTGTGATTCAGGATCACTTTTTGAGGCACCGATTTATAGTTTAATAGACGTACGTCATGTATACAAGGCAGTCCTATGGTGCCCACATTAAAGATTTACACCTAGAATTACTTACCTCCACCATATTTATTGACGCTCTTGGTGTCACTTATAAATGCTCTATAAATAATAGAAAGCAAGAGTTGGTATAATTTAAAAGGGAAAAATTGTCATTTGAGATTTCCAAATGAATTTTGGGGTTTTTACTTAATAAGCGGAAGCTCTTGAGTGTTGGGCTGATGACGTCACCGCTCACATTTAATGTAATTTGCAACAAATCTTCCCTATCATGTTATCGAAAGCTATCGAATAAACAAAAACGCGGTTTTCATATTCGTCACTTTAAAACACTCTAGTTATTACTTTGGCACGGTGCGTGCTTCAACTAGAGCATTGTGAAGGGACGACTATGAAAACAGCATTTTTGCATATGTGATAGTTGGACATGGTATGACTGGGTCATGAGATTCTAATTACTTGCATTCTAAGTAATTATTCACTTTAAAATTCCGCGGTTGTGTGGAAGACTGCTTCTGTCAGGTTCTTCTTTTGGACAAATTGTGATATAGAATCGCTAATGACAGGTGCTGGATTTAGTTTAGTAGCTGAAATGGCATAATCAATGTAAATATATTGCCAGCCTCCAGCTATTTAAATCCAATGAACAATCCGGTGAGAAAGAGTTGCAGCTTAAAAGTTCTACTAAAGTCGAGCAGTGAAGTGCTTAAGTGGGAAGTGAAGGTGAGGGAGTGAAGCTCTCACCTGAAGAGGAGTTGAAGCAGCGATCACTTTGGGCTCGGACTTTATTCCGGCGAGCGGACTTGGAGATAAGACAAGAGGAGGAGCTCATACATTGCTAATACGCTCCCATCCCTCTCCACCATTATCGAGCTCTACTTTCATTACTGTATAGTGGTCCGAGAGGATTTACGTCCTTTTCCTTTTTATCGCCTCCTGCTATATCACGGCCCTGGCAATGGATTCGGTTCATCAAGTCCTTCATTGAAATTGCTAATGACGAAATGATATCTGTCCGTTCATGTTTGTGGTAAAATACGATTTCGTTCCGGCCTCGAAAGGGATCACATGAATAGCACATGCTATATGAATAACACATGGCGGATTAGGTCTGGGAAATTCATAGGATAATTTCAGATTAGAAACGACTCATGCTGCAGTACCCGAAGTTTTAAGTTAAATAGTAGACAGTAGTTCATTATTTCTGCATGGTCTTTAGTGTATATTAATAAGTTTTTTCGGGTCCATTTTTTTTAGAGGTTTCATTCAAAACAGAAAAGATATTTGAATAAGTATACAAAATGTTATTTTAATTGCTGATTATTATCATCTTAAATATATCTATGAACATTAATCTTCCAAGATCTCTCTTTTTACTGTTATTTAAATTTACACCCGTACATTGAAAAATACAATCCGTTAATGCACTGGAAGTTAGTAAGCAAAATATTGGAGTCAATATAGCTAGATTGAGGTATTCATAAAAATTAACTTAGCCATTTGTATATTAATGGAAAAAATGAACATTTCTAGGTCAACAAATATAATTAAATAAAAACCACAACTACCGAAATAACTTTTAAATCGTAACCCTATTCGTCCTACAGGACAAAATGTGCTTCCATATCTACTTAAGCGCATTGGTTGGATGTTAATGAAGCTGACGCCCATGAATATAGAAACTTTGGTGTTGTAGTCGGATGCCTTCTACATCAAAACGAAAATGAAGATTTTTCTTTACTCAATACATTCATTTACTTTCTGTATTTCTGCTTACATGCACAGATGCAAAGAGCTTTCTGTATTTTGACTGCACAGGTGAATGAAACGGAATGTGCATGTATGCGGCCGTAACGTGTAGTTGAAGGCACCCGACTTCTACACCAAGGTTCAATATTCATGGGTATTACTTCACTAACAACCCACCAATGTGCTTAAGTAGATATGCAAGTACATTTCGCCCCTAAGGACGAATAGGGTTGTAAGATTTATAAGTTATTTCTGTAGTTGGTTTTTTTAAAATTAAATTTTGTTTTAACGTTTTTAGTTATTCAAGTATTTGCTATTTATTACCATATGATCATGAACTTGCTAATAATATGATAAAAAACATCAAGAAAAAGTCGAAAATACTTGCAATATAATGAAATATTTTTTCAATTGTTTTGAGCTCACTATGTTTCAAAACATTCACGAGAATTCACTGAGTGATTTGAGCCATCTAACTTAAATATTGGTCGTGCAGTACGCTCAAAAGACCGTTAGACACTCTCAAATGGACAGATTAAACACATTTAATACAACATTTCTTTAGTATTATGAGCTCAAAATATTTCAAAAGCATTCAAGAGATCACAACCAGTAATTTGACCCATCATACTTGAACATTTCGGTTGAGCCATTCTCAAAACATCGTTACATATCTCCTAATGGTCAAGCTAAACACACCATTCTCCTTGTGGCTTCGCCATAGTCGGATTAAAACATATGACATCACTGATATAATTTACTGTTATCAATCCTCATAACTTTTGAAATATTCCCGATAATAGTATTTGAGTCTATTTTTTGCGGTAAAATGGTCATGGTTCAAAAATTTCGATTATGGTTAAACTGTCGGTACAATAGTATATTGGGTTATAATCTAAATATATTATTTTGGTGCTAGTTGTTTCGTGAACAGGCGCGTATATATATGAGTATGGAGTATCCAATTCTTTTCGGCGCCTAGTGCGGCTTGAGGTTAACAAGATTTTAGGTATCTATTTATGTTTTTAACGTTGATCGGATGGCTAGTATATCATAACTCTTGCCATTTAGTGGTATATTTCGTTGAATGTCGGGGTGTACTTTGCGTTTTAGCGATTTTTTTTTTCAATCTAGTTCTCCAAAGTCTCAAAATTGTCAATTGACAGGTAATAATATCGATCATCTCAATAGGCTCAGCTTACAGACCGATTTTTATATAGTTAAAATCAAAAAGATTTGTAATCTCAGGGCATTCGAATTTCGTCTCGATATTATTAGTGAATAGGTTGTATTAGAAATTATTTGTATGTCGGATTCCTTTCAGGTTGATTTTGACGCAGTTTCGGATCCGGCTGTGTCATATATTTTTTTTTCAACTAGCAGTTCTGGAGAACCTTCTGGGGAATACCCAACCACCATAACGAGGGTAACTGACCCTTCAATTGTTTGGTAGAGAAACCTGGTGATTGAACGTGATCATGGCCAAACCACCTCTTACGCTACCGTTGGTGATACAACAGTACTTCCAAATTAGGTATCAATTCTTCAAAGGGAATAGTAATTAATATGTATATATATATATATATATATATATATATATATATATATATATATATATATATATATATATATATATATTTATATATGTATATAATTATTAAGTGTTATTATTCCAATTATTAATATTGATCATTTTCCTTTCCCTTATAAAAATGAAGATTTGATTTTACCGGGACTAGATTTAGGCCATTTATCTTGGGGACCTAAACATTCGACAGGAAATTTTAATCCAATAATATTAATGGGGACGACGGGAGTGATTGATGGGCTAATGAACTGATAATTTTATGCCCAGAGCTGATTTAAGATCATTTTACCTTGTCAAAGAATTTATCTTATTATCAGATGAGAAATTGACATTTGATAGAATCTTGTAATAATCATATTTGGCTCAGTCGTTGTTTTTGACCGTGGTTTTCGACCACTTCAGTTAACCAAATTATTATGTTGTGGTACTCATTAGACGCACAATTTGATGTTTTTTTAATTTAACATACCTTAATGTTTTCGATAGAATGCACAGTTCAGAAATTATAGGTAAAAATACAAGTATAGTCCTAAAATTTCGATTTGTTTTTGTCCGTCATTTTATTTTCCAGGGACTATTAGCTGGCAGGCATGCATTTTTCATATCACGACATGTTCATTTAATATGCCCAAACCATTTGTATAAAATCAGTTATATTAGTTGCCACGGGATCTCGGACAACAGCTGTATAGCTTTAGAGTAAACTAGTCTTGATCTTATATTTTCACAGATCTTATCTCATTCTCACTAGAATGAGATTAATTTCAGATTATTAAATGTTATAATATTTTGTTATAACCTGTACAAATCTACATATTTGTCAATTTCAAACATTTCAGTCAAATTTTCAATTGAATCTAAGTCCCTTTGATTATGTTGCTTCTCCTGATGCTGCTTTAGTTATGTTACAGAGTTATGTTTATTCAGAGTTCGTAATTTTTATTTTTCAACCTACCTTGCCTCTCCGCAATGCGGGTTTCGGAAGTACTACCTACTGATGAGTTCTCTTCATCCTTCTTAAACTTTCTTTCTCAATACGTTTTAATTCTTCATAATTCAATCTATTAAAATAGGTTGGGCCCCACTATTTCCTTCCAAGCGTATACAAAGGATTCATAGTATGGGTAATTTTCCTAATTAACTAATCGAGGAAAATAACTCTCTGTGATGACATAGAGGCACGTCTGCTCAGCTGTTTCCTGAACTCCACAACCGAGAGCTACACCTCCCGCTAAGACCTGCACCGCCTCATGAGCAACAGTTTTATAGACTTTGGTCATCCGCAGAAGAGCCATTTTTTCATTTAATGAAACTTTGCCTTCAATAAACTGTACCAATCATAAAACAAATTTTGTAATTGTTTCTATTTTTCATTCTCCTTTTCAAAGTCTAAGCGGGGAATTCGTATAATCTTTTGCTGAAAACTATCACAACTCGTACTATTATAGAAAAATTATGTTGGAGGGAGGTATATAAATTTAATTGAATAAAAGCTATTGGAAACATTTTACTAGAGTGTCTCTAAAATGTGTGTGTCACAAGGACCCTATGGTTATTCTTCATGTGGAAGTATTAAAACTAGATAGATTTGCAAAACTTCGATTGGCTCTCCTGTAAAATAATCATTTTTCTAGTTATCATAGTCTTGTTCCAAACCTACGCGATAAATATGTATTTTATTTTATTTATTCATTATTATTCATTTGTTAGCTAATTATTAATTACAGTTAAGGAGGATATATTTTGTAATTAATTAATTAATTTTCTAACTGTAAAGATTATGTTCATTCATTTATTCAATTATTTATTTAGTTTATCAATTTTACTATAAAGATAATTTTATTTACTCATTATTTTGATTTATAATAGAAATAAACGCCTTATAATCCTTATAATGTTATTAAATTAACACAAATATATTTTCTTTGCAGCTTCAATCTGAGGATCTGTTTATTATTCAGCGGGAGCTCATCAAGTACAATATGCCTGGACTATATATGAATCTTGAAAATGGCGAGTTTGATGGAATGGCGCTTACCTCGTGGACTAATAACGTTAATGGTTTTATTCATGGAATAGCAGTATCGTGTTTCGTAACATGAACATTCTATGCTCCACTTAAGCTAATCCACACTTAACTTAACTAGCATTTTCAACATATCACAAACTGCATTATTTTAAAGCTGGCCACATTCTAAAAATTCTTTTTTATTATTATGCTTTTTTTTTTAAATGATTAAACGCCGGAGTTTAAGGATGGTTTCGGCCTTCGTATGGCTTCGGCGTCCTACTACATCTGTATTAAAACTACAGATTATTATTATTGACCTATGCAGGTATTATTATAGTTGATAGCACTGAATTTCTTTGTACCTTGTCAACCTCACTGATGACAGCATTTGCCCGTTTTTGAATTATAGAACTAAAATAAATTTAGAAATCAAGTTATTTCAAACAACTTCAAATCAAGTTATTTCACTACATTTTTTTTAATAATATTAAAATATTGTATATATTTTAATTTTACTTCCGTGTACGCAATAAGGGAAGAATTTTAATCACGAAAATTTTCATTTTTTATATTTCAACGGAAATGTCCATATTTACCATCCCTAAATTGATTTTGACTAGTTTCGTCTTGACGTCTGCGCGTATACTCGTATCGCGCGTCACTCAAAAACGGTTAGATCTAGAAAGATAAAATTTTGTATTTGAGATTTTTGTATCATCTAGTTGTGCACCTCTTTTTTTGGTGACTACATGATTACCGGACGTGTACTTTACTTGAAGGCCATAATGGATTTTCATCAAAAATTATATTATATTAAAATTATACGGAAATGCCCATTTTTACCACCCCTAAATTGATTTTGACTAGTTTCGTCGTGGCGTCTGTACATTCGTATCTCGCATAACTCAAAAACGGTTAGATCTAGAAAGTTGAAATTATGTATTTAGGATTGTTGTAAAATCTAGTTGTGAACCTCCCTTTTTGGTCACTACTTGATCACCGGAAGTGATACTTCTCTTGAAGGTCATAATTGATTTCCATCAAAAATTATATTAAAATACTATGCAAAACTTCACAAATTTGGCATATAAAATTTATATACTAATATAAATAACATGATGGAGTTTAGTTAAAAGTGGCAAACCGAAAGTGGTACTTTACTTGAAGGTCATAATAGACTTTAATAAAAGATTATATTACAATGTAATGCAAAACATCTTAAATTTGGTATAAAAGACATTAATGTCAATATAAATAATTTACTAGATTTTTGTTAAAATTAGATGACCGTAAGTGGTACTTTACTTGAAGTTTATAATAGACTTAAACTTTCTAAAATTTCGTAATCCTTCATAAAAAATTATATTAAAATATAATTAAAATCTCAAATATTCTATATTAGACGTCTATGGAAATGTAGATAGATTACTAGATTTTGGTAAATATTGGCCATTCGGAAAAGGTAATTTACTTGTTGATCATAATAAACTTTCATCAAAATTTTTAAAAATATATGCAAAACATCTCAAATTTGGTTTTATATCAATATCAGTAGTATAATAGATTTTGGTTAAAATCTACTCTATCTGAAACTTTTGTTTTTTTTTAGTTTTTCTTCCGGCTTTTTTTTTGAGCCACCTACTTATAGTTTAATAGGCATACAAAGAAATCAGACATTTTATGTATACTTAAACACTTATTAGGTCAATCACTAGGTTATTTTTGTTTTCTATGAAAACTCTGTCTTTCCTTTAAATTGTTAGAATATACCACACACCCAAAGTAACCCCTCCAGAGAGACATTGGGGAATCCTGGAATATTTTTGGATGCTTGGATGAATTTTTGGAGTTTCTGATAAGATTGTTTTGTTTTTTTTAATTGTGCTTCTCATTTATCAGTTAGGTTGAACAAAACATCAATAAAAATTACAAATTCTCTGCCGCTCAAGCCATTGATTAATGAGTCATATCATGAATGTGCCAAATCTTTTTGCTATGCCAATGAACATTCTGTTGTTTTTTCAACTGTTTCGTTCAACCGCTAATCTGAGCAGGGTTGAATTGGATGCTAAAAATAAGTTAATTCTTATGTAGAAATCTCCCCTCGATGTAACAAGAAATATAAATCTGCAACGAGAGTTATAACAACATTAAGCAAAACTGTCTATTATTTTAAAATATAATTCCGAATTAGAAGTAGGAAATTCATATAGTGCTGGAATTGAGAGTTTTGTCAATCACTAGTCTTGGCTGGACTTGCTAATCTGTTCTATCAGTCAGCACGTGGCCAGGATGGGGGAGGGGTCGAGTTGCTTCAGACCTCCTCTCCTCCGAAATAAATTTAAAAAAAAATTACCTTAAAGTCAACTTCATATTTGTGCATGAAATATAAGTGAATCCCTTATTTTGAAAAGAGGTTAACTCCTTTTAAATAATAATTGAGTTGACTCCTCAAAATCAGTCATGACCTATTCGTTATCCAAATATAAACAAGGTAGAAAATCAAACCGAGAGGAAAGAGGATGTGAAATCGAATACACACACACATTATATATATATATATATAAAACTATAAAACATTATATACATAAAAACTATAGAAATTCTGGCTACGTGCCTGTTCATCAGTAATGTGGTAAGCTTTGTTGTCTCTTGCCAATATTATCTAATGTTGTCTTATTCCAAATATTTCTACACTATTTTCATCCTTAAATAAAAAATATGAATTAAAAGCCTTAATTAGTGATTCCCCATGCATTTTTGTGAATTATATGAACAATACTCATCTACCAATTTTCAGTTATTAATAATTAAGCACGACCTTTGTTGGAAATATCTAATACAACTAATTTTTAGCGCTTCAATATAATTATCAGCCATGTTACGTATCTTTATACATTCCTAAAGTTCACCAGAACTTTTTAACATCTTATGCGGAATTGTCAGTCTGTTTAACTTAAAGAAGATCTTCAACAGACGTTTTAGTTCTTTTTATACCCATTGTTGAATTTTAAAGCGTTTTTTCAGTCAGTCATTCGATATTTTTAAGAGGTTTCCCTAATAAATAAATTCTTATCATGTTATTCACCCTTTAAAGGCAAAATAAGCTGAATTTTCCTCTTCATCGAAATCATCACCTTCATTTAATCTTAAACATCGCTTTTCCTTCCCCCGGCTGTAAACAACAATACCGTCCTCCGGATCTTCCAATATCCCACGCCTCTTTCAATTCAGCCAGTATACCTTCATTTCTGTTCCTTACAATAACAGCTCCCAGACATCTCATTTCAGTCCTTTCCTTATTGGCTTTATTTGCTTTTCTCAATATTCACATCTTTTGTATTGGACTTCTAAGGATTTCGAATGACAACTCTTCTTTCATTAAGTTTTTATAAAAGGGTGATTTGAGTAAGTTCTAATGAATCATCAAAGGATTTCAACAGATGCAGATTCAAAGGATTTGATTACCGACTAGACGAGCTGAATTTGGTTGCCTTCTTGCATCGGCTGAGATCCCTTTGACGGCTTTTACTGCCAGTGAACATAAAGTAGGATATCATTTATTATTGTTCATTCAGTTAAAGCTAATTAATGTATAATGTTCGCAGTTTCGCAGGCATTTTTCTGGTCTTATTGCTTGAAATGCTAATAAAAGGGAAAACTAATAAAATAAAAATTACAACGATTATAACTTATGAACTAGAACCTAGCGGCTATGTTATTTTAATGTTTGTTTTCTCAATGATTTTTGATCATTGAATTAATATTTACTTTTTAAAACATTTCAATTTTTTTTTTAACATTGATATGTAGAACTGTATTTTTTTGTTAAAAATATTTGCCTTCCGTTTAACATGGATGCTAAATTAGATAATTTAGGAGGTCACACAACGTGCTTGATAACAAATGGTTGACTTTCACTCGGAAAGCATAATGAAAGTTATACCATTGCGGTGACTAAAATGAATGTTGTGTGTGCTAGGATGGATAACGAACGAAACATTAAAAAGGTATTCAGAGCTAAAGCGTAGATGAGAGGATTAGGCTAGGCCTGACTTAGTCGATTTGGATTTGAATTTTGAATGAGTCCAGTGGATGAAAGTGTTTATATTATCAGATAGATGTTATCGATATTATGAGATAGACGTTGTTGATATTATCTGACAGACGTTGTTGATATTATCAGGTAGACGCTGTTGATATTATCAGGTAGACGCTGTTGATATTATCTGGCAGACGCTGTTGATATTATGAGAAAAAAATTGCTAATAGGTAGATATTGTTGATATTATGAGGTAACGTTATTAATATTATCTAATCGACGCAGTTGATATTATCAGGCCATCTTTGTTGATATTAAAAGGTAGACTTTGTCGATCTTATCAGGTAGACGTTGTTGTTATAATCAGGCAAACTTTGTAGATATTATCAGTTAGACGTAGTTGATATTATCAGGTAGACGTTTATGATATTACCGGGTAGACGTTGTTGATATTATCGGGTAGACGTTGTTGATATTATCGGAATCCAACCTTCGGCTTCCTTAGGCCTTGTTATCATTATTGTTTATATATTTATCAAATTACATCGGAATTATTGTATTAATTTATGTTCGGTAGCCTTTTATACACTGAAATAAAGTTGAAATAATAATGATCTATGAATATTTACAATTCGACTCTATGTCGACTCTAACAGGTATCGTTCATTCAATGTTCTGGGATACAGGTTTGCTCCGGATTTACTACCACTGTGTATACAGGCGTGGCTTATATCTCGGATGTGGGGTTGCAAGCGCTTATCCTGCATTTCTCTTCCATGTCGAAGACCGCCGGGACAAACGAGGAGGTTTACCGGAGAGAATAAGAAGAGGCTGGAAATAAAAGCCCTGGTGGAGGGTCGTTATTGCGAGAACACTCAGTGGACACCATGAATCTTCCATGAGGCTATTGCCCAGCGCCCACTGGTACCAGCCAATCTGCTACCTCTTCCTCGCCCTTTGGGGATTCAATTGTCTTCGGAGGGTGTCTCAAGGAGGAATCTCAAAGTAGGGCCAAGATAATCAGGTGGATATATACATGACCTCTCAACCATTACTTAACAATTGCATATTTTTAGGAAGCACTGGATTTAAATGTCTTCTTCAAAAACACTGAAAATAATAATTGTTTAGAAACATTTTTTATGAAATCACTAGGATTTAGCTGTTTTTTTTTGTAACTATGTAAACAATAAATGTGTAAAAAACAAAGTAATGGTCAGTATTAAAAACCACAAAAATTTCGGTGAGATAGATATACAAGGGAACACGTTAGTATATAAAAAGAATTCGGGCTCTATAATTTCCTTTTGAAAAAATAATTAAAGAACTTGAATTAAAAAAAAAATTAAAAAAAATATTAATGGAATAAATTTTTCAATGTATATCAATTGCACCTACCAACATAACGCAATGTTGGTTTATATTATGTGTGTGCTATAAAAAAAAAACAAAAAAAAAACAGAACCTGAACATCCTTTTCCTCTCGCACCGTTCATTTACATCGAAGCTGCTTGAAAATTTTTAGAAAATATTAACTTTCTAAAAATATGTTTGGCTCTAAACCAACTGCTAAATATTCCCGAAGTTTAATAGGAAGGGAATTGTAAATTAGGAGACCGAGTGGTTCTAAAAGAACATTACAACATAGAAAAAAAGCAACATATTTTGAACTCGAGAGCCCTTAAAACAAATTAACATAGTAAAATTTTAAGAAAAAGTTGTTGGATGACAACCATGCTATTCAGGAAATTGAAGTAAAACTCTATTTTATTTCATATTTTGATTCCCAGTCTCATTTACAGTTTTCGTGTTATTCTAAATTATTATTCTTAGCCGCGAGTAAATATCAATTTATTATAGCTTTTACATGCGCTTTACTCGTTGGCAACTCACCAAAAAGCGAAAATCAGTTCTCGATCTAAATATTGGCATTCCACTCCTGACCTTTATTTGCACTCATGAGTATCGCTACTCAACAGCGTCTCATCATTTTCTGCTCATTGTAATGAGGACTGAATCATGAATACATTGGAAGACTTAATTAGAACGTCCGAGAAGGTCCAACCTATCCTGACAAAAGACGACAATTTAGGAGAGAAGTAATTAAGAGATGGATGTGGAAGAAAGAATTTCAGAAAGAAATAAGATTTCAGAACACAACTGCGTCGAGGGACAATAAGCTTTCTCTCTTCTCAGAAATTCTATGAACCCTGTGATGGAGTCTACTATATATGATTTATCAAAAGGAAATTAAAAAGAAAAAATATTTATATATCTTAGTAAGACTGGTAAATATTTTTGGACATATTAAAAAAACAAAAAAATATGGACAGAGCTTGTCCAACTCAAATAAAAAACCTCATATAAATTTTTTATTAAAAAAAAAATTGAGAATAATAAAATTTTTATATGTATTATTTTTAGAAAAAAATGATTTTGATTTTCTTTTACAAAGCTCAATATAATTCTGTTCTCTTTTTGTTTTTAAAAAAAGAAAAAAAATTTCGAAAAAAACGTTTCGAAGTACTTCTTCGTCATCAGGATATTTGATTTCTTTAAATTACATGAGACTTACGACCTTTATCGACCTTGATCGACCCTGTGGGATCGGGGGACCCTCCTGGGGCTCACCCAGCCTCAATAAAGTGGGTACCCTTAATTGGGGGAAAAACCTGGCGGTTGAGCGTGATCTCGGCCTAATCACCTCCTTACACAACCGTTGGCTTAGAAACAGTACGGTCCTTACCCCAAGTACTGAGCCCAAGACCCTTCACGGGTTGTAGTGGTACAGGTTTAAATTACATGATTCTCTCCCCATGTTCCGACATCTGTATAATTTTACTTCGTCATTCCTAGCTGGTTTCATTATAAAAAATTATTTGGGGAATGATTTTTCTTTTCTACCTTTAATATAGTCCTTATATTATGTAATAATATTTTGCTACTTCTTAGGAAGATATGGAGGGGTTAGTTTGTTAAAAATATGGTTCGCATGATAACTTAATGATTCATAAAACTAAATATATCTTCGATTAATTAATTCGCCATTTTAGTTTATCAAATCTGTTCTGAATTTCATCTCTTTTTTCTTTACAAACAGGCATATTAAATACAATCATTCATAATATTCCATTTTGGAATCCTTTTAACATCTTCACTGTGTACGTGGAAATATTTTTAGCTAGTGTAATTCCATCTAGCAGTGTTGGACCGAGAGGTTCGAGACTAATTTATACTGAATGGATCAGCAAATTAGCTGTTTTGTTTAATATTAACCAATAACCACATGCCAGTTTATCTACGCCTTTTTTAGAAAAAGTGTCATTGGAAATGCCTTTATTTAAGTTGAATTTCCTTTTCTAAACGAGATATCAGATATATGCCAAATGAGCCTTGAAATTCCTGAAAGGTGGATTTCACAACTTTATCAGAGATGGAGATGCAGATGGCGCCAATAAGTGAACTAATTGAGAAAAAAAAATAAGAATTGACTAGACATACACCCTGGAAACCCCATATTGCCGAAAGGCACAGAAGGGAAGAAAAAAAAATGAAGTAAAGTAATACGATTAAAGGAATGGAAAATTTATAAGTCAGTAACATCATTGTTAAGTATTATTGAATACCCAAGCCTGATTAATAAAATGGAATTTAGCCAAGAAATTTTATGAATTGTTGACATTTGATATAATTATAAATGGCAATAATAGTCGAACGTAATAAAAAATAAATGGTTTCTAATATTCGCTGTTTTTTATTTCGTTAGTCAGGAATACCAAAATGAAATAAAATAAAAATATATACGGCTAATAAATGGTAAGTATAAACTTAATATTAATTGAAACATAAAATAAAAAAACTCAAAATTCAAATATATGAATATAAGTTTGAACTAATTAATTATTGAATTCATGCATGAATTCCTTTGTGATTAATACTAACTCCGCTTTTCTGTTTTAAGGTAATATCCTCAGCACTAATATTTATCCTCATGAGACACAATATAATAGACTATTACAATGGTGCATAAATAAACATGATACCTTTTTGAAAGGCTTATGATGAGTTTAATGAAAAGTAAAAGTGAACTCCCACGGAGTAAAAAAAAAAATCATCAACTCCCTAAAATTATGCCTGAGTGATGAGAGGAAAAGATAATAGCAGTTCTGCATTCTACATGAGGAGGTGGGTAAGTGGGGTTATAGCTCAAAGTGTTAATTAGGAAGGAGCTCAAGATAAGGATGAAGATGATGGGGGAATTCACTTCTCCTCTCCCGATGTGGGCTTCATCTGTCTCTGTCTTCCCTGTATCTGTCTTCCATCGCTATTCTGTTTGAGTCTATCTCGGTAATTGATAAATGCTCCTGAGAATGTATAAAATAAACTATTATTTTTTTACATTGGGAATATTACAGGTCAAGATAGTAGGGGAATGATTAAAAGAACAACTTTTGATTCTTTCTTCGTCTTAAATTTGAATTTTTTATAATTTCTATTCTTGATTCAAAATGTTCATCCTTCGAGAGTTTTCTAATGTAGAGTTTTATGATACTAAATATATTATTACTTTGCTATCAATGGGAAAAAGGTTGTGCGATTGGTGGGATTTGAGTATGAAAAATAAGTTCTTTTAGTTCTGTGATTTTAAATCTTATACGCAACAAGAAAAAAAATAGTGGTAATAGATTTTGATAGAACTCTTCGTATATCTAGCCAAAAGAGACTTTTTTTCCCTTAAACCAACTTCTTAGATCAACATACACGGAATAAAAATCGGAGCCAATGGCGTACCTTGTTTCTCTGGTTTCATGACAAAATACAATTTAAAAAAATATATTGATAAGAATAATACACGTGTTATCCATTTTAAATTAGCAAACAGCAATAAAAAGTGCTTGAGCCTATGGACTGTAATTCTAAGTTAGTCTGTCGTGAAAATGTTTTGCAAGGAAATACAGTTATATAATGACGTTTCTAAGTGAGTATAAATTGTTAATATAGAAGTGAAGGCCCAGTCGGAAATCGATCCTAAATACAGTAGGCATTGCCCCCTTCTCAACCCGCTTCCGTGCATTGTGTAAATATTTCTAATTCTGGAATGCCTTCAGCCCACTTCTCTTCGTACATCTTTTTGCACATGCTTTACGTTTCAAACCTTCATTCTTTCATTTATTGGTCCTCCGATTCTTTTTTATTACGTTTGAACCCCGCTAAGGGTTTACAATCTTTTTCCCATATTGACCTTTTTTTCTGTCTCACCATAAGACTTTCTAGACATTAAGACTTTTTATTTTTATAGACAATTCTAGAAACACATATAGACACATTTCTTGTGTGCAATATCATAACACTGAAGAACATTTATAATCAAATAGAAACAATTATCTTCAAAGGACCTTGCCTCATGTTTATAAAATTAATTATTCATACCGAAAATAGGTAAATGAAACCGAATAAATTACTGGGAGCTACAATATTTAATGTGTTTTTGACAAATCCAAAGAAAACGAGGAGATCAATTTTTCGGGAGGGAGGTATTAGCGTATTCTTGACCCTAGGCGAAGACAAAGGACGATCAGCAAACAGCTTAAGAGCTCCTTGAAGACTTTGAAGACTTCAGGGGCTTAAATCAGTCCCTTCTCCAACTCCTATATTTATCGAAATACCTGCATTTTAGCGTTTTAATAACTGGAATGTATTTTGCTTTACAAATGATGTCTGATTCTCGAGCAGGAAATGCATTTGAATGTGAATTTGCACGAATTGTTTCCGTCTTATTGTTATGTGGTGATTGAAGCCCAACACCGGAATATGGATCACAAACCCTCACCAAAGTCATAAAATCGATGCTATCAATCATGATTTTAAATGACCCCTGAATTATAATGACTGTCTATAACCTTGATTTTGATCTCCAACTTCATATTGCATTTTTGAACACGCATGAGTTTTTGTGATTCACTATTTAACTCAAAACTTTTCTAACGGTTTTTCATTATTATAAAATATATTAAACTTTTGAGAAATCATTCTTTTAAATATTCGAACCAAGTAGTTCTACAGTAGTTCTGTAGATGTTCTACAGTATCAGAAAATAGTGTCCCACTAATTTCTCAGTAGCGTGAGTTTTTAAGGATAAAATTTAAAAATAAATAAACATCGCTTATTTGCAATTATCTATAATTACCGGTATTAAACCATCTCTGTCGATATTAAACAAAACTGTGCATCCTGTACCAGCGCGCTTGGCTTTCGTGGCGTTACCATTCCGTCTTCAGTAATTTTTAATTTCATGCTAGAACAGAAAAGAGATTATTCCTCCGTAGGCATCTATTGATGTTTATAATTCCTGCTAGAAACTCAGGCCATATCCGAAGATAATAAATAAGACAATGAAACCGAAATACAACAAATTTCTGAAGTTAATAAACACTACTTTTAAAAAACTCCTAATCGGATAATAAAATGAGTAGACTTTATATGTGGATACTAGCCAGATGGAAGAATGACCACATTTTACTCATCCGGACAAATCCGTTTGCCCACAATCCTCTTAACGGGTCCAATGAAAAGTCCCGCCAAACCTGTTGTGGTGGAGGAGGTAGCATCGCTTTAGGCAGTCAGTCTAAATGCAATGGAGAGAACAGTTGAATAGAAATATGTATGAGTAAAATAGTATATATATTTTTTAAATCCGTCAGAAATTACTTATAGGAGAACAGGTTGTGACCAAGTTGTGGGAACCATGGTTGTCCAGGCTAATTATTTCTGTACTTTTGGGAAAAAGTCTCGGGTTCATGGACCGCGATCGATTGGTCTAGAACCAAGATTTTTTTAAATTCTGGTTCTACTTTTTCTAGTATATTGCCTTTGTACATTGTATATTTTTAGAAAATCTGGAAATTTCAAACTCACAGTTTACTTAAAGTCCAGGATAAGTCGTAACACCAACTTTTCTCTTTAAAACAACACTTGCTGCATAAAGGATTTCTCCTTCAGAAATGCACACATTAACCCGACTGATCACCGTCTCAAGGGGTAAGTGCGTAAAACATATGTGGAAGGCTCATCATTCAAGCTGTAGCGGTTGTGAGAGAAGTGCAAAATAATTCGTTTCCGGGGGATTATTACAGTGATGTAATCATGAAAAAAACTTAAAACATTTTACAATCTTCAGTGGCCGTTACCAAAAGGGCTGTGAAATATAGTTGAATAAACGTATTGAAAAAAAAGATTTATGTTTCAATGCGCTATTCTCCAGTTGCTCATGAGAGTAGGAGTAAGTTTACACCACACACACTTGACCCACAACAGAGATCTGCACTTACCCCTATTGACATGTTTTGCGGGGCAACACTCACCAGCGCTAAAAAACTAACAAAACAGTCGAGGAGAAATGTAAATCACCAAGTATTTTGAAGAACAGCTTCTGAAAGTTTCACTTATCGCAAAAATTATTTAAAAAATAAGACCTAGTACTAGATAAACACTGATACAGCTGTACAGCAGAAATTGAAAGATCGAAATTAATCACCAGGTTGGAATTGATATCTTTACTACTCGTTGTACCTTAGTGAACCTTAGTGAACTCTCGTGGCTGATTTATGTTACATCAGGGTTTAGACTTCCTGCTCCCGAAAGGGCTGGTCTTCCAAGTTCGGGATATGGATCCAACGTGACAATTACGCACTTTCTCCGAAAACGCACTTACCTCGCATTACCTTACAATATAATGGAGTATACCTGGGATCGTAGAACATGTGGAGCAGAAAAAAAAATGAATTACTTACGGAAACTGATATCATGACAGAATGAAGATTAAAAAGGGTGGGGCCACCGCCTCGGTGTAATCAATCAGTACCTCCAAAGTACAAAAATGAACGCTATACTTTGAAACAGACCACGTGAGAGTCTAAAACCTTGATGGGTGGATAGAATAAACAATAATAACATAGAGATCTTTGAAGTATGGTCAAGACGGTGTCAACTGAATCGGTTCCGTCTTATGGCGTCTTATCCCGGTAAAAAGTTCGTCATGCTACCGATTCTGTATTATTTTTTATTTTTTGAAATTTATTAACAATTTTAACACAGCTATATTCTCAGAAGGAAATTGCTTTTACTCATATCAGGAATGTCTTACAGTAGATGTTCACCCATGTTGTTGTCACTTCGTAAGATGACAAGATTAATTTTAAAAACCTTGGTGAGAGTTTCTTTGATGATATAAGTTGGTAGTTAACCGAGAGCGCTATCAGAAGGCGAGATGTTAGCCCTCGAGATATGGCAAGAGATCAAAGCGGACCGGCTCCCTGTCAACTACCAACTTCTGTCGCCCTTAGTTATACGGGATAAGGATATAGTAGGGCGACTTAGATAACAAACACTATACTGGCTCTGCTCCAGAAACATATATACTTATATACGTGAACATATATATTAATATACATCCATTGCCTGGGTTTATAAGGAATAAGGAACGTATAATATTTGCGTTTTAGGCAAGAATTTTCCAATAGAGAAGAAATTCTCTGATAAGTTGCAATGCACGGTTAAATTCTTCATCTCTTGATGCGAGCATAGCAGAGGGTAGAGATTATATATTTCGTTACCCTCCCCCGTCCACATTTTAAACTACCCGATTCCTCAACAAAAGTAGATATTTCTCAGGTATCGAGCAAGTTAATACTGCCAATTTCAATGCTCAATTAACAGTATAATATTTGAAAAAAAAGGAATAACAAAACATTTCATGATTATTTTAAAGATAAACCAAGAAAAAAGTTGGTTTATTAATTTATTAATACGGAAATAAGAAGTTTTAAGTTTTGGTGAATAAGCGCTTCGGTAATTATTTCTATTTACGGATCATACATGTATTATGTATCATGTATCATTACGCTTCGATTGTCACACAAAGAGTTCTGACACCTATAATATTCAATTCAGAAATTATAAATATTTTTATAAGTATTTTGCACATAACTTTTATAAATTTCATTAATATCACCTTGGCAAAATTGTTATGCACAAACGGGGCTCTACTTTATTCGCATGATTAATAGAACTTGACCGAGAAATTTAATTTAAAAAATATGGAAAAGTAGGCTTTTCAAACGGATTGAATGACAAAATTTCTTGAATGAAGTAATAATTTAACTATAGGCAAGCATTCAATATAGTTATAGAATCTAGCATTTTCATCTTCACTGGACTACAACTTTAGGTCAACCTGTTCTTTTTCACGGTTTTTAAGGTTTAACTTATATTTTAGTTATTATCACGGATAATTTAAAATACGATCTCAATACAACAGTGACAGAGCCCATGTTTTTAAAAAAAAAAAAAATTATCTGTTTTATTTTTAGACAAAAACAAAAAAGCTTTATAAAATAATTAAATATGTTTCATTATACATTATTTTTCCCGGAAATATAAAAATAATCTATCACTTTGTTTTCGAGGATTTTGCGATTGGAAAGTTATTAAATAGAACACGCTGTATATATAAACCTTATTTTATTTTTTTAATCACTTCTAATTAAGCGTTCAGTAATAAATAATTAATAAAATAAAATATACGTATAAACTAATGTTGAGAAATATTCAAGACCAAGATCAGACCAGATTCGGCATTTGATAGAACTTAGTTAGAAATCAATTTCGTACCGCGGAAACGTACAATTCTAAAGTTTCCTGTCGGTAGCGGAGGATGGATGAGGAGTTGATGACATCTACAACCCTTACAAATATTGCTCCAGTTGCAGCCATTAATGAGGTTTTGAGATTCGTCATTTTTAGAAAATTTATTTTAAGTTTGGAATTAGAAAGACAGACGAAACTAATTAACTAAATAAAATTAATTGACTTCTCGACTTCTTAGAAAGAAAATGATAAAGTTTATCAAGCCAATATTAAGTGTTGCTAAATCAACAATCGAAGATACACAGCAACAGAAACTGAGAAATAACACAATTAAACCATAGGCAGCCTATTATTTAGCAATTCTAGTCTTTATTTAGCAAATAAAATCTTTGATGAAGCGGTTGAAATTATTGAGTCAGCATCTGAGCATTCTCTAATTGTGGTCCCATCTACTTTTATAGCAATTGACAACAGCCAACTGAAATCCTGGGACTTGGATAAAAAAAAAAAAAATATGTACCTGGCTTTCCTTGACCTCAAATCTGTCTTTGACTCGGTTCCACGAGATGAAATATGGGAAGCTCTCAGAGCGAAGAATGTCCCCAGAAATCTGACAGAGGCGATTAAATCTATATATCAAGAGCCCAAAGGAATAGTCAGGCTGAACGGGCTAGTCAGATTATTTCAATATTGCAAAAGAGGGTCAAACAAGGAGACAGCCTGAGCCCTTTGCTGTTCCTCTTATTCATGGATGAAGTGGCATCGATTTGAAAGAGAAGAACGGACAGAACTTTCCTGGGACGTAGAAATCTTAATCCTGTAGTGATACAGCTTCTCCTCTACGCTGATGACGTGATATTGATTACGGCCTCTGTGGAAAAGTTGCAGGAACGAAAAGGAATGCTTATGCTTAAAGTAAGATCCTACAAGTTGGAAGAAAGAAGGAAGATATCCACATATACTGTAATGGAAAAAATTAGAAGTGGTAACAGACTTCACATACCTGGGTACAGTGATAGACAGGTCTGGGAAGGTAGACGCAGAAATATCTAACAGTATTAAAAAGGCAAATACAGTTTACTACCAGATATGTAACACAGTGGTAGGGAAGAGAGAAGTAGGCAAAGATGTGAAGCTACACATCTTCAAGAGAGTATATCTACCTATACTTTTGTATGGAGCGGAGTTGGATATTAACAGACCGACAGGAGTGCAGAATCACCGCTGCCGAAATGAAATTTCTGCGAAGGACGATTGGTAAAACAAGAAGAGACCGAGTTTGCAATGAAAGGATTCGTCAGGAACTGCAGATAGCCCCATTGAAAGAGCTTCTAGAAACTCGTCAGTTAAAGTGGTTCGGCCATGTTATCAGGATGGACGACCACAGAGATCCTCTAAAGACCATGGAATATATCCCAGATGGCAGAAGACCTAGGGGTCGCCCTAGGATGTCCTATCTCGACTACATTGAACGACTCTGTAGACCTCCGACAGGCGAGGAACCTAGCTAGAAATAGGGAAGAATGGAATTCCTGGCTGAATGCTCCTCTACGCTGAAAGGCACTAAAGAGGGAAGCTAAACAAGAAGAAGAAGACAACAGCCAAAAATAGTTATTAATTTAAAAAAATAATATATCTGCATTTATTATGATAATATTATTATTACTTATGGAAGTATTAAAAATTATATCTGCCTTTAAACAATCAGTATATTAATTTCAGACTAAGCAAACATTTTTATAAAAAGATTTTGAAGCTTTTAGATTATATTACATTTTTTTTAGTAAAACTAAAATTTTGCAATATCGTCAGTAAACACGAATACTTAAGTGAATACAGCAATAATAAGGAAAATGAAAGAAAATGGAACAGCTTTGCATCGTATTTTTTCAATCCAGTAGATTTATTTTCGGAATGGTTAAGTTTCAAAAAGTAAACAATGATAAAGAAATAGTTACCTATTAGTTAATTACATATTATATTTTCTTAGGGCACAGAGAAGCGCATAGATTAGGGCATGCGTATTGAATCGAGATTATTCAATTACTCGCAAAGTTTGATAAACCAGAGAGTAAAGTTTGCTTATTCTCATTATTTACTCTGAGAATTCTCCTCACTTTAACAGGAAAGGAACCGGTACGGTGGCTATAGGAAGAAGCGGAGTGAATGTGACAATATCTCGAGAATGACGTCGTTCCTCCAGCCGCTGGAGCTGGAATTAAAGTGGGTCCTGAGAATGAAAGACAGAGATGATAATAAACGGATGCTCACCTTTTTTTTAACAAACTCTCTGGCAGTAAGCTGTGGAAGCGATGCTCTTGTTTCCTAGCCTAGGGCGACAATAGCTTCTTTGTGTTCTATCTTCCTTCTATTTCTCCTGATGGATATTTCCCATTTATATTTATCATGGTCTTGTTTGAAGAAAAAGAAAGGTTTTATCGGAATGTTTTAGAATCGGATCATACATTAATTATATTAATTGTTCATTGCAATGGAGGTCTACTTACACTCACTAAAAACTTCCTTTTGGTCCACCGAACATTCTACATAAATATACTTCAACTTTTAATCCTTGTTTAATGAAAATTAGATTACTGCCTCTTCTTTCGCCGAAAATCGGCCTTAGTTCTTTTGTTACAGGCTTGGTCACAAAGAGTACCAACCCTTCCAATAATAATCTCCTTCTTCATTAAGGGCAATTAGACCCAAATGGGGTTCCCTAATAATGCCAATTAATTACTTATCTTAGATCTTTTAAAAGAAAAATGCAATGCCATCTTCATAAACTTACAGCTTTCATTTATAATTAGTTTTTATAAATGCTATACATCATGAGTTGTAACAGCATCTCAACCATGATTTTTTAAAATATTAAACTACAGTAATAAATCAATTAGATTTTTTCTTTTATCAAAGGTGACATGGTAACCACAATTTTAATGGGCTAGTGAACTATTATCCTCAAAAAGAAATATTTTTGTTGTAATGTATTTATTAAGAAATGAAAAATAAAGAAAAGCCATATCACCAAAAAAAATAAATAAACCAATGTGCCAAAACAGAATATGTGAAAGTTCAGCACTTTGAAAATTAAAAACTAATGCTACAAATAATATAATCATATTATTAATGATATTATAATATTGTACGTAGGTGACACAATAGTATAGTTTGAAAATGGCCAAAAAATGTACCAAATAGGACCGAAACGCTTCAAAAAAATAATATATTATGAATGTGTAAATAAGCTTTTATCAACAAATGTATTGTGGGATTAATAAGGCCTATTATTTATTTATCTAAATTGATTAATTTTTTTAAACAATTTAGAATCCCATTAGATATGTAAATAATAATATTGTTGTTGATCATTGATAATTCACGCAATAATTCCATTAAAAAAAATTGTATGGAAGATCTTCAAAATTCTGGACGAGGAATAAGCAGTTGACTGAACTTCACTTGTTCTATGAAACATTTAATTTTTGGTATGAGATGAGATATAGTCTCTTGACGGCCTTCATCAATCCAATAAACATAGTTTTATAACAACTGACAAATTGCTCATTGTTTTTATCTAAGAATGTGTGTTAAAATCATGGCCAAGTCTTGAAGATGTTCGCCTGCCTGATGTTTATGAATCGAATACTTATAGACAAACATTAATTTTAGTAAATATAGGTTTTTAATCGGATGTTTTCGAATGTATCTGAAAAAATTATAATTTCTAGCTTTATTATTATAATTTTTTGTAGATATTCAAATTATAGGTTTCTAACTAGATGTTGGAAACAGAATGAAGCTATCACTTTCGTTGCCAGTATAGAGTAAAACCCAGGTCTCTTGACGGGTAAAACTTCTTCAGATGTAATCTTTATAAAATAATATTTTATAATCGGGTTTACTTGCTAATATGTACGTATTATTATACATATTACCAATCCATGCAGGGTGTTGTAGAGTAATTTATTTCAGAGCTTAAAATTTCATTCGCATTTTTAGATATGTTATGTATTATTATCTATATTATTTTTACTAATTTTTTTTTAGCTTTATTTTTGTATTCATACCTGTCAAGAGTTTTGACAACCAGTGAATAATATTATTTTAATCGTGAAGTTGGTTATATTTTAGTACAATTAATACGAACACATTTCTGAACTTAATGAAAGATACGAGGTACCTTTTTGAAAATCTGAGTTTCCAACTTCTACTTCTTAATATAAATTCCTTTCTTGACTTTCTCTCTTTCATTCATCGTGATGATAAAACGGTATTCCGTTACTTACATAAGTGCAGGTAGGCAGGCTGCAGATGTAGACCCCGGTCAGAAGGACTGCCACGAAGAGCTCCCTGTTCCGGCCCAATAGCCGGGGATACTCGTCGCAGAGGGCAGTGATCATCGCCTCCAGGCCTCCGAACGTAGAGTCCAGTCCTGAAGACAGAAGAAGAAAACAAAAAGGATAAATACTAAGAATACTGACAATATTACAATGGTCAAACGGAGGAGAGTGGGAACATATTTAGCATTAGCAGAACATTAAAAACTTATTCTGACTTCTTCAAAGCTTCATCTCAAATGCTTAACTGAACCCCACTAAACTCCACCTATGAAAAAAAGTGAGCCATGGTGGGATTAATTTTCAGTCTTACTAAACGATAACGCTGTTGGTGTGTGTGGGTTACGGGATTGCACATGCATATACGAATATACACGTATATAGCACACACATACACATACATACATATATTATACTATAATTAGTTCCACAGGAAAATTGGCATTTGGTTTTAACAAAAAGGTTATAGATTTCAACTTTCAGACCAAATAATTCCACACGAAAAGATACATTCATTTGAAACATGCTTTATTTTCTTTATATCGATTAAGATTTCTCATTAATTTATTTGTTTATTCCCTCTATCCCTAAGGATCTTATGTAAAAGTACAATTTATATTCTACGGCAGATTTATATTATATTCTATCTTCATTATATTATATTATATATTATCTTCAACATCTTCTAGAATACTTTCAGACTGCTTTTTTCCCTATTTTCTACGGATTAAGGATAATTTTGGCCCTTCCAAAAGGACATGCTTAACAGTTTTGATGATTCGGCAGTATTGGACACGTTGTAACCTCAAGACCTCTCAGAAGATAGGCGTGAAAAAACACACAGTGATGAGAAGTCTACACAGAATGACTACTTCTTTTCTGGAACGCGATAGCTTGTGTTATACATGTGTTTCAATGAAGGGCGTAAAGGGCGTTGTTTAATTCCTTAATCTCTCCAAGTTTCGATTCACTTAAACTAAATTTTTCTTTCCATTTAGATTTTATTTGGTTTACCATAATATTTTTCCAATTATCTTTAGTCATAATCAAGAAGGTTTTTACAACTTGTCTTCAATTTTTACGTACCAATTGAGGAGAATGGTCGACTCTCTCGTTTCCAACTGAAATGCGAAGAAATCCATATGAAAACAACACTCCTACCGTTCTTGATATAGTCTCCACCATTAATTTCGAATTTCAATGATAAAAGATTCATTTGACTGTGGAGTTTGGATGGCAGTAACTGCGGACAGAAAATCCGTCACTATGGCTAGATAAAAGTGGTAATATTTTCACTCAAGTTCAGAGCCTTTCTAATGGCAGCTGCTTCAGCAGAAAATATCGAACATTTTCTGAGAAAATTATACAAATACTGATTAGAATTAATAACAGAGCACCCAACTGTACGCCTGTCTTTGATGCATATACCATACTATCATATAGTTAAGTATAAATGATTAACATTTTATTAATTGCAAAACATCTTAAGGAACAAAATAAACCGTTTCTAGCCAGCAGAAGAAATGAATTAGTAGATATCAAACCCGATTGACAAGAACTAAATGCATCGTTAGTTTTTTAATGATAATATTGAAAGGTTTCAAAGTTGCAATGATTCTAACGAAAAGCATGGCATGCAATTTTATCACAACGTTTTTAAAACGCATTGTTAGTAGAACGTTTCTAAACTTAGTTAATCATTGGAAAGGGATTTACTGACCGAGAGATGATGAGTTTTTCATACTCCTATACTCCCAAGTTGGGTCCGGGTAGGCTGAAATCTTTTTAACAAGTTTCATCCAGTTTCGGGTTAATCCGACGAACAGAAGTTTGACCAGGTCTTCGCGCTGCCTTTTAAAACTCTCTCCAATGCTACATCGATCGCTGGAGGAGAGCTTAATCATCTTCAGTCGTTGCCTGTGTTAATCGAAAACTTTCTTTATATATATTTATGGAACGAACTAACAATTCTGCCTCAGCAGTTATAGCTGGCTATCTCTAGGCAAGACTTAAATATTTGGCCTTTGTAATTAAACATGGTATATTTGGACTATAATAATAATAATAAAAGACTTAAATAAACCGAAAGTTCGGTGCCGACAACACCCTCTACAAAATCCTCCCATCCACGCCTAGATTGACTTCTTAACGCTCACCCGTCTCTTCAGCGTTAACTTCTTTATAACCCACTTGGATCGTGCGCCCAATAGATGCGTAAAACATGCAACAGCGAAAATGAGTTAAGTTGAATTAAACATAAATATTTGTGACATTTGCCATTTTACGCAACTAGTAGAAGTGAGGCCTATGTCGCATAGAAAATCCAAACAGAATTGGAACATCCGAATACCTGCGACGTTTGTTTCAAGTGGTCGCACGTTTTACGCATCTCGTGGAGGCGAGGCCTTACTTCAACTTAAGGTTGTCGTACATTCTCGGTGTTGCACCATACTGTGGAATAAAATATTTGTATACGTAACCAACTCAAAACTAGGCTATTAGTTTTGTAAATAATAATAGTAAATGAATATCTTCCTCTGAGAAAAACTGTTTATTTATTCTTGATGCTCCTTTCTTTTGATTTGACTTCGAAGATACTTTCTTCTTCGCTGCTCGAAAAGTCAAACATGAGAAAATCAGTGAACTTCTCGCATCTCCACTTTGTCGGAGATAGCATTTCGATTTAGTATTCGGACGAGATATAAGAGATGCATGAGTAGATTTCTTGCAGATGCTGGCGCCCGCAGGTATGGCAGATGATGCAGCATGGTCGTCCCCTCTATCCTCTTATATCTTATCTTTTCTAGATGTACATCTCTCTCCCCCCTCCTCTTCCTGGCCAACCATTCCTAACAGATCCAGAAATAGCACAGAAGGTTTGTTGTCAGTTGGATGACTCATTCGTTCCACAGGTGTATTGTCAACGCCAAATATCTGAGTCCTCATCGGCATAGGCCAATCGCGACAATACGCCACATAAACATTCACCCGTATGATATTTCGCTACCTTGGTTTGTCAAGGTTCTAACTGCTCTAACTTTAGTTTTAAGAAAAACGAATTTGAAACTTTTAAGTGCTAAAACTTTTTTCTTTACCAATTTACTCCTCATTGCTTTACTTGGTTTTAATTCAACTTTTAAAGTAAAAATACCCTATGCACCTCTGTTTTTTTTTTTCTCTCACATTAGAAAAGCGTCTATTTCACAACAGCTCAGATAGTTAGTTTCTCAAGAGCAGATAAAGGAGATGATTAGATAAAGGAGAATCAGAAATATCAATAATATCATTTTAGCCAAAAATGTCAGTAACAACCTTGCTGCGATTTAGGTGAAAAAAACAATTATTGCTTTATAGTTAAAACTAAGTAAAGATAATATTTATACTTATGCGTGCTTAATCGGGCTGTTTCATATACTAAGAAATTCCTTTCTCTTTTCTCTCCTCATTTCTCTGTTTACAATCCCTACCTTAGAAGAGATAAACAGAGCTTCAAGCTAGCAACATATCCGAGTTTCAATCTAAAAAGTTATTTTGTAAGGAACTAGTCTGATGTAACCATTAACCTAGACACTGGTCGAGGTAAAAAGTTTTGTAATAACTATTTATCCTTAGTATTTAATTGTTGGTTGGTCGCTGAATGCCGGCTAGTGCAAAATGACAATGAATCGCTTTATTCAAATAAGATTGATTTATTGAAAAGGACTAAAGTATGACTCTGAATGATTGAGTATGTATAAAGAAGAATATCTTTTAAAAATATTCCGTTAACTTGATCAAATTTGTGATGGGATGTAAAAATGGAGAGGGAAAAGAGAAAATCGATGTTCCGCCCTCGCTTTGATTAAAATAAACATTCCCTGTAAATATTGTAAGATGGCTTTTGTTCAAGTAATGTAATGGAGCGTATAAATATTGAAAGTGGAATTTGCGGCATTTTCCGTGTTAGTTGTTTACTCCGAAGGGTGGTGCCATGAGATGGAAAATCCTAGAAAAATTATCTGCCTGGGCCATAGGAACCAAGCCCAATATTTCTAAATTACTAGAGCATTACTCGACTTGAACTATTTAACTTTTACAAATATTTTATTTATTAATTTTCTTTTCATTTCTTTTTTTTTTATTTGTTGTTGTGTTTTTGAACGTCCCCAATTCATCACTATTACTGATTGCCCAAGATTGTATTATTGTGGCAGATTGTATTAGTTATCAATAAAAAACTCATCCATGTCACATCTGCACATCTACGTAATATCAAAGAGAAAAATAAGGCCTGACTGTCTCCAAAAGGCCTAACGCCGAAAGAGTGTTGCATAATTAGAAGGTTAAGAATTGGGCACATCAAGATGACCCATCTCCGACCGCTTTTAGGGCTTCGCACACCGATCTGCCAAATCTGTCTGTGATCACGCTACTTTAAATGTCGAAAAAAATTTTTGAATGTAAAAAAAAATAAGATAGAAAAAGGCAAACAATGAAAATTGACAGTCCTTTTCCATATAAAGAAAAAAAAGGAATTGAAAAACTATAAATTATCTAAAAGCTATAAACTTTATCGGAGCAATTTGAGAAGAATAACCGTCGCTAATGATCCAGTAGTCGAAGCGACGTTAAATAAATCGAGAAAAAAAAAACTATTACTAGTGTTAAAACATTCGAAATAATTTGTTTAACGATTCTAGAGATAAAACAATAATGGCTTATTGATTTCTGTGATTAAAGCAGTTGTTGATAGATAATTGAACCAGTGGAACAAGCGTATAGTTTCGTTGTACATTTGGAGAAAAAACAAAAGTTAAAAGTTTGATTGCAAAACTAATACCGTTTGTCTGTCATGCCCAACCATTTTCATGGTTGTACCTTAATTAATAGTTGAAGGAAGCATATCATCTTTTTTATTTTTTATTTATAGCTAAATTACCTTTATTTTTTGTCTAAACATAATTTTATGTTCTGGGCAGAGTCAGACACTGCCAGCGAAACTTAAGACAGCTGAAACATCGATTAATAAAAATATATAGAAAAATTCCAACGCTTCAAACAATTCTGAATAATTGGATTCCATAATGGAGATCGCCCGAAAAATTATTCAGCACCTGTTGTTAATTAAGGTTTTACTTTTAAAAATAGTTTTCAGGTCTGGCTTCAACCTCCCACCTTCCTTGTGATTGAGGATTTAACACTCATAAACGTTTAACTTAGGGTGACACTGATATTTTAATGTATTTATTTTTTTTGTATGCAATGTTCGTGTATGCAATGTTTCATCTCTGGTCAGATCTGAGAGCAGAACTGGTTACCGTGTTTCAAAATATTGGTATTATACTTTTGCCAGTCAACGAAAAAAGTTGAAATATTCAAAGCACTATCAGTAGGCAGGTTGAACTTTACCAGTTCCAACAGATCTATTATATTCCTTCTAGCCTATTATCGATAATATACATATTTAAAAATTTGTTAATCAATTTGAGAGTGAAGTTAAGAATTAATTTCATGAAATCTCATAAAAAACAAAAAGTTATTTCGTTCTAAATTATAATTATTTTATATTAGATTATATTGTTGCAATAGTGTGCTATACTATTGCTCCTAAATGAAATATTTCATCTGTACTAGATTATCTTCTAAACCAAACTTTTAGTACAGAGTTAATTGAACTTAGTTAAAAAAAAAAATATTTTACTAGTATCTTTCTTTGCATTCATTGTATAATATAATATAATATATGCTCGCTCTACTGTGAGCCTATGAGAATGATTGTGGTTTACGTCAAGTTCCATATTCTGTACATAAATGACACTTGAGTAGGTTTTTTATGTAAGTTTTCCTACTGTTATCAAAATGTGTTTTCCTCTTTAATCTAGTCATGCTGAAAACAATATTGTCATGGGAAAGGAAGATTCCCATGTCAATCGGGGATATTTTTGGTTTCTTACTTTCATGTATTTTTTCATTTATTTGATTTAATTACATTTTCAAAGTTTCAGAATATTCGTCTTTGTTGCCTTGCTTTTTTTCCGAAGACAGCAATCTATCTGTTAGCCCGAGGATCTTATATATCATTCCGACGTGTATCCCTCCTTGTTTTATTATGTTTAGAAATAATAATCGCGTATTAATAATAAAGCAAACAGGAAAAATATGTAGTATGTAGTTTACTAAAAGAAAGAGTTTGAAAAAAAAATGAGAAAACTTTAACAGTGATGCTGCCCAAATGCATCAGGTCGCTTAATAAATTAACTGTATTAATCTTAAAATATATGTATATCTGTATGATACACTAACTATATGTTTATTTTAATGTTATATCTTTATTTAAATGTTTAGTTTTTTATTCGTATTATTTTTTCTTTTCTTCTGTTACATCTTTGAATTTCCTATTATTTTAGAACATTTTAATATACTAAACATTATATAAATAGGCACAATTAATTGTATTATATAATCGTTGAGAATTCTTGAGTCTCTGCATACAGGAGCCGTTAAAGCTACTAGCACCTCAGTGATAAGATACTGAAATATTTCTAAAGCACAAGATCGACAATAAATCGCTAACAATTTTGTTGAAAGGATCTTATTCGTTATCTTGAAAAGTCTGTGAAGACTGTCTTTTGTAGTGTTTATGCCTCCCCAACCGGAAGAATACTTCTCAAAGTTGAGGAAAATCACAATTTCCAACTTTGTCGTATCAGTTCTTCCAGTCTGCAGTTCATTTCCGAATGCTTGCTTAGCTGGAAATAATTGTTGCAAACTTTTATCTTTATCAGGCACTTACTCTTTGAATGTCGTAGCATAGTTGTTAGATAATTTGATCAAAAATTAAAACAATGAAGCCATCTTGATGTCAGGGATTGAAGCAAAAACGATTTTTACCAGTCATCATTTTTCCATAATTATAAGAATGAACCTTAAATACAAAATATTACACACACACACACACACACACACACACACACACACACACACACACACACACACACACACACACACACACAGACACACACACACTCTCACACACACACACAAACACACACATTTTGTCTTAATTTCAGTTCATATTTAAAACTTTCTATTTTCTTTTCTTTTCATAAAATAATTAGAAATCTCACAAGAGTTGAATGGTTTCAATTAAATCACAAACTAAATATTGATTCTAGGAATGAACTCCCTCTACAAATAAAACAATATAGAACTACGTTTCCTAGCCTAGCTTATTGATAGAGCTGTATAAACTGTTTGGGAGAAGGCTTTATTGAGAATTAATTAATAACAATTCCATGAAATTGGTGTCATTTTATGCGTCATAAGATATCATTAATGCAGAAGAGTTTGAATTTCACATCTGCTTGATTACAATAACATAACAATACTCAAGAAAAATTAAAATAGGTCTTTTTCCATATCATCAATTCCGTAATTATTAAAAAAATATGGATTACATTCTATAATATTCAGTTAAGATGTATTTATAAACGCTTTTATTTAATTTCACTTCTGTCAATCAAATCTTGTAACAGAATTTTAGTACAATCCCGATTATCTGATCAAGCTGAAATGCCATACATAAGCCCGATGACAATGTAATATTGTGGTGCTTTGGAGATAGCCTGATGATGGATCAGCTCTGTAGAACGACTCAACTGATTTTGTAGAACCACATTAGACACTTCTTTTATAAGACTGCGAACTGATTCTCTGGGGGTATATTGGTCAATACTAATAGAAGGTAGAGTCACCAGCTCGTTAGAATAACGCGGCCCGAAAAATCCTTTGTACGTCTTGAATAATTAAATGTACTAAAAAGTAATAAAACATTTTTTAAATAAAAACACTTTTAATAGATCTAAAAGCGTTTAAAAAATACTTTATCGTGTTTCCTTTTGGAACGCTTTGAGATCTATTAAGAACGTTGTTCATTTTTTTTTCACTTGTTAGTTTTCAAGACGTACGCGAAGACCTGTCGAACCTACCTCTTATAAGTATTGGGCAATACACGCCTAAGGAATTGTTTGCAGGTGTATAAGTTACGTTTGTGCCAATTTCCGTAAAAATTGGCTTATTTATCAATCTATTAAAAGCGATATCCATTAAAAAAAAAGTGATATTTGTGTTTATTTTGCTTTTGTTTGTTTGAAATTCACAAATGAGTTTCTGCGTGTTTAACGAATTTGAAGAACAGCCACATTGTCATAGGTTTATCCAATTCGAGTGCTATATTAATACTTTGTAATGACGATTTCATAAAAAAATAAATTAAAATTAACCATGAGGTATATATGCCAAATTAGTTTCAGGGAGTATAAATTGTTGTTTATAGTTTAATTTAATAAGTAAATATCCATGATTGATTTTGACTTTTAAGTTCAAATAAATAAAAATGAATAGGCTGATTCAGAGATTTCGATGCTATGAAATGACGTTGTTATACGTGCCCGTATTTGGCTAGAAAATATGTAATGTAGAATTTTTAATAATTTTTTAAAAATCATTTCCATATCCTGGTGAGGATATTTACTTTACATCATTACTTTCAAATTGAATGGTCAATAGCATAATGGGTTTAAGTAACATTTGTGAAAAAGAAGAAATATTGCTATAGTTAAGGGTGTAAATTGATATATTTTTAATATTCCCTCCTTCCATTCTAATAAACTCAATAGCTAGTTCAGTTGCTAAAGGTGCCTAGTGACGATACACATTTGGCTTATTGAGGATAAAGGCGAATTTAATTCAGTTTTATCAGAATTCAAAAAATGTTATCACTTTCATCCATTTGACCCTTTAATTATAATCTAAACAGATTTATTCAAGCTCAAGAATGATATCGAGTTGATGATCATATCATCAAGATATTATCATATTATGATGATATGATATAAAGCACTACTTACCTAAGGTGATGAGCATAAGGAAGAAGATGATGGACCAAAAGACTGATCCTGTCATTGTGGCTATGGCTTCTGGGTAGACGATAAATACTAAACCAGGACCTGTAAACAAACATGCTCTCTTCAGTGTATACAATTCAGTGGTTGTTATTAAAGGAAAAGACGAATATATACAATAAGATACCTTCTAGACCGACTTGGTCGACACTCTTCCCCTGGACGTGGGCCATGTAGCCGAGGACGGAGAAGATGACGAAGCCGGCCAAGAAGCTGGTGAGGCAGTTGATGGAGCTCGTGAGGATGGCATCGCGGTAGCAGTTGTTGTGGAACTTGTTGTAGGAAGATAGGGCGAGGAGGGTACCGAATCCGGGGCCCAAGGAGAAGAAGATCTGGGAAGCGGCGTCAATCCACACCTGGAAGAGAAATCAAAATGATCGTGGGAGAATTTAACAGAAGCTGGGTCACATAAATTTTAGTTTACTATTGTTTCTTATTTAAGAATATCCCTGTAATATTACTGTAATTTGAACAGCCTACATAATTGTCCTATTATCAACTAGCTTAGTTTTAGACATGAATTATTTCAGTGATTGCAACATACCATAAGTAAATACAACATACTTCGATTAACAATCATGAAAACTTTATAAGCTAAGTAGATCATGATATTCATTGTCCAGACAATACAATTATACAGAGCTAAATTATCTTGAAATTCAGCACCTATAAAACATACCGTGATTATTGATATGACCAAATTTATCTTAGTTCTAGTAATGTTTCCTTTTGGTGAACAATCGATATCCGCATCGAGTTAAGTACCCATCCTTAATGATACCGAACTAAGGTACTAAGGTTCTGGATTAGGCTGAGCACTTAATAAATAGGCAATCAGTCTTGAGTGATGTCGAAAGGTGATTACCATCCAATGTCCCAGAACCAAGGTTTGTTGTAACCACACATCGAGATCTTCGTAAATTAAGAAAATGACAAACAAACAGTTTTATTTCAGTCTTTCGTGAACATATATATATATATATATATATATATATATATATATATAACTTAAGAGCTTCAACACGCAAAACATAAAAAAAAAGAGGAAATGGGGAGATAAAGTACTCACAGGAAGGCTGGTTAAACACTAACTTTATTCAGATTTTAATCCTCTATATATACTATTTACAATGTTTACAATGCCAGTTTAGAATTAGTGGCTATACTAATGTAAGTCCCAACTTAACTCCCCCCTGCCAGTTTACGAATATCCTCGTAAACTCAAAAACAAAACAAAAATAACCAATTATACAACAAAAATAAACTGGAAACAACATAAATAACTAAAAATTACAGCTTATTCTATATACAAAACTAACTTAATACTACACAAAGTATAAACTACGGCAATTCATCGACACTCTCTATATACAAAAACTAAAAATTCACTTTTTCCTCTAGAAAAACGTAAAATACACTTTTATTGTCTGGGTTCCCCTACTGGAACCTTAAGTTGCTCAATATGTACCGTCCTCCGTTTTCTGGGCTCCGCCAGACTCTGAATAGTGACAATATTGTGTTCCCTAATCGTAATCACCTTGAATGGACCCTCATACCTACAAACTTGACATACCTACGCGATTTGACATAATTTTTCTATAAACAATAGTGCCTATCTTAATATTGCCCATAATATCCCTTACCCCTTCGTTCCCCCGCGCTACTCTCTTCCTTTTCTCCGCGACCATTCGCCCATGCGCTTTCTCCCACATTCTGTCGAGTTCCACTCTATTCGTGGCTAGTTTTTCCGCCATGTCCTCGTCCACAGCCGTATCTCGCTCGTCCCTCCTTCGTGCGCGTAAACCAAAAAGGGCCTCGAAAGGGGAAAACCCAGTAGCCATGTGTATAGAATGGTTATACGCTGCTATGGCTCGGGGCATCGCCTCATCTGCTTCCAACCCCTTATCTGCGTGGAATACCCGGAGATGTTCCCCCAGGGTGTTATGGAGCCGTTCAATCCCCCCCCTACTTTTTGGATGTCCGGCCGTATTCCAGTGCCATGAAATTCCCAGCCTTTTCGTCTCCTGTCGTAACTGGGCGTTGTCAAATTCCTTACCGCCGTCCGAGGTGATCGTATCTGGCACTCCGTAAAACTGAAACCATGTTTGGAGGGCGCTACTAACCGCTGCCGCCGATTTCTCCTTCACCAGGTGGGCCATTGCTGTTTTGCTAAAGGTGTCCACTACTGTCACCCATTTAAATCCTCTCCACGTAAACGTGTCCACTTGAAGGTCCGTTAACGGCGCCGTAGGCGTCCTCGTCTCGGTTTGTAATCCTACGGGGGGGTGCCGGTCATATTTAGCTGTATGGCAAATGTGGCAGTTACGCATAACCTCTTCTACCGTCTTCCGCATCCCTACCCAATAATATCTTCTTTTCAATGACGCCAACGTCTCGTTGATTCCGCGGTGGTTTGTCTTCCCTTGGTGGTACGCGGTCGTCACGTCTTTTTGCTGTTCGGGATCGCGGATGGTCTCCACAATAGAGCGGCATCGGATAAAGGATCTGTCTATCCCTATTTTTTCATTCTTCCACAAGTTGCGGATCTTATCCCACACCGTTGCGTTGCCGACATATAAATAATGGGTCGCGCCTACCTTCGATGCGTCTTTCAACACTCGGCAGATTTGCTCCTCCTTGACTCCCGGTTGAGACCAAATAGTGACGATGGTATGTCTTTCGTATTTGGCAAAATCCATTTTTACAAGTCCCGTAGTCCTTGTCTTCCATATGACCTGTCGAGCCTTGTCGTTAATTATGTCGTCCAGCTCCTCCATCTCTGCTGGTCTCTCGTCCCCTGACTCGTCATCCGAGGGGTCCCCATTGCTTTGATGGTCGGTCCCGCGTTCTCCTTCCCCGTCTGGCGTCCATTCCCTCACGAACCTTTGTAAGTCTCCCGATGCTTCCCCAGCTTCTGTTTCCACCATATTTACCTGTAACGCGCGAGATAACCAGTCCGCTACAACATTATCTTTACCTGGTTTATAAGCTACTTCCAGATTGTACTGGCTTAGAATCTCCTTCCACCGTGTGACTCTAGCTGAGGTCTCCTTCAGATTGCCCACCCACAACAGAGGACGATGATCGGTATGTACTTTAAACCTTCTCCCGAATATATACGGCCGAAAGTGTTGCACTGCCCATACAATTCCAAGCAATTCTCGTTCCAGTGCGCTATACCGGGTTTCCGCATCCGTAAGCCTCCTGCTAGCAAAAGCCACAGGTCTTTCCCCCCTCTCACCCTCCTGCGATAGAACCGCCCCCAGTGCATATTCGCTGGCATCCGTGGTGATTGAAAATGGTTTGGAAAAGTCTGGGAATGCGAGGACTGGCTCCGTTTGTAACCTCAACATGCATTTTCTAATATTCGCCTCAATCTCTGGCGTAATTCTAACCGTGCGCCCCTTCCGCAACAGTTCATTCAGAGGTACCAGATTTTCAGCCATATCCGGGACAAATCGACGGTAGTAGTTTAAAGTTCCCAACAGTCTCCTGATCCCCTTCACATCGCTAGGCATTGCCATTTTTCCAATTGCCTCTACTTTCTTTCCGTCTGGTCGTACCCCTTCCGCAGAAATCACATGTCCCAGAAAATTAATCTGTTTTTGACCCAATGTCGATTTTTCCTGCGATAGTTTCAGCCCAAACTGTCGTATTCTAGTGAAGACTTGTCGCAGATCCTCTATATGACTCGCCTCTGTCTTACTAAAAACCAGGAGGTCGTCCATGTATACCTGGCACATGTTTTCGTCCAGCCCACGCAAAAATTCGTCCATCAGTCTTTGGAACGTTATGGGTGCATTCTTTAAGCCGAACGGCATACGGGTAAATTCGTAATGCCCCCTTTCGAAAGTAAACGCTGTTTTGGCCTGGTCCCTAGGGTGCATGCGAATTTGATGGTACCCTGATTTCAGATCGAGTGTACTAAACACCGATGCTCCACCCAGTCTATCCAAGATGTCCTCCAATCTAGGAATGGGGTACTTTTCGTCGAGCGTGTTCTCATTTAATTGCCGGAAGTCAACCACTACCCTGTAACGCTCCTTTGTTTCTCCATCGACGAGTTTCTTCTTAACTGCCCATAGTGGACTATTAAAAGGCGAGGTACTATCCACGATGATCCTTTGACGTTTTAGCTCCTCGATTTCCTCGCGAATGTGTCCCCTCAATGCTTGTGGGTATCTCCGTTCCTTCACGTAGGTAACCTTATCCGACTTCAAATTAATTTCGTGTAGAGTTTCCCCCGTCGCACTCAATGGGTCTCCTTCGTGAAAAAAAATGTCGGCGAACTCCTCCCTTATACCTTGTCTCCAGTCCGCCCCTTTGTTGATTACCCCGACACACCTAACGCTCCCTTTCACGTCCTGTACCGTTTTATACTTCTTTTTCCCGATCTTAATTGCCCAACGGCCTCCTGAACTCCGGATATTCGCGCCTAGTTTGCTAAATAGATCACACCCTAAAATTCCCCCATACTCGCGCGGCATGATTTCTACAACATGCAACGTCATCACCTCTCCCTTTTTTCCCCACTTGTCTAAGGTTAGATCTATTTCTCCCTCTATCGTACAGGGCCCACTCAAAGTGACTACTTTACACTGACATGGTCTCACGTCTGGCTTAACCTTTCCTTTAAATAGCACTTCCAACTTATCGCTACTCACTAACGTACAGGAACTTCCTGTATCCACCAAACACTTCCACCCTTTACAAAACTCTATAACAGGCAACCGATCACACTTCTTTACCACACTATTTACACAAAAAAGGTTGCCCCTCCGTTCACACGCTCCTCATTCTCTCTTTACCTGCTCTATTCGCCGTCCTGCACTCCGCTGCTTGCTCCTTCCCCCAGGGGTTCCTCTGCCGCCGGGTTCGCTGCTCTCCGTCTCGGACCCTGAAGTCTCTGAAGATCTGGCCGATTCCGACGGTATTCTGCTCCTCCGCCACATTCCTTGAGCGTTGACCTCCATCGGTTCTCCTCGGTCGTGCTCCCTGCGCCGTATATATGGGCATTGTCTGGCCATATGTCCCTCGTTGTGGCATTCAAAACAACGCGTACGCGGGCACTGAGCTACCAAGTGCCCTGTCTTGCCACATTCATGGCATTTTCTTTCCTCTCTTCTGCCACTCTTCCTATCCACAAATTGCCTTCTTTCTCTTGGTCCTTTTTCTCTTCTCCCAAACTCTCCCTCTCTCCTTCTTCCTAGGTCCTGTCTTACTCTATTCTTCCCTGCCTCGTTTCTTCGGTAAGACACCCTACTCCACCCTGGTTCAAACTCCTCTCTCTCTTCCTCGTCACGTGCACTCGCGTCCACCATTTCCTGTGCACATTCTATAAACGATTTATCTCTGGGTAGACCGTCCTTCCTCCCAGTATCCCTGGCTAACTGAACCTTCAGTACCGTGGTCATAAATATCATCCACGCCTCGACTGCACTTGTGTCCATTACCTCTCGCAACTTCTCGTTTATCCTGTTTAGCTTCACGAGGAGACCTGCAGCGTACTGACCGTTTGTCTGGTTCGTTCTCTTCATGTCTCGGAACATTTGAAGCATATCTTCTTCTGGGGCCCATCGCCCCCCTCCATAGGCTTTCTTCAGTCTTTCCTTGATTACCTGCCACGCGGTACCCTCATCTGCTTGAATCAGGTTTAGAACACTCCTTCTGACCCGCCGTGCTAGGGCCACCCGTAACCTTTTGGCATCTGATTCTTCTAGGAGGTCTACTGCTACCTGGGATTGTATGCTGTTCATAATCCCGTCCCCGCCTTTGAGAAAATGATTTAACTCCCCCACATCTCCGTTAAATTTCTCTAAATCGGAAATTTCTCTTCTGATATCTTGCGCGTTTGCCTTTTTGAGCTTCATTCTTTCTAATTCGTTCGTCTCCTGTGCGATTCTATTCGCCTCCTGCGCAGCTAAGTCCGCTCGCGCCATTGTTAGAGTTGCTGATGACAATGGCGGGAATTCGGGATTCACCGATTCTGGCTGTGAAGGCTCCAGCGTTAACGTTGCTGGCCTAAGGATCTCTCTTTGCCCTTGTTCATTCATTTTTCAAAAAAAAGAAGTGAGAAAAATAGAAATAAAAATTGCTAAGTAGCAAAATCAAAATACTCTTCCGTAAGAAAAAAAGGAAAAAGAAAAAAAAATTCTCACTGCGAACTGCTAAAAAAGATCCCGGGTTTCGGCACCACTTAAGAGCTTCAACACGCAAAACATAAAAAAAAAGAGGAAATGGGGAGATAAAGTACTCACAGGAAGGCTGGTTAAACACTAACTTTATTCAGATTTTAATCCTCTATATATACTATTTACAATGTTTACAATGCCAGTTTAGAATTAGTGGCTATACTAATGTAAGTCCCAACTTAACTTATATATATATATATATATATATATATATATATATATATATATATATATATCACTATTTAAATATAATTGGAAGCTGGAACAAGGATATTTCTGGTCTTTAATCCATTAATATTTATAAGTTCGTTTATAAAGGAAAAACAATGGGTATAAAGCTATACAAATTTAGCAATACCATTAATAAAATTAGCGTAAATATGAATTTATTTTAAAGCTTATAATAAAAGTTGGTACTCAACAAAATGAAAGTTTGTAGGTATTTACTTAAAAGAGAATTTCGTTGATGAGCTTAACAGTATTCAATAGATAACATAGAGATGAGCTCATCTACGAATTCCTCTTTTAAGAAAATACGTAAAAACATCTCTATTTCGTTGGATGTTGAATAATGCGCATTGATACAGTTTTTAACATTCCTTTAATCTAAAACCATTTCCCTTCAGAAAATAATCCCAAACTTATCTACAAGAGCCTATTTCTGTTTGAATATGGAGCATATTGTAACTAAATCGATTTCTCCTGGAGTATTCGGTACCTCAATTGACCTGCAATAAGAATCTGCCGAATAATACAAGACAAAAAAATAATGTGAAGAGCAATAACATTGTTTTAAATAAATAAAAACAATGAAAAGTAAGGAATAATCAATACAGAATATTTTGACTACCGCCATATTTTACTATATTGCTTTATATATTAAATTATTATAATATTTTATTATATACATAGTATATGCAATTTTTTATTTTTATACAATTTCGGTCGTGCTTTTTGTTTTGATGTTTCTTTTATCCTGCTTATTTTTCTTATCTTCATAGCTCCTTCTTTTGCATTCAATTAATATTTCTGTTATAAACTTGCATTCAGTGATATTCATATCTGAAAACACTAAAATATTACTCTACAGATAATGTGCTTCTTTGCAGCCTGGAATCTGTAAAATTCAAAAATGCACGGTCCTCTTATATGGTTACTATGGAAGGAAAAAAATAAAGAAAAAATAATGTTATTATCTAAAGAAACTTTCGGTTTCTTCGTCTTAGAAGCAGGAATCATTTTATAATCTACTGAAAAAGCATGTAGCCTAATTTTAGTCAAAATAAATGTATATGAAATACCACATTATATATTGACACTTTGACCATTAAGGTGGTCACTGATGGAAAAAAAAGTAATTTTTTTCCAGACTCATATTCTAGATTTATTTTTGGAATGAACGGTGCAAACCTCATGCTTTTTTGAGCACTGGAAGTGATTTAAATTTGAATACGAAATTTGTACCATGCGGATTTCACAGTCCATAGAATAAGGTTGAAGCTTTATTTCCTCCCCACTCCACCACAATCCCTACAGTTTTACTGATTAATTAGGTTTTATATAATTATGATAATATATCTCCACAAGCCAACGAATTAGATTTTTTTTAATTAATCGAAAAATCCTTCATTCAGTAAATGTAATATGCTAGAAATAAAATGCATGCATAATCCTTTAGAAGTTTTTTTTTTAGCTTTTTGAGAAAAAGTACCTTTGTTTACCTGTAAAAACCCTATATCAGTGTCTCCCTTAAGAAGGGATAATTTTCTATTTTAAATCCCAAGTCATATACTTCATATGTACAGAATGACTAGGTACTATATACATTTGCATATCGCCTTAATTAGCAATTAAAAATCAATAACTAGAGACTCACTGCTATAAATAATTGTTAGTCTTGATGATTTGTCAAGATGATTGATCTAGTCCTGTTCGATCTGAGATTGAATGGACGTTACGGTCACGAAAGCTTCTAATTGCTCAGTAAATGGCGGTTTATGAAAGGCTAACTGTTCCCTCCAATCCCACCATTAATTGACAAAATTTTGATTAGCGTCAATTAATATCAAATAAAATTAATTAACCAATTAATCAAATAATCAGAATTTCACATTACTGTTTATTTTTTTTAAATTACAACTAAGGAGTGTTCTAATTTTTTTTTACTCACAGGTTAACAATATATAAAATTCTTAATGGGATGAATTGAAGTGAATACGAGGTAAAGCATAAATTAATTTCGTACCGAGGTTAAGCTTAAAGATAAGGTAATATTTTTAATTATCATTTTACTATTGATTAGTTATTTTGTAACTGATTATTTTACACAGTGTGAATTTTAAAGATAATAGACACATTAAATTCCATACATGAACTATGTAGACTTTTGAATTGATTACTAAAACACGCATGGAATTGAGAATGGTTCAAGAAACTTGCGACCTGTTTTGACATAATTAGCTTAATTTCTCGTCCAACAAATTCGAGTAATTTCGGTTTACATTGAATCTTCAAATTGTGGTGGTAAATATTTTATTCCTAAATGTTTCTCCCAACATTCTTTTCGCGTTATTCCCTCATGTTTATAAACTTAAAACTTAAAAAAAAAAATTAAAAAAATCGATTTACTGAGAGTCGAATCTACAAAACTATTATGCTTAATTATTTGGTTTTCGCTTCACTTTTGTGCATAGGTCTATAAGAACATATATAAATTTTATTGAATATGAAGAAATGTATTCAAATTCTTGACTTGACTTGATTGAATTCAATTTCTTGGCGTTCACTTCAGTTTAAAACTGAAATCGTTCAATTGATACATGTATTGCGAGGATATTTCAAGTAGTACCTCAGCGAACAAGCATAAAAAGGCATGGAAAAAATTATCTTTTTAACACGGTAAATGGGGAATTGAAAAAAAAATATAATTGAATGTATAAATAATCTACGATCTTTATCATTGTCAAAGACAAAAGGAGTTTCAGTTTTCTTAGTATTGTTATGTGAGATTAATAAACTTTTGAATTTCATTTTAAATTTATTATTCTCTTAGGGTTGTAACAAACGATATATTTTTAACAAAATTAAAAGTAATTATTTCTTACTTTCAAACATTGAACAGATTTGGAAAAGAAAATGTTTGAGCTTTACCTTTTTCATGTTTTTATTCAAAATTAATATGTATGTTATTGTACAATATAGGATGTCAGTCACTAAAGGACACAAATCGTACTTTTTTTCTTTTTTTTTTTGTATCTCAACTATTTATTCGTCCCTGTCTAACAGAAGCATTTAAATTTAAATTGAAAAATAGCAGTTTCATAAAAAAAATTGTTAAAAAAGATTTGGGTATTACTTAATGACTAATTAAAATATTCCCCTAAAATATGAGCTTTTTCTAAAAATTTCAAAAATTGCATTATATCCAAGAACCTCTTGGTTTCGATATATATAGTGAATTATTCGTAATTAGCTTTAAATTCTTCAAATTATAAAAATTTGATCGTTTTTTTTTTCATTTTTTCTACACACACACACACATATATATATATATATATATATATATATATATATATATATATATATATATATATATATATATATGTATGTACATATTTCAGAAAAACCATTGAAAAAAATATTTTAAAAAATGATAATTTTTTTTTCATAATTTGAAGAAGTTAAAGCTAATTGCGAATAATTTTGTGACCCGCTATTTGCTACCTTTGTTTTTTGTATTAAACAAATATTGATTTTATGTTTATTTGGAATGCCATATCTGAGAAACAGAAGCACGGTTTAAATTGAACTTTTGTAAATATGATGTCGACTTACCTTCGTGTTGAGGAGCTTGTGCCACTGAGGAGTGAGGTAGTACTGGATACCGATCTCAGCTCCGGGCAGGGTCACCCCGCGGATCAAGAGGATGAAGAGGACAACGTAAGGAGCCAAGGCGGTCACCCAGACAGCCTGCAACGGACCAATTAGATTCATAACATCAATCATCATTATTGAGATAATAAAATGGCTATATAACTGTATATGGTAGAAAAAAAGAGAAAGCAAATATACTCGTTAGCCTTTGATTTAGAAGACCATAAGAATAATGAGAACCTTGGATGGGTATTGCAAACCGACATTTTATCAACTGGGGACACAAAAAGGATCAAATAATAGTTTTTTTGACGAAAAATAGTTTACATGTGCCAAAGAATATGAAATTGCTGTCAAAGAAGAAGTAGAGTATGTAACACACACGAGGATGAAAAGAGCCGAAATCATGACTTTGGAATTTTCATTCAATAGCTCTATTGAAAACCCAGTATTTTTGTATGATTTTTAGGTTTTATAAAATTATTTGTATCGGGAAGGTAGTTAACATTTTTTTCTTGAAAGTATCCGAACTTTTTATTGTCCTTCTGCTACAAGAGTTATAAAAATGTAATAATTTCTAAAATTTGTTTTTCGTTGAAGTTTTTGTTTATAAAAATGCGTGTTTTAAAGTGAATCTTCGCGAAAACCGAAATTTAAAAAAGTTCCGCATTGCTCCAGAAAATGGACTTTCTCCACTTTTTTATTAGGCATCGAGAAAGGCAAATTCATAATAATTATACCCACTTGGAGCCGGTACTTATTTTTTTCAGAATGAATGTTCGAACAGTATCTAGATACTTTTCTCTCCTAAAACTGAGCACGGCTCTCAATCAACTTCCATTGATTTTAACAATCGTATTGAAGAATAGTAAGGATAAGTAGTTATTGGTCGTGAAAAATACCTTAAACCAAAATGTGAAACAAATAATTCACATTAAATAATAAATCGTTTACATTGATAGGTATGATACATTGGTTTCGATGATTTAAAAAATATATATATCTATAACTATGTAGAAAACAAGTAGCTAGTTGTTGCAGGTTTTTGCAACAATTTTGTTAACAATGCAACAGATTTGTTACAAATTTGCATATCATGTTCGAAGTTAATTTATTTTCTTTCTTTTGAAATTCCAGGTCCAAGCAGAAGAGCCGAGATTTTCTCTGGTTTTTTTTTCGTAGAAATTTTTCCATCTTGATTTTATATTCGTGTTCTTTCCCCTTGAAGTCATAAGGGTACTAAGTTTTCAATTGATCTGACATCATTTAAAAGTCCTATGTCTATGTCCACAAAATACCCAAATGTGTGACAGAGCAGATCCTTCATTCGCTATATAAAATCCAAATCGTCAATTCCTTAATGCCGTATCGGATTCCAGCTTGATGCGTTGTTGATTGAGAAATAATAGATCTGATGCATCCTGAATGAGCAGGCGCAGTAATTAACACATTATTGAGGACAGAAATATAATGAAGATGAAACTATAATTGCCTGGTACACGTATTACCATAACAATGGGAGTTTGCTAGGACAGGAGCCTCATGATACACTATGATATACACAAGCCAATAACGAACGCCTAACTAATTTGGCTTTTATGAAGATAATCTGTTTTTTGTAATCATTAAACCAAATCTAAAATAGCGTAAATTCATAAATTACCTTTATTGTTATAACCTAGAGAATATAGAATTACGCAATATTTGTAAACACTAGATACAGCTGTACTCCAAAAAAGTTGAAAGACAAAACTTTATCAACAGTTTGGAACTAATAATAATGTTCAAAAAACTAATAAAAAATTCATTACAAATATTTTGTAACGAATACTTCACCTTAGCGAACTTTCGTGGCTGTACATTAGTGTTTAGACTTCATGCTCCGTAAAGGGCAAATGAGACAATTACGCACTTACACCGACAACGAACTTAGTCCACATTATCTTATTGTTTCTAGGCCAAGGGTTGTGCGAGGAGGTGATTGGGCCAGCATCACGCTTAAGCGCTAGGCTTTTTCTCCAATTAAAGAGTACCCACTTTATAGAGGCTGGGTGAGGCCCAGAAGGGTTTCCGACCTTCAGGGTCGATCTACGTTTGATAACAGGATAAATAATTCTCTGCCACAGCCGGACTCGAACCTGCGCAGAGCAAATAAGTGAGTAATTGTTTCTCACTGAGCTACTCCGCTCCATATCAAGCGCAGTGCACAAAAGATAATTCAAATTTAACTTCAGTGCTGCTTTTTTTTCAAAATCAATGATTTGTTGCTTTCCTTTATGGCTATTATCATACGATCTTTATTTTTAAAATACTACTTTTTTCAACTTTTCACTAAGAATAATAATGCCAATTTAATTAAATATGATTTTTTGGTATATGAGTATTGTAGTAAGGGATATGTCGTTGAAACTGCTGCATTGAAATTTGAAAACTAAAAGAACTGAGGTATAGTTAATCAAAATTCGAATTCGATAAATATCAGAATGCTGATGATATACATATTAATAAATTTAGTATAACCAACTTATCAGTTATTAGTAAATTCTATACTTTTAGTACATCTCATCAATGGTTCATCCACTTATTCAAAAGATTATCTATGGAGGAATTGACTAAGTGCCTTAAGACAACAGAGATTCAAGGCAGAAGAGAGTTAATTAACGAACTTAGGAGTCACTTGCAAACTAATCTCAGCACTCAGATTAAATTCAAAGTTACTTTTTCTTCGAGAGTTACATTGTAACCGACATCTGCAGAATATTTTCTCCCTAAATAAACTATTTAATTTAAAACTGTTCCTCTTTTAAATGACTGAAGGGATTCAAGAAGAATGGAAATGTGACAGTCTGGGTATCCTAAGGTAGTAACGTTTCCCATAAAATGCAAATATCTACACAGATACGTTAATTGTAAATGTATAGAGTGTTAAATATTTTATATAGAGAGTAATTTGTAAAAAACGAACTATCTCACGAAATCTTGGTAACATTTTTTAATGGTATTTTGATTAGTTCCTACAATATCCTACAGAAAACCGCGCATAAGTATTGGCTTCAGGAACAAAACCAACAATCTTCTCGAGTTGGTAAGGTTCACTCGTGCGCAATATTAAAACAAACACTGGCCAATTGCAACAAATTTTCTCCATCAGTACTTCATGATGCTACTGTCGTTTGTATTTACTACTTAGGATAGCTGCAATGGGGCAGGTTGTGGAAAAATACATGAATTCACAAATTTAATAGATTAATTAATTTAATAAACTGCTATTAGTTATAGCAGTTCATTAGAATAAGACCTATTGAATAATACAGTTCAATATTTTAAACAGTTCAATTTAATCATAATTTATATTGCATCCAGTTTTTTTCTTTTTTCAAAATAAATAATAAAAAGTAAAATAGTATGCTAGCTGAAAGAGTCAATATGGAAGCAAAATAGGAATGCAGAAAAGGAAAGTTAACTGAAAATCAGAAAAAGTGGAGATTTCATGTTTTGTTTCTGCACAACTCATAATCTACCCCAGCATAGTCAAAATAATTCATGCAGTTTTATTAACAAGTAGCCAAGTTAGTGGGATTTTTTCTGGCCCATTATCACTGAAGTTGATATTAATATTTTCGCATACCTATTAAGACTTCATGCACAGGTTAACTATTACTACCGAAGTAATTATTTTCTCAAGAGAGAAACTTTTATTAGAATAACGATTTTCTCGGAATTGCGCTTCAGTAACTGCCACTGAACTTAACCATGCCGTCGTAATTAGAACAGGAGGTTTGCATTGAGTGCTATCTCTCATTCGAGCATATCCACACAAGATAGGAAATGAAGTGGAAGAAAAGGCCAGAGTAGATTCACTGATAGAGAAACGATCTTCATCCTATTGCCATCAATGGAAGCAGGCGGCAGTTTCTAGACAAATTAAGAGCCAAGCACTTAGCAGTTCTGTTAAGAGCTCGCCAGATAACTGACCAGACACAACTTTCCACTCCTACTGCAGAACCCTGTAATTGTCGAGCCTCTAATAGTTGGAATTGTCAAGTAGGACCATTGGAAATAGGGCGCAGTATTGCAAGTACTTAGCGGTTGGAAAGTCAAACACTATGAGTTTAGCATATAGTTTGAGAGGTGCTTCAAAGTTCTTGAGCAGTCGGCATGTGGGTTCTCAGCAGCGCCAGGTGAACAATATCCATAATTCTATTTTAATTAATCAATGGACATCATAATTTTTATATCAATCATAAAAATTGACTAAGTGTTATTGATATAGTCATAAGAGAGGAAGTGGAACTTGTACGGAAAGGAAATTAATTCATGAGGAAATTTCGAAAAAGGATAGAGTTATAAACAGTCACAATTGATAAGGAAATTTCGAAAAATGGTAGAGTTATAATGAGTCACAATTGATAAGGAAATTTCGAAAAATGGTAGAGTTATAAGAAGTCACAATTCAATCCATGACGATAACTAGAGTTATTCGAAATCGATCTTGAGCAACTATCGCAGCTAGTGATAGTAAAGAAATTAAAAAATCGAAAATCGATGATATTCATAGTTCGGCCGAAAAACATACATGATAAAGAAAAATTTGTATTTTCTATCCATACAAATTTCTCACTTTATATTATTTCCTATTTTATTGTATCGCATTATTCACAATCATAAGTATTTTTAATTTATCTTTCTTAAGGGAGAGGAGTAGCTCAGTGATTAAGTCCCGGATTCGAGTCTGAGTATGGCAGACAATTATTTATTCTGTTATATCAGCCGTGATTCGATCAGGGGTCGGGAGAAGGGTCTCACCCAGGAGGCCTGGTAGGGACACACCCAGCCTCTATAAAGTAGCTACCATGAATTAGGAAGAAAACCTGACGGTTGAGCGAGATCCTGGCCAAATCACCTCCCGAATCGTTGGTCAAGAAACAGTACATGCTTACTAACAATAAGTACCGAACCCAAGACCCTTCAGAAGTTGTAGTGGCACAGGATTATTATTGTATTCGTTTTTTAACATTCTCTAGTATTATTAAAGTTACGAACATTGCAATATATGTTAATTCATAATGTGTTTACCCAAGTAATAAAATTATATGAGTGTATGGTAGTGTTTCTCAAAGTGGATGCATATATGTCACAAGGGTGCCATGAAATCATTAAATAATAAAACTAAATTAAAAATTAAAATTTCAAATTAAATTAAATAAGTAATTAAAACAATTATTCAAAATAATATACCTTTTTTAATTACAATTCTATGTTTCTATTTAATTTACTTCTATGGTTAATTATTTCATTTTTCGACCTTACGTCTTTTTATTGCACTACGTCGCCAAGTTTATTAGTCCAAATAACTTTTGTTTCATCATCATCCTTAGCGCGACAATCCATTACTGGATCTTGGCTGCTTCAAGAATCTTCTTCCATTTCTCCCTATCTCGTGCGGCCTTCCATCAACTCTGGATGCCCAGAGCTCTGGCATCCCCACTCACACAATCGAGCCATCTCAGCTTTGGTCTTCCGATTTTCCTCTTACCAATTGGTTCGACATTGAATACTTTTTTCGGGACTACATTATCATCCATCCGTAAGTCATGACCCGCCCATCTAAGCCTAGTTATTCTTATATATTTGCCGACATCGGGCAAAGAACCTTTGACCTTTATAGAGAGTTCACTGTTGTGTCTAATTCTCCATTCGCTGTTTTCCTTAACGGGACCACATATCTTCCTGAGAATTTTCGTCTCGAACACCAACAGTTTTCGCTCTATGGCCGTAGTCATTTTCCATGTTTCTGACGCATATGTCAGTGCAGGGCGTATTAGTACCTTGTATATGTTCACCTTTGTGGATCTAACAGCGATCTGCTTTTCATATACTGCAGGAGTCCATAATAGCACCTATTTGCAGCAACGAGCCTCTGTGTTATTTCCTGATTAATATCGTTGTCCGCTGTTACTACTGAACCTAGATACTTGAAACTATTTACCTTTTCGAAGTTCCAAGAGCCAATTTTGATGGTTGGGTCAGTCTGTCGGTTATCTGTCGTTATATATTTTGTTTTTTCTTCATTTATTTGAAGTCCAATTTTTCTTGCCGCTAACTTTTGTTTAGAATGGTTTTGTGTTTTGTGTTAATGTTTTATAATACTAATTTATATTGCATTTAATTTAATATGTATAATGATACCAAACTGTATTTTGAATTACTTATTTTTGAATGTTTGTGTATTTTTAGAACTGAAGATGAATGTATAACATTCGAAACTAGTTTTCAATAAATACAAAATTATAAAAGTGGCAAATAATTATCAATCCCTAAGGGATTATTAAGTTTTAAGTTTAATTTATTTCATGCGGTCTAGAGGTTTTGTTTGTAAATTTTGGTTGTTCAAAAGATGAAGTGATATTGACACAAGCATACTATCGGGAAATATAGGTTAAATCAACCTTATAGATTTGTTTAATGTTTCGCTATTTGAGATGAACAATATATCATGTTCTCTCATAAGGAAAACTTCATCAATGTTCTAAGCTTTACAAATATCATCTCTCGCTGAAGCAGGAATGAAAATGATAAACTCACATATTAAACCCCAACAACTCGGTAGTAATATATTTAAAAGCCAGGCTGTATCTAGAAATGTTAGTATTTGATGATTTTTCATATTGGCTATCAAACTACTAGGAACTGTATTCCGTAACCTGAACTAATAATAACTTATAGAAGCGTGTAAATAGAGGATATAGAATAAAATAAATTGAATTTAAGGCGCTAACAATTTTTGAAAGGGCTATGTTGGTTAAATAAACGATAATAAAACAAAATATATATATATATATATATATATATATATATATATATATATATAAATAATGGTATCACTGATAATGAGTTTAAGGTAGCTCCTAGAATAAGACAATAGTCTTGGAACTTAAAAGTTATTTTCTGTTCTATCAGATAGGAATTTCAGCGGGCTAGGAACTCTGGAATCGGGGCTCACCCAGCCCCTTACTAACTATTAAACAATGATTTAGGTTCAAAGAGTAAGCCGCTCAAATATTTATCAAAACAATATAAAAAAATTAAACATTAACAATTACTAAAAATAAAAGGAAGCTAAGATTACAGAAAAAAGAGGTATTCAGAAGGTTTTCAATGATATATAGTATATGATATGATGTTCAGAGAAAAAATTAATAACATTTTTTTACTATAGGTTTTTATTGAATTTATTCGAAAGATTATTATCTTTACGCTTAATGTAGAATTAATAGGTTGTTAATTGCTCATAAAACACATTTAAATGTTATGATGGGAATGAAGTATGAACTGCGCTGAGCGAAATACGACACATAAAAAACATTTATGTGTAATGTGAGGTATTGAAGATATCTTTAATTTAGTCTAAATTAATTAAGATAAAAAAAATTAACTTAAGCATTTTTTTTTAATAACTGTTCCTATAACTGTGATTTTTCTATTAAATTATGTTTTACTGGTTCACTATGATTTTTATTTTTTTTATCTAAGTAATTGTTACGAGAATGTAGAAAAATACCGTATACATCTGTTCGTTTTACCTCTAAGAAATTAATTTTTTTTCAGCAGGAATAGAGGCTATATAATAGGGCAGAACGGGGTAATGCTGAACACATAAGCTTTCTGCCTCCTAATATCTCTGAAGTTTTTATTAAATAGTTGAATTTCTTCTGAGATAGACAGATGATTAATCTGTTAATTTATGCAAAAAGTAAAAATTAATAATTAATATTCTTAGCAAAATCAAATATCTAATCATTTATCGATGTTCGATATTGCTTCATTGGGTGGAGTAATAACTAACAGCCTGTTCTACATTATACCTATGCAAGAAAATGAGAGGAATAATAATAAAAAAGTCAAAAGCTAATCAATATAAACAAAAATATTTAAATACCAATTTAAAACTATAAGGGAAAAAGAAATAAATAGACAAAATGAAACAATATTACATAGAAAGTAAATTACCATAATATGCAGAAGTACAATTATTTTAAGGAAAAATAAATATACAGACCCATGCATTCTTACGAACCAAAAAACTAAGACAGGAACAAAGTGTTCAGTAATACCCCAGACGGCGCGATTACATAAAACATCACACCATCATAATAATTATCTTTTAATATAATTAAAAGAGTTCACATAAACATTACTTGAAATAAACTCGGCAGCATTCACTTATTTACATCTTCTCCCACCTAAGTAGAATAAAATAATTTTAGTACGACAATTCTGTACACTACCTATTTATTTTAAGTTCGTCAAGTTGAAAATATATTTTAAAAGTTTTGTTTTAGTTTCTATGGAAACATTTTGTTTTCATTAAATAATATATAAGTAGAAATTATAAAGTTAATTTCTGCTTTTTTATTCTCACATTACATTAATACAGAGCGTATTTTTGAAAATGGCGAATTGGTGGGAGGAGATTTGGTCGCATCCGTCTCCTTCCGGATGCGCTCGGTTATCCATCCAGAGATTGTAGTCCTCATAAGATATTCTGTATTTTATCTAATTTCGGTCCGATTTCGATCATTCATTTTTGTATTTTAGAGAGTTTAATCACCTTTCATGTGATTTCATTCATGATTTTCCAAAAAAAAATTCATACTTAGTTTTTGAATTATGCGCAAGTAAAATATTCTTTCATCATAACTTTTTTCTCTGCATTTTCTTTCTCGTTGATGTACTGCATACATGAAAATTATATATTATATTATAATATATTATATTATATATAATATATTATATATATAATATATTATAATATAATATATATAATATATATAATATATATATATATATATATATATAATTATAATATATATATATATAATATATATAATATAATATAATATATATATAATATATTATATATTATATTATATAATATATTATATATTATATTACAAGAATAACTCTCGACTGATAGAAATGAAGGAATGGAAAAAATATTTTTCTGATTTACTGCAGGAAGATAGGTCAGAATACATGGTAGAGAACCAGGAAAACGACCGGACTAACTATGATATTAATGATGTATCCTTGGAAGAAGTGGAGAGAACCTTAAGGAAGATGAAAAATGGAAAATCACCCGGTCCGGGGGATCTACCGATAGAGCTTATTAAAACAGGACCAGTTGAACTCAAAGAGATACTAGCAAAGACCTTCACAAACTGCTTAAAGACAGGTAAGATACCAAAGGATTGGTTAATGGGAGACATCATCCCTATCCACAAAAAAGGAAAAAAGAACATATGCAGAAACTATAGAGGAATCACTGTGCTAAGCAGTGTTGGGAGACTTTATAGTCGAATCCTGAAGGAAAGGCTAGAGGAGGAGGTTTCTGATCAGATGGTGGAAGAACAGGCAGGTTTCAGAAGTGGAAGATCGTGTAGTGACCACATTTTTACCCTGACTCAAGTCATGCAAAAAAGGATGGCATACGACCTCGAAACCCATCTGACGTTTGTTGACATACAGAAAGCCTATGACAGTGTTCCTCTAAAGAAATTGTGGGAAACCTTGGATCTGATGAAGATAAGTAGAGGCCTTAAAAAAGCCATAAAAAGTTTGTATAATGGAGCGGAATCAAGGGTAAAGATAGGAGGAAAAGTCTCAGAGTCTTTCAGGATTACAAAAGGATTAAAACAGGGATGCAGCATGTCCCCAACACTTTTCAATATATATATTGAACAGGCACTAAAATCATGGAAACAAAGATGCCGAGGGATGGGAATTGAGGTCGGAAATAATATATTGTTTACCCTACAGTTTGCAGACGATCAGGTTGTCATAGCAACAGATGAATATGATATGGAATTCATGATGAGAAGACTCCTTGAGGAGTACACCGAGTGGGGCCTGGAGATAAATACTGAAAAAACGGAATACATGGCATGCAACTCCCCTATCTCATCTCTCTGCATAGAAGGGTGGACAATCCCTCAAAGTACTGCTTTCAAGTATCTTGGAGTGACGATGGACAGTTTGGGCACAGTTCAAAAGGATATTCAAAACAAAATTACTCATGGTAAAAAAATAATAGGTCTCTTAAACGGTATATTATGGAGTAAAAAGGTCTCTCTCGAAACCAAAAAGAAGATATACCACTCCTTCTTGGTTGGCACAACGTTATATGGGTCAGAATCATGGACAGTGACAAAGCAGTATGCGAATAAATTACTGGCCCTAGAAATGGATTTCTGGAGAAGAAGTTGTGCCATATCCAGATTGCAGAAGGTCTCCAATGAGATTATAAGAAATAAGGTGGGGGCTAAACTCGGCATTCTCAATGACATCAGTGAAAGAAAACTGCTGTGGTTTGGACACGTCATGAGAATGGACGAGACACGATGGCCCCTTCGAGCACTTAAATATTGCCCTGAGAAAAGAAGAAGACGTGGAAGACCTCGGAAGCAGTGGATGGAAGGGGTCAGAGAAGAAATGGCTGCTAGAGGTCTGACAGAGGAAGACTGTTTTGACAGAAGATATTGGAGGGAAGGCGTATTGGGTACCGGGATGTGAGAAATCGCAAAACCCGATAAAAAAAAAAAAAAAAAAAAAAAAAAAAAAAAAAATATTATATTATATAAGTATCTTTGCTATTACTGGTCCGATTTTGATGAATCTTTTTTCGTTTTTTAGATAGTTTAATTACTTTTCTTACAAGCTTATATATAATTTACCATAAAATGCATGCTTTTTAAGTTAAGCGCAAATAAAATATTCTTTTCATCATAACTTTTTGCCCTGGATTTTCTCGTTGATATACTACATACATGAAAAGTTAAAGGGCTTCAAGGAGAAGATATTAGGCAAGTTTCATCAAAATTGTAAGAGCCGTTTTCGAGAAAATTGTAAAAAATAGTAAACTCGATTATAAAAGTAGCACTTCCGTTCAATCGATTTTGACGAAAAAGTTGCTGTAATATCACATGCATGTCGGGCTGTATAGGACTTCAATGGAAGTCTTGAGCCAAAAAAAAAAAAAAAAAAAAAAAAAAAATCACATGCATGTACCTACCTTTTATACGTAATTTCAATATCGTACAACTTTTCGTTTTTGAGCAAGACTGTTCACATACACACAGACCATTTTGCAAAACTTTGTTATTTGGACTCAGAGGACCTTAAAACGTGTATTTCCGTTTTCGCAACACTTTCCCTTACTATATACTTCGTATATAGGTAAGGGAAAGTAAAAATCTTATTTCAAGCAAAAATAATCGGGAAGGAAATAATTATTACACCAGCATATTAGCAAGAAAAAAAAATATCGAGACGGAAAAATAGTAAAATTATATTATATTTTGCTTTTTCATATGATATGTTGCTTGAAATTTGTTTTTGCGACTTCAACACATTTTTTTAATTTCTGCTTTCCATTTCATATAGTAGTTGGTATTAAGGGCGAATGCTGAAACTTCTTTTTGTTTGTAGATCAATCGAAGAAGTTCAACGAGTGCATTCCTAGCTCTGATCCTGGAGGATAACCATACGACTTGAAAGAAGGAGGAACGCAATATAAGTGCAATATATCCAGACTTACCTTTCCCGTTGACTTGACCCCCTTCCAGAGGGAGAAGTAGACCAATAGGAAGACCGCCAGGACACAAAGGGCTAAGGACCACTTTATAGGGCCGATCCTGTCCAACCCGTCAGACTTGTACTCCTCCAGCACGCTCCGTCTGGAACAAGAAGGTTATGTAAGGAGCTGTCAGTGTCGCAATGGGAGGGGAGCGGCAGAAGGTATAGATAATTAATGGAAAATTATAGAACAGAAACACTAAATTTTCCAACGATACATGCGATGTGTGAATAAATAAATTTTAAGGGAAAATCTGATCTAAAAACTATTTTAACCCAGCAAGAGTCAAGCGGTAAGATGAACTTTAATATTCTTTTAGAATTGATAATAATTTCTCTCCTGCCTCCCTTTTACATAATTACATACATATTACAGAATAAGTTAACGCCGAAAGTAAAGCATTTGAAATTGCCTATGTTTTGAATTTTCATAAAATGTAGACTTGTAAACTATTCGAATAAAAAAATTATTTAATAAAGAATTATTTTTCATTCATTATATCAAATATTAATTATTTTATTTAATCTTATTCTTTTATTTTAAATAACGAATAATCTTCTGTTTAATACTCAGCTCTTATTCGGAAATTTAGGATTGAGATGTTAGGAAATTGATTGAGCTTAGATATTTTTTAAATATATAATTTGATACTATGTAAGTTATTTTATAAAAACAATAGAGGTAATTAATTATTTGTTTATTCGTTATCTGCAAATAAGAAAATGAAATATATATTACAAAAGCTTCCACTGACGTATTTTTCATAGAGAATAAATGGCAGATTTTTAGAGAGACTTATTCAAACTGTAATAAGAGAGTAACTTTATAAAGAATGCCTTGATATATATATATATATATATATATATATATATCTCCTGTTAAATTTCACTTTTTGGTAAAATCATGGCAATATTTTTCCAAATGAAGTATATTTCATTTCATTAGATCTAAGCGCCATGATTTGTACAAAGCTAAAACGAAATCCTGAGCTTTTAAAAAACCTGATTTCGTCTTAAGCATTTCTGACATAGCACATCATTATAAGATATTGGATAAAATGTCAATATTCTGATTTCATAGTCTTGAATTTTATATTAAGACTCTCTCAGATCGATATTTCATTTGCTTGAAGCCTATTGTTGTTGGGGTTGTGCAAGAGCAGATGATGAGGATGCCTATAAGTAGAAGCTTTAGATTAGATTCAGGTTATTTCTATGATTAAATATTCAAATGCACTACTTGAGAAATTTTACACCGATAATAAAACGTATTCTTTTTATGCTTAATGGTATTGCTAAGGATGCTTGGATTATTCTGAGAATAAGGAACTGGATGGATTCCGCACAAGACGAGGACAAATGGCGGAAGCTGCTGGAGGAGGCCAGGACTCGAAACCGGGTTGCGGAGCCATTGATTGAATAAAATTTATTCACTTAAATAAACATATAAAAATTAATGTCAGCTGAATTTGGCAATCGCCGCGTTTTTGTCTGATATAAACCGATTTGATCCACATTATCTTTAATACAAATGTTGAGAATTAAGATCATTAATTAAGACAAAAATTGTTAAAAGACTACATCAGAATCAATACTGCTCGCCTTTTTTTGATCATTTAATCATAAAAAAGAATCAAATTGTGGTAGTTTAAGAAAAATAAAACGGGCAAATCTCTTTAGTGTAATAATAAAGTCTTTATGGATAATAAATACAAAGTTTGGGAAAAAAAAAATCTTTTCATTAAATAATATATTGAATTTGAAAATAAAAACTAACTCAAAATATTTTATTGAATGCTTTAAAGTACTAAATAATATTTTTAACATAAATAAATATGTTTTCAATTATTTATTCAGAAGTAAAATTGATACCTTTTGGTCATTAATTGGCTAATTAGCAAAAAAATAATTGTATTGTAACATTAAAAATAATTTATTATTATGTTTATCAAGGCAATCTCTAAAAAGTTACTCTCTAATCATAGTTTTAAGGAAGCCATTATGTTTGACTAATAAACTTATAATTTCTAAACTAACAATAATTTTTATAGCGATATATATTGAAACTAAAAATCTGAATTTTTTTTTTCAAAGAAATATATGTAAGACTTTCTAAGAAAAATATAGGAAAAAAATTAAAGTTTTGAATTGCGGCACTTTTATTCCAAGTTAATGATATACTAATTATACTGTTTTTGGACAAATGGAGTGGAATCTACTATTTCTTACACAATGTTGACTTTTGTTTTTCAGTTTAGATTATTAACTGGTAAATGAAGGCTATGATTTGAAATATTTAAATATTATCCTAAAGATCTTTCATTTTAATGGAAAGAATTTCACATGTTTCACGTTACACCTATTGGTTAGTTTGTCAGCCTTGCGAGATATTTGTAGAAGGATTCCCAACGGAAACTATGCTTAATTTAAAACTAAAATCTACCAGATTCATGGTGATCCTATAACCAGCTCCTATTTAATCTACGTTGGGGGTTTACAGTAGCTAAGACACAAATGAACTTTTTATGCTGAAAAAATTCCCTAAATTTAATGCTAATAAAGTGTCTAAAGGTGTCATTATAATCTAAGGATGTGTAATTTTGTATACACATGACAGACTGTTATTTTCCAGTTTCTACGCAAATATGTGATGTAAAATCACATAATGGTTCCGCTAAGGATGGGTTAAATAGTTGCCTACATCTTAAGTAAGTTTTAAGACGCTTAAATTTTAAGTCAGTCACAAGAAGTCAGAAAGTTTCAATACCGACCCTCTATAGAATATATACCATATAGAATATAGCATTGCTTCTTGCTTATGATTAGACGTGTCTGTATCAGGCTTGCGCTGTTTATCAATTGTTAATCTCTTGTAATTTTTTTTACCTATGAGTACAAAAATAAAAATTGAAATCGATTCAACTGCAAACGAGTGTAGTGTTCGGGGAAGTCGTTAATATGCTTCAGTAATATATAGTACTATTTGGGTCTTTTCCGTTTCGAGTACCGCAGTTACTAAGTGGTGATTCCTGTGAGGAATTGTAGGCGCTTGCCAAAAGAAAAAAACAAGTTAATGAGTGGTACCTCAAGAAAACTACTCGACTCCTGCATGTGTGAGTGAGTACATGTAAGAGGCAAAGATACAGAAATGTGGACCGTTTTCAGAAAATCATTGAAGAGACGAGGCATTTTAAATCTGAAGATTTCGATAAATAAATCTTTTTCTATTGCCTATTATTTTATGATTTAACTATGTAAATAAATGTTTGCTTGCTTTTGTTGGTCATTGCATACATTATTACTAACCTAAACCTTAGCATCATATGTTATATTAGTGATTACATAAATCACAGATTAGTAACTGCGGTACTCGAAACGGAAAAGACCCTAATATTTATTTTAATTAATGTTTGATGTATATCTTTCCATTTAAACAAGAAACTAAGACCAATGATACAAAAAATAAAGGAACTTAAAGAAAGAAAACAGCATTGTCAGGATTCTCTGTAAAAACGTATATTTAATAAGAATAAAGATAAACGTGAGCTTTCTTCGAATTTGAAACAAAAACGCTTGTAAGGATAAACAAAATAACTATTTGTTAAGTTAATATTATCGCTTATTTCAATAATATAAAATGGACAAACAGTAGAACGGGCCCTTAAAAAAAGGGAAAAAAAGAATGCTATTAAAAATGTGCTTTGTATCAAAAGAACTTCCTCCTATTTTGAAGTTGGTTATTAAGAACCGTAGTTCATGAGTATTGATATAAATATATCCTATAGTTCAAGAAAAAAAGTTACTCACTCGAAGAACTCGGTGGCGGGACTTTTACTATAGTTGGTGACAGCTCGCTCCATGATGGGTGTGCAGTTGGGTGTGTTCCAGCTGTTGTGGCAACTGGTCCATGGAAGCTCCGACCTGCAGCTGGCCACGAGGTAGTAGACGGCCCAGCCTATGATGGTGTTGTAATACATCCCCATGTAGACGTCCAGCAGGCAGATAGCGTAGCCCACACCTGGAAAATAAAACAGGCGTTCACCAAGATAACAACAAAGTATTTGTAATTTCTGAATGAGGAAGAGAAATGATGTTATTGGGTTTGGAAATTGGATTTATATTCATATTTGTTATTATAAAATTTGTATTATAAACCAACAAATAAAATTACGGCAATGTCATATCTTATTTTACGAATCATTGCATATATTCTGAACTATGAAATGAAATTTGACATGTTTTCATCCGACAATTAGGATGTTGAATAAATCTTGATTTGATGAAGTACGAGGGTGTTTTTGTGCATATTAAGGTCTGAAATTTCTTAACTGTTTATAATGAGATTCCTAGGACTCTTCTGTTAGCACCCCGATGGGCACCTTAAGCACAGTTACTGGTATTGGGTGCCACAGATGGAGATTTAAATAAAGTTTTCTTGTTTCAGACACGTACTTCGCTCTAAACCTCTTTGTTAATGTTTTATCGATACCTATAATTTATGATGAAATTTTGGGATTGCGGAAAAAGCATCTAGCTGTATTTCTGTACTCTGTAGTTCCACGCTTCGGTTTATCCACGTTCAGTCCCAACTGAATCCTGATCCGATTTTACATCTCTTTCGTTCATTATTCATTTTAACCTATTAGAGTTTCAGGTTTCCGTTAATAGGAGGCCAACTGCTCTTGGTTAAACTCCACCAACCATCAAAAAATCGTAACTTGAACAATAATAATCATTTAATTAAGTGTGTTTTTGATGGTTCATTTTTTGAATCATGAGGATGTTTTCGGTGAGTTCGTTAGGCGGAATGGTTATTTCTCAGATTATAACAATAGTTATTTACAAAATATTAGGGAGGATATTTTTTTAAAATGGATAAATGCCAAAAATACGGAAGGAAGTTGTCAGCTTTTTGGGTGCGTGTGGAGTCTAACCAAACGCAGTAGGTTTCCTGATGAAGAAGACTGAAAAATCATAAAATTAAAAGAAAAAATATAAAGAAAGAAATACAACATCAGATCAGGATTCCGTTGGGGATAAACCGTAACGTGGAATTACAAAGTACAGAAATACAGCAAGATATTTTTTTCCGCAATCACAAAATTTCATCATAAATCACAGGTATCGATAAAACATTAACATAGAGGTTTAGCGCGAATTACGTGTCTGAAATAAGAAAACTTTATTTAAATCCTTATCCTTGGTATCCAATGCCAGTAACTATGCTTAAGTTACTATTTCACGGTCCAGAAATTGAGAACTACCACTAGGTGCCCATCGGCCCATTCTGTTTATTTACCTAATTTATTTTAAAATTATCACTGATCGTTTACGAACCATGTATGTAAAGAATTATTGGATATTTCTTTTTTTTTTACCTAATGTTATTGGATAAAGGTGTTTTGGTTTATGTGTTGGTTCTTGTCGGGTTAAATGTTGATTATAACACATAAAATTTAGGCCAATGTTAATAACTATATTATAAAAAAAAAATTATCCGCCCTCTTCCGCCATTTTGTTTTTTATTACTTCAGAAATAATGAGAAAAAAATTATAATTACGAGGATTTCAACATAGTATTTTTTAAAAAGTATTTTCTCCTAGATTCTATTGGGACCGTTCAGAATTTCATCAGGAGAGAATTATAATCATCCTTAAGGAATTCAGAGAATGAAAATAGGTTATGAAAAGCTTGAAGAATGATGGGCTTAGTGGAATTTTCACAAAATTCCTGATTCAAACTTTTTCCAGTTTTAAGGTTAAAATAATCTTGTGTGCAGTTTCGAATCTGGTGGCAGAATGGGTTGACTGTTATTTTACGGCGGACTCACAGAATAAATCTCGACCTTCCCACTCTGGCTAGAACATGGTATCAACTGAATATCCGTCCTTCCGGCACCAGCTGAGGTGAAGAAGGACGTTAAATAAAATAAAAAGTAATCCATGTTAAGATATCTGGTTTCATAAATCCTAACATATTTATTATATTATAATATATTTAATATCGGTGACCAGGTGCTGTTCCTAAGTTAGTTTGCTAATGGTAATTCTATGCATTTGTTAGAAATAGCGATACTAAATAATTCATTCAGTTTATTAACTAAGATTAAAAGAATTGCTAATAATTCAGGTTACGATACCAATAGACAGTCTCAGTTCATCTTATTCAATCTACTTTTTTACTTACAAGACTTGTTTACTTTAAAGTATGCTTTTATTCGATTAATTTCTGTTGTATATTATTATTATAAAATAAAGTTTGTTGAGAAGACTTTTCAAAGTCCGAGAACCATAATGCAAAGTTATTCGGAAGTGATCGACACAGTGATCCAGTTCGCGCTGGAGTGGTGCCTACAAAAATTCCACACGCCACGAAGCCAGTAGCGATGAGAGATAAGGAGCCGTTGTTAGGAGTGAATAGAGTGCAATCACAAACAATCACATTAGCCAGCTCCTCCAATCTTGCTGTCAATTGGATTTGCTGCCAATTAACACTCAGTCCCCCTTTCTTGGCTAACAAGTCGGATCAGATTCTGTAGATGCCCGGACATTTTTGTCCCGTCACTTGAAGAAAATTATACATAACATATTCATAATTATTTGATAATGTTTAAATATTACAGTTGCAATTTTTAATAAATAATTGAATTAAAATGTTTCGGCTCATTCATTTTTTTTTTTTTTTTTTTTTTTAATTTAAGGATAGAGTATATAAAAGGGGTACAAGAGCAGGGCCGGATATAGAATTTTTCCAGGGGGGACAAGGTTAATTTTGCTGCCCCTTCTTTCATTCCCCTTCTTCCCCCCAAAAATCAACTATTTTATAGGTATATTTTAGGTAATATATTTAGAAATAAATATCATACCACAGCATTTTACTGACTAGCATTTTCAAATTTTACTGACTGAGTTAAGGTCTACAAAAAAAAAAAAAAACAATCAAACAAACAAAAATATAAAAAAATAAAATATTAAAATGATGAACATGCACAAACAATTACATTTGAATTTCACTTTCCAATGTTTTCTTGCTGCAAAAATGTTTATGAAAGCAGTCATAGTTTATGGAAGCAGTTCGTTTATACTCAGATTTGTTAACATTTCTTGAGCAATCGTGCTTCTCAAATAGCTTTTAATCAGTTTCAGCTTCCTGAAACTCCTTTCTCCAGGAGTAACAGAAACTTTTATCGTAAGGAATATCCATAAGGCTGTAGTAAGGTCGGCAAAAACCTCTTCCAGTTTATTTTTATAAATTAAACTTATTGTGGATGATGCAATGCCGGAAGCTGAGGCCAAAAAAGTATCTGATTTCAAGAATTTTTTTTATCGTGTAGGCTGAAAGTACTCTCATAGACTGAAAATATGAACATCTGCCGCCCTAGATAGGTTACTATCAAATTTTAAAGGTCAACGTAATCGTCAATTTCGTCACTTTTTGGTAATTACTAGTATTTCATATAAATCTCGTAGGAAATTTTATCCTCTAAAAGATTGGTTATCAAGTATTTTGAACAAAGAAATATTTATTAAATCGAAACCACTTAATATCTAAGTATATGCGTTTTCTTGACATTTTGCATTTTCTTGACAAGATGCTTACGGTCCCGTATTCCAGTAGCAATTCCGAATTTTATAAAATAATACAGATGAAACTTGTAGGAAATTTCAAATTAGTTATTTTCAGATTTTACCTAAAATGCACTGAAAGCGAGTTTGAGGAAAATCTGAAAAAAGTGACGAAAATGACGAAGTCGGAATAGACGATCAAAAATTTTCTTGGTCACAGCTCCTGATCTAAACCCTCTCTCTATTGCCAGCGCATGGTGTATAAAACTATCTATTTCAAGAAGAAATTCTTCCTTGTTCAGGTTTTCTACATTGCTACCTGCCAATTCGGTTGCTTTGGCCTTTCAGTCAACTTCCATTTATCAATTAGGACATTACTTTTGTCATAAACGGAAAAAAAAGTAAAACTGTTGAGTATAACAAATGAATATTTTTGTTACAATTAAAATTGGTTCTATAACGTTTTTTTAATGTGAGGAACTTAAATCTGATACTAGATTTGCAAAAAGTAAATACAAATTTGTTATAACTATAAGTTCCTACGATAAGTTATATTTTTAAGTTCCTCGTGTATATAGCTGATCTTGTTGGGATCGTTGATTGCGCAATTCTAATTATGGGCTGAAAAGAAGAGAAAGAGATGTTGGTGGATGCGTGACATTTTAGCGAAGAGTCTTTGTTATGGCTGCAGTTATATCACAACTAAGAACACTATGTATTCTAGAGCCAGCCCTTCAAAAAAAAAATTGTTTTAATACGATTTTATATTTGGGTTTACGATTTATATTTATATACGATTAGTTAATTCCCACAAAAAAAGGTGCAATGTGAAAATCTTCAACGAATAACAACGCTTTCTCTTTAGCTTAAATTATAATAAATAGGGTGGAGGAAGCTCGAAGAGAATTACTGGAAACCTCGCCTTCTGAGACGTCCATACTACAAAACAAAGCTCAACATTGTCTAACAACTGTCTCATGTCTTTGTCTGTGTCTTCGATTTCAAACGGGGAATACTGAATAGTATCGCTTTTTGATTGCACTTATCTTACATGTATTTAGACCTAGAACAATTATTATTATTAGAATTGAGAGGATACGATTGGAAGATTCCAAACGCACAGCCGAGCGTCTGTAAGTTTGGGCTTTGTTCTTTTGCATCAATTAAAATTTTGCATAAACAAATATTAAAATATAAATAAAATTTCGCTCGAAATGCAGCCGCCTAAATTTCGCCACCTGGGGCAAGTGCACCCTTTGCCCTCCCCCTTCCCCAGAGATCCGACCCAGACAGGAGGACAATCATACTAACAATTATACACAATCCTCCTTTTTGGACAACACCATGGACGTTATTACAATTCTAACTACCATTTTAACAATTATTTCAATGCATCTACATACTGACTTTTCACGTCCATTTTATAAGTCCGATTCTATTAAATCTTTTTTTTTCCATGTGAAGATCACTCAATTGTATATTCCACGTTGGGTATATCTTTCTATGAGTCAAATATTATAGGTAAAACTCATTTTGGAAAACTTTCATACGTCATTCTTCTCTAAAGTAATCGGGCAATTTTCGCATCCGATAAGAATAGTAGAATTTTATAAGAGATATAAAACAGCAAATATCGTTTCTGGTTAGGAGTTCTTAATCACTAGATATTACACATTGGTTCATTCCTTTTGGAAGAAAGCTAGGCCATTGTGGATCATATTCAAGGATACCCATTGGTGCATGAGAGGGAGGGGGGGGGAGGAGCTCACTCGGAGTAATATCTTATCCCCGAAAATAAATAATAATTTTTTATAATTGTTTTAATATTTTTTTTTTAATTCCATCTGTAAAAATTTTGTCAAACAGTGAATTTGCTGGCTGAAAATTTGGTATTGTGGCTTGATAGAGAGTAATACCCAGCGGCACTTCTTCCTTCCTATCTTAATTTACAGTTGGGCAAGGAGATCCCTCCTTCAGCTCGTTTTCAGACTTCTGCGACTGTTTTCAGGCATGTTGGTTGTGACCATGTCGTGTATGAGTGGGTTAGGATGGACATGCAAGTTATCGTGAAATCATATTTAGTGACTCCGTATTTCGTTCGTTAGCTGACATATGAAGGTCTGTGTGTTAAGTAATATTGCTAATGTACCATGGGGCTTTGGTAATAGTCCTAAAGGTTTTTGACTGAATCATTTGAAGTTTACGCATCAGATCTTTTTGGCTGTCCCATACATCGGCGAAGGTCCAAATGAGCTTAATTAAGCAAGTATAAGTGCCCTAAGTTACAATGTTGAATGTCTTGAAAGAAGTGACACAGCTATATGAGTAAAAGAGTTTTAGTCTTAGGTTTAGCTTTTTTCGCTCGTTCTTGATTTGTGGGTCTCATGTCATTCTTCCGCCAAATGCCAGGAAAATGTAACGAATTTTGTCTGTCTGCGGAATTTGTACAATACATTGTCGAGGTATCCTGGAGGGCAGATTTCGTGTCGAAGAGTGAATATAATCTGTTGGGATTTGTCTTGGTTAGTAAAATTTTCCAAGGTTTGGAAGATTTAAAAATCTCGGAGCATCCTTGGGATGCACTTGCGACACCCAATTTGAGAGCCGCTACATCAGCAAATAAAGTATTTTGAAGCTGAAGCATTTGCACTCCTAGGTCATTAGCAGCAATTATGGTTAATAATAACTAAATCTTACTAAGGGGCGGTATATGCTATTTTTCTTTTTATTAAAACAGTTCATCATACAAATTAAACATTTTTCTAAAAGATCAACGTTAAAAAAAAGATCAACCCTTTTAACAGTCTTATTTTTTAAAATTTAAAAATTAAGCCTTCAACTCACTTTCTTTTTATTTTTGGAAACATTACTTAAAATCTCTTTTACATACATGAATGAACAATATTTTACAAATATTGTTCATTTATGTATGTAAAAGAGATTTTAAATAACGGAAGATAAGAAAAAAAATTGGAAACATTAAATACAATTTGGCACATCAATTATTGATTTAATTGAACACGAAAACAAAAAATAAAAGGTACCGGTACTGGTATTGGTGGGGAGAACTAGTCCGGCAATTGGGCCTTGTGGTTCTTTTTGCCAATACCTTTACATCGCCGTCGCGTACTAACCAGAGTGGGAGTGCCAAGATTCATTTCGTGGGATTGCCGTGAAACAAATATTAACTGACTCGGGTGGGAATCGAACCCACAACGTTCAGAACCGGGCGCTCTGGGACCCTCGCCCTAATGTGCTCGGCCGTCACGCCCTCCAAGAATAAAAAGTAGCTTGCTACTTTTTTTTTTCTCTCAGTGTATATAAGACTCGAAGACAATAAGTCTTATTATGTCTATTTATTAATTATAGCTCGTTAATGACACTTAAAATAGTGAAAATCCGTTGGCATAAACGGCTAAATACCAAAATAATTTTCTTACCTCCAATATGAACAATGCGTATTGAATATCTAGTATATTCCTTTCCTGTGGAAAATAGACTTTACGGCTATACGACAATGAAATACAGACGGCAGCGACAAGCCAAAGCTAACAAGATCGCCTGCCAATGCTGTAATAAAATGGTCGTATAATGCAATGTTCTCACCACTCTTTACGACATTGTCCTTCGATAAAAGACTTCATCATAACAACCAAATATGGCCCTGAGCTTATTACTCCATTACAGGTGATATAGTGCATAATATCTTTATTTAAAATCTCACTTATCTGCTTCGGGTCTGAGGACATAATATTTTATACATTTTTGTTACTTAATATTATGCAAATGTTTGAAATATTTTAAAGAAGATAACTCATATACCTCTACTATTATTTTATAAGCTACCTATGATTGAGGAAGTTTTGAATACTCTTTTAACGTCATATTCTAATGGAGATATCGAAATCTATTATAAGACTTCTAAAATTTAATAGTTACAGCTTATTATATTCCTTACAAATTTGCATTAAAATTGTTTAAAAGATTAGTTAACTCCTCATCAAAGTTGCTACATAATTATATTTTTTTTTATTCAATAAGAATCTATAAAAAACATTTTTGTATTCAAAACAGAAACGACAGTTGAAGGCAATGCACTAAAAATTTATATCATACTTTTTATTACAATAGCTGAACGATATTATCAAGAATAAAATATTAAAAACAATGAAAATCAGAACCAATCAACTTTAGTGTAGAATTAATTTTTTTATGCAGTAAGTATAAATATAAAATATAAAACTGAAGTATATTAATATCTATTAAAAAAACTGTTGGTATGCATGTCAATATATTTCCTAGTTATGCTTAATCTATAGATCAGGAGAGATACAAAGTGTACTGTATGTATATTTTTCCCATGGGACGTAAACTTCACATGAAACGTATTTTTCCCAAATAACAATATATTCTTTTTTAAATATTATTCTTTATCGTGTACAGTAGGAGTTTATGAAGTTGACAATTTTTTGATAATTACATTATATTTTTAAGATTTCAAGCACGGATCAAGGCCAGAGTGACGACTGAAAGTCGTCAGTATTTGGTGCTTACGCCATCAATGGTCGATTCTTAGACCATTTCCAATTTTTGTTTTATCGATGTATAGTGGGCTAGAATCGATAGAGGTGGTGTTTACGTCCCATAATAAATTAAAAATTAAATTTAGAATTGTTGGGGCAAGTCTTTTTAAAAAAACGATTTCGATTTATAAGAATGACGCTCCTGCTTTAAGGGTATAGTAGCTAACCGAAGAGGAAGCGTTATGATCAGGGGATAGAGTTATACTAAACGGGAAGACGTATATGCTATGCGGGTACAGTGGCAACCCGCGCCGTATCCAATAACACAAACTGCTATTGGGTCCGGACTGTTAATAAATCTACGCTATAACATCAACTTTTATGACTTCTGTTACGCCTAATATTTCATAAACCACGATTTTAACTTCATTACCTTGTGTTTGCGATCAATAACTTTGTTCATTTTATATTTAGTGGGATTCTTATTTAATTTATAATATTATTTTATATAGAATTATGAATCAAAGAACCACTTAATCCCACATTTATTTTATGAATTAAACCTTTTTACAAAATATTTATTTCTAAAAATATAATTTATAGTATAATTTTTTATGTACTTACTGCTAGAGTAGTAGCTAAGAATTTTTGATATTTAACTTAGGTGATAGCAAAATAATTTGAAAATGACCAATAGTTGTGTAAAAAAAATAGGGGTAAAATGTGTGATTAGATGGTTCTTTATTAAGCATGTAGATTCCTAGTTATAGATTAAGGAATGACGCTTCTGGTTGGTAACATTTTTAAACAGATCTCTCATCCAACACCATTTCCGCGTTTACCCTGGATTTTCATGAATATATTTATTTACATGTCTTGGATATGGATTATTAATGGCTCCAACGTGTGGTCTACTTTAAAATATTCTGTTTGTTTTTTAAGGGATCTTGCAGTACCTATATAATGTCCATTGTATATAGTACTTGTTAGTAATATGAAAAATAAATCGAATAATTAAGAAGTTGCAATGCTATACACATTATTACAGGATTTTAATTCGCTTATTCAAGCTCACAATCTGTCACGGCTGTTAAACTTAATAGCCTCTAGTACTCCTTACATCAAATATCAGTGCTATTTCAGTTTAGTTTATATATATATATATATATATATATATATATATAAAATATATATGTCAAAAGGGGATATATTTGTATCGTAATGTATCTAAATATAAAACAATTTTTTATCTTGAGATTTTTTAAACTAACATCTGTGACACATTGCTACATTCTTGAATTACTGAGACGACTCATACACGATTTCAATGTTATCTCGATCGAGGTGATGAATCGATTGGTTTCAGCCTGAAGGTAATGCCAACAGAAAGTGACTGAAGCAAAAAATCCAAGCCCTCTTCCTCCTTTATCTAGCACAAGAAGTCCCAATGGGCTTGGGCTTTTTGTCAGGTGTACAACGTAATATCCATCGAGATGGAACAAGAGGGAAGCAGCTTTTTCTGAATAGGATGATGTAAGCAAAATATTTCTGGATAGCTGACCTGGAAATTCATTCCCAATTTTCAGCGACCAAGATGTAATCACCATAAGACCTTTTTTTAGTTCCAAAAAAAACACAAATTAAATTGTATACCTTATGGTTTTATGGTGGTTGTATATATAACTTTTTTGGGTTCTTTTCCGGCAATAGGCTTTTGGTAATATCATTTCTTAGGATTACAGGTGTTTAACTCCCCACAGCGATATAGCAATATCATTTAGGTAAGAAATGAAATACAAAAATAGTAGAGGTACATGATTGAATAAACGATTATTAGATGTAAGCAATGCATACATTTTAAAAAGGGAAGAGTCAAATGGATATAGTAAGTCGATAATATGATATTATCATGCTCAAGGTCTTTAGTGACAGCTTAATATTTACGGGACAGAAAATAACAATTTCATTTCAAACTGAAACTTTAGCTCGTTTAATTTGTGCACTATTACCTTAAATACATTATAAGTTGTTACCTTTTCAATGTATTGCATCGTTGTATATTAATCATCAAATAATATAATTAGTTAATCATAGTTATGCAATGTCAATGTTTTGATCATCAAAACATCTTCAGGAAACTACTTCCTGTTTCGAGATTTCCTGTCGAAGAATCAAACATTAAATAATTCATTTAAAATGTTGACAAAGAATTATGGTGGGCTCAATGTTGTGGTGGGCTCAAATAAGATTATAAACATGTTCATCCGTTGGCTTCTGCAACTTCATTCAGAACCTCTTTTCGCCGCTGAGGCGTTGAGGCGAGAATCCTTGAATTTGCCTACTCGATTCTCACCAGGACCAGTTAATATTCATTTCGCGTAGGACCCGAGAATCGAATCTTGGCACTCCCACTCTAGTAAGTACGGGGCAGCGACATAGGAGTAGCCGTCAGAGTTTTGCCAAACTAGCTCCCCCACCAATACCAGTGCTTATCCCCCGCCACAAGTATAATTGAAGTAAATAATAAAGTGGTTACATTTCATCTGAACCTAGTGTTTTAGGAATAGTATTCTAGGAATAGGAAGCATACAATTTTGCGAGAGTCGCGAGGAATACTAAGAATTTCCAGAAAAAAATCTCACGTGCAGTTAAAAGAGGTTTAAAGTTCAATATATTGCATGGCAATAACTATAGTAACTCAAAAAGAATCGAGCACTTTTGTTCCCTGATTGTTTTATTGGAGTTTAACGTCTTTAAATACTCCAACCAGGGCAGAAAGGACGGGCTATGCTACAGGTAACCAACCTATTCCAGCCAGAGTGGGATCGAATCAATGCTACAGGTAACCAACCTATTCCAGCAAGCGTGGGATCGAATCAATGCTACAGGTAACCAACCTATTCCAGCCAGCGTGGGATCGAATCAATGCTACAGGTAACCAACCTATTCCAGCCAGAGTGGGAATGTCGAGATTCATTCCGTGGATCTACCTCGAAATTAAATTTATAAAACTCTTTCGGGCCGAATTCGAACCGTCGCACAGTGGGTCAGATAGCAACTTGATTTGAATATTAAATATTGAAATGGACATTGTTCTTATCCAAACTAGACTAGTTAGTGACATTGTACAGAGATTAACCTCGATTGTTTTCACTAATGATTCAATAAGACAAGTCAAACCAAAAAATTCTTGTATTTTCTCTCATCATGTGGTAATTCAAAAATTTTCTGCTAATGAAGTTGTGTAACTATAAAAAAACAAATTTTGATTGATTGTATATTAAAGTAAATTACGGCACAAAATCGAATATAAAAAAGAAACATAAATTGTTACGCACGATGGGATGTCTGCTGGCTGTTATATTCTAAATTTAATACAATTTAACATTTTAATACAAAAATCATCTGCGAAAACTTCCGATAACAAACAAAATTTTTTTTTTGTTCACGGAGTTCCAGTGAACTGAAATACTCGGACTTGTTTGTGAAATGATTTGACTAGCCGCTTCTCACACTATTTTTTTCATCAGTTTTAATTTTAGTCAATCATGTATTTCAGAAACAAAAGAGGTTCCAACAAGAGCTTATTAGGTATTCACTATCTGTATTGAACTAGGATTAGTGAGTAATGAATACCTTGTTTCCTTACAATTAAGAAGCCATAATTAAAAGCAATATTATTAAATCAAACTCCATGAAGCTCCCAACGGTAATTATTAGTAATAGTGTGCAAGCGGTGTTTATCAATCAGTCCTTTGTGGTTAATGGGACATGGCCTCGTTGGCAACAGTTGTCTTCCATTGTCAACATTGCTCTATAGGCAACTTGTCAAATATTTTCATTAATCAACAGAGCGAGATTGCCTCTGATTAAAATTTTCAAAACCTCTTTTATTTGGCCAAAGAATAACACTATTCCTAATTACTTTATTTCATTGCTTATTTTTATAGTTGGAGCACAAATTATTTTTAAAATACATCAGATCCACGGGCTGTATCATCAACCTCGAAAATTTAAATTTTCAGGCTAGCAGATTTAAGATCTGATTTTCATTGTGAAATTCCATTCCTCTAATTTTTGTTTTGTTTTCTATTTATAATGTAAAATAAAATTGACAAGCTAGAAGAAGACTGAAAGCATTTGCCATATAAGTCGAGTTTATTAATTGATTGACAAACTTTTTCAGGAGCTGAACAATTTAACACAATTTATTAGAAAATGCTCCTTTTTTTTACTTTCAGTTCATATTTTTCTGCATACTTTCATATCTTTATGGTGTTTATAGAAATAAAAAAAGTGAGGGATATATCACTGATAGATCAATCAGATTTATTGATTTTTAAATACTTAACAATCGGGATCAAAATTATCTTTTTTACTGAACATTTTTTTTTTAACTTTATTTTTAAATCCACACCTGTCTATGAGACAACCAGTGAATGTGCTGGCTAAGAACATGTTAACGTGGCATGAAAGGCATGAGAAAGAGTAGTACCCAGCGGCACCTCTTCCCGTCATGATAATCGGATTTAGTTAGGCTAGGAAATCCCTCATCCAGCTCCTCTTCAGCCTTCTGCGAGTGTTGTCAGGCACGTTGGTTGTCGCCATATCTTGTATGAGTGTGTTAGGATGTCCGTGTAAGTTATCGTGAAATCGTTTGTAGTGGGTTCGTATGTGTTCGTTAACTGCATATTTTTTACTGTCCCGTATATCTGTGAAGCGTAGGTCCAGATGGGCTTGAGTAAGTAAGTGTAAGTGTTTAATATATGTCTAAGTTTCAATTTTGAACGTTTTGAAAGAAGTGAGTACAACAGTTTTAGTCTTTGGTTTAGCCATCTGGTCATTCTTCTGTCAAATGTCAGGCCAAGGTATCGAATTTTGTCTGTCTGCGGAATCACTACATTGTCGAGGCATATTGGAGGGCAGGTTTCTTGTCGGAGAGTAAAAGTGATATGTTGAGTCTTAAAAATGATATATTTGTCTTGATTAAGTCTAATTTTCCAAAGTTTGCACTGATCCCTGAGGTACTCCTGCTGAGGCCGGGCGAATGGCAAATAGTTCTGAGCCTTGGCAGACAGAGAAAAATCTTTCAGAAAGAAAGGATTGAAGATGCGATTAAGAGAAGAAGATTGAAGAATAGGAAAAATAAAAATTCAAATTTGAGATACGATTTTTCGAATTTCGAACGTGAAATATGCCTATTTATATTTTCGTTTTAATTTACTTTTATAACAAAGGTTTCAATTCAGTATATAGTAATACATATGTATTTGTTATCCTTTTTCTTTTGTATTTTTACCTGTAGGAATCCTCTGTTTCATAAGTTTAAAAAAAATGGAAAAGCTTAATCGTTAGTGGCCAGTGTTCCTAATTGGAAATAATTTTTTTTTTACTAAAACTGGAAACTGTTGTGATTATTTAAATTAAAATTTGATTTGGAAGTGAATTCGAACTAAATAAAATAATAATACCTACATATTGAAATTTCCAATGCTATTATTTTAAAATCTGTGGCTGGTCGTTTATAAAATAAAATAAAACTGAATTTATCGCTGTAATAATTTAACAAAAATACAATATCAAATTCAAAAAGACATTTTAAGAACGCGTAATTTAGATCTTAACAAATTCCGGGATTGATCGTGAATACAAATTTAATTATCACTCACCATTTATCAACCATCTCATCGTAAATCACTCATCCCAATTCTATTACTCTCAATATTAACTAGAAATTTTAGAAGATTATATCATATTTTTTTTCTTAAAACTGCACTTGAATGAATCGTATAATTTTTTTCTCACCGCATGAAACGCCACATGTAGGAATAGACTCACGCATCGCTATTTTAATAAATAAACACACACACACACACACACACACACACACACACACACACACACATACATATATATATATATATATATATATATATATATATATATATATATATATATATACTGATATCATCGTCTATATCTATATCTTCAACATGATACTTTCATAAAGTGGAACAATATTTTTATAGAGGTGGTACCAAATATCGTCGCCACCCGTAAGTATACGTAACGAATTCCTTAGTTTTATTAATTTCTAGAAGCATATTTAGGGAAGTTACAAGTTTTTTTTTTTTTTTTTTTAAATAGCTATTTTTATTATTCACATTCGTTACTTGGTGGCGGCGATATATTGATATATGCAGCATACTATAAATCCTATGTTAACAGTTTATCGGAACATATAGTAAATATATAGTACGTTTTCAACAACAAAATAGAATAATATAAATTTTTTGGGCTTTTCGGACAGTGTCAAAGCGATTCACCAGAGATGGAACCTCACATTGGCAGCCTATCAATTCTAATCCTCGAATCGTTTCGCAGTAGAGATGTTCGGAGGGAGGTTCGCGAATCATTGCGTTAATGTCTTCTAATACTTCAGGAAGTAACTTTGTGAGGGGCGCAGTTTGGAGAGAGTAACTAAGATCCGGGAACAAGCATCTGTTAACAACATTTAGCTTCTTCTCTGGTCTAAGCAAGCAAGAGGTTACTAGCTCATTTAGATCGTCGTTTAGCATGGTCACCGAATCTTCATTGAATAGTAGCTCTCCGGAAAATGTGCATTATAAATACCTCATGGTATCTCAACATAAGGTACTCTGTGTAGATGTCTCCATTCACAAGGGAGGACATTGTTGTTTGCAGCTCTCCATTGACTCCTGAGGATGCTCAAACTTTTCTGAGTGCTCACTGCCAAACCAATTAACTATTAGCTAAGAAAAGAATCAATTTTTAAAATAAATATTTAGAAGGAAAACTTTTAATAATCTTAAACAACATTTGTCATATAATATTTTAAAAGTATTATTCTTGTATATTTATAAATTTAATCGATGCCCTTTTGGGGCTATCGCTTGATTTATATTGAGGTAATTTTTATTTAAAAAAAAAAAAACTTTTGGGTTGAACTGATTTTGATTACTGTCATATGTTTTTAAAAAAAGTATTTTCTCATATGTTCATAATTTTAATTAATACCCAGATACACTAAAAGGCTTTTGTTTTATTTATATATTGAGGTAATCAAAAGAACCATATTTCTTTATAGGTTTTAAGCTTTTATCCCAAAACTTTAACGCGACCTTCATATACGCGTCATAATCAGGCGCAGAGGTTATATTAACTGAGAAGACACGTCTGCTCTGCGGGTATAGTTGCACCTTACGCCGTGTTCAATAACAAATGAAGTGACCCGGCCAAATTAAATCACCCACTTCCATTTATAAAAATATAATTTATCTTACGTTAAATATTACTTACAACCAAAATATCAACTTCATTATACAATTCATACTTTCACTTTTCCATTTGAAATTATAGTTATGATTTTGTTGGCAAATCATCAGAAAAAATCCATTGAACTAATTTTACTAAAAAATAAATAAAATATTATTTTGATTAGATTATTTAACTATTGAGCTCTTGTGTAATAGTTAGATTTTACCGAAAAAAAGATTTACTGCACTTTAATGGATTCGGATATTCCTTCATTTTATTTCTAATATTATTATATCTCCTTCTTAACTAACAAAGCTAAGTGAATCAAGCCAAGGAAGAGGAGGTGCTGGACACTATCCTTTCTCATGCCTCACATGTTGATATTCCCTGTATTATAAGACCATTTGCTGACTGTCAACTAACAGTTGACAGGTGCAAATTAATATTTTAATAGAAAAATAAAATCTTTTATCGCTTTTCTTCGATTTTGTTAATTAATATATTTAATTTTTAAATACATTTTTTCTTGAATATAATTTTAAATCTTGCTTCAAGAATCTGTTGATTAAGAAGAATCTTAATAAGAGACAAAAATCCGCCATCACCATTATCCGCAAGCACCGTTATTCGACTAACATTCGTAATGTATTGTTGAAACTTGGCACCGATACTTGGAGCTTTGTCTCAATCTAATGAAAATTAAATTGGATATTCGTCTATCCGTGTTTGTGTTACCTAAACATATTAAAACGGCATAAAATTTCAACAATAATAGAAAAATATAAGACCGAAGAGGTCATTTCGATCTAATTAGCTCAACCTAATGAATAGAATCTCTCAATGTATTCAATAGAAATGATCTCCCCCCTCCCCCCTACTTAACCAGACATTTTATGAATGAAGAGTTGGCAGAGATCCAAGTTCAGGGTCAAATGCGAACACCGACCCATGATCTATGACCAGAATGTATGATCGATATTGAATGATATGATTTCAGTTCACAAGTCGTCGAGGGCCGGTCAGACTGACCACAAGAACCCCCTCTCCCTCCTCCTCTCCCTCCCAACAAAACTGATTACCCTGTGGCACCATTGACTACTCCTGCCTTTGGCAGCTGCCCTTTAGAACCATCTAATGGACTCTGGTCGCTAAACGCCTATATTATTCAAAGCTAAACTAGTATTTGTTTGTCGTAGAGAACTAAAATAGTATTCAAGAATGTTTTGATGGAAAAGAATTTGATGGAAAATTCGTTTAGTCCGTGTATTCTGTTTTTTTACCAGGCAGAAATGATTTATCATATGAATTTCATTAATTCTTCTTATTGACTTTTGTTCGAACATTTCGAATATTTTTTTGATTATTTAGATTTTTTTTTACATGGGATCCTCATCATTAAAAATGTAAGTTTCACACCACGCAAATAATCTTTTTTAAATAAATTGGAAGTGTAGAGAGTTTTGTCTAATATGTGTTACCGTAATATGTAGGTCGGAAATCTTCTTACTACTTATCAGTATTGTATAAGGATTACGACTAACTTCGGACTAGATGAAGTCCTAAGTAGAATACAAACAATAAAACCAAGCAAATTAACAATAGAAAAAAACAATCTATCAATTCAAAAATAATACAGGTTTTACAGACTTTTTCATAAAAAAGCCTCAATCGACTAGTTCGAATACAATAAGAATGTTTTTAAAGATTACGGAAGCATACTTAAAAAGATCAAGCGAATAGTGTCATATTTAATTAATTCGAGCGACAGAAAAAAAATTTATGGTATACTAATAAATAAACACAGATTACTGATGTGAATTAGGATTTTGAATATATGGTAAAATAAAATCAATAAAAACGGACTATATTTAGATAGCAACAGAAAAAAATGTTGCTTCAGGTGTGTTTCTGTATGTTGCTCAAGGCTTTTTTCACAGTTTTTTTTTTCTGACATTTTTCTTTGTTCTGTTAAGGAATCCTACAGGCCTAGCAAGACATTAATGACGAAATTAAATGACTGCTTTAAACTTTGGGAAATTGGACTTTGGAAAGGTAGAGATAAAAAAACGTTCTTTTCACTCGTTTGCATGAAGCCATGCGCTTCTATTTACTTCAACAATGCTCAAATAGCGCAGACTGAGACGGACTTATGTTATTTATTTTAGTCTCTTTGTTTTACGTGAGGTCATACAGAGATTGTTTATATTTCATTAAATGTGTAAAAAAATCAGAATAGAAAAACAAATTAATTTCCATTTAAATATTTTAGCCAATAACATTTGCAGGACTCAGTAATGTAATTCCCAACGGGCCAGTCATTAGAGCTTATGTGAATTCAGACACTTACATCCCATTACCGTAAACTTCTTGACCATATACTGTACAATAAACATATATTATACCTCCACGAATTGATTAGGTATAAAACATTTTTTTAAGTAAATAAAAAATAAGGTACACATTTATTTTCTCATAGAAAATTAGAAATAGACTACACCTTATTTTTGATGATATTTAAAATCATAAGGTATTAGTAGGTATGTACGAATAAATATTAATTTTGCAAGGGTCTAGGTTCAGAACACAGAAATAACAAGTACAAATTGCAACACCAGAAGAAACTTCAACATACATTTGTTTGCATTCCTTAGCCACTTACAGATTTTCTTGCATTAGAAAATAGTTTTCCCATTACACAATAAAAAATTATTTGTCCTTAAATCTTGAATGAACTGATCCATCACCCAAGAGTTAAATGTTAACTTCATGACAAACGATAAAATAATTCACCACCGCAATGGAGCTATTGACTAGCGAATGGCTGACAGAATTAAACACAGCCTACAATGAGGAGTGCTGTCAAAGGCAGGCCAGCGGATTTAGTCAACAGCTGGCTCTGTCATTTATTTTCTAGCGTTTGTTTGTATATCTTATTTTAATTTATTAAAGTTTTTAAATAATGATTTTTCATAATAGTATTGTTAAGATTATAAATCAGGCACAAATGAAAATCTTTTTCCTCTAATTTTGAGAACTCTGGTTATTATATTTATTTTGAATTATTTTTAATGACATTTTGGTCTCTAGAAAAAAAAAGGTAAATTCTGATGACAATTTATTTATTTCAACGTTTCAATATAAAGCTATTAGAATTCATACTGTCGAAATTTAAGTAACTAAGATATGTGACTTTTACTCGAGCATCAATGATATGTAGGTATACTGATGCAGCAGATGAATTTTACTACAATGTTTATTATTATAATAGCTTGTCTATATTGTATAATTTAAATAAATATAATATACTAATCAAGGCCAATCTTTTTATTATTTAAAAATATTTATGCCCGAATCTAGAAATGAGCCAGTTACTTAAAATTAATATATTATGTAATAGGTATGTCTAGTCAGTAATTAACACATATAATGATGAGGCAGAAAAAATTGTCTTTTTTTTAAATTAAAAAATAATTGTTTTTTTATTTTTATTGTAATAGATATTTTGTTTTCAGTATATTATGTTTTTATATCGTTTTTAATAAAATGCGCGCATTACACAACTTACACTTACCACTCTATATTTTATCATCCTCAAATATTCGTCTCTAAAGATGTATGAAGTATGCTATATCTGGGTAGCACCCTTTTAATAATTGTGTTACTCTCCTATTTTTAAAAATAATTTTAAGGAATTCATAATAACACTACTTGAAATATTTTCAGCAGCATGCACTTCTTCTCATAAAAATATAATAAAATAGTTTATAAAACAGTAGGACAATTTTGTGCACTTTATATATTTGGTTTGCCAAGCTGAAAATAAATTTTAACTGATTCCATTTAGTTTCCATGGAAAAATTTAGTTTTCATTAAGTAATATAAAACTAGAAACTATTAATTAACTATAGAAATTTTTCGTTACTCTCTATTACCTTCTACGACTTTATAAGTTAGATAATAGTTTTCCTATAATCTTTAGCATTCCAACAGTATATGTATATTTATATATACATCTATATTACTATTCTCATTTCCGAAAATTTATTTTAAACCTGAGAAAATATTTCTCCTTTTTTCTCCTTTAGTTAATTATCAAATTTTTTCATAGTTTATATTCGTCCATTTTTATTACTACTAAAAAAGTGAGATGGTCAATTATTTCAAATTAAAGACAATTAAGGGTGCTTCAGAGGAAGCCATCTTGGAAATTCGGTCATTAAGCCTGACAGAATAGAATGAGACTATAATATAAGGATCTTATAATATATTATAAGAATAGAACACTAAAGACCGTTTAATTTTAGATTGATAAAGCGAGTTTGACCATAATCGTTAGGGCCTTTTCGAGAAAATCGTAATCATATGTAAAATCAATGATATAAAGTGGCACTTCCGAAAAGTCGATTTTGGAGAAAAAGTCGCTGCAACACATACACACAACACAAACACACAGACCATTTTGCGAGACTTGGTTATTTGGACTCAGGAGACGTTAAAACGTGTATTTCCATTGAAAACACGGAGTCGAAATTATTCACTATCGCAATACTTTCCCTTACTATTATATCATTTATAGTCAAATGAAAATGAAAATATAGGAGAGCTAACCATTTTGTGATAATAACAATAAACCGATTTATAACTTCTGGGATTGTGTTAGGCGAAAAGGAACATGAATGAAAGGCGATGTTTTTCCCCGTATTGGGAGGCTAGTGTACACACACCTTATCCTCTCCATTCCCGGCGTTTCATCATCTCTTGTAGTCTTACCATTGTGCCCTTTCCTCCTGTCAATCTGTCATTCCTTTGAAGGTTATCCAACTTATAAAACGGTCTTTTGGTCTGTAAAGGACCAATAGACAATATGACAATATGGCAGTATTGGTAGTTCTTTTATGGCAAAGAATTACATATAAAAAAAAAATCCATAAATATCTTTTGTGCTAGTCATTTTTAAAATATACATATTATGTTATTACTTTTTGAAAATTAGATATTTTCTTTTTTACTATTAATTCACATAGATTTTTCCAGAAAATAAATAACTAAATAAATTAAGATAAACCGTCGAATAAAGTACATAAAACAATAATTTAATATTTAAAAAATAAATTACAAAACCTTGGGTTTAATTGAGTTGGATTACTGTCATATATTATTTAAAAAATATTTTCTCATATGTTTGTAATACTAATTAATGTCCAAATAGACTAAAAGACATTTGTTTGATTTTGATATTGAACTAGTCAAAAGAATCGGATTTCTTTTTAGGAGCTTCAACGAAGTTTTTGTCCTGAAATTTAACGAGACCTTCATAAACGGGTTATGATCAGGCGCAGAGGCTATACTAATTGGGAAGACAAGTCTGCTTTGCAGATATAGTAGCACACTGCGCCGTGTCGGATAACAATAGAAATGACACGGCCAAATCAAACCATCCACTTTTATTTATAAAATTATAATTATTGTTAGATTAAATGTTATTTATAACCACGATTTCAATTTTATTATTATCAAATTTTTAAGCAGAAAATTTACTGATTGTCAACATATCTGCCAGGTGGGAATACAAAAATAAAGGTAAAAAAAAAAGTTAATTTTACATTTATTTTATAAGTATACTTATAATTGAAACATTTATTTATATGTAAACTGTTTATTTACAGCCTTTATGTTTTTTAAATCATGAAAACTACACTTTATATCTTAAAGTGTAGTTTATCCGCAAGAACATCCAGGTGCGTCCATCTCATATCCGAATTTTGAATTTTTAAATATACATTATTAAAAATTTGAATTATAAAAAAAATATTATCAAGTGTACAGAGCCTAAGCATTTTGCGAGATATGTTTTCCAACGGCTAAGAAAAATAATAATATATATTTTATTCGTAGGTACAATAGTCTCCCACATTGTTTTATCGTGTCTAGTGTAAATTCCCGCTCACCATCTGTTTTATTTCCTTCTACTTTAATTTGTCAAACACTAATCACCTAAAATGATAGCCTATCACAAGTTCAAACAGATTAAATTTTAAAGTTTAAATTTTTTTCTCGATTTATAAAATTAAGCAACATCGATTCTAGCTAAAAATAAGATAAAACTATTTTCCTCTTAGTCCGGAAACGGGGGCTTATACGCGTTATTAATTTTTTTATGTAAAACACTACAAGTTCCTCTATTATTTGACAAAAAAACAATCGTTTTTTTTTTTTCAACGAACCTTCAGCAAAGGAGTCTCGCCAAAGTCTATATTTATAATAAACGGCTGACTACACAAAGGATTTATCATTCTTTGGTGACCAACTAAGGATGAAAATTATTAGTTTGTTTTTCCACGTAGAACTACTAGTGCGAAAACTGAATATTTTGAACACGAATTGTTCCAGTAAATTGACACTAGAGTAGTTTGATGTACGTAAATTCAACATGCAATTTTATTCACAGATTTATAGTTATTTTGGGAGGGGTGAGGGGAGTAAGAGATTTCTCCAATGATTTCTTTAGAACGTTTTCCTATTGCAAACATTATATTTTCTTATATGCGATTCTCCCTATTTTCAAAAAAATAAATAAATTTCAAGACAATTATATTGCGTTCCTACGTTACGTGATATTAAAATATTAAATGATAACTTAGTTCCTCATAAAGACCATAGGATAAAACCTCAAAAATTAACAAAATATGCTAAACAATTGTAGAGAAAACTGTACATTTACTATACTTGTAATATGCAGTTTATATCTAAGTAATCATCAGTTAATCAATCATAATTTTTATATATTTGTGATTTAAATTATGAAGACAATTTTAAAAATTCATTATCCTTTAAGTACATAATCGCCCCTTTTTAAGTTCTCCTTGTAAATATGATAAGGCTAAGTAGTTAACAGCTACAGCTAACACAAAGAAATTAACATTCGAAAAAAGAAACATTATAGGTTAAAATAAAATTTGAGGATTTTTTTTTATAGGAGTGTTAATACTCCTAAATAATTTATTAATGAATTCTGTAGGAGTTTTGAATAAACCGATTTCTGAAGGTACGATTACGGTTCTACATTTTACATATTTAAACTGGCAATGAGTTATATAGTACGGATAAATTATTAGTTTTCAGACTAATATATTTTAATCACTAACTTCAAAAGAAAATTTAGGAAAAGATGAAATGCCAAATGATAAATACAAAAAATTAGAGCAAAGGTGTAAATTAAAGAGGATTGAATTTGACAATTTGAATGAGATTAGTTTATATTCAGTTGATTTAATTGCAACACTTCCCTTGTATTAAATGTTTACATTTGACCAAGTAAAATCTCACTTGCATTTTAGTGTGTATTGGGTAGTCTCAAAGGATTTAACTGATCTTTTTTACTTGTTAAAATATTTAATTTATTAATGGATTTTACTTTTTATGTTGTTTAGTGGAATTTTGTAGTTACCATCGCATGCCAGCACTGATAAGGTTAATGGTTTAAGCATTATACCTAAGAACGTGAGGCATTTATGAGATCAGTAATGCCATCAGTATTACAAGATTTGTAAATATAATGTGTATGCTTATTAGATTATGGCTATACTACGCCCGAGACTCACATGCTGGTGGAACATGGAATTTTGGACATATTCTAATGGAATGCCTCAAAATACTGTGAAAACAGAACTAAATTTAAGACTAACGAATGAATGGAATATTCTCAAATTTGAGAATTCTCATAACTAACAATACCACCGAAATTCATTCACTGGCCAGTATTGATCAATTCTGCAAATGTTTGAGGTAAATTGAGCGACAAGATCAAAGCGGAGAGTTTGTAAAAGAGCCAGCTGATAAAACATTCAATTTGTTCGATTTTAGATTTATTGAGAGACTTTCTACTATCACAGGTACTTCGAAGAATTGTTTCAAGTCTGTTTTTGTCTGATTGATAATTTATGTTGTATTAAATAATAAAGAAAGCGCTTGAGATATTCCTTACTGCCAATGTGTAAGAAAAATGCACATATCCATACTATGCATGTGGTTCAAAATATTTAGACAGCAATAATGTTTCCTGTTCTGTGGGATCCAGAGACCTTAATTGGGAGAAAAAAACTGGCGATTGAGCGTGATCTCGGCCGAATCACCTCCTTGCGCAACCGTTGGCTTAGAATCAGTATGGTCCTTACCTTTATTGATAATAGTGTATCAAGAGGTTTCAAAATTTTGAAATGTTCTTATGAAAAAAAAAATGAGGAATCGGGTTATTTGTTAATAGGCATCTATACAATAGAGCATATACTCGTAAATGGTCAAACTCACTAATGTAATAGCTTCGAGCAAAAAAAGATTTAAGATTTGGCACCAATCAGTTGTTGATTAGTCATTAAATTATCTTTGACTTTATAATAACACTAGTTTCAAACTTATTTGTGTTCAAATTAGACGTTTTTTAGAAGTTTCCAACTCTTAATGACCAAATTGGTACTTATATCTGAAAGATGACCATCAATATACCCCAAAATGAAAATAAAAATATAAAAAAATAAACTTCGCAATTAGCTTGGACATTACTTGGCCACGACAAGAATGGTTAACATTTACAAAAGCAGTATTTTTTTCCCTTAACAAACATTACAAGAAGAAACAAAACAGCTAAAAATTAAAAGGACTTAAATTAGAACATTAAATCTAATAAGAAGGAGGAATAATATGCATACAAAGTAAAATTGATTTCAAAATAATAGACTAGTTGGTGATTTCAAAAAATAATATAATTTTAATTTATGACTATTATAAACCAATTAATAATTTTTTTAATTGCTTAGAGAAAAATGACAAATATTTAGAAACTTAGAATAAACATGTAGCATTTAATAACGAAGAACTGACGGAGTTAACATATGAAGGATACAGGAGAAAAGAGTACAACTCAATTCTTCAAAATATTTCAGCAGGACGAAATTATATCATTAAATTAAACTGTTCCCCTGACCAGCTATTCCTTTCTGTTTAAGTACTATGTATTTAGGCTGTTTTCTCCATTTAAGCAAAGACAATTCGACTCGTCTTTCTTACAGCTAAAATATTGTGCTAAATCACAAAATCGAAAAAATGGAGTTGTACTGGTTTTTCCCTGTGCCCTTCCTATGATTAACGTAATAAATACAAGTAGATATAATTGTACATTTTTTTAAAAAACTTTTAGCCCATTCTCATAATAAATAAAAAAAATTGATAATAAGCATACAAAAAATAGGATTTAATGAATATAATTGTTACAATAATACGAAACAAACCATGTATTAGATTTTAAAAATATTATTAGATTAACTACTTGAAGATGGGCAAAGAGTACAAAATGTTGAAGGCATGAGAAAGTATAGAAATAAAGATGATTAATCTAAAGGGGGTTATTAAATTGAATCCCTGATAAATAAAATTGCTAGTTATAGTTCTGCCATGGGATAGCCCCCTTCCAGAAATTTCATGACTATTTTTTATGGAAATACTGAAGTTTTTACATTGATTCCATTATAAATATCAATAATTTATAACCCACCTACAGATAGGAATAGCGATGGGACAAAGACGAAAATAATTTCAATCGAGGAGGCTGAAGGGATTTTGTTTTTTTTTGCTGACTTCTGAATGATGGAGGGCTAATGAAAGTTGCGAGGTAAGATCTAACTTAAAGGAGATAAGGCAGTATGAATCACGTAGTATGGAATTTACACAACTGCTGCATTTTCACAGAACATTCTTTTCTTAGTATTGAGGTATACAGACAATTGTGCCTGTGTACGAAAATAATAACTCATCAACATTGCCGATAGACTTCGGTCTCAGGTACTATAACTGCCGACATATCAAAATTAGTGATCAGTTTCACCTGTAGGGTTGACATAAAAATATTTGTTGACGAAGACAAGCCGTGCCCTCACTGGCAAAGACGCCATCAGGTGAAGGAGGAAGGTTCGCCTACGTGACCCCCAGCCCCTTCTTGCAGTTTTCATTGGCTAAATCATCTAAAGCTTTCTTCCGGCTCAGCTAATCGGACACGGTGTCAAACCTTTTTCCTTCAATAACAGGGTGCGGTGTCGCATCAAATCATAATTTATTTCTTCTTCACAGGACGCACGGGAAATCTCTTCTTAGCAGAAGATAACAGTAATATTTATGAAAAATTTTTAGATTGAGACAAAAACACATTGAAGTTATTAAACTTATGAAATTATTTAAATTCACAATTCTGTTTTACAAAATACTAGGGAAAAGGAAGGGAGGGCATCCCCTCCCTCCCAAAGAAGGTCGTAACCGCTGGGAAACATACAAACATAATATTTATTTAGCCTTATTAATTTATGGCACTCATCCCCACAACAAAGTTGTACTCGTAAACAAATATTCTCTATATTCAATGTCAGATGTCTGAAATTTTCTATAGAAAGAACGTAGAAATAGAACTTAGGGGCGCGATACTGACCGGTTGTGAGGATTTAGCGGGTCTATGCGACGGACACGGTCGGACACACTTAAGGTTTTTTTTTATTTAAGGTTTTATATATTCGAAGGTGTTTTTTCCTAAAATTTCTGTATATAAATCATATTTTTAAAATATCATAGAACCGCATAATTAATATATAATTAAAATATCCATTATTTCACTATGACTGCAGGATTGTTGAAGCTTGTAAATTTCGCTTTCTTCTGGGTCCACAGTTGTTTTTTTGGATTAAAGATAAGTACCTGTCCTAAAAATACCTTATCCTAAGTTAACTAGCTTAGCTAAAATTTGAATTAAAGTTCGTTGAAAAATAAAACATGAGGTTGGTGGTCTAATTTACCGTCGAATTGTCTAACACCGGTGATATAATGAGAGCAGTTACTTATTAAGGGAGACTTCTAAAAAATTTTGAAGACTGTACTGATTGATCAAAATGATGCAAAATGACTTTATATTGTGACAGGATAGTAACCTATACAATAAAGCTACGAAAAAAAAAACGGTTTATAATGGTCATAGTAATCGATTTATAAGTAAATAGTAAATAAAATACTAAAACGAAAATAACATAATATCAATCATATCAGTAAAAGGACAATTAAAGAAAACAATCAGTGGAATAGGGTACTTTTATCAGCGGGGCTTAGTACTTTTATGGTCCGCGGCTAATGCTTTTATGAGTTTGTCAATTGCCGGAAATTTACTACTCACTTTTTAAACAAGGATTGATGTTTCTCAGATGCACCTAGCATCAATAAAATGAACATCTGATCATTTAATGCGTTACAGGATAAACTTGGCGGTTTTGCCTGGTTGATGACCACATTGATTCATTTAAAAACATCTGGTCAAGAAAGAGTATTTACTTATGAAGTATTTAATCCAAAAATATGAAAAATTATTGTGGCAGGTAAAAATCAAACAAACAAACAACATAAAGGTGCGCAAATTATGATTATATAAACAAGGAAACCTAAATTTGGAATTTTTGACGCGTAAGCTTTTTTAAAAAAAGACATCGATATGATAGCTTATTCTCTATCTGAAATTTATTTGCCAAAACGTCCGTGATCTCATTAGCGAGTAGTCATCAGAGCCCTGGGGTCCAATGTAGTACAACCTTTCTATTACTCAACAGCAGTTTCTCTACTATATGATCTCTTGACAGTCCAGTGCGTCAACCGAGGTCCCGCTGATAGATCTGGAAGCTGCCAAAATTGCTTCTTGGTAGTCAAACAGGATTACAATATTTTGCATTTCCGTTTCGGTTAGCTTATTTTAAGTGAGTAAAATAGCATGCACGAATTTCAATTTCGAAATTTGTGGTCCATATCCTGACAGGATCTGATATTTCAGAGAATGGAAGAGCAAACACTTGAAAATGGAAGATTAATTTAATCAACAATTTATAACGATGCAAAATTATTTCTTATCGATAGTGTATTGGTTATCGAACCGATATTAGTTCAGCGATTACTACAGATCTCTGTTTAGAGGAACCTATAAAGTTGTATAATTGAGATAATACATGATTATTATTTATTTTGTTTCCTTTAAAATTTTGTTTTTAACAACATTCAGAAACAAACATCATACAATTCCAAATGTCTTCAGCTCATAATTTCATCTTATTCCTGAAAGGTTCGTACAATTTTAATTGAAACCGATTACAATAGAGATAAATGAGTACCCTTTAGCTTTAAATCTTAGGACGTATCGCAATTAAGACTGCTGACTTGCAATTACAACGAATTGTTCAGTTCCTTCATTCAGTCCATAACAGATCAACAGTTTTTACTTTATCTCCCATGAATGTGAAAAAATATATACTAAAATTTATATTTAAATAATTACTTTAATTCACATACCACTAGTTATGTAAATTAATAATCATAATGAGTACAGCAGGTTAAGGCTTAGCAACACCTGCAAGATATCAAGGCAACTATATTTATTAAAACTACTATAATTTTAGAAATGTTCAAATGTCTGAAAAATAAGAATTGTGAAATTATTTCAACCATTTTAAATATATGTTGATTAATAATAATAAAAAAAAGTTTAAATTAAATAAAAATTTTAATTGATTAATTTTAATTAATTTAAACGTGATTTTAATTTCTTTTTCACAGTGGTAGAGGGTGTATGGCAATAAAATACTATGATATAATTTGATCGATAAAATGTGATCAATCAGTGTTATATAGATCTGAAGAACTATTTTTAAACATTACATAATTAAAATTAATTTGGATTTCATTTTCCAAACTCGAGATATAAAATAAATCAATTTCTGAGTGTTTAATTTTTTATTCTCGGCTCCTTATGTCTATTGATATTTAACCTTTTATAATAACAATATAGCTAATATATTAGAATAAATATTTAATAAGTTATAATATAAAATTTCTGTGGAATTAAGAAAAATAATATATGCACGTAGGAAAAAACTGTATACATCTAAATTTATACATAGTGTTAGAAGGAAGATATATAAAATTTTTGAAAAACTGAATCGATAGATGGCTAAAAAGGAAAGAATCCAAATTGGAACCAATGTTGTAGAATATTTATATATTAAGCACCCATTTTAATACCATTTATTATTTTATCTCTTAGACTAATTATTTGGATTTTTTACTCTTTAAATGTTTTAAAACTAAACATGCAGACTAGAGGTATGCAGAAAAACAAAGATGCGTGGAAATGTTTTTCCCCTGGTCCCTATGCAGCAGGAATCCCATTGAGGTATTTCGAGAATGCCTTTCAGTGTTTGGGCCGCTCTAGCTATCTAGACGTCCTCTAGTAAGGCTCAATTAAATGACAGCTATTTTTACAAGATATCATTTACTTATTTTTATATTTTTATTTAAATTGTAAAAAAAAATATTGATTTCAACCTCTTAACATCAGATAGCGTCCGCCCAGACCCTAGATCTTTATTTATTTTATTTTTTTTTATACTAAGCTCGTAAAAACATTTATGAAATTACATTTCATTTTTTTTTTCTACAAAAACTCTGGTTAGGGTACCTTTGGACCCCACTTACTTATTTTACGTCAGCAAAAGTGTTAGATATATGGAATCGCTTACTTATTTCCCTAACAATGTCAAACAAAATTAGGGTAAATAGTTCAACAATATTAAGTTGGTTTAAATGGAATTCAACAAATGTTATCCTTATCCAACATTACGAAAGTCCTTTGTCCAATCTCTACGTAAACATTACATTTTTCTTAAGTCTTAAAAAGGCCTTAAACATAGTTGTTTGTGTTTTTTTAATCAAATGAATTTCATTAAAATACCCTACTGCTCATTTACATTTTGGCTAGAGATTTTCTAATGTTTTGCTTTTTTATTTCTTAGCTTTTGTATGTCTTTGTATTTTTTATATACTTAAATTTCATAATTTCATTTTGATATTTTTCATATTCCTTTCATTCTGATTTATGCATTTTATAGGTACTAGATTTTATTAATTAATAAATAATTAAATAAGACTGATTGTAAAAACTGCAAAAATATGTGCTATATATGTGAAACCTCACAAAATTTATGAAACAGAATAAATCAACATAAGAACAATTGGGAAAACACAAAAAACTTTAATACAGCAGAATTATTTAACTGTATAGTCAATCACGAATTTGGATTCGATAAGGTAAAAATATTAAATAGGGCAAAAGACAATATAACTAGAAAAAAATTGAAATTCACGGTGGTGAATTTTAAAACGGATATAAAAAATACTGGAAAATATGGACATTATTAATAAAATCAATATATTTTAAAGTAATTAAATACAATTTTAATTGATTATAGAAAAAAAAGGCAAATAAGTGGAAACTTAGGATAAGCATGAAGTATTCAATAATGAAGAATTAACGGAGTTAACATATGATTAACTCATAAAAAAAAATACAAGTATGTGTATTAATCCATTATCCATTAAAGGTATTAACCCATTCCATAATAAATATAAATATCTGAGGTGGAGACCGCATGACTTCTTTGTACGCCATTAAACTATAAATCGATATCTCAAAAAGTTACCCTCAATTTGATTATTAATTTCCGAAGATGACAGTATCTCAAAAACGACACTCATCTTCGCGATCTATTAACACACACACACAAAAGCTCTTGTTCCTGGAGGTCTCATTCCGTTATTACCTATATGCCGTTTTATTTCAGTAGGTAACAAGTTCCCAAGAGATTTCTTCGTATTCCGTGACAACATTAAAACTGTCTATGTCACTAGATAAAGCATTGGAAATAGACAGTTTCGACATTTTTAAAGAACCCGCTTAATTAACTTATATCTTATTATCCTGCTGCAGACTTGTTCAGCTCACAAGTGGGGAGGAAAACAAGTATTTACGCTCAACTTTAACAATTAAAACAAGTAATTAAATTGTTTAATTGGAGTTTGTATTTATCACCGAACCATACAATCTCTGTATTTAATTTTAATATAATTTTTTATGTGTTTACTATGACCTTCAAGTAAAGTACTCCTTCCGGCTGATCAATCTTAACCAAAATCTAGAATATCATTTACATTGATATAAAAGTTTTATTTACCAAATTTGAGATATTTTACATTATATTTTAATATAATTTTTGATGATAATTTATTATGACCTTCAAGTAAAGTACCGCTTCCGGTTGGGCAATTCAGACCAAAATCTAGTATAATATATTATTGAAATCAATACACACATCATAAATACCAAATTTGAGAAGTTTTGCGTTATATTTTAATATGATTTTGGATGGAAATCAATTATGACCTTCAAGTAAAGTACCACTTCCGGTGATTAAGTAGTGACCAAAAAGGGAGGTTCAGAACTAGATTTTACAAGAATCCTAAATACAAAATTTCAACTTCGGCTAACCGTTTTTGAGTTATGCGAAATACGAACGAACGTACGTATAGACGCTACGACGAAACTAGTCAAAAAGGATTCAGGGATGGTCAAAATGAATATTTCCGTTGAAATCTGAAAACCGAAAATTTTCGCGATTACAATACTTCCTTTACTTCGTACAAGGAAGTAAAAAAACAAGCAAAATAAAATTATTATTTTATTTTATTTTCATTTAAGTAGCCTCTTAGTTTGTGTATAGCTCCAGGTAGACAGAAAAACATATTTTTAAGGATTCTAAAATATTCATTAAGTCATTTCTTTTATAAGTCTTGTTAACGCCAGGCATTATTGTGATAATGATAAGCCTGTTCCAAACAAAATTAAATAAAATTCTCCATCCTCAATTGTTTTTATATGCCCTTAGAAACATAATCATAAACTATATATTACAACAATCCCAAATTCAAAAGTTTAACTTTCTACTGTTAACCGTTTTTGAGTAATGCGAGATATGCAAGAAGGACGAAACTAGTCAAAATGGATTCAGGGATGGCTAAAATGGATATTTCAGTTGAAATCTGAAAATCGAAAATTTTCACGATTACAATACTTCCTTTCCAGAAGAAGGAATTAAAAATAGATAATAGGTATGCAAAAATACGATTAAAATAATGATTATAATTGTTATAATAAGAAGAAACAAACCATGTAATGAGATTTTGAAAATGTTCTTAGATTAAAATCTTGCAGATGGGCATAGAGCCCAAAACTTTGTTTGAATGAAAAATAATATATAGAAACATTGATTAATCTGGAGAGGATTATTAAATCGATTCTCTGATACAGATGATACTGTATAAACTAGATTAGTTTAATGCTAAATATTGATCAGCAATATGTCTAATTGAGCAGCACAATATAGATTTAATTGTCTTACTAAAAAAAAAAAATGTTTATTCTTTATAGCTTACCTTGACTGTCGCATTGCTTATTTTTGTTAATATTTTTTTGTAGCTTGAATACTCATATATTAAACTGAACAATTTATATAGTAACTCAGTTTCGACCATATATAAAGAAAAAAAATTAACCGTCCTCCGCAAGGTTTAGCAAAATGGGGTATTCCGAGATATTCCTAAGTACTACCAGGGTCAGGGGCTAATTAAAGTTTATGCGGTCCCTATCAGCTTATATAAACACAGTATCCGTCGGCTGCTTAATAGCTATCCAGTATTTAGTCTAGTATATATAGTAGATGATTTATCAGCGAATTAGAAAGCAAGATAATAAGACCATTTACTCAACAGTTGCGTTATATATTAATATTACCAATATATATGTTTGTATTTGGATATTAGGGGCATTATTTTGAAGTTTTAAAAAAAATCCAGGATAAGAATTATAACGAACAAAAGACTTATACAAAACCTATTTGATATTAAATATATATGCTTCTTGGAGTATTATATTTGGAATTATCTCTCTTATTTTTCCTACAGTTAATCTTTGAAAAATTGGAATAAAAAGCTACTTCAATATGATTTATTAAGTTAAATTTAAAATTTATTAATTTTCAACTTTTTTCATTATTTGTTACAGTGAGATTTGGTCCTTCACATGTTACCTCTTTTGACAGGTGGGGGACGTTTGTGACAACGTATCTTTTCTTTTTAGTAATTTTTGACTTTACCGTGTAGAACTTGCTACAGAAATAATACTTAGGACGTAGGATAGTCAGGAATTAATAATTGAGAGGCTATTTAAGAAGTTCTAGTAGCACCAAACTCCTCCACGCCCTATCCTAGCGGGAATCAGCAATGAAACCAGTTAACCCCAGGAAGTTTCAAAGGGTTTCAGATATTAACGAGGATAAGGTTTAGCTCATTTCCTACTACGCTACTTCCGTTTTACCGAGAATAATACAAAAAAATATGTATAAAACATGCACACAACTTTTACGAAGATAGATTCAGATTCAGTGAAAGGGTCTAATTTCTATTCCCAATAGTTCGGAAAAGGTATGAGCCTGCCAGAAGAATTTAAACTATCTCTTATGAAACAGTCCAATCTACTAAAGGATAAAAATATAAAAGAAATACTAATAAAAATCAGTGGGTTTCTAGAAATAAATATTTAAAAAAAAAATTAAAAAATATAGGCTTTATGTCATTTTTTTGATCTGATGAGTGCATTACTTAAACAATAGTTTTCAAATATCAACTTTTGATCTAAAATTTCCGAAACATTTTTATATATCAAATTTAACAAAAATTTATAATTAAATATTTCTTTAAAAAATGTCATGATAAGGGAGATTCCTAACAAGACTTGAAAGGGCAACTTGAAGGAAAGGGGAAAGGTTTTTACTTTAACCTCTCAGGGAGCCAGTGACGAGAACAAATTGTTCGTAATGGAAGGTGTTGCTGAGGATTTACTGCATCAAGAGTTCCACCGGAGAGAACTGAGTGAAATCAACGCCTTGTCAATCAGTGGCCATTGAAGGAAGGATACAAGATATATTTATCAGAATCAAGGCTATAAATTTATTGCCAAGTTGAAGAATATGATAGTATAGGGCGAGTGCATAGAAGGAGTTATATGAGTGGTATAAAAAAACATACTGAATGAATTCCATACTTTTTTCACGTTCACGTAGTATATATACATATGTATATATATATATATATATATATATATATATATATATATATATATATATATATACATATGTATATATACTACGTGAACGTTATAAACTTAGTCCATTTATTTTACGATTAAAAAGCTTGCTATATATATATATATATATATATATATATATATATATATATATATATATATATATATATATATATATATATATATATATAGCAAGCTATATATATAATAACTATATTTTATATACACTTTTTATATATCATATTTATATATATATATATATATATATATATATATATATATATATATATATATATATATATATATATATATATATGTATATATAGCAAGCTTTTTAATCGTAAAATAAATGGACTAAGTTTGCGTATAAAAAACAGAGAGAGATAAACAATTTTTTTATTGTAAAATAATAATATATTCTACACTTAAGGGCAATCTACTTATAATATACAATCTACTACATGTGAGATTATGAGTTATTATAATGCTAACTGAATAACATTCATATAATGCACATAACATAAATAAGCATAAATTGTAATAAAAAATACAACAAAAGCAAAAGCACAAAAAAAAACTATTAATTTCATTCAAACATTTACAATAATAATAATAATAAACTGTAAGTGGACTCACAAATCACAATACTTCGGTTTGGTATGAGTAAAGACTCCAACAAATAAAGATTTATCTACAATGCATCTAAAGCTCTTAGTAATTTGACTTAAAATATTCTTAATTTCCTCTTATTTTGTTTTAATTTAATAAAGAGCCCTTGAAAATAAGCTCCTCAATCATTTATTTATATACAGCATGTGGGGCTTTTCGACCATCTGGGTCATTTTCGCTCTATACTATAATTTTAAAAGTTCACAAAATTACAAATTACTTTATTAAATTTTATAAAACATTTTGCTTTGTCTAAGGAATAACATTAAGTTATTTATATAATTTTGGTCCTTTTGAAGTCCTTATAACTGTTAGTTATGCGATGTTCCCGAAGAGAAACGAAGGCGTAACATTCGGTAAGGATGTGAGCCAATGTTAATGGCACCCCACAGGAATTGCATTGAGGTGTAGATTCGTGCCTCGTCAAGTACTTATGGGTAAGCCGAGTGTGGCAAGTCTTCAGCCGGATCAGCAACTCTTCCCCCCTTCTGGAAAACAGGATGTCTGGACTTCCGAGCTGACCGTGATGTACAATAAACATAAAATATTTTCCTTAAAACTACACTATAGTATTTGTAGTGCTGAGTTCATGAATTCAGCTGTCAATCGCTCTGCGAAACCCTTAGGCCCTAAAATATTTAGTCGTGCAGTAATTCGTTCTGATTCAAAATCTGCACTGCTATCAATGCATTGGATCCCTTTTCTCAGAACTGGTAGGGACTTGATACCTTACTTAACTTGAAACATTGTATCGTTTATCGATTATATGGTTGCCAAGCCATATCGGTATCAGAGGCAACGAGATGGCTAAGAGAGCTATCAAAGAGGGTTAACTAATCATCACAAAATAACCTAATGAAGTTATCTCTCTAATCGAAGAAAAATCATGGCTAGCGTTGAAAAAGACTTGTACTGCCACGAGAGACAATAAGTTGAGGGTTTTAGATTTTTCGATGAGGCATCAGACTGCAGGAAATAGTGGATCTGAAAGGAACGCATGCTGAATGTGTAAACTAAGCCAGGAATACGAAGTAACCATGACTCTATTTCCGTATTATGGGGTTTTGGAATGTTAGGCCCAGGTATGTGGTGTATGATTTACATCTTTCCGAGAACGATGGGCGAAATTTTTGGTATTTGGAGTAATCTGGTAAATAATTTGGAGGAAAACTTATATTTGGGAAAAACTGACGATTAAGGAGTATATCGGGCAAAAAGTTACTTTTATAAAGTAAGACAACGAAAGTCTCTAATAATTATTATCAAATATTTACAAAAATCTGGTACCATAACGTTGCTAAAGATTAAATCAGATATCTGATAATATGCTGACATCATGATAATCTGATAATATTACGAATAATGATCAGAGTAAGGCCAAGCTTAATATAAATACAGTAACAAATCAGGCTATTTGCCTCTCCAACAATATTCGTTGATACTGGCTTGAAGAGGATCAATATATTTGTAAATAATGCATCAGATATTGAATAATACAAATCCTTATACTTTATGAAGTTTGCTCTCTGTTCCAACAGGTAGTTGTGAGGTCAGCTACAGGAACGGTTCTTAACTACCTCCAATTATTGAAGTTAATCTTTGTGTTGCTACCTTTCCTATTTCACTTACCTTATGTTTGTTATTCTTTATCACCAAGCTTGTAAAACATATAACTTGTATATATTCTAGTTAGTAGTTAAGAAAACTACAAGATGATAGCCCACTTTGGTTGGTAGTCATCCCATGGGACTGGCAACGACCTCATATAGTATACCTCAACTTAATGGCCTCCACGTCATAAAAAAAATTATAAAAATAAAACCGTGTTATATATTTTATATATATTGAAGGCTATAAGATACGTAATATTATCTTTATAGAAAAGTGAGGAGACTAGTAATTTAATAATATTATAAATAGTAGCTAGCATTAATACTAAAGATTGTGAAGTATTATAAAAAAATCGTATGCAAAAATAAATAATTGTAATCCCTTCCCAAAAAAATATAACAAAGACAAACTGATAAATTTCAGAAAAACGCTGGTAAAAGCCGCATGCTAAATGCATGGTATAGGTTTTTCTTATCAAAAGAATAAGTCATTCCAATTACCGACCCATTTCTAAATAAGATACAATATAAAAACCAGAAATTTTGCTCACATTGATCTTAAATTGTACAGTCATTTAAAGCTTGACGTTCACTGCAAGAGTAAGCTAAACTTATTAAGCAATCATAATAATCATGCAAGCTAGAATATCTAATCGCTACACCTAATTTGAGAGTATCCGGTTGAAATTTTTTTTTTCATATACAAAATTATAGCGGTCTATGCATAGATTTAGCACGTTTTACATGTTTATATTAAATAAATATTATATTGTAATAATATATAATATCTTTTCTCTCTCCCTACCACCCGCCCCCTGTAACAAAAAACTGTAGATATTACAGTAATTAGTTTATCATTTTCGGATTTACAACTACCAAATACATATAAACATATTCTCACCAATGTTAGAAAAATCTTATCGACCTGTGTTATTATAGTTGCTAAATTGTATTTAGATAAATATATAGAAATCACTTTATTATTATTCTCCTTAAAATTATTTATCTTCAATTGTCAAAACTGACATGGAAATAAAAAATCTGGTGCGGTGCGCGCATCACACAACTTTCCCTTACCGCCCTATAATAATTATCTTTTTAATATAATTCTAAAGGGTTCACATAAACAATACTTGAAATAAACTCAGCAGCATTCAATTCTTCTCCCACTTAAGTACAATAAAATAGTTTTTAAAACAATTTTAGTACAACAATTCTGTACACTACCTATATATTTTAACTTTGTCAAGTTGCAAATATATTTTAAAAGTTGCTGGTTAAGTTTCTATGGAAACATTTTCTTTCCATTAAATAATGTGAAAATAGAAATTATCAAGTTAATTTCCGTTTTTGTATTCTTAAATTACTTTATTACACAGCGTATTGTTTACAACAGATTGGCGGATTGGTGGGAGGAGGTTCGGTCGCATCTATTTCCTTTCGGATGCGCTCGGTTATCCATCTATTTTATGCTCCTCATAAAATACACTGTATCGTTGCTAATGCTTGTCCGATATTGATGATTTTTTTTTTTAGATACTTTAATAACCTTTCATATAATTCTGTACATAATTTACTATAAATTGCATACTTTATGGTTTACCATGCGAAAATAAAATATTCTTTTCTTCATAACTTTTTTTCCTGTATTTTCTCGGTGATTTACTACATAAATGAAAAGTTAAAGGCCTTTATGAAGAATAATTTTGGCAAGTTTCATCAAAATCGTTAGAGCCGTTTTTGAGAAAAATGTAAAAAAGTGTAAAATCCATGATATAATAGCTAATCCCGGTTAGTCCGATGTGTTGTATCTTTGCTAATACTGGTCCGATTTTGATGATTCTTTTATTTCTTTTTAGATAATTTAATTACCTGCCATACAATTCTATACATAAATTGCCGTAAAATGCATACTTTTTAAGCTGTGCGCAAATAAAATATTCTTTTCATCATAACTCTTTTTCCTGCAATTCCTCGGTGATTTACTTCATAAATGAAAAGTTAAAGACCTTTATGAAGAATACTTTAGGCAAGTTTCATCAAAATCGTTAGAGCCGTTTTCGAGAAAATTGTAAAAAAGTGTAATATCCTTGATATAATTATCATTTCCGGTTAGTCCGATGCGCTGTATCTTTGCTAATATTGGTCCGATTTTGATTATTCTTTTATTGTTTTTTAGATAATTTAATTATCTTTCATACAAGTTCATACATGATTTACCATAAATTGCACGCTTTTGAAGTTATGCGTAAATAAAATATTTTTTTCATCATAACTTTTTTCCCTGCAATTCCTCGGTGATTTACTAAATAAATGAAAAGTTAAATGTCTTTATGAAGAATAATTTAGGCAAGTTTAATCAAAATCGCTTGAGCCGTTTTCGAGAAAATTGTAAAAAAGTATAAAATCGATTATATAAAGTGGCACTTTCGGTTAGTCGATTTTGACGAAAATGTTGCTGTAACATCACATGCATGTGCTAACCTTAAATATGTAATTTCAGTATCGTACAGCTTTCCGTTTTTGAGCTAGACTGATCACATACACACAGACACACACACAGACACACGGACACACAGACACACAGACCATTTTGCGAGACTTGGTCATTTGGACTCAGGGGACCTTAAAACATGTATTTCCGTTGAAAACTCGAATTCGAAAATTTTCACGATCGCAATACTTTCCCTTACTATATACTTCGTATATAGGTAAGGGAAAGTAAAAATGCATTAGATAAAAATTATGATATTATAATATTTTAAAAATTAGTAATGTATTTATCGTTATAATAATCACTATTGGTATTCAACTAGATTGAACAACCTAAAAATTTAATTTATAACTTTTTTAAATATAATAGATGATAATAACTTTTTGTTAGTACTTTATTTCATTTCTCTTATTCCTTTCTTTTCCAATAGACAGTGACAATCATCTCAGAGCTGGTTCCACACAAAAGAAAAAACTCCAATAAATTCAATATTTTTTTATTAAAAGTGGAGCCATTCATTTTGTGTACAAAGGATGTTAAACGAGTGACATTGTTCTTTATTTTTCTCGATTTCCCTGCCATATTCAAGTTCAGCTGATAAATTTTATGTTTCTAAGGACATATAAAACAATTGAGGATGGAGAATCTTATTTAATTTTGTTTGGAACAGGCTTATCATAATCACAATGATGCCTGGCGTTAACAAGACTTATAAAAGAAATGACTGAATGAATATTTTAGAATCCTTAAAAATATGTTTTTCTATCTACCTGGAGCTATACACAAACTAAGAGGCTACTTAAATGAAAATAAAATAAAATAATAATTTTATTTTGCTTGTTTTTTTACTTCCTTGTACGAAGTAAAGGAAGTATTTTAATCGCGAAAATTTTCGGTTTTCAGATTTCAACGGAAACATTCATTTTGACCATCCCTGAATCCTTTTCGACTAGTTTCGTCGTAGCGTCTGTACGTACGTACGTTCGTATTTCGCATAACTCAAAAACGGTTAGCTGTAGAAAATTGTAATTTTGTATTTAGGATTGTTGTAAAATCTAGTTGTGAACCTCCCTTTTTGGCCACTGCTTGATTACCGAAAGTGGTACTTTACTTGAAGGTCATAATTGATTTCCATCAAAAATTATGTTAAAATACTTTGTAAAACTTCTCAAATTTGGTATATATTGATTTAAATAACGTACTAGATTTTGGTCTAAATTGGAAAACCGGAAGCTTTACTTGAAGGTCATATTAGACTTTCATAAAAAATTTTAATTAAAATATAATATAAAACATCTCAAATTCGGTAAATAGGACTTTTATATTGATGTGAATGTATTTACTATATTTTGGTTAAAATTGGTGAGCCGAAAACGGTACTTTACTTAAAGGTCATAATAAGGTTACATCAAAAATTATATTTAAATTAAATACATAAATCATATGTTTCGGTAATAAAGGTTACAAACGCAATTTGGTTTCCAATCCTATTAAACATTTTTATTACTTGTTTTAAGTGTTAAAATTTAGTGTAAAATACTGGTTTGCCTCCCTATTTGTTCGTGTGTGTGTGTTAATAGATGGATGTCGCGACGCCGAGTGTTGTTTTTGAGATACTGCGATCTTCGGAAACTAGTAACCAAATTCAGGATCACTTTTTGAGCCACCGATTTATAGTTTAATAGGCGTACAAGGAGGCTTCCTACACATAACTATGTGTTGTCCACATCAGATATTTTTACTTCAAATAAATGCGTTGTACAAGAGTTAGTATATACGAAAACACTTTCCGTCACCTATGCTAGAACAGTTTTCCAATGTGCATTTTTCATTGAATTGTATATATTTTCAACTAATAACTGAATTGCAAAAGTTATTGGTTTTGATTTCAATGGATGAAAAGTTATTTTTATTCTGGGACAAATTCTTGAATGTCTTGCTGTAGGTACTGAAAAATTCAATAGTCCAGGTCTATGGCACTTTTGCCTGGAAAATCTGGAGAAGCTCTGAAAAAGTGCTCATTATGTTTTTGTAGTGCTGATTAGGAATTTCAACTTTGTTACCTCAATTTTTTTCCAGAAATATATAAAAAATTGCATAAAAATAATCTTTTTTTGTCATTTCTCACATTGCATGAAAATCAAGCATTGTTTTAGCAAAATAAACCTATGCTAAATTAAAAAAAGAGTAAATGCTTTACTTTTTTTTTCGTCCGGGGGATCTTTTAGAAGCATCCGCTCTTAGTCTAATGAGGTCTAGTCAAATGGAGACCAGAAAGGTATCTCGGTGGAAAGTTTTCAAGAATTTCTGAAACTTTGCTCATTTATGTGTTTCGGGGTACTGATTCAAAATTTAAACTTAGTTATCTCGAAATTTCCCGGTAGTATAAAAAAAATTTTTTTTTTTTACTCATACCTTGAATAATACGTATTTTTGAAATAAATTGTTGCTTTTATTTTATACTATAATAAAGAAAAGTAAATGACCTACAATTTTGATTCTAAGGGATTTCTTGTTTTGCCACAACGTTTTTAAGTGAGCGATTCGAAATTATGAGGCGGAATGTCGAAATAAAGTTTTAGAGATTTCTTTTATATTTCCGGAAAAAAATTGAAGTAACAAAGTTGAAATTCGTAATCAGAAACACCACGGTTAAAGAAAATCGCGTAAGGACCATTGCCGATGCCCCAAATTTAGTTTGAATCGTTTGAAGTTATGAGCGATAATTTGAATCTTTTAAAAAAATATTCGGACAGATCGTGCACTCCCCATATTAATTAAGGTGGTCGCTTTTTACTTCCTTGTGCGAAATAAAGGAAATACTGTAATTGCGAAAATTTTCGGTATTCAGATTTCGACGGAAATATCCATTTTGACCATCCCTGAATCCATTTTGACTAGTTTAGAAGTGGCGTCTGTACGTACGTATTCGTATTTCGCATAACTCAAAAACGGTTAGCTGTAGAAAATTGTAATTTTGTATTTAGGATTGTTGTAAAATCTAGTTGTGAACCTCCCTTTTTGGCCACTGCTTGATTACCGGAAGTGGTACTTTACTTGAAGGTCATAACTGATTTCCATCAAAAGTTATATTAAAATACTATACAAAACTTCTCAAATTTAGTATTTATAATTTATATATTGATTTAAATAACATACTAGATTTTGGTCTAAATTGGAAAACCGGTAGCGGGACTTTACTTAAAGGTCATATTAGACTTTCATAAAAAATTATATTAAATTATAATGTAAATAATCTAAAATTTGGTAAATAGGACTTTTATATCGATATGAATGTATTTAATTTATTTTGGTTGAAATTGGTGAGTCAAAAACGGTACTTTACTTGAAGGTCATAATAAACTTACATCAAAAATTACATTTAAATTAAATACATAAATCATGTTTCAGTAATAAAGGTTACAAACGCAATTTGGTTTCCAATCTAATTAAACATTTTTATTACTTGTTTTAAGTGCTAAAATTGAGTATAAAATACTGGTTCTCCTCCCCATTTGTGAGATTAACAAGTCTGCAACATGAGAATAAGATATTAGTTAAGTGGGTTTTTCCGCTTAAAATGTCTAAACTGTCGATTTCCAATGCTTTATCTAGTGATATTGACAGTTTTATTGTTGTCATAGAAAATGAAGAAATATCTTCTGAAACTAGTTACCTACTGAAGGAAAACGACATGTAATAACGGAATGAGACCTCCAGTAACAAGAGTGTGTGTTTGTACGTGTGTGTCAATAGTGTCGTTTTTACTGTAATTTTCGAAAACTAATAACCAAATTCAGTATCACTTTTTGAGCCACGGATTTATAATTTAATAGGCGTACAAGGAAGTCATGTGTTACCCACATCAGATATTTTAATTATAATAAAAGAATATTCGACTTAGTTCGTAAATTTATTCATATGTCTTTAACCAGTAGCTGATCTACATTAAAATTATCCAAGAATTCCAATCAACTGCGTCCCACTGTTCAACTTTTATAAGAAGATTACGGAAAAATATGAACAAAATATTCTTTGTGGGCTTTCTCTGCGAGATTTTATTCATTATAGCATCTAAACATTTTTTTATTCAAACAGCATCTAATTTTTCAATCAGGAGTAAATCCCGCAACAGGTGTCATAATTGTACTAGAAAAATTCAATAAAATCGATTATCCTAAAATACCTTCAAATGTTGCCGGTAAACAGGAGAAAAATAAGTAAACATACCAGAAAATTAAAAAATATGCATATAATCGATAGCAGATAGAAGATGTAAAAAAGTAGTTGGTGTTTGAAGGAAGTAAGATAGGTTGCATCAAGGGAAGAAATTGGTAAAGAATTTCCAAAAAGAAGGAACAAGAATGATAAAAGATTTTCTCAAAGAAGGTGCTTTATGAGAAGGGTTGAACCGGTAGGTTGAGATCTTGTATTCAAGAAGTGGATAAAGGAGGAAGGGTGAGAAGATCAAGAATATAGGAAGGTTTATTGGTTCTTATGAAAGCAACAGAAAGGAAAGTATTGCCTTCGGAAAGTAGGTTAAAGAGGACCCCTTAACTCGTGTGACAGCGCCTGCGGGATCTTGAATCTTATAAAGTAATTGATTAATTTCTGTAGCAACCCCTTTATATTTATTTTATTTTATTTCCAACTACCCAAGTGTTATGAGTGCTATTTTCAACTAGTATAGGTCGTGTTATAATCGAATGAGGGGAAAAAAATCGTAAAGATTTCAATTATTTAAAATAGTCCTTTCCCGGTTTCTAAGAAACTTTCGCTCTCCTAAAGAGTCATTACAGTTGTTCACAATTGAAAAATAAGGTTTATCTTATATTTGTTGATCACAAGTGCAAAAAAATAAGGTCTATCTTACTGTTATCAATCTCAAGTGCAAAAATAAGGTCAATCTTATAGTTGTCGATCATAATTGCAAAACTAAGATCTACCTTATAGTTGTCGATGACAACTATAAAATAAGGTTTATCTTATTATTATCAGTCTCAAGTGTAAAAATAAGGTCTATCTTATAGTTGTCGATCACAAGTGTAAAATAAGGTCTTTCTAATTTAGTATCTTGGTCTATCTATTTAATAAACATGATGATGTCTGATAATCACTTTGAAATTTTCTGAAACTAACATGAACGTAGTTTACTTTTCCTTTCTGTTGAATCCTATGAGTGTTCATTGTTCATCGCGGTTTCCTCAAGAGACTGGATCGAAGATTCTAAAGAACACGGGGGAGTTCCTTTACTCTTAGCCCTGTTGTTCTATGCTTCATTGCAACAATCACCAGAGTGAGTCAATCAGGTGAGACAAAGTGATTTTTATATAAGATCGAGATCAAAATAAGAGATATTAAAAGATATAAAATAAATTTTATAAAAGAGGTATACCAAGATGTAAAATATTTCGAAGATAGAGTGTTTGGGTGTGTATCAACTCAATTCAGAACTTGGACCATCAACTCGTTTCTATTTTTAAACACTAAAAATATCACGTTTACCTTTCCTATATAAAAAAAAAAATTGTCAATGGAATTAGGAAAGCCAAAACAACCTAAACTCGTTTATAGCCAACGAAAGATTACAGTTATAGTTAACAGTTACAGTTAGCTAGCTAATTGCAGCATTCGATGCGATGCAAAATCGATCAACACTCGACAATGATCTGGAGAACTGACAACTGGCCCTCTTCACCGGCTATTGTCAACCCCTTCCGGTTACACCAATATTACAACCCTTTTTCAGATATATCGCATTTGTCCTCTCTAAATGAACAATTTATACCGCACCGAAAAAATACACGTGCATGAAGAATACTATGTAGGAAACTACTAGCCCCTCAAACAGGCAAAAGAAGTTGAGTAAAACTTCGATAAATCGTCACTCGTTTATCCCTCAGTGTCTGTTAACTGTCAGTACAGTAGAAACCAAAAAAAGTAGATGTTTAGACTCATTTAAAGAAGGAGTTTCAATGTTAGATTAATTATATTAGATAAAATAATTAATTAGTTTTTAAAAAAGCATATTTCTGAGCGAATCACACTTTCGATATTCAGCCATCATATTGCACCTCTATCAATTGTAATAATAACGAATATGAATGCGAGCTGTTTATATTAGATACTTTATAGTTATCACGACGATATTAAATGTTAAATTTTGCACGTTATGCGTAATATAACAAATTGTATGTATACATATGATTAAATTGCATACGATTTTACATGATATTCATGTTAGTTTTTTACTCTAAATCTTTTGTAGTTATTTAATAAAATTGTTTTTATATTACTAATGTATTTAATTGATATTTACTCTAAAATTAGAGTCAATTGATTGCTGTTTATTGGTTTTAAAATGTTTTTCTAATGGCATTTCTGCCATCCGTCAAGATTAACCGTCACATCATTGGTCCCGGCGGTGACGATTAATCGAATTTTTACTGTCGTTTTGGGCTGCCTTTAACTGTTAGGCATTGGCCTGGACTATTTTTTTTTTGTCAAAAAAATTGGTCTTAATAACTTATTTGGTTTCTCAAATCAAAGATTCGTGTATTGTGGAAACAATAAACGGGGGTTTATCTGCCGTCTTGCGAGTGCATGTACATGTAGACTTAACATTGTAACTCAGTTGCTTTTCAGCCCGGTAATCTCTCATAGATTAATACATTTTATCATAAGAAATTAATTTAAAAAATATTATTTTTTATTATTATCATTTATTTCTCGATTAGAAAATATATAGGATTATATACCCCTTCAAAACGATAAATTAGATTTTAAAAATGTATTTTAAACTACCACACACTCTTTATTTGTTTGTGATTTATATAATTCCTAAAAGACATATTACCATGGAATTTTACAAAGAAATTGCTTATTATCTATCCATCGCATGTGGAAACTGGATAACTAAGGTCAATAATCGGAAAGAAATAATTGAATAAAATAACTAGTGGTAGCATGTATGGTAGCAGGGAGCGCTCAAGCGTTTTCTGGCGGAGAAAACAAAAACATTCGCACTCTAGACGCCTCTGGGGCCTATTATTGGCACTCTAGGGTTTTAACGAATAAAATAATAGCGCTTCAGACAAATCGTCATCCTTGGCGTGTTAAAATGTTACTAAACAGATCCTGGACTGAAATTATTTTGTGCTTGATGCGAATCATTAAACATGCCGGAAAGATCTCAAAATCTGATACCCTGAATCTAAATTATAGGCAAACAACTTAACAAGTTAAGGGACAAGTTAAGGGCGGAGCAAAGACCTAAAGGTAACACTAAAGGATACGATAAGTCTTCTCTCTCTGCATAACCTCAGACATCTGCCTTGTCAAATACACCATCTTTAATTTTTTTTTTTAACATATTGATTTATTTTACATTCTTTCAATAATTCCTAAGTTGACTTTTATTTCAATAACAAATGGTTATTGTTAGGCACATGCACACTAAAATATTCTTCCTTGAGTTGTTTTTCTATAAATTATCGATTTAAGTTTTTCGAAAATATTCCAAGAAATTCTTAGATTCTTACATTCACAGTGGTCAAGGAAAAAGCATGACTTTTACCCGAGAGAAAATGAATATTGTAGAAGTTTTTAGCATCTATTAGAATCGTCCTTGCCAATTCTATGATCTATTTGATGTGAGCAAAGAGAGTGTATCAGTGTACAAAAGAAAAGCACTAGTTTCTTGAAGAAATAATTTTACAATAACAAAAAAACATATTATTTTATTTCAGGAAATTATAACCCCTTATATACTTTATCAATTTTATTACGGCATTTATAACAACGTTTTGGGCTTATCTTTGCCCATTTTCAAGTTATATTTATCTTATTATATACACCAATATTTGTCAAATATGTAATATTATTTTCCTATTACTCCATATTTGCATAAAAAGAATCTTATTTGTCCTGTAAACTTTTCTTATTGCCCTGGTCTGATTAGTGAGCTATTTGAAATATTTGAACAATGCCCATAATTTAAACTTAAATCAAATAACTTAAAAATGGAGTAATGTGACAATAATGTTACATATTTGACAAACATTGATGCAAAAGTGGCAGATAAGTATAACTTGAAAATGGGAAAAGATAACCCTGAAATGTTGTTATAAATGGTTGAATAAAATTGATGAAGTATATAAGAGATGATAATTTCCTGAAATGTAATAATATAAAATTCTTATGTACCCTTATGAAAAACCTGAAAATGAGATTTTGAACTAATTAAGAAGAATAAAAAACTAAACTGAACAATAAAGTAGTTTTCTGATATGTTGGAAGAAATCAATACAATCCACTTAAACTGAAAGCCTTATTATTGTGTTATAAACTTGCCTTTTAGAGCAGGGCATATTCTCTTCCAGATGGTGAGGCAGCCGGAGCGGTGAAACTGACCAAGGGCGAGCTCCATGAAGAAGAGAGGCATCCCACCGAAGACAAGCATGATACAGTAGGGGATGAGGAACGCTCCTAAAAATAGATATTACATATATATATATATATATATATATATATATATATATATATATATATATATATATATATATATATCATAAATGAAAATATAAATTTGAATCGTAAAAAATGTTCTCTATTACTGATCAATTAGTTATATGTGTTATATATAACAGTGTTTAGTAATCTTAATAAATCATTCATAAAAAATAATTTGATAGGCCTTTAAGCTTTAAGAGTGGTTTTGCGTCATTTTGGAATGCAAGAGCATATTGGGAGGTGTTAAATAATCATTTTTAATCCAAATCTGTGTGATAGATTAAAGAAAAAAAAAAGGTAGTCTATTTGTGCTCGCTTGTCCATTAAACCGTGGTCAGCGAAAATACCAGCACTTAGAGGACTAAGTCCTGTTTTCTTTTACTTTGGATTAGGGCGGATTAACAGTCATTTATAAGATTACTTCTCGTTCAGAAAATTTATCGGGCCTAACGCAAAAAGAGGTAAGGTTCAATTCAATCAATTCTCTCGATTGATGGTAGAAATTTGTTAATAAAATACAAGAGAAATCATTTAGTTGCAACTATTTAAGAGAATTTTATCAAAATATTAAAATTAAAATTAATCCTTAAATGTGTGTATTAAATGGAAGATATCAAAATATTTTTTTGATCGCTTGTCTTAGATCGTTGAGGGAGTGATATTGATATAGAGAAAAATATTTTTTTACTTGTAAAAACGAAATATCAAACGAAACTATTCCATATTCTGAATTAATATAAAATATCAACCAATAAAATTTAAGTTCCATTAACGGACGAGCTGAGAGCACATTGGGCAGTTACGTGGATGGGATTCCTAAAGCGGAGCAATGAGCCGAGCACCTCCTGCCTGGAATGAGATGCTGTTCCCTCTGGGATTATTAGTTTAGCAAATTAGGAAATTAGTAGGACTTCGGGGGCTTGGTCAAGGGCTTACTGTTTGTATAAAGCAACGTCAGCGTCTGAAGTAATGCGAAATAATAAAAAAAAAAATCTTTAGAACAAAGTCAAACATTTGATTGACGAGAGTGAAAAAATGGACAAACCAATCCATTGCTAGAAAAAATGAAACAAAATTCTCGAAGAAAGCATTTCAGCTATATTTTATCATTATTTAAGACGATCCCTAAGTTTTAGATTTTTTTTTTTAATACACTTTTTGGAAAAGCGTCCACACGCCGGAGTGGGAAAAAATGTAGATATAGTGGCCAAAATTCTATAACTCTTGATTATAAAACGATTAACAAAAGATTCTTTTTTCATTTATGAGCATGGAATGTCCTTTGTTAGTGAGAGCGAAAAAAATATAAACAGGATGTCTCTGGGATTTTGAAATTAATTTGTTTCTAAATTCTTTCTTCACTTTATTTTAAATAAAACGGTTTATTAGATACAGGACCATCAAAAGGTGAAAAATGAAGAAATATCCTTCTCTATAGAGCTTTATACGTATACAACTGCCTTTTTGAGGTATTTACTACGATTACAATATTTATAAATAATTATTATTTGAAGAAAAAAAAAAAAAAATATATATATATATATATATATATATATATATATATATATATATATATATATATATATATATATATAAAACCGATCTGCAACAACAGCTCTTTAAAGTTGTTGATCACAAAAATTTTTATCGTGTTAAACAGAATTTTTCCATCAGAAATATTACTTTAATCAAGGAAATTACTTTACCGCTAATTTCCTTAGCTCTCTCTGAGCTGCAGGACTTGATGTTCTGATATTTACGCGAGTACTGTCCTTATTTTACTTGATCACGCAACTGATTTTATATGAGTGGGAATCGTAGAAGTAATGAGGTACAAGATTCTTAATAAAAAAAGAAAATTATGGAATTTCTGGGTAGAGTTGTTGGATATTGACCATTAACTTCCGAATTTAAACTCTAGTTATATAAATAATCAAAAGCTGTTATAAATACTTATGATTAAATTAATTGTGTTACTAGTACGTTTTAGCTTTTAAGTGCTGGATTTAGTCAGTGGACGTAGATCAGATAATGATTTTAATTCCAGAAGTTTAGATAATTCAAGAAGAATTAATCAGAATTACTGAATCAAGTTTTGAAGATTTTTTTTCTTTGCTGAAAATGACTTAAGATAAACCCACCCACTGCTTAAAAACGATCATCAGAATTTTCCAGCAAAGTAATTGAATAATAATATATCATAATAATAATTATATAACAAAAATTCTCTCCGTAGAACTTTATTGAAATTTAAAATATTAATGTAATACTTATTCACCGAATTGTTTTTAATTTATAGCGAAAATTATTTCTTGCACCTGCTACTTAAGTTTCAGAAATTTTATAATTTTTTTATTTATTTATCGATCGAAGTTCTTTCAGTTTATCGGCTTGAAATTAGTTTTTTATTCCCTCTCCCTCAAGGTTTATTTAATATGTCTGAAGTCTATAGGAAGCACCATACAATTCAGCAATAAGCTGTTTACCTCCCAACCTCGCACGGACTTCATTAAGTAGCCTGCTTAAGCCGAAAACAAATAATTACATAATAGCATACTTATGTTTATGATTATTACTGTCCAAGAGTATGTTCAAGCCCGCAAATCCTCTCCACCCCGAAAGGTAAGGAACGCTAATCGTAAACAAAGGCAAACGAGACGATGGTAGCAAACAGAAGTTAATGGCCATCTCCTCTGATGAGCAGTTCTCTCGGGATCTGGAATTCTCCAGAGAACGTTCTTCGGACTATCTCTTTGGTTCCTTGTTCTTAGCGATTGATTGAGATTTCTCGGAGAATCTGCGTGGTGTTCAATTTTTTAATATTCTATTGCTATGGTCTTAAATATGAGTGGAAGCTTTTAATGAAAAAGAAATTCATGTTGCAAAGAGACACTTGAAACTACATCTCAACAATTACGGGATATCACTCGTGGCTTTGTATATCAATGTCCTTTTATACAAGTAAGAATTTTGATCATAAACTTTTACAAACTCACTTGATCAAAAAACTTGATCGTTTAAATGGGCTTTGATCATATAGTTAGCAGCTATCCTCGTGTCAATGACATATACTAGTCTTCAAAACAATAGTAAGGTTACTTTTCTAGTACACTTACTGGAAAAATATGTAAACTAATCACCAATTTGAACAAGAATTAGATTTAAAAAAATTAGTTACCGAATAAAATAACGTGCCGTTTTCTATGTGATCTCCCCATGATCAAAGTACTTTCTGTAATTTCTTGACCAACAATACTAAAATCATTTGCTAATTCCGCATCTATTGCTAGAACCTTTGCTTGAGAAATATATGTCTGGAAAGCATCTTCACGACTATATGAAATTTGAAACTCAGTTGTTTTTCTCGATGCAGCTGCTGCTGATTTTACACCCATGTTCTTCGATTATAATAATTTGCTTGTACAACTAATAATTCATGCTAAATAATTAAAATGCGAATAAATTCTATTTTGTCTAATTTTGATACTATTGCTTCGGTTGTGATCGTTCCTAACGAACGACATCTTTTAGTTGATAGTTGGAATAGGAGGGAGTAGAGACTTGACGTAGAATTCCGTTCTGTCGTATGACAAATTTGTCAAAATATGTAAGCAACTTCACTATCTACATAAGTCATTAATTTTGAATATAAGAAATTTACTATACCTTTATGATATGTTTAGGCGCCTTTTTAATTACTTCGCAAATGCCACGTGAAGGCCCTGGATATATGTAATCATAGTCATTTATTTGCAGTTGGATAGTTCACAGAGTAAAGGTGCGCTTACACGAACGAGTTTTTCACCCTCGAGAGTGGTATATGTGCTCTCGAGAGTAAAACTCGCTAGCGTTGAGCCTCTAAGAGTTCGAGGGCGAGCTCTCCAAAAGTTTTAATGTCACGGCAGGTGTAAACGTCCCCTTTTAATAAATTCATACCTGTTTTGAATGATTGAAACTACGCTCAGAAAGGAGGGATAGTACGTTTAAGTCTGCTGTGACATGACATTACAAACCTCGGAGAGCTTACACTCGAACTCTCAGAGGCCTCTAACTTGTGAGTTTTACTCTCGTGAGTGAAAAACTGCAAAAGGTGCATAAGCACCTTAATTCGAGCTCGTTAGCAGAAAATTTGCGCATGCTTTTTGGATTTCATGGAAATCGATTAAGCAGTTCAAGGAAACAAGAGGTTGGAAATAGAAGCGACGTCAATAACAGGAAATTTTTTTTAATCTCATTTTCGAACTGATTGTGAGCGCAATCTTCAAGTCTCTTTAGAATAATATTACATGTAAAATCAGTAGAGCTTTAGAGCCTTAGAGTACAACAAAAATAATATGAAATTGAGTAAATAATATGTAAGTGAGATTGAAAAGAGAAAAAATTGACTGAATCTCTATACTTTCTCTTAATTAATAAGGCGAAGTAGTAAAATGTAATAATAAATTTTGATAAGTAAATAACACAGCATTTGTTTTTGGAAATATTGTACATTGGATTTTCCGCCGTTCTGTTTTCCAAGTATTCCTACGTTAAAAGCTGCTCAGTTTCCCACCATATTCCAGGAAAGCGATAGAAAAGTTGTCACCCTCTTACCTGGTTTTCTCGCTATTACTTCAGGCAAGTTCTATTTTTTTTGGTTAAGGTCTTGCAACACAAGTCTTCTTTTAGAAATTCTTTTTAACCCTTTTTTTTATATTTTACAGATATCAATTCATATTGCTTCATTTTCAGTTACTAACTTCCTTTTGAAAGCTGGCCAAATATATAGCTACTGTTAGATGGGAGTAAATGTGGCATATGACATCATCAATAGGTATCATCAATTAATCAGTTATTCTTAATTGGCATGTTCCTGAAGAAAAATATCCTTGAGTAGCCAACAACAAGACTCAGAATATTTATATTCAAAAGTCCTTATATTAAAAAAAAAACAACAACCTTACAGCCATTTTAAAGATAATCAAATTATTTACTGAGGTGCTTAATTATTTATGTGTAATGCAAAGAAACTATACCTCCGATTTACCTATTGAAATATTTCTATTATGCTTATTATCTATTTTCCGAGCCCATTTCTTCATTTTGAAGTGCAAGTTCATAATTTTTTAGCTAAAGAATTTCAATTTTAAAACATTACCAATTATTTTAAAACCTTAATAGCCTTATAAATACAAGATTATAAATATCCGAAATGTAGACGAGAGGATCGGACCTAGTTCTGATTTTGGATATTTATGTTTCGGTAAGGCTCAGTGGAAAGAGAAATGGAGGGAACGATTGTTTCCTCTTAATAAGACTTATCAATTTTTTTGCAAACAGTAAAATGATAATATAGTGAATACAGTGGCAATTTTTCTATATATAGATTTTTTTTTTTTTAATTATGAAATAAGATGTGGAAAAATCATTATTATTTATTTTGTGTTGCAATGGACAACCAAGGAGTTTTCTTGGTTTTTATTCTGCTTATACAAAGATATTACAGAAAAATATGAGTTCTTTATGTTCCACTCCGTTATATATTTATATACTAACAAATTAATGGTTATATTCAAGGACTAGTTTATTAAACTGAAATTTTGAATGGACTAGTAAATATTCCATATGGATAGTCCATTCAAATATGGAAATTAGAATCCATTACTAATACTGAATATTATAAATGGATTCTAATTTACATATATACATCCGAGGAAATTATTTAATATCTCCGCAATGGAAAAAAAAATGTTGTAGTCACTTAAATGTGAAAGCAGAATTAATAATCATTTCAATCACGATAATCTTACCAATCTATAATACAATAGCTGTGTGATGTAGACATTTTACTGTAGACAAGTATTTTTCAGAGTTCAAACCCACTAAATATTCACTGAAAATATATAAAAAGTAACGATTCATGAAAAAAATGAAAAAAAAACATTACTTCAAAAGCATACAATACAGCGGAAGATCAAAGTAAACTACATCACTGGCAGCCATTATAATAAGGGGCCGTTTTGGCGCGAACTTAAATCGCTCGAATTTCTGTCTTTTGTTTTTAGGAAAATCTAGATAAAAGTCATGGGAAAGAAGAGGTTTCAGATTATTAATTACAGATTTAAAATATATTGAAAATCACTAGAGATGGAATTGTTTTAATAAAATCTCTGTTGTCTATTATGTTGTTTGGTTGTTAATATCCAGATAACAAATATCTTACAAATATCCAGATAACTGAATGATAAAGTATGCTGTATTGCAACAACACTATTTCTTTCTCCAATGGCGGGGGGGGGGGGGATAGTAATAATAATAATCTTAACAGAAATTTATTTAATTTGTCTTGTTAGACCTGAAGTAAATTTCATTTTAAAAATAACTTTTGAAAGTATATCTGTTCTATGAGATATATAACGAAATATATAAGTATGAAGTCGTTATCAGGAGCCTCCACTCCTTTTATTCCATTACCTTCTTCATCCTTAGATTAATTAATATAATAAAGATCAATTAGGTACAAATGTTTAAAGCTTTAAACATTTTTCAGCTGAAAACAGATCTTTATAAATAGCAATGCATTTGCCAATAGAGCACTAATTCTAGATCATCGACGCTCTCCTGTCCTGAGCATTTGGATTCAGTCCAGAGAAAGCTGTTGAGATTTTATGCTGGGGTCATAAACAGTGGGGGAATCCCTCGGAACGTATTGGAAAAACTGATTTGATGGGATCAATTATGTATGGTGAAGTGGAGTTCTATTCGCCTTTTTTCTATTTGTTTAAAACAAAAAAAAACTGACTTCATTTTTAGAAATATATTTTTTATATACCTATCCGAATATTTATTCTATCCATTTAATATTTGATGTAATTGTTGTTTATTAAGTTTAACATTTGACCATGTTGAATTTCTTTATATTTCTTTTTGGAATGAATGAACCTCATTAATTTTATTTGTGTGTTATTCTTATATATTTCAAGTATTGTCTTTTGACATTTAATTAAATGTTTGAAACTCATTGATTCAACGTATCATTATTTCCATAAATTTATTTCTTGCCCATTTTTCGACCCAATCATCCTCCATCGAAAGAGTCAGTATCAAAGATGCTTCTATATATGTATTGCAATTTTGTATTTTTATTTTGAGGATCGGAAAATGTATCATTCTCAAATAAACTATCACTTTCATAATATGGAAAAAAATATATATATATATATATATTCATATTTATGAAAAGTAGCCTTGGGCCCTGTATTAGTGTTATATCATTTTATAAGTGTTATATTTTAATCGAGTGTAAAATAGAGTTTTTTGATTTTTCGATTTTCTAGATGCTTTAATAAATATATAACATTTATGTCACGAGAGTTACATACCAAACATTTTTTTTCTTGAATTTTCTAAGTTTTTGTACGTTATTGTTCAGCAGGATGAACCTTAGACTCCAGTAATCAAAACATGCTTTTTTTTTATTTAAAATATTTAGTGAAAATTTTCGAAATTCATTTCGGAAGCGACTCACACGAGCTTTTCATAAGAAATTTGTTTATAAACTTTTTATTTTTATTTTATTTAATCACTCAAAATGTACACTGTTTTGAGTAGAAATGAATGCTGATTAAGGGATGCTTTATTGTTTTTAAATAAAAAAATATTTACCGAAAAAAAAATCCGAGCTTCTAGAAACCTCAGGAAAACCAAGGTAAATATAAAGGCAGTTTATTTGAGAATGGTTTTAGTAAATCTAAGTAAAGGTAGAAGAAGGTCGGTACTCTTCAAGGAAGAATGCTTTTTAAACATTTTATTTGATTTATAAGTTTTGAGGTGTCCACGCGTGGACTGGGGCAACAGTTAGAAGCGGCCCCAATTCGGATCAGAGGCTAACCATATAATTTCGACCTTTCTACTCTGATTAGAAAAGAAAATTTCTACGACAACCCGTCCTTCCTGAACTAGTAGGGGTGCATAATGATGTTGAAACAAATAATTAAAAAAAAAAATATTTTGTAGGAGCAATAAACACTTTTTTTAAAATTACCATTTTGTTATTTAAAGACTCTTTTGTTATTCCAAATTTGTAAAGATCTCTCGTTCTCTTAAGCTACAAGATTGTGTTTTTTTTTTTTTTTTTTTTTTTTTATGAAATATTAAAAGTATTCAGTATGTGCTGAACATTTACTTGTGCTTGAACATGTACTATAGTCTATTTTGAGCTGCTGAAGTGGGATATGTTATCTCTAGTCTGATCAAAAAGATAAATACGTTCACAGAAAATGCGTTCATTAAACAAAACACATTATAAAGATAAAATCGAATGAAAAATCAGTACACCACACATTACTAATAACAAACTCTAGAGTATTTTATAAAGTAAATAAGGTAACGAGGTTAGGCGACTCCTGTCAAAGTTTTGCCCTAGAGCAGACTTCAAAGTCTGGATCACAAAAACAGGACTTCGCAGCTTCACTCTACGCACTGAAACCCACTTTGCTTGATTAACTTTGTTCACTTACTTCCTGGCCATTTGAAATTAAATAGCGCTGTTGAAGGGATGAGGCGCACTAGTGGACAATTCACGATAATGAACCGAGAACTCCGAAAAGACGAATACTAAGAGCCAATTTTCTTTGGGCTTATCGATCTTCGTAAAGACAGTGACTAATCACAAACATTTTTAGAATTTCCTCTTAGATCCAAGTTCGATTTCCAAAGGAATTTTAATTTTTTTCCCTAGGATTAAAAATGGGACTGGAGTTCACTCATAATAAGAGACATTTTTTTTTATTTTTTTTATTTTATTTTTTTATGCAATCATGTTCATTTTTCAAAAGATAGATAGGAAAAACCTCTCTTTACAGGTTTCAGATAAGAATGATTCACTCACTGATGATAAATAGAAGAATTATTCACTAGCTCTTTAGTATGCTCGCTCACTCCATGGACAATTGATGACCAGGAAGATAAAGATCCTAAATCAATACGTCTCAGACTCACAAAAGAAGATGACCTGGGGTGGAGATAGCTCAATTCGAGCGATTCACTTAACTACATTCTTTTTTTCGTTCATTCAATCAGTAAAAAGAGTGAAAACATTTTCCAGTTTCCATAAACTGTGCATTATGTAAATAGGTGGTACCTTTTAGTGCTGGAACATATCCATTACACTAATTACGGTTAGCGGTATAGCCTGTTCAACTGTACTTTGTCTAAAATCTGTATGATCACCAGATACACATAAACCTATTATTTATGGACAAGTGAAACTCTTTGAATCAATAAAAACTATTCAAATTCCTGCTCATTCTTTTACCTTCCATCTATACTTAGTTTAATTTGTTATATCTGTTTGATCAAATCTATTCAAATAAAATTTGTACTAAGTTGTGTTTTAAAATTAAATTTAAAAATACAAAAGTTAATAATAAGTACAATCCCGCTAAAATAATACAGGCTATAAGTAATAAAGCTAAAATTACTACTGTCAACAACGATAAAAACTGCAATTATCAACTTAGGTACATATTCTATTTGAAAAAAATAAAATAAATTATATAACAGATCAAATAAATTGTATAATAAATAAATATCATTATTGTAAATTGTTATTAGATGACGCTATGAAATAATTTAATTGTTTTTTAAATTAAATTTTCAATAATGGTATTTGTTTATGATATCATTTTTTTTTATCTATGATATCATTTATTATTTTATTTTATTTTTAAATTGTTTATGTAGGCACCTTGATAATCACAGTTGTTATCGTTGTTGATAGTAATGATTTTAGTTGTATTACTTATAGCCTGTGTATAAAGGCTCAATAGTAAAATAATAGCTCAATAGGCTAAAACTTTTATTACTAAACATTTTTTTTCTTAATTAAATAAATAAAAATCCAAAAACATTATTTTCCAAATATTATTATATCGTTATGCTACATTGAGATAATTATTTTGTTTAATCAAATCTACAACAACCAGCTATCGACCAACAATTCCGTACACTTCATTCCCGTAAAAACTCAATGGCATTTATCAGATACTCTAATCTGTATTAGCATCCTGTCGTATTTAAAGTTACCTGACATTAATAAATACTGTGAGATTTGGTAACTGTTACAAAAAAGATTTATACGTCGACAATAACTTCTTGTATTGTATACAAGAAATTATATACATCCATATCCTTTCCTTGTATGCAGCATTTATATTTATTTAGAATTCCATTGCTTATTCAACTCAAATTATCTCGTAATAAAAATTAAAAAAAATAATTTGTAAATACAATGTATCCTTAATTTGAAATGCTCGAAGTCGGTTGTTTGTTTTATGTTATATTAAATATTACCCCTTTCTTTTTAATTTTAAATTTTTGAACAATACGATCGATATAAAAGTAAATATATGATGACAAATCACATGAAATTAGGTTTAGTCGAAATTTTGCAACTCAAAAATAAATTTCATTTTATATTTTGAGTAATTACTTAATGTTGTATATATTAGTAGGTTTTCTTTCCTAACATAGATTAAGAAAAATATCGAATAGATCTTAAACTTTAATTGGTTAAATCTACGAGATCTAAGACGAACTAATTTAGATTCAAAGGATTTCGAATCATAGCCCAAGAAGTATACAAACAGGCAGCCAAAACATCCCATCTGAGCAAATACCTTAAGTCGGTGAACATCTCTGGGCCTGAAGCCCTATCGCTGGAGCTGGGATATACTTGGGCAAACTTCGGACTCCAGAAATTTACCACAAGCCTCTGCGGTGCCGACTGATTGGCTGGCTGCAGCAACAGCCCACCGCAATCACTCAATATCAACAGCTGCTCTGGGATCTTTCTTTTCGGATGGAGCTCTCGAAGGATATTGGAAATGGATGTGCCGATAGTAGCTCCCATAGAAGGTTGCTAAGAAATAATCATTAATTTGAAGAATGATTATTTATTTTTAAACATATCCACTGAAAATTAACGTCGAATGGAAGAGAATTCTGAGAAAAAAAAAAAAAAAACTTATTATGTAGAAATATTCATGACAGCGTTTGGAAGAAAGTAACGTACAGTTCAAGGACAGAGGTTTCGTTCAGGAGAGATCTCGAAATTATTTAGTGAGCTTATCATGAAAGTGGCATCGATCTATTACATCTAAAAATATTTTAGACTATTATAGTTATCTATGGAATAATAAATAATAATAGCCACGGAAACTAATACTTTTTGAATTATATATGGTTATTTTTTCAAATTTGAATTAAACATCAGCCAAAAAAAGTCTTCTGTTTTAGATACATTTTACTTCATTACTACCGAAGGTAGTGAAGCTTGGTATTCATGAAGAAGTGAAAAAATTTCATGTCATCAATAACGAAAATTTCCACTCGTATTTTACGTTTTAGACATCCAAAAATAAATTTGGCCTCGTGTCTGTAGTCAAATTTTTTTCCTACCTGACTTCGCTCGTACTGGTTTTCGGTATCAGTGGGGTATAGGTATGCCACTGCTGCCAATAAATGTGCTCTTTATTTTTAGTTTATATTTATTTTATTTTTTTGTTAAATTATGGGAACAAACAAGGCGGTCAGTGATACAGTCCGATGCGCGGTTGCGCACCTTAATGCTGGTGTTGCACCTTATTCCTTGCCGATCTGCGTGATCAGACCTCCTCGCACTCTGCATCCGCCGGTCCAGCCCTCCTGGCCTGCTGCTCCTGGCCTTCCTGATCAGCTAGTCCACCTCTCCTGGCTTGTCGGTTAACTTCATCTTCTTGCGGAGGTAGTGGCTCGCTGAAATCAAGTGGTTTAGCTCCTACCAGGTTGAAATGAGAAGGACCCACCATGTCCCTCCATCCATAGATGCACTCCCTGAGGAGGTGACGTACCTTGACGAAAAAATATCATCTGTAGTATCTCATTCCAGGCATACTTGAAGGATAGGGTGACCCTGTCAATATATGGGGATTATGTAGAATAGGGGGGCGCATTCTAGGAATCCCACCACTATGACCATATGAGGAATAATTCTTTTCTTCCATCAGACAGGAGAAGTCCGATTCGGCGAGGGCGCAGATTCCAATTATCCACGACAACCAGCCTATGTGTCCTTCCATGGCGATGGAAGATATTACGATGTGTTCCGCTTCAGGGACTCCATAGGAGGGCAATGCCCATGAGATAGTAGCTTTCTCCGCAACCCTCCATGTCCAGTCAGAATCTGCGAGACCCATTAGTCAGGAAAGACCTTTTGTAATGTGGCTGCTTTCAGGCTCACTACCCATCGTCCATTCCACTCTTCTATGCCTCTGATAATCTTCTTCCATTTGCTGGGGCTATCACCAATCCTCTGCCGGAATCCATGCAGTAGCACCTCCAGTTCGTGCATTTTCACATCATACTTCCGAGCATCCTCCTTAAGGATGAGGTCCAGGAGCATCGCACCGGCCAGCACTTGCAACGTCTCATGCAACACCATTCTGTATGTCTTCGTGACCTTCAGCGCGCACGTACAGAGTCTGTCTCTGTATTGTCGTCAGTCTTCTCTACTGTTGCTGCGTGAGGCTTCGGCTCCACAAGGGGATGCATACCTCAAGATATCCAAGATCACGCCTTCCTAAATGGTCATAGTGGTGGGGTACCTGAGGCCCCAGAATGCATCCCCCATTCTACATAATCCATATATTGACAGTATAACCCTATTCTAGGTACGAGGTACTACAGATGAGGGGTGGTGTCGAAGTTTCTTCTTATTTTTACATCAAGATACGTCATCTCCTCACCAAATCTAATTCTCTGGCATTGCACATCCAAGTTAATAGGGCGACCCCTGTACTAGATCTGGTGAGTCCTGATCTAGATTCTTATGAGTATGGCCTCAGTAGTAAAATCCATGTGACGGGCATAACACGTATTACGACTAATCCAATTTTGATGAATGTTTTAGGGAATGTGCGGGCTGGTACCTAGATTGTTCCATTTCAATTTTATTAAATTCCATGCACTATTTTAGCTTACCCGTGGTCAAATGTATTTTCGAGCAAAAACTTTTCAATCTAATTATCAATTTTCCATAAATCATCAGCATATGAATCGTATATTAGGTTTTAAAGGATGCTAATTCCGATCTTAATATAGCATTATTCATCGTACGTGCGCAATTCAGTTCTCTATTACTGTAAAAATTTTCTTCGATATAGGGATCATTTATTAGATGATCGAGAGTTCTGATTCCGTTTTATGAATCGGTCTTTGGATCGGTCATGCGCATCATTTCGAACTATTTTTGTTTGTGAGACATTTTCCGCAATATTCAAATAAACAATCAAAATATTAAATTTGGTTCTTCTTATACATTTTTTTTTACATGTGTTGTTTGGATTTGTTTTCTTTATGGAACGAATAGAACAAATTGGGGAAAGTGCCCTACTGTGAGATACTTTTTGTAAAATTACTTTGGGTATTCACTTACAAAACATTTACCAAATATACATATATTTTTTTAGATTTTTTTTTTTTATTTGTTTTGTGAAAGAGTAGCCAAATATGAGATAGAACTAAGAGACAGAATCATATATGTTTATTTTGCAACAAAAAAGATAAAAATGCTTTGATTATCTATATGTTCTAGTGGCCAAATAAATCTTGCCTGAATTTGGCATTTTTTGATTAGAGGTAGACTAGATATCTGCAGTTTTAAAAGAAGAAAAAAAAAGATTATATATTATGCAACTATTAATTAACCGTTAAATGTGTAAACCTTAAAAAACAAAAAAAAATGATTACTTAGAAAAATATTGATAGAAGGAAAAAAATCTGCCGTGGCTCATCTTAGGCACAGCATTTATCTTTATTACAAGATTAATTAATTCCATAATATAAGAAAGTTTAGGACTTGTGACTAGTGAAAAATAAAGTATATGAAAAGCTGATTATAAACATTAAAAATCATTTATAAAAACAACTTACTTTGTGTGCCAAACCAGCCGTCAAACTTTTTTTTTTTAACACGTGTTGAATAATTGGAATGACCTGAGTGGGGAAGGCTCCGATTGGGAAAAATTTTACTTGCCCAGTGCCTCAATGAACATTTTACAGTTTATGAAGAAATATTAACTCTTGAATGAAGAGGAAATTCAGGGGTATCTCATATTAGGCAAGTATCTCAAGATAGGAAGACTATCCCTTAGACCTATTAGGCAGACATTTTTATTTTTGTCTCTAGAGGAATTCTATACAAGTGAACATTCTACTGAAAAATTGTGTTTATTGGTAACAATATTTTTTTTCTTTAAGATTAATATATAGCTATAATATATTAACATTATTTAATATGAATGAAAAATTCTACAATATAAAAAGAAATATGGGAAGGGAAAAATATTTAAATAAGTTAGACTTTATTATTAATTTAATTTAATTATTTTAATATCTCATACCTTTTTGTAATAAGAAACATGTTCCTGAGTATAAAATAATGATTTATGATAGAATCTTAACAAGTGATATAAATTACTGTGAACTTAAAGGAGGATCTACATCAATCGCTAATATTTATTAGTTTATTTATTAGTCGCTAACATGTCACGCAGGGTATACTAACGAGCTATTGTTACTGTTGTGGTGAGAGAGTTACTGTAGCTTCTAAGATTACGTCTATTATTGAATTGTTCATAACTTACGATTACTTAAATAAATAGAAGTACAGAAAATATATATATATATATATATATATATATATATATATATATATATATATATATATATATATATATATATATATATATATATATATATGTGTATACAATAAATGTTAAAAATAGTTGAACTAATCAATTATTCATTAAGTATATATATATATATATATATATATATATATATATATATATATATATATATATATATATATATATGTATACAATAAATGTTAAAAATAGTTGAACTAATCAATTATTCATTAAGTATATATATATATATATATACTTGTTTTGTATTGCCTAACATATATATATATATATATATATATATATATATATATATATATATATATATATATATATATATATATACATATATATATATATATATATATATATATATATATATATATATATATATATAAGTTAAAGACCGGAGCGTGGCAGTATCAACCTTAATACCATCCTGGAATGTAAACAACATTCCGATTGTATATAAGGAGGATTACTTTTATGAATAAACAGTCTTGTTACAGAAGTCGTGATAGTTATTTCTCAGTCCTTTTCCTTTTTTTTAATTCAATTTGTTCGCCGTCGCATAACTGGTGCCGAAACCCGGGAGCCGTAACGCGAGACCTTTTTCTTTTCTTTTTTTTTGCTTTTCGGAAATTTTTTTATATCCCGTCCTCGTTTTTCTTCTGCTACTTTTCGAACCAGGCGAAGACGAAGAAAAATCGAGATGGCATCAGAAGGCATAGTAAGACCGGCAGTGCTTAATGTACCTGACTTACCTTCACTACCACGAGAAACCATGGCGGAAGCTCATGCCAACGCTCTGGAGTGGATGAAGCTAAGGACAGCGACATCGCAGGACCTCCGGAGGGCGATTTCTGATCTGGAGCGCTTCGGCGGCGAAATTGGCGAGTTAAACCATTTTTTGAAGGGTGGTGATCGCCTTATGGAGAGGATACAAGCCAAGACATCGGAGAATCTGGTTAACGCTGGGGATGCCGAAGCACTGAAGGCAGCTCTGGTGTGCAGAGTAAAAAGGAACGTGCTAAATTTAATCCAAGCAGATGAGGAGACACCGTGGCCGGTAATTAAGGAGAGGCTGAAGAAAGCTTTCGGTGGTGGCAGGTGGACCCCGGAAGAGGACATCTATCAAATGTTTAGAGAGAGGCGTTCTCCTCGACAGACGAGCGGACAGTACGCAGGAGCGCTGCTAGCACGATTCATTCAGATCACGGAAAAAATGCGGGAAACCTTGAGCATAGGCGAGGTACAAGGCAGGATGGCATTCTTGGCGACCATCCTCAAGGTCCAATTGGCGAAAGAGACGGGAAAGAGGGAAGGCTTGCCGAGAGATCGCTCATTCATCGAATGCGCCCAGGAGATGATCGACTCGAGCGCAAGGGAAGAAGAAACCAGGATGGAGGTGGAAGAAACGGGGTGGAGCAGAGTGACCGATAGACGCCCCAGAACCACACCAATGGGCTGGAGGAGGAAAGAACCCGCGTATACGAGCAGAGAAAGACCCTCGGTAGGCGAGAGAAGGTCGGGACAACCGAAAGCGAGGAATGGTCCTCGAAAAGAAGAGAGGAAGTGCCATGGCTGTGGGAGGCCCGGACATCTAGTGGCCCAGTGCCCGCGCACTAGATGCTTCGAGTGCGGCACAGAAGGGCACGTTGCGAGGCAATGCCCATACATTTACCGGAGGAGGGAAACACCACGGGCAGAGCCGATGGAGGTCAACACCCAGAAGGTGCGGAGGAAGGCGGGTCCATTCCAGAGGAGTGGAACTTCGGAAGAGGCGACGGAGACGTCGGGAACTTCGGAGACAGATGACGAGGAACCAGGGAGCAGCGGAGGCAGGAGCCGTCAATGGGGTGAGCGACGACGAGCGGTAGCGGAGAGGAGGAAGCCAGCAGGAATCTGAGGGGAGTGCCCGCAGAGAGGCGACCGCACAGCGACATGCAACAACATCAGAGGTAAGTCATGCTGGTTGCCAATTATTAAGTTGAAAGGGGGAGTGAGATGCCTGGTGGACACAGGGAGCTCAAACACTGTTATGACCCGAGATGCACTGGAAAAACTGTGTGGCAGAGAAGGGGCACTCCGTGTTCAGAAATGCGGGTGTAAATTAATCACACTGGGAGGGCCGTGCAAGGTAGAAGGAGAGGCGGTAATCGGTCTAAACCGGTGGGTGGCAAAAAAGGGAAAGATAAGAGTGCACATAGTGGGGGAAATGACTCGGGAGTACCAGGCAATAGCGGGGTGCGATCTATTGGGGCAGGCAGGCGCACGAGTAAAGAATAGTAAAGGGAAGTGGAGTATTAGGTTAGGAGAAACGACATATAAATGCCGGGGGATTGCAAAGGATAAGAAAGCACGAATAGGAGCGGTTAATAGGGTCGAAGACTGGAGAGAAACGGTACAGAAAGAGTTTGGGGATATATTCTTTAAGGAGGGCAGTACGTTAGGAGTGACAGGGAGGACGGTCCATGAGATCCCGTTAAAGCAAGACAGAGTGTCTTATGTGAAAGAAAGGAGGTATCCGCAGGCTCTGAGACAGCATATTAGGGAAGAACTAGAGAGCCTGAAGAAACAGGGAATTATCGTTAATAGCACATCACCGTACAATAGTCCACTGTGGGCAGTAAGGAAAAAGAGCGCGCCAGGAGAAAATAAAGAGAAATATAGGGTAGTCATAGACTATAGACGATTAAACGAAAATACAGTGGACGAAAAATACCCTATCCCCAGGTTTGAGGACATTTTGGACAGGCTTAGTGGGGCGATGATTTTTAGCACTCTAGATCTCAAAGCGGGATACCACCAAATAAAGATGCACCCACAGGACCAACACAAAACAGCGTTTACTTTTGAAAGGGGGCATTACGAATTTACCCGAATGCCGTTCGGATTAAAAAACGCCCCAATCACCTTCCAGAGATTGATGGATGAATTCTTGAGAGGCATAGATGAGGGGGTGTGTCAAGTCTATATGGACGATTTACTGGTTTTCAGCAAACCGGAGGCCGAGCACATACAACATTTGAGAAGTGTATTCGAGAGGGTGCGGCAATTCGGGTTAAAACTGTCCAGGGAAAAATCGACGTTGGGGCAGGGACAGATTAATTTTTTAGGCCATACCATTTCCGGGGAAGGGGTAAAGCCCGACGCGGCGAAGGTGGAAGCGATTAGGAGGATGACGGTGCCGCGAGATGTAAAAGGGATCCGCAGACTCCTGGGAACGCTAAATTACTATAGGAGATTTGTACCCGAAATGGCGGAATATTTGGTGCCGCTTAATAATTTACTAAAGAAAGGGGCCAAACTAACCGTGACACCGGTGATGGAGGATAATATCCGAAAATGCATGGAGAAATTGCAAGAGCAGCCGGTATTGGCGTTTCCGGATTTCACCAAACAATTCACCGTTACCACGGACGCCAGCGAATATGCGCTAGGAGCCGTTTTATCTCAGGAGGGTGTGGGAGGAGAGCGTCCCATAGCATACGCTAGCAGGCGTCTAACCGAGGCGGAGACAAGGTATAGCGCCTTGGAGAGAGAGCTACTAGGGATAGTATGGGCTATTGACCATTTTAGACCATACGTTTTTGGAAGAAAGTTCCGCGTCCACACCGACCACAGACCGCTTCAATGGGTAGGAAGGCTAAAGGAATCCTCGGCGAGAGTCGCGATATGGAAGGAGTTCCTGGGACAATACAACATGGAAATTAGTTATAAGCCGGGGAAGGAAAATATAGTGGCAGACTGGTTGTCAAGAGCCATCATGGTCAACGCCATCGAAGAAGATAGCGGCGAAACATCAAGAAACGTACGGCAATTTCTGAGAGAATGGACGCCAGGCGAAGAGGGTGACCACGGCACGGCAGAGACGGAGGGAGGAGAGGAGTCCCCAGAAGAAGAGAGCCCTGCGGAAGAGAGGCCGGTAGAAATGGAAGAAGTCGAGGAAATCATTAACGACAAACGGCGTCAGGTGATCTGGAAGACGAGGACCTCGGGCATGATGAAAATAGCATATAGCAAATATGGGAGGAATAAAATTAATACGATCTGGTCACAACCAGGGGCGCGAGAAGACGAAATTTGTAGGGCACTAAGGGACGCGTCAGAACCGGGAAAAACCCATCATCTCTATGTAGGAAATGCCACGATATGGGAAAAAATTAAAAGAATTTGGAGAGCCGAACGAATTGGCGTGGATAGAACGTTTATCCGATGCAAATACATGGTAGAAACGATAATGGACGTAGAGCAACAAAAGGAAGTGACGTTAGCGTATCATCAGGGAAAAACAAACCATCGGGGGGTGCACGAGACGCTACAAGCATTGTGGAGGAAATATTTTTGGCATGGGATGAAGAAGACCATCAAGGAAACTATAGGGGCGTGTGAAGTTTGTATGCGCACGAAGTACGACCGGCATCCTCCAAGAGGGAGACAAGAAGAGACACCCACAGGATACACGCCATTAAAAGAGCTGCAGGTCGACACGTTCACGTGGAGGGGATTCAAATGGGTCACCATGATAGATCTTTTCAGCAAGGTAGCAATGGCGTATAAGGTATGCGACAGATCTTCGGAAGCAGTGTTGGAGGCCCTACAAACATGGGTTCAGTTTTACGGGGTGCCCGACAGAATTTCATCCGACGGAGGTAGGGAATTTGATAGCGTCGCTATTAGAGAGGAAGCGAAAAGATTGGATATAGCGTGGCATCTCAACACTCCGGGCCATCCCAAGAGCAGGGGAAATATCGAGCGATTGCATAGTACCCTGAGTGACCATCTACGTGTGTATCAGGGAGAACAGGGAGATGAAGCAGATATAGCTATGAGAAAAGCCGTAGCTGCATATAACCATTCAATACACTCGATCACAGGGTATTCACCCATCGAAGTTTTGTTCGGAGTGCGAGGGTGGAGACGTGATTGCGGGAATACGGCCGCGGATGAAGAAACGGCGGAGGCAATCGTTAGTAATAGGTTAGAGATAGTGAAGGTTTGGGAGAAAGTACGGGGGAAAATAGAACGGGAGAAACGGAAGAGGGTAGAGAGAGAGAACCTAAAGGTACGAGACAGGATGGGAGAGATACGGATAGGGACAATCGTATACCGGAGAATGGGGTCTAACAGAGGGAAAGAATTGACGCGGTATGAGGGCCCGTTTAGGGTTATAGTTATAAGGGAACACAACATAGTAACCATTGAGAGCGTCAAAGAACCCAGAAAGAGACGAACGGTTCACATTGAACAATTGAAACTCCCTTTGGTAGAACCCGAAAAACCAGTGTGAACGGGAGCACCCCCGTCTCTGCACACGGATTTTTTTTTGTAACCATAACACAATTGTAATTGTACCAGAGCATAAGAAAGTTTTTTTTTTAGTGCAAGTGTAGCTGTAAGAACCCTTTGTTTTAATTTCTGTGAATAAGTAGTGTGTAAATAGAAGAAGTTGTTTTTTTTTTGTTTTTTTTTGTTGTTTTGTTTTTGTAATAATAAATAGGAAGAATTGTGAGCCTTACGTATAAGATAGTGATAATTGATAACAGTGATAGTGATTTTCTTTTTGTTTATTGTATATGCTGCAGAAGGACTTTTGAGTTGTTTTCTTTTTGTTGGTTGTTTTATTAAAAGATCAGATGTAAGGTATTAAGATTGACTGGCCGCTCCGCTCTGTGAGGTGAGGAGATTAACAAGTTAGGGTTGAATATAGAGTTTACGGAGATCCCCGTAAACTGGTGGGGGGGAGTTAAAGACCGGAGCGTGGCAGTATCAACCTTAATACCATCCTGGAATGTAAACAACATTCCGATTGTATATAAGGAGGATTACTTTTATGAATAAACAGTCTTGTTACAGAAGTCGTGATAGTTATTTCTCAGTCCTTTTCCTTTTTTTTAATTCAATTTGTTCGCCGTCGCATAACTTATATATATATATATATATATATATATATATATATATATATATATATATATATATATACAATAAATGTTAAAAATAGTTGAACTAATCAATTATTCATTAAGTATATATATATATATATATATATATATATATATATATATATATATATATATATATATATATATACTTGTTTTGTATTGCCTAACATATATATATATATATATATATATATATATATATATATATATATATATATATATATATATATATATGTATATACATATGTGTGCGTATAAACATAGGATGTTTCGGGGTTAAGCGTCCTAACTGAAAATATGAATTAAGAACAACAAGAAAATAAATTCTATAAAGATAAGTTCGTTAACGGTTTCTTTAGGAGATATTCATGTATAAATATTTTTATTATTTTATTTATTCACGTAATAATAAAGACATTGATATGTGTTCCAATTACTGTATTAATGAAATGTAAACATTAACATTAATATTAAATGTTGTTCAAAGTGCAACAACTTTGAGCATTAAGACAAGCTCGGCATCTTTCTTCTACAGCAGCAGTGGACGAACGACACTCGATATGTGTTATTATTTCGTAAATTTCAATTATCCTTCTTCTTAAAGAATTAAAGTCAATGACAGGACTTGCATAGACTTTTTGTTTAATGTCACCCCAAACAAAAAAATCTAGTGGTGCCAGATCTGGAGAGCGCCAAGCTACTCTGCACTGCCAAACCATCGATTGGGATAATTGACTGACAATTAGCCATAGTCGTGGGCCTCTTCCGTAATGTGTAGGACAACAATCTAATTGGAACCACAAGTTCCTTCTCGGTTGTAGTGGAATTCCTTCAACTAAACTACAGTAATCATTTTTAAGAAATTACAGAAATGTGTCCGCATTGAGCCGAGGTGATAAGAAATGTGGATCTATTGAAATATTGTCTATTATCACCGAGCACTTATTGCGCCGAAACTCATGCTGAAAATGATGCTCACGAATTGTATGAGGATTTTCGTGCAACCAGAGATGATTATTCTTTTGATTGAAGATACCTCTTCTTGTGAAGGTAGCTTCATCTGTCCTCGAATATCGGCATATTCACCATTATTATAAATGCAAGGCATAATGATGAGTAGGCTGCGAAAGCGTCATACAAATTGATAAACATTATTGAGAGTTCCTAGTGCTAATTCCAAATAGTATTAATCCTTACATTGTCAATATTTTATGTACATTAAGGAAAACAAGGTTATGTTAGTATTCTATCTAATATCTCCTAAACAAAGCGTTAACGGACAAACCTTCATAGGTATTTTTTTCTTGTTTTGAAATCCTTTATTCATATTTTCAGTTAGGACACTTAACCCTGAAATGCCCTGTATATGCATATATATAATGTATACTAACCTCCGCCATTCTGGTAGCAGATGTATGGGAACCTCCAGACGTTTCCTAGGTCGACGGCGAATCCGATCACTGCCAGGAGGAACTCTACCTTCTTGGACCAGGTGTCCCTCTGCTGGGTCATCATCGGACCCACGTCGTTCGTCTCCACTGCCTAACAGAATAGAACATTGGTTAATGTTAATCGTGTTAACAAGATGACAACACCATTTCTGTTGTTTCAAAAGTCTACTCCAAGCATGTAAATCTAGTTCAATGGGAAGAAGAAAAGTTTTAATTATGTATCAGTGGAATAAACTCTTCCATTATTTTTAATTGTTGGAGTACCCGAAACGGTGGAGTTATGTAATAGCAATGAATAAAGGAATATTTGTGATATAATGGAAGAATTTATTCCACTGATACATAACATAGGTTACTTTTTTATTGTGTTTGTTTATTGTTTTGAAACGTTTAAGTCTGATTCTAATTTAATTATATTAATGCTATGTATGGTTCCTATTTGTTTGTATCGATATAGTTTTTGTTTGATTTGTATTTAATATTACATATATTATTGTTAATTCATATTTAATTTTTAATATTTTTGTTTTTTTCTTTCTGGTTACATCTATTTTCTTAGCTGTTTAATTGTCTATTCCTATTATGTTTAATGTTAATATTAACTTATTAGTGAACTTTGTATTATAGAATTATTATTGTTTAAATTACCTATGTTTACTTTGCCACATTTGTATTTCTGATTATTGATTCGTAAAAGACGGATTCATCGAAGTTATATAATGAGAAAGAACGGTAAATAAACACATATTTCATTCATTGTCACGATGATCCAATATATCAATATATAAATTAAGAGTCAAGTGGACTAAGGCAGCGATAAGAGCATTTACCTAAGGGTAGAATTACTGTTAAGGGTAAAGATTAAGGGTAAAGGTTAAAGGTAAAGGTTAATTATTAATATTCCCTTCTTAACACCGCTATTGCTCTCCACTGAAATATCTTGAATTATAAAAGCAACAAAAGCCTAAATTAGTTAACAATAGTTACAAAAATAAACTTCAGTCAATAAAGAAACCTGGGAAAATTAAATTTCAAACAACAAATAAATAAAGGACCTTCATTCGTAATCCATAAATAACGAATAATTAATTTATTCCCATGTTTTTATTACAATTTTTTTTAATTTTAAAATGAATTAAAAGCTATAAGTATAAAATTATGCGGATAAATTGTTTATTAGGTATTTGAGAATGACTACTAAACAAAATAAAATCTTATATATTTTCTGTTTTTAATTAAATGTACGGTGTAATAACTTGATTATTTAAATATTATCCGAAGACAATAATGTTTGCTTCCATCCAAATCGAAAACTGCTGAATAAGCCAGTCATATATTATATATTACTCGTTAAGCATTGAGTAATATATCACATAATATTCGTTATTCAAAATAAAATAAAACTATTAAACGAATAAAACAATCAATATTTTTATTGAGGAATATGTAAAAACAAATTATATTAAGTCTGGCACTAGCTACATAATTCTTATGTGGATTGAACAAAATGGGAATTAGCTGTAATATACTGTAATTATTCAGACGATATTTCCTTTCTTTTCTGAATTATTAATTAACTAATTAATTCATGCAAATTAAGTTTACAATAATTAATTAATTACTATTCTACATGCTGAAAAAAACTTAAAATGATGTTTTCAGATGTATCCGCTTGCAATTTAACCTACAAACTTGAATACATATTAACATTTTAATTAGAATAATTTTTGTATCTGTTTTTGAGACTGATCCCGTACGAGTGAGGTGGGACAGTCAATTCTGGGACGTGGGACATTCATAAAAAATAAAAAGTTGACAAGTTCCCCTTCCCCAATTTAATTCAAATATTGAATCCCGATCTTCAGAATTCTATCCTCCCATCCTCCCGTAACCCCTCCCCCATTCCAACCTTTCTTGTACCTCCTCTTTTTCTTTCCATAGTTTGGCCTGAATAAGAGAAACATGCTGGTCAATTTTTTTTCATTGACTGAAGGAAGTTTTTTTGATAAAAAAATTGCATATAATTCGTTTCATAGATTTATTTTTTCGTATAAGGCTTGCGAAACGTTAAAAATATATAAAATTAACCCTTAACCCTGAAATGTGTCACAGTTCAATAATTAACCGATGATCATGGCACAGTTCTATTATCCAAATTTTCTGCCAGGTTTAGCAATGTATATATTTTTTATATTTTTTTTTGTAAAAATTTTTTAATTTATAATTGTTTTTTGGAAAAATATTAGATTTATGTTTTTTGGTAAAAAAATATTTTTGTAAAATAAGTTCGTAAAACATTTTCTGCCAAGTTTAGGGTTGATAGAAGAAAGGCTTTATTGATATACTTCAGTGTTCATATTTTAGTTATTATTGTGCAATAAACAATGGTAAGTGGAAAATGTTTTTTTTCATCAATGTTTGCTGTAGCTCATAGCTTTAATTCTTTATATTTATTGTTTCATGGTATGAATGGTTTCTTACAGCCTTAATATCTATTGCCCTTGAGTTAGGCAGCTTGTATTATTTCTCAATAAAAATATAAAAAAAATATTTATTGTTTTAAATGAAAATTACAATCTTCACTAAGCATCATATTAATTTATTATAATATTATCCCTGAATACGTTAGAGAAATATATATATATATATATATATATATATATATATATATATATTTTTTTTTATAATTTTTTTTTTAAATATTAAATTTATACATTTTTTAAATATTAAATTAATATTTTTTTTTTAAATCTGCGAAGTTTAGAGTTAAAAAAAGAAAGGCCTCATTAATTTACTTCAGTAGATATTTCTGGATTGATTTTAACATTTGTTGGTTTGTAGACCAATATGTATTTGGTTACTCTCTAGTTACTCCTCAGTTACTCCTCTATTAATCAATTTTTTAAAATCGAAATTATAATCTTCACAAAGCATTATATAAATTTCACTGTAAACTTTTCTCATAATAAGATTAACTTCAATATATCTATTAAAATGGAACATTTTTTATTTTCATATCAGTCTACTTTACGGTACTCGTTCGAAAGAACACTGGTGATATTTTTTCTCTCTTTATATACTGCAATAAAACGGTAGATCTTAAACCATTAAGTAGTAATATGCCTGTACTCTCTGTGAATAGAAAGTTTAATCAAATTATGCCAAAAACAAGTTACGCACACCACTTGGTTGTAAAAGGCGACATCTATCTCGTGTACAGATGAGACAGAAACTAATTTGAAATAGCTTCCACCAAGGACCAATATTAATCAAAATTTGAAACTCATCTTCCGATAAGATAGAGTTTTCAACGTCTAATCTAGGCGATACGTTTCAATATGAAGAAATAAGATATATCACAAAGCGATTGACTTCAGATCACACGACAGGAACAGACACAGGCGTAGATGGAGACATCAGGATATCCAGATGACGGAATATCTATAGCTTAGACACGTGGTGCATCCCTAGATTGTTCTGGCGCTAAGTCGATATTCCAACTATTACATACACGTAACACTGTCCGGTGCATGAAACCCTCCACACGCGGCACCCACTTTTAGTATACGCCGAATGATTGTTAATTGGGATTCGAAAAAACACAAAAACAAGAGCTTATCTCATTATTGCTAATTGAATTGTTTAAATGATTTTGAGATGAATATTTTCGCTAAACTACGAATCAATAAATACACAGACTAAATTAAAAAAATAATAGTGAGCAGCAGAGCTCCGACACTGAGGTCGTATTTTAAATTATCTTTGATAGTAAATAAAATACAAAATAAAAGATCAGATCCACCAAAAGGCACTTCTCTAACACCAACTCAATTCACATACACATTTTTACCCTTCAATTCAATTTGGAGGGTCACTAGAAGTGCGCAAAACCAAAAAAAACACGGAGGGTGGGAGAGGAAAATTAATACCTCCAAAAAGCATTTCTGTAACACCAACTCAATTCACACCCAAATTTTCAATCTTCTAATTCAATTTGGAGAGGCTGTAGAGACGCGCAAAACCTCAGGTAAATTTCAGATAAGCATACCGAAATTATAACTGAAATTTACTCCCAATTTTATAGTATAGTTCTGCATAGAAATCAATCTTGCATACTGAATTTCAACTCTTTTGATCCAAAGAAGGCCGATGGAAATTCCCACACGAAGCAGGAATATTTATACATATGTCAGACATACCCGAAACCACTATAATCGTGCTCAAGAGGTTATGAAACGGGTATAAAATGCACCTCCGCCCCCCTCCGATGACCTTCAATAAGACATTACGGGAAAAATACGACTAAAAATGACTACATTTTATAAATTATTATTTAAATTGAGATAATTTGTATATATTTGTTAGTGGATGTTGTGTTGCGGCTTAACTGTATGGTGAGAATAATAATTTGGTACTTGTTTAAGAGGATTTGACCAACTGAGTTTAAACATAAACGCATTTCAATCGCCTGTCAACATCAAGTTTTGTTATCGCACTGAGGATGGAGCCAAAACAAAGCAACAAGTGGCTTATGCTGTCAACAAAACTTTAGAAACAACAACTATTAAATTCTTCTAATTAGATATAGTTTAATTTAATTTGGAAGTAGTTAATACTTTGTAAATATAACCATATCTATAGTGAAGTTGTGAGGTAAGCACTCGGTAGAATTATATGTACATATGAGTAGTGCAGGAATAAAACGAACAATCTCCTGTTTTCCTAATTTGTCGGTAAACAAAAAAACTCTCAATCCCATATTTCGTCTCCTAGCATAGTTTCGTACATTACTTTGGAAGAATATTGGATAAATTTAAGATATTTATTTGGTGATAGTTATATTTTGATCCTAAAAATTGAATAGTTGGTTTTGATCCTAAAGCAAAGGAGAATGCATAATTTGATTATGAATTAAAAAAAAAAAAGAAGAAGGAGCAAAAATATGTCTTCTTTTTTTAATAATCATTGAAAACTCTTTATTGGAAAATAAAACAATAAAAATAGTATCATCAAACAAAAAATATTTACAAAATTAATGAAAATAAAGTTAATTAGCTGACCTATTACCAAAATTCTGTAATTTAAGTACTAATATTGGAAAATGTAATGTGCTTTTTATACAAGTTGTTGCATAAACTTTTAAATTCAAAACGAATTGAATATTTGGACAAAAGAGAAAAAGTAGATAGGAACACATTTAATGAAAACCTGAAGGACTAATTCTAATGAGCTAACAGTAGTTTATTAAACTATTAAATTTGTGGATTCATCAAATTTTTTCACAAAAGAACTCATTATTGCTTTCCTTAACCACAGTAACATTAGGAAGTACAGACGGAAATACGTCGTCGTATAGGCGAGCGAATTAATGCGAATCAATCGCATGCAAAATGTTTCACTAAAAATTTGTCTACATCCATGATTTTTAAATCTCATGTGATGTCGAATCGAAAGTCGAACAGTGCGGACATAGCTTTAGGGAGACAACGAAGTTAGATGCAAATTAGAGCTATAAAGTTTTACTCATAGCCGAACAATCGCATATGTTTTCAACTTCGAATATTTTTTAATTTGTCGAATGTGACTAAAATAATGATTTATCCGAACCTGTTAAACAAAATATTTTAACCCCACTCTCTTAATTTCATGATGTTTAAAATTCTGGAAAAGTTTGTCAGCAGTCGTCTGTTTAATGATCCTGAAGAAAATGAATCGGCAAAAAGACCATTAATAACTTACTCTCTGAAGAATTCGGAACCTGCTTAGAATCCTCCCTCTACTGATCTGAAAACACCATTACACTAGGGCTCGGCATTTCCAATTGGGTTAGAACCACTTCGATACATTTCCCTAAACCCTGCTTTTCTTCGATGTGAGACATCCTAACAAAAAAGGTCAGGGAAAACACGGAGTAAAAACTGTTCTAATCTAGTTGTAAGATTGAAAAAAAAAATTGGTCTTTGAAAATATTGAAAGAGGCGTATTGAATAAAACAAGCAAACATTAAGAAGATAATGTATTCTGCCGAAAGGAGTTCTTGAAATTGTCAAGTACATTTTATAAAAAAAAAGTTTTTATGTCAAATTCAATCATAAATATTTAGAAATAGGCATTATACGTTTAGAAATAGGCATGTGTATATGAATACATGTTAAAGTAAATGAGAATAACGTTTGTAGAAAAAATCCGCCACTTGGGCAAGTGACTTTTGGACTTCTCAGTCACGGATGAAACCAGACGAAAACAGCTCGTCGTTTCCGACTGCTTCAACGTTTAATAAGCAAAAACTCTAAACTTCTAGTTCAATACAAAAACTCATCAAAATGACCATTATAAGACTAATTTGGACATGAGGCTTTGAACTTTTGGAGTCTATTATTGAAATGCGGAATCTTCCATAAACTCCAATTTATATTTATTCAGAAGATCGATGAGAAGAATGAGGTTGGTTATGTGGTAATTATTTTGTAAGCGTAAATGAAACCAATTTAGCGGTTAGTTACTTTTGATTCGGTCGGGACTTCTTCCACAAAATAATAGCGATGAAGGCTGAGGTTGATAATTCAAGTCGATCCCTCCAACGCCAGCCATAAATTGTTAATCAACAAGAAAAAAAAATCTCCTTTTCAGATTTCCAGATAAAAGATGTTCCATTGGGTAGTTACCGTCACAACTCGCCAACTTATTATTTTTTTTTTCATTGAGTAATATTACATTCAGTCTCAGCAAGGACAAAGATAATAGTGATCAAAGAAATCATTTACCATATTTATAGAAAATTTAAAAAAATTAAATAATAAAAAATAAATTTAACACAAAAAATAATAAACAAACTGGTATAACATAAAACAAACATAACTTCTTATGGAGGAAGTTTTTGTTGACCGTATATGTATATTTAAAGGGAGAAGTTGGTCGGGGGGTGCGGTCAAAGAATTACACTATTATAAGATAAACTTATATATTTTGTGCCCAGACTAATTCTCACACCAATATCAGTACAAGTCCCAGTATATTCTTTTCCTAAGAAAAATATCTAAATATCCTTAACTTGGAAGAATGGCACAAAATATATAAGTTTATATTATAATAGTGAAATTCTTTGACCGCACCCCCCGACCAACTTCTCCCTTTAAATAACTTCTTATGGGTGGAAAAGCATGACACCAGGTATCCCAGTGCTTCTCATTCAATCCCGTCACTGGTACTGAAAGCCGCCAATTTAATCAATAATGACCAATAATATTAATTTTCTATTTTTATATTCTCGTCTAGAGGTCGTAATGACCGAACACATTTGGATGAGGGTCTCTGAGTGCCCGATTCGGAACGTTGTAGGTTCGATTCCCTCCTGGATCAGTCATATTTATTTCATAGTGGTCCCGAAAAATGAATTTTTACACTCCCATTCTGTTCAATACGGGAAGAGGACCCAAAACGTAGCCGTCAGGGGTTGGCAAAACGGACCGCAAGGTTCACTTGCCGGACTAATTCTCACACCAATACCAGTACAAGTCCCAGTATATTCTTTTCCTAAGAAAAATATCTAAATATCCTTAACTTCGAAGAATGCCACAATAAGAATTTTTTTGTTTTCCTTTTTTTTATGTTGGATAGAAAAACAGGAAAGTTCGAATTATCCACGAATTCGAATCGTTCGAAAGCGTTCCAATATGTCAAGTTCGATGCAATTTACAATAAGCGGAAAAAAAAAATGCATTTTAAAGCCTTACCTCGAGTCCGTCTTCCTCACCCCCCTGCTCTTGTTCCTGAAAAAGAAAATAATTGTATTGAACTACATCAGAAAAAAGTTATCTTTAATATTTGATGAAAAGTTTGAAATTGTTAAGTATGAAAATTTGATGGAGAGTTTCTCTATCTGAAGCTTAATAATTAACTGAAAAATATTTTTATAAAAAAATTATGTAAGAATTACAAACTAAAATTGATTCCTTTATAAGAAATATGTAAACCACAATAATTACAATTTATCATCATTTATTACAGTTCTATCATAACGCAACTGATGCATTATGCCAAAGTAAAAGTATAATAGGTATGCCAAAGTAAAAGAATCAGATCTGGTGCCTATACTTTACAGTTTATAGCATGAATTTCATAAAACTCTTGAAATACTTCATTACCACCCAGTTCACGGTTGGGAGTAAAATAAATGTGATGGTTTATGTTTTAGCTCAGTATTATTCAACTATATAACGAGAGGAAGCTGAATTAGAACTATTCTGGTGCCTCAGGTATAGATATTTTTTATTTTATCACTGCCATTCGTGGACTAGAATATTCTGTTCATGTTCAAATTGTCAGAGACCCGTGGGTTCGATAAGGTAGAAAAAGCTGGCATTGTTTTCAGAGGTCGAGTCCTAAATTCGTACCCTTCAAGGTTTTTCAAATCTTGAGAAGACAAACGAATAAACTTTTTTGAAGACCCACGCGGAGAAAAAAGGGTTAAATGTTAAAAGAATTTTTGTTTGCATGGATAATTAGTTACATCAAGGTAGTATGTAGAGCGTTTTATGCTAGGGTGTCATTAAATCTTTTAAATCGGCTGTCTTGGTGCATCAGCGAAGAAAGTCTGGGTCTGCATTAGTGAAGCAAGACAAAAGTTTTTTTTGTTAAATCATGTTCGATGGGAAACATATGTCTTATAAGTTTTAATTGAAAATATTGAATTTTCTGAATATTCGCCACTTAGCTGCTTCACAGAGTTGAAACATAGCAACAAATAACTTCTACCATAACAAATTTTTATTATTTAACAGTTTAGTCGTCAGTGATAATTTCAATCACTGTTGTGAAGCATTCTGGACAAAATTTCGTATCGTTTTTACAGTTATTATATAATCTGCAAAAGAAGTTTTCAATATATTGTGATGCACATAGCCCAAATCACGAATTTAGAACAAGATAAAATTTAAATAGCGTTTTATGTTTATTTTTTATTTCATTATTTTTCACTTGAAAATGAAGATATGAAGTGCAGTAAAAAGATTATAATTTTAAAAAGTGAATAAGTGAAAAAAGATGATATTTAAAAACAAATGCTGCAAATTTATTTTGTATGCTGCAGTTTATTATTTTAAATAGATATATATAAAAATTTAGGTATTTATTTTTTAAAGGCTTTGGAATAATTATTCCATAAGCTTATATTTTTCCTCAATCTTCATAAATGACCGAGATATGGGCGTATGAAACCTATAATAGGCCGCCATTAGGGAATGAAATGTCGCAAGTTAATGCCAAATTCCGAGGATGATCTGTGACTAAGATGCCAAACCCCCCCCCCAAAAAAAAATTAGCCAAATAGTCGCAGATGGCCGCGTAAGGCGGGCGGACGGATTTTTTAAAATCAATTTTTGGATTCTATGTATTATGAAACGTAAAACCTCAAATTTTGAGGAGAGTTAAAGTTTATATTTCTTAGTAGATTACAAAGGTTTAATATTGAAGATAATAAACCAAAATTGATATTACAAATTAACACATGGCATCCTCCTAATCTTCTCAATCGGTGTCAGAAGATAATAATTTTAGTATGTCTTGATTTTATAAATTAATTTCATAATATTTTAATGAAAACTAAATAATATGACACTATAACAGACAAAAGATAAAATGTATAAACATTACACAAGTTGAAAATAGAAAAAGGTAAAATACAATAGTTTAATGAAAAAAAATAAAAATACAGATTCTATATTTTGTCAATTATCGCGTAAACTGAAAAAAGTAGAATTTGAAAAAAAAATAAATAAAGAATTTGAAAATAAATAATGTTCATTAAAATAATAAATTAGCACACATCTTTATAGTATCAGAAAATCAACTTAGAGCATTCTCCACACTCTTTATACGTCGGCCACAGCTAAAGACGACATTAATTTCAAAAATATTAGTTAATCTTACACGATTTGAGGAGTAGAAAACATTTCAATTGCCAGCAGTGATCTGCCCATTTTTAGTATCATTATCACAAGCGATGCAACTTTTTCTTAATTTTTTGTTCATCAACCCTACACGAATTTAGTACAATGCAGTAAGTTTGGTAATGCAGTTTGCATTTGCTTGAAAATATTCTCTCTTGTTCAAGCGGTACTGAAGTCGATCCCCAATTAACAAACAGGTATTTCAATTGACAGAAACTCCCTACAGAGAAAACAATGGTGTATTCATTTTTGCAAGTTTTCGGAGATGAGCATTAAGTTAAAAATTACAGATTAGCAAGTAGAATAGAAATGTAACAAGCTCAAGACATACAATCGTGTAAAACAATTTGTTTTACCTCTTTTAAAAACGCTATATTTGATTTTTAGATATAAATAATCAATTTTTTTTTTATTTTAAAAGTTACATACCTTCGGTATATATTACCGAAAGTATATATATATATACTTTCTATTTTAACAGAACCCTTGCACTCACTGATGAATAAATATGTAATTAGACAAAATACAAGGATGATGCTAAGTAATGGACGATTCCCTGAACTCCAGCTTTAATTAATTACATGTCAAAGTTACCGTTTCTTGATCTGACTTTGAAGAGACTTAGAAGCCAAAAGTAAAAGTAAGATATTTCATCTTAATAAAACATGATCATCATTAAAATGATTATTATAGCGTAATCAAATTATAATTTTGGGATGAATTTAATTTTAACTAATGAAAGCAAACTATGTCGAAGGAGCTTTCTATATCAAGATTACTTCTTGGATAGCAAGACTTCATACACCCATGAATCAGTTAAACTTAACATATGAAGTTTGTAAATATAAATAACCAAATAAAATGTGAACTAAAAGATATTTAGACAACAAAATCAAACTCTAAACTACTTAATAGTTCGAGTGTATGGACAATGTCAGGAAGTTAGTGGGAGACTTGTTTGCCAAGGGATTGTACTTGCAAATTGGCCACTTAAGTGTCGGTCCTGTGTCCAGCAAGTGTACACCATCTCCTGACACACTAGCTACTCAACGCATTAACATTTTACCTTAAGTAATTAATCCAGAAGTAATAAATCTTAAGGTGGCAATAACTATTACACACAACTGTTGTATTATATTACTAAATTGAGGACATTATAAAAACACTAAGCCTTGTATACATCTGCCATTTTTCGACAAGCACTGATTTTTCTTAGAAAAATCCGAAATTAAAAAAATCCTGGAACAGAATAATTAGAAGAAAATAAAATAAAAAAGTAAACATTTTATTTTAATTTTTGTTTTTTATACCGGCAGGTAAAATATTACTTCCTGACCATGCGAAATTACTTTCTTATATTACTTTTATATGCGATTTTATATTATTTTATATTTTTCTTATATTACTTTCTTATGCGAAATAGTAAATTTTATAATTTTTCATAGTAAAGAACGTTTTAATTAGAGTGAGCAAATAGTAGTCTAAACTCTAATAATTCGGAATTTGACTCTAAATTAAATCTTTCAGGATTGTTATACATTCAACACATTAACTATTATTATTTTAATCTTAATAAGTAGCTGATTAAATTCTGTAAATCATGAAACACTGAGTGCCAATATCTAAGCCAATGAATATTTTATTATAACAAGTTAAAATAATAATAATGAGTGAATAGAATCTTGGTCTGCTAAGTTTAAACGATTTTTAAATTATGTCTTTCGATGTACTGTGATAGGCTATTGAGGTCTATAGCTTCATCATCTCGTATCCTCCATGAAATCTCCAATAATTTGCTGTCTGATGTCCGCAAAATATGGAAATACCATTTTGGTTGTGTCAAAGAACTACGCTCTATGAAAAAAAAAAGATATATAAAAGAGAGCAAGAAATCCTGGTTTTGGCCTTTGATCTAAGAACATAGAGAGGATGGAGGAAATATTTTGCAGGAAAACCAGACCTCATTAGAAAAAAGATTACCAGTGCATCCTAGATTTTCCACCTTTCTATGTCATTTTCAAGCAATGACCTTCAATATATGGTTAGGTATGCAAAGCATTTGATATCAAAATAAAATTTTCTGACAAAACATGTAGGAATAAAAATCATATTAAAAAACTGCAGATCTGATTGATCCATTTATATAATATATATTATTTTATTGACGTGATAGCGCGTTAAATTATTTATTGTTATTTAAACATACCCTTAGGGGTAGAGGGGAACAAAATAAAATAAATAAATAATTTGAATATATAGTATATATATATATATATATATATATATATATATATATATATATTGCTGGCTTGGAAGAAGAATACCGCAATACAAAACGTTTTGTTTTTTCTTTTTCTTGCTTGGATAGCTGCCATTCATTAATGTATATTTCTTAAAGAAAAAATGGCAGATATTGGTACCGCAATAACAGTTTATTTTAATTTTTTATGAAAATCGCCCACAATTTAACAAGCGTTTCATATACAAATGAAGATTTAATTAAGAAGACAAAATGAAGATTTAACTTTTTTTTTTAAACAAAAAATGATAGTATTATAATAATATTAACATGATAATAATATTAGATTAATATTAACGAAGAAAATACCTGACTTGATGTTTAAAAGTGAGTTAGGGACAGCGATAAACCTAGATAGCCAAACTTAAAATGCTTCTCCTGTAAAATTCCACTTTTTTGTATTGTGGCACTTCCTTCAAGCCATCGGTATATATATATATATATATATATATATATATATATATATATATATATATATATATATATATATATATATATATATATATATATATATGTATGATAAATTTCTTTGCAACTACATTCGATGCCTTAACCATAGTGTAAACATTTCTTGGCTTGATGGAAATTGGTACATGACAAGAAATATTAATTAAAATTACTAGTTATAGGCAAGCCAGAGAGCAACTAGTTAGGGTTCATACCAGAACGGTAAGATATTTACCACTGAAGCGATAAAATAGACAATTTCTCTCTTAAGATAAGCAAAATTCATATCGAAGTGATAAGATACGAGCAAGCGATATGTATAGTAAGATAAATTTCGTTTAAATAATTATAAGTTCGTCGTGAATCCTCACCCTCTGGATTTACCATCCTCACCTTTGGCAAAATCGTGCGAGGCCACATCTCTTTATACAAGTATATTACGATAGATGTCGCAATCGTACAAGCGTGAACACATTTTGTTGTTCCTTAATAGTTTTAATGGTCCAGAGCGATGCGTTTCTCAATTATCAATTAACATTTATCATCAATTATCAAACAATTAACAATTATTTTATATCGCTTACTGCCTAAGCCATGTATCTTACCGCTACGGTGTGAGCCCGCCTCAAGATGACAAGTGGCTGTCATATCATAACACATATCTAAAAAGTTTCCAACCAAAATTCATGGTTGTTTTTAAATAATATTGTTATTAGTTTAATATGATACAAAATTATATTATCATATTATTACTTCTTCATTACCATTCTGCTTGTTTTTGTACTGTCAATTGTATCTCACTGTCTTACTGTATTCTATGAGATAAAAATTCATAGTGAAAATTCAAGAAACATTGCCAGGCAGATCAAGGACATAAAAGAACGACATCAAATTTGCTAGATGCGGTGCAACGCAGTTGCAAATACAAAATATAAAACAATAAATAAATAAATAATATTTTTATCTTCTGAAACACATTAAATATACAACATTTTTTTCTACTAATTAATTATACATTCTTATTTTTTATTTGATTTTACTTTTTTATGTGATTTATGTTACCCCATAATGCATTAATATTGCCCTATTACTTCTAAATTACTTTAAACTCTTTTTCTTTTCTCATGATTAATTATTATAATAATTAATTATAAGAAAAGTAAAAAAATTAAAAATAATTTTTCACTATTGTTATAGCAGTATAAAATTATTATTAGTTGTAATTTATTTCCATCACCCCTCGTATGTTTAAGTTTCACTTTTTTATACAATAAGTTTCAAATTCTATAAATATTATTAACATTGCAACTTCCACAACACCCGACTAAACATTGTAACAAAAATACTGTAATAGAAATTGGATATCAGTAATGATTTTAACTAATAAGTAGTTGTTAATTTCAGTATGAACAAAAAAAAAATAAACAGTTGCCTCATGAGAATAGTAAACTACTAGATAAGAGACAGTGGAAGACTGAAGCTTTGGAATATTTTTTATATACGGCAACTTAAAATGTATAAATTAATAGAAATCTTTATCAAAATAAAATGAAATAACATTTAGTCTCACTAATTTAGGACAAAATGAAATAAAAGTGATAGAATCGGTCTATCATCAGAATCGGATGTAGGTGTGGATTTCGGAGACCTACAAGGTCTTTCCATATCGTTGGTCAAAAGCAGCTTATAAATAACGAAATAGCCAACAGGAAACAAGGGATATTTAATTTTAGTTATTTTTATTACAGGTCTTGATATCCTACGATCTGAAATAGATGTGAAATTGTCAATAGTCTGTTTAAATTATTATTAATTTAAGGAGTAACAGTTACGGTGCGCTCCGTGTAAAGCAACGTACTTTCTCGATTATTGTCATCTCCAAAAATGATTAATTGGTACCAATTCGATTTTTTACTTTCACTTACTTATTAAGAAATAACCAGTAAGAGAAAATATAGCGATCTTGAACAATTTTTAATTCAAGTTTTCAACGGAAATAAACGTTTTAAGTTGACGTCCGCATGATGGTATAGAAGGATAAATATAATTAGGGATTGATAAATTATTTGCCACTTCTATAATTTTTTTTTTTTTGAAAACTAGTTTCGAATGTTATACATTCATCTTCAGTACTAAAAACACAAAAATTCAAAAATAAGCCATTCAAAATACAGTTTGGTGTTATTATACATATTAAATTAAGTGTTATATAAATTAGTATTATAAAACATTTATGAATTATGAATTTAATTAAGACAAGTAATCAAATACATCTTGGTACTCACCAAGGTTTAAGTAGATTATATCAAACAGAAAAGTTTGTATTGATTTGTTCTTGCACTGAACTAGCAATGGAAGAAAGGTGAGGTGTTTGTACATAGATACACGATTTAATTTTTCGGGGTTTTTCCAGTAATTCCGGTGAGTAATTGTTTTTTCTGTTATAGATGGGAATAAATTTAAGATTGACCATTGGAGATTATTTGGTCATTTAAGCAATCCAATTTATTTATTTGGTCAATCATCCAATCCAGATTTTTCTTAAATGACCAAATATATCTCCAATAATCCAAACTTAAATTTATTCCCATCTATAACAAAAAAAATAATTACACACCGGAATTACTGGAAAAATCCCGACCCTTAAAACGTTAATCTCAAGAAAAAGTTTTATCTAATAGTTGCTTTATGTTTTGGGATAATTTTTGGAATAAGGTTTCTGTAATTTTAAAATAATAAAGGCTTAAATTGTGCCATATTTCGTATAAATTTAAAGCATATTATAGACAGAATAAGAATCAGAGAAACAATTTGGGCTGAGAGTTTATGGGAAGAAATTATGTCACGATTCAGGCAATAAAAAAGCACAGCCACAAAATTATTATAAATTATTCATTTCTTCTCACATCTCGCACACCAAAATATCAGATTTAATATTTGTTTAAATTAAAATACTCTTGATAAAGAAGAAAGTAGATAAAAACAAAGATGCTTATAAGTGTAAACTTGTAAGCTGTATTTTTATAGAAAAATTCTTGTTCTAACTTCAAATTTTTCTGAGGAATTTTTTTTAAAACAGTGATGTAAGAACGTTTCTGTTACATGGCCTTTTATTACATTATCTTTTATCTCACGAGAATTTATACGTCCGAACTTTCATAGTAAAAGTTCTTTTAAGAACTTTATCGTAAGAACTTTTATTACAAAAGCTCAGCCAAAAGATTTTTGGCCAGGGCTTTTATATATGTGTTCTATATTATAAAATTTCTCAATAGAACTTTTAAGTGGGATTATAATAAAAGTTCTCGTTATTAAAGTTTCCACTATAGAAAATATTTATGTATTGTGTCTTGACAGGTTTTCTTATCTTTAAATATTATATCCTTAAGTAAACATTCAGTAGGCGATTTTATTAACACTAAAGCAATTTTTCTATTTGTTCTTTTGTTTCAAAGTTTATTTACACCTATTGTGTTTTGTTTGCTTCTTTCTGAGTGATCATTTAATGTGGATTATACTAATTAAAAGATTATTTATATTCATATTTGATATTCAAAGGGTTTTGACAAGAACTTATATTAACCGAACTTTTATCAAAAACTTCTAATGTAATAAGTTTTTGAGGAACTTTTATCAGAAGGTTTTTTGTGTTGAACTTTTATATCAATACTTTAATTTTAAAAGTTCAAGTAAAACAGTTAAACTGAAACTTTTTTAAAAAGTCCAAAAAGTCTTTCGTAACCCGGTATAAATTCATTCAAAATATATTTATACAATGGATTTTACTTGGAGAGGCCAAATCTCCACAACAGATTTTATATAAAACTTTGCCTCCTTCACGATTCTGAATACTTGGATCTTGTTCCATGAATGCAACAAAATTTATTTATTTTATTTTTTTCAAATGTCAGACTTAGCGGACATACCAACATTAAATTTCACAGCTAATTTTGTTCTGGATTCACCTCTCTCAAGACGATTAAGTACCGCTACTTTCTTCTTCAAAGATTTCAAAGCGCATATTTGAAATTAAGGAAACAGATTAACACAATTAATTAAATATGTTAACGCCTCAAAAAAAAAAAAAAAAAAAAAAAAATACAACTGATTGGACCAATAGGGGAGAAAGCTAGTAAAGAAGTAGGTTACTGAAGTATCCAAGATGGTGGAGTGTGTTTAAAAGCTGATAAAACGATTCTAGGAATAGAATCTTGTTTTATTTTTTTTAAATGTATGACGCAAACATAATTTTATTTTAGTGTAAACTAATAATGGTATTACAAATAAAATTTGTTTATAATACAGGCGGTTTTATTGTATGTGTCTATATATTTGAAATTAAATTAATATTTTATATGTATATCTATATATATATATATATATATATATATATATATATATATATATATATATATATATATATATATATATATATATATATTAGCGATGGTTCGGTTAAAGGAACGGTTTAGATGAGCTAAAGTCCACTGTTTATGTTACCGGCAAAGTATAAAATCCGGCATTGTATATAATGCCTAAATCCAGCCGACAAAGAATAAAATCATGCATTGTATATAATGCCTAAATCCAGCCGACAAAGAATAAAATCAGGCATTGTATATAATGCCTAAATCCAGCCGGCAAAGTATAAAATTAGGCATTGTAGATAATGTCTAAATCCAGCCGGCAAAGGATAAAATCAGGCATTGCATATAATGCCTAAGTCCAGTCGGTAAATTATAAAATCAGGAATTTTATATAATGCCTAAATCCAGCCGGCAATGTTTAAAATCAGGCATTGTATGTACTGTCTAAATCCAGTCGGTAAAGTAAAAAAATCAGGAATTTTATATAATGCCTAAATCTAGCCGGCAATGTATAAAAGGCACTGTGTATAATTCCTAAATCCAGTCGGCAAAGTATAAAATCAGGCCTTGTATATAATCAGTCAGTAATTTTTATCATATAAGCCGTTTTTATATTAAGAATAAGATGCTTATTAATAATAAAATTATATTTAATTAATAAGAGGATTATATAATTAAATTAGATTTTATTTATTATCCAAAATTATTTATTCAAACCTCTTTCATAACTTATTTTGCTTGGTGATCGACATGCATAATTTGTAATGCTTATGTTTAGTAAATAAGCCCTAAGGCAAAGTATACAGAGTAAAAATTGTTCAATTTCATACTTCATAGCTAAGAACGCGTGACTTGAGGTTCTATATAATACCTTAATTTTATACTTTGCCGTATATCATAAAAAATATAAAATATCTGGGGTGCTTACTCACAAAATTTCCTTACCGCTTTGGGTGCAAAGTTCTATACTAAAATGGTTTATTGTATCGGCTCTGATATTGGTCCGATTGCAATGTTACGGGAAAATATAGTTTTCGATTTATACAAAAAACACGTATAGCTACAAATTTCAATACACTATATCTTTCAAAATTTGTGCGAATTAGATGATTTTTTTTTAGAGAATGCAATTAATTACCTTTTAAATGATTATATACAAAATTTAACGTAAAATGAGTGCTTTTTGCATTATTATGCGCTTATAATGTTTTCTTTTCGTCATAATAGTTTTTAGGGGATACACTTTATACATGGATAGATAAAGGGCTTTAAGTAGAAGACTTTAGGCAAGTTATATCTAAACCGTCAGAGCCGTTTTGGCACTATAGTATTGCGCACAGGGTGCCCGATTTGGTATACAAAAAAAAATGGGTCCACCCGTTCAAGAGATAATCGTGGCATTCACATAGACCAAAGACCGAAAAAAAAATTTTTTGGACTCAGGGAGCTCTAAAACGTGAAGATCCGTTAAGAACTGCACATCAAATATTCTATCCGATTACAATACTTTCTTTACCCAGGAGCGGTAGGGAAGTAAAAATAATTTTTTTTGATCAACCATTACCTGTATTTGGCTAGCTGAAAAAGTTACAAGTTCAGAGTGACAGCAATGGTACTGGCGCAAAGGTATTCCTTATCGAAGAAAACATTGACTCTTCTTGTGCATATGTTAACTCTTAATTTGGCAGCATATCCTGCAACGTGCGTGGTTTACTCCGATTATTAGTTTAAATTTGGTTAAATTTTGGTATTAGGTTAAATTTGGTACTTCTATTTTATTTCGTTCATCTTCCATATTCTCTCTTTAGGCATTGTAGTACAACCTCCATCAGTTTCCAACAAGACTTTGTTGTGGAAGAATGTTTATTATCGAAATTGTTACAGTTTATTGTACCTCAATCACTGAAATGGCGTCGACCTCTGGTTAGTTAGCTTTTGAATATTTATACTCCAATTTATCGATTTAAAATTAAGTTAAAATGTTTTGTTATATAAACATTCCTTTGAAAAAAATAATAACTGAATTGATCCACTTGCTAATTGCCTAGAAAATTATATTTTGCCAGCTGTACTCTGTAGGATAGTTTCACTATTAGGCTGATGGTGTGAGCGTTTTTGCTCGAATTAATTTATAAGTTGATAGAATAGTATTATTGATAAAAAAATCATTACTGCAATAACTATTAGAAAAATATTAAACTTACGCAAATTTATTAATTAATTTAAAAAAAATTAGTATAAGCCCAATTGTTTTAATTCAAATCAAAATTTACTGAGTTTCCTTTGGTTGGTTTAATTTTAATTATTCATTTTTAGAACTTTTATGATGTCTTTTCAACCTCATTTGATTTTTTTTTTTTTTAAAGTGCAAACAATTTACTTGAAGAACTGGGTACATCCTTTCATTAGTTCCTCATTTAATATTTTAGTTAGTATTTTTTTCAATAAGCTTAATATCAATACTGTTTATAAATAAGAACTTGTATTACTTAAATTAATGTGAGTTTCATTATACCAACCGCCAATCATAAACCTGCTTATTTGGCAATTTATCCGACAAGATACATCAGTTGATGTCCGCATGATAGTATAGAAGAATCAATCTAATCAGGGATTGATAAATTATTTGCCACTTCTATAATTTTGTTTTTATTGAAAACTAGCTTCGAATGTTACACATTCATCTTCAGTTCTAAAAACACCAAAATACCAAACTGTATTTTGAATTGCTTATTTTTTTGAATTTTTGTGTTTTTAGAACTGAAGATGAATGTATGACATTACAACCAAATTTTCAATAAAAAAACAAAATTATAGAAGTGGCAAATAATTTATCAATCCCTACAAGATACATGATTCATATCGCAGCCAAAATTAGCTTATCCAGACCTTAAAAAACAACATAAACAAAAATAATTTTGTTATTTACTTATATCCTTGTCAAATTAAGGGTTAATTATTTTATTTTAGTACAATTGTAATCTACTTCTGCTTTGTGATTTATGCTTAAGAGGTTTCTGTGTAACTATTATACTCCCCTCCATCGCTAATTTTTTGTCTTTGCTATATTAATGACAGTCACTGCAAATAATTATGGTAGGCCCTGTAATTAGATATCGCATTACTCACCGTCATTTTGCTAGCATTGGTGCCGGAACAGTCCCGGCCGAATGCTGGCTTGGTGCCGGCACGACTGGCGACCTCCCGGCACACCTGTTGCTCTCCCCACTCCGGCATCTACTCACGCACTCGTACTCCCATCTTTGTTTTCGTCATGAATCCCCGCATCTCTGAGGGACGTGCCTTACAGCGATACCTGTGGGTCGCCGCCAAACTTGGGTCCACCTCAGCTATTTTATAAACTGATGCAAACCTGTATCTATTGGATCGAATGATCGCCCCGATTTACATATGCAATCATGAACAGGTTTAATAGGAACATTCTAAAAGCAAAGTCTTAAATAATCGGGCAATGAATTCCTACAGGATAAACGACTTCTTTCATTTAAAAAAAAAGAAGAATTACGAGGGTCTATTTCAACCGCTGTTCCAGTTTTTTACTTTAATATTATTGTTGAAGTGTGGGAATTTTCAGAGTGATAAGTTGTTGTGCATGGAAACGCAAAAAAACTTCCAGTAACTCCATTAATTCAGCCAAAGTGGAAGAATCAACAATCCCGTTAAGTTTAAATGTGTTTTTCTATAATTTATTTAGTTTTCTATTGCTATTAAACATGTGTTTTTTTCTTATTTAATATTCATTTTAACAGTTAACTATTGTCGTAATTTACATCGAGAGCAAATAAGGTCCAACAAACAATTTGTATCTGATAAGATACATTACATAACTGATTTATTTTACTCATACGGTATTTGTATCCTAAGAGATACATAGCACATTTCGGATCATTTCCTTCGAAAATTATTTTTATGTTAATATATTTAATTTGTATCTGTTTTAATATTTATATTTTATTCTAAATTATTGCTAGCTGAATAATTACTGCCATTTTCCTCCACCAAAATGTCCATATCTGTAACACCTTCCAATGAGATTCGACTTTGCACAGGTTAGAGGGCTTTGAAAAGCGGCAATGAAAACTCTGTTCGGTCGAGCAAACCTAAGTTTACAAATGAGAGGTTGGATTATGTTTAGTACCTCAAGGAAACAGTTTTTTTAAATGCCTTACTTCTAAATAAAATGTTTATAAGGTAAGTCGGGATAAGTGCTTTATCTATTTCAAATCTATTTTGTTAGGAGAGCTGCCATCTATGAGGATTTAACCATTTACTTAACATTTCCATAGAAGGCAGCTCTCTCAACAGATTTGAAATAAATCCCCATATATGCACTTCTTTCACCAACTTTATTTAATCATTATGGCAAACATTATGCAGAGACATCTGTACTGGCATATGCAGATGACATTGCTATATATAGTAGTATGTGCCCTTCAAAATCACTAAAGCAAGCTGAACAAGCTTGTAACATTATACAAAATGAGCTGGAATTGTTAAAAATGCAAGTTAACACATCTAAAACCGATAGCATAATCTTTTCGAGACGAAAATTCATATAACAAAATTTCAAAAAACTTGGTATATCTGAGCATAAAAGTTGATAGGCATCTAAAATTTAATGTTCATTGCTTACAAGATTATATAAAGTTAGACAAAAATCATATAAAAACCTCCTGATAAACCCAAATCTCAGCTTCAGATTAAAACAGCTTATCTATAAAAGTATTCTTCGGCCTTCTCTCCTATACGGTTCTCCATCACTATCACGTATATCAGTGAATACAACAAAGAGACTACAGCAATTTCAAAATGGTATTTTAAAAAAACATACCAGAAAAACGTCTTTTGAAAAACAAAAAGCGGAAAAACTGTGTGAATTATTGAACTTATCAGCAGTAGATGAATTCATAAAGGGAAGAACCATAAAATTTTATTATTCACTAAAATATCTACCAACCCCACAATTTAATTACCTCACATTTCCGCCGGCTCCTCGACGATAGCAAGATAGAGTTATATAATTAAGTTTAAGAACAATTTCAATATAGAGGTGAGCCATTTGGACAGATATGAAAGAGTTGGTTAAACTAAAATAAAATAATGAATCAGAAAAACCTTAAAATATATCTAACATACAATAAAAGGATGTTTACCTTGTAAAATACTTTATAAAACTTTTAAAATTGGACTTAAGCAAAAAAAAAAATTAATGCTCTTACCTCGACTTACCTTAGCACTAATTGATGGGTTTTATTTTGTTAATGCCTGAAAAATTATATAACTTGAAGATCCACCTTCAATCCAGAGGGTCTTTCTTATAAGATATAAAAGTGAAAGTATATTTTTTTAAATAATATTTTTGAGTGTGAGTGAAACGTAATTTATTTAGGTAAATATGAAAAGGTATAAGCAAAAAAAAAAAAAAAAAAATTCGAAGATATCTGGTTTGGTCCTGTTAAGATTTCATTCTCTCAAATAACAGTAAACTACGAAAAGCAACTGTTTTTAACAGTCTCCGAGTTCATACCCGTTGAAGCTAATAGGCCCAGAAAGCCTATTAGGAATGTCGTGAGGAAAGGTGGGTCGAGTAGGAGGGGAGGAGGAGGATAAAATGTATTCATGTATTGCAACGTTCGACAAATAATACTATTTTTGACGAGGACAATACAATTAACTTTATTATATATTGTAACGCTAACAATACAACTAACTAGACAATATTTCGCCAATTCAGGCATCATCAGGATTGAGAAAGACAAGATCATTTTAGAATGTCGATGCGAGCTGTGCAATTGGTCTGCATTTATGTGAACTTGTCTTTTTCTGTCCTGATGGTGCCTGAATGAATGTTTGTTAGTAATTTACTTGTATTTGATAGACTAAAAGCTTTGTTTTTGCAATCTTTCATTTATAATTTCTTTCTTTTTATTGTAATTATTTTTAAATTCACATCTGTCTTCAGGATGACGAGAGCCAATGTAATAATAAACCAGTAACCATTGTTACCTCCTCTTGAGTTTATTTAAGTTCATTTGTTAGCTAAGGAGATCCCTCATCCAAGTCATTTTTAGCATTCGGCATGCACTGTCAGGGATGTTTAATGTAGCCATTGTACTAGTGTCATAAAGACTTAAAGACCATCAGGTAGAATGGTCATAAAGTTTGTCGTGAAATATTCAGTATGCTTTTTTTATGTGATCTGGTACTGTAGGAATGTCTAAGTCCATGTGTAGGGTTCTGTTACTGACCTACTATTGAGATCGTGTGATAAGTCGTAGTGTTTTTGATTGGAACGCATGTATTTTGTATAGGAGTTTTTTTTTTTGTACCTTAAACTTTTGAAGCATATGTCCAAATGGATTTCAGTAAATTGTATGTCCATATTAGGATCCATAGCTGCCATAGTTTTAGCGAAGACTGTCTTTGAAATAGAGAGAATAGGAGTTTTAGCCGCTTATTCAAAGTATGCTTTTTTATATTGTTAATGTTTACTAATTGTTTAGTGCTACATATTTAAGTTCATCTATGAATAAATAGAAAGGACTCCTGTCAGAGGCAGTGTATGCTTGCCATTAAATCATCAAACATACCTTGCCATTAAATCTGTTTTAAATTTTCTACTGCTTTCCAATTAACATTTTTAATAGATCCATTCAATAAATAATGGATCAACATGAAATCTGCGCAAATAGCGAATAGTTTATTAATCGAATTCAATATTTTTTGTTTTACAACAAAACTTCAAATCATACCGGAAATTCTGTAATTTAGTTAACTTTTTTTATTATTCCTAAAATATTAACTCTTTCTCATTATACCTTAATTATAAACTAATGCTTTTCAACTCAAATATTTATCTTAATATCGACATCGTTTTTTGAAAAAAGCGTAAGTGCCGTTAAGCAAACTTTACATAAATCACAAGAAACGTTTTTTCCCCAATTAACAATATTTCATTATATATTAATTTATTCATTATTATGTAAAGTAGAAGTTTACTAAGGTAGCAAAACTTTTATAATTATAATGTATTTTTAAGGTTTCTAGCATTGGTCTAGACCAGAGTGATGACTAGAGTCGTCAGTATTTGGTGCTTACCTCATCTGTAGTCGATTTTTATTTTCTTTTCTTTTTTTTTTCTCGATATATCGTGAGTGGGAAAAGATAAAGGTGATGCTTGCGTCCCATAATAAACCTAAATTTATATTTCGAATTTTTGGCGCTTAAGCCTTTTTCAAAAGACGACGTCGATATCTTAAAGTAATTTTTAAATTATTCGACTTATCTAGTTTTCCCCAATTGTGGCAGAAATAACTATCAAGAAGATTTTTTTTTTCAATAATCACTATTTTAGAGAATAAATATGTTGGATAAATAAATTACCGCTATCATTAACTTTATTTTAATTATTTACAAACTTATGGAATTGAAAAAAAATATAATTATAATACATTTATTAATTTATTTACAACTGTTATAATTAGAGACATGCAGAATGATTTAGCCTAACATCTAATAAGTAGGATAACAAAGACAAAATATATGAACAGAATAAGAAAAACAAATAAAAATAATGAAAAATAAAAAAATAGAATTGCATAGAAGAAAATAAAAAAAATAATGACCAGAATATAACTGTCTATAAAAATATTAGAAATTTCTATAATACAAACAGTATATCTAAAATATAACTAGCTGGATATAACAATAATAAGACTAACTAAAACAGCTATGTATAATTGAAAAATTTCTTTAAGCATAAATTAAGAAACATAGAAAATAAAAATGGGACAAAATTAGATTATAAAAATAATTATGTTATTCACAAAATAGAAAAAAATTATAATAATAAAGGAACCATAAAGTTCCTGAAGAACCAGACATAAATGGAAACACCTTGAAAAATACTGAAATATTAAATTAATTGCTAATAACCAATAAATTAATTTAAAAACTTCGAAATAAATACAAAAGCATTAGAACGAGTCAATAATTGATGACTTCGGCCAAATAACGATCTATGCAGATTTTTTTAAATTTACAGGAGATGAATAAAAGTTTATCTCTACTTAGGGTTATACCTTTTTTTGCTAGAAAGTAACTTATAACGTTATTCCGTCAAACTCTTATGCCAGTGACATTATTTATGTCATTGATTTCAGAGAATATTATTCTTCATTATGGCAAAATCAGTCAGTTTTTGTACAGACGGGAGGTAAAAAAGAGGTAACACAGACCATTGTTCAGATTGTAGAGCTCACGATTCCAACTGAAGTGTTACAGCAATGACGTCTGTTGGTTTCTGGACAAGTTTACGTTCTTAACGTGTAATGGAAGCAATATAGAATGTTATTACGCCAAAAAACCGATTTCGGTAAAATGTAACATACACCGTTATTCAGCCTTCAATTATTTACTATTAAGTGAACAGTTTCCTTAATAACAAATATTTTTTAACTTAATAACAAATATAAAAAAAAAAACATTCAGTTTATTTAGATGCCCTAGCTCAAAGAAACAGTAAATTTATTAATTGCTCCATCCCATCAACAAAGGGTGATACTTATTTGCATAAATATTTTCCTCTCAGTGATATGGAAGCTTGAAAAACTAAAATGCAATGAGCTAAATCGTCAGATTCATTTAATGTACAGATCTTATAGAAGTTGCTGGAACCAAACTGAAATTTTTATCTATCCAGGTAAATGCTGGAACGTTTTCTAATATCTAAAAGTATTTGAGCTATAAATCTTAGTTTATTGTTGTGAGTATTAAAGCTAAGATAAACTTCGCAGGAAAAAGAAAAACTACAAACCTTCCTATAGACAATACAGTAGGCGGGTGTTACAATTATAATACAAATAAAAAGAATTATAAAACTTTAATTTATACAGCACAGTATGGGTGATTAACAATCAAAAAATAGAATTTATTGATATATTTTTTAAACAAATTTAATTTTCTTTTACGTTAACATACCTACATAACAACAATTCAATCTGAGGAAAAACAAACAAAATATGAATAGACTGAAAGCATAATACATATAAAATTTAATATGCTTTGAAACATAATTAAAAAATAGAAATAACATCTCGTAGCATGAATCTTAAATTATTTTAAAATTAAATCATGGGAATTCTACAACTAGATAACTAACTATATTCAGCGTTTCGAGAAAATATTTGACAAGATATTAACAAGATATTTGAACTTTCCTAGTTACAGAATTGAATTTTTTTTTTATGACCAACTTATCTATTTTTAAAAAGGATATACCTGTGGATCATCTACAACAGTTACCTAGTTTTTACCATTTTATGGGCCTGACTAATGGAACCTATCTGTGCGGATTACGCATGCGATAAAATAGCAGTTACCTAGTGGTAGAACTTACCCCACGAAATTATACCATGGGTCTCAAGCTAGGATATTTCCTTTAGTTATGCTTCATTAAGCATAAACTATGGTAACTAGAAATAAAAACAAACAACAAATAATAAAACACATATTCTGATAAACATTACATCCGATTTTATAAACTATACTTCCATTGGAAGACAACTGACCTCAATATTAAAAGTAATAAAAAAAATTAAATTAAAACAGAAAGAGAGAACAAAGAACAATATATCATAAACAAATACAATGTTTGAATAATTTTTAGCAAATAAAAACTAATTTGTTTTGTATTTATAAAAAGTAAAAACATAAAACATCTTATGTGTGCACTAAGTCGTTCAAATAGTTTCATCTAATTATTTTATTTCAAACTTCCCTTCAGCTCTATATCGTAAAATTATTGGCAATATTCAAAGTAACACTTAAATTTTTAAAAACAAAAGAGCACTTACAAATTAATAATTTTATTGAATCACGTTAGATTGATGAAAAAAACAAAACATTAAACATATTGTTATATCTTTATTAGTCACTCACAAAATCGTTCAAATCAATGAAATATTTTCAATGTGAACTCTATCCTGTAAACATACTGGAAAGATACTTGGTTCAGTCTTAGAGTATCTCTCGTTGTGCCAACAGCTCAGTAGTGCGTCTCTGATTAATCTTTTCGTTTTATAGGTATCTAGAAATTTCGGTTAAAACTCTCGTAGACCGAAAATATTTTCACTAGGCAATCTATTATTGAAATATTGAGGCACTGGACACAGATTATTTGTAAAAATAGTGGGTAAGCATTATAAATTTATATCAGATTACTTGATTCCATCGGTATATCCGTGAAAACAAACTGGAATTCTACATATTATCATTTTTATATATTATCTAATCGTCTTTTTAATTAAAGTAGTCTAATTTATTACTACACTTAAAATGGTTAACTGTAAAGTATGCAACAAAACTGTTGGCCGAGATGACAAAATAAAAATGGCATGTGTCGTCTATATTTTCCACATAAAATGCATTGAGGCTGATATCTCAGATTCAGAAATGATTAAAGAAATGGAAATGTCCAGAATGCGAATTAACAAATGAACCCAACACAATGCTCGAGGTACTAATGGGGCTTGTGAAAGAGGTTAAACAGAAGAATGTTAAGCTTCAAGGTATGGATGAGCTAAATCATAACCTCTAGAAGCAGTCTGAGCTTTCTTACCAAAATATGGAAAGCCTTCAGAAAATCGAAACCCTACTAGAGCAGCAGAAGAGTCAGATGGAGAAATTAACTATTGAAAATAACAATCTTTATGCTAAAATGCTTCCAATTCTATATGTGGCTCAATTTCTCCGTTCCTATTTTGTTTTATATATTTTAGGGGCCTCAGGTCTCAGTCATTTGTATCCTCCATCGCGACGCCAGCCGCTTACCCTCAAGGATGTCTCAGCAGAAGCCCCACTTCATCTTCTTATCAGTCGGCCCCATGACAGATGCTCCGGCAGACACAACATAGTTTCCGCTATGTTGGGTTCTCCAATACCTGTTTGGTTGTAAGTTCTTCAGTTTGTCCATGTTGGCATATGTAAAAGTCAAGTAAGTTGGGGGATACTGAGGATACTGGGGTATCCTCTATTTTCACATCCGAATGCGACCAGTTTCCTTGGATCCGAGAAGTTGTACAAATCCTGTCTCTGTGTATTGGTCGATGTTTCTAATCTTTGATCCGGGCAATCTATGGTGTCTAATGTTTCCAACTCCTGGGCAGGGAAATCGTCTCTGGCTTGACCAAGGGCACTCGTGCACGACTTGGAGGTGCCTTGCATCATTACCAATGTCGTGGTAGGATGCGATGAGGAGGGTGAAACTTGTGAGTCTTGTAATGATTTGTGCAATTCTAATTGTTTCACGTGTTCCTCCATAAAGAGTGTGTATGATCCTGTAAGACTTCCTATTAAGAAGCCTTTGAATTGTCCCCTGTGGTATGTGTAAGTCTGACTGTATTCCCTGAGTCTTTTTCCGAAGACACAGCATTCACTGCTGACAGCCAGTTTCTTTCTTATACTGGACGGAGGCGGTGAGACGAAGAGGTTGAGGAATCGAAGCAGCGCGACACCAGAACAGATAAGGCGCATTTGTAATATATGAGATCTGAACACCCAATTCTTTGTTAACAAATATAAACAATTAAATTAATTAATGCCAATTAATACATACTAACATTATTGCCCCTTCAGGGATATAATTTGATCAATAAATTTTATTATTAACATGAGATGGGTACCGTAAACAAGGGCTACTTGAGCCCAAAACAGAAAACGGTGTTTGGTTCTCTGGGTACTCCCAATATCAGTATAATGACGTAGTTGAATGATTTACTGTTAGGTGGCAGTACTAGGCAGACCATGGTGTGAGTTTAGGAGTTTTGGGAAGTCGCCACTAGTGGCAGCATTGGTTATGCAACATACACACCTGTTGGATGTTTATTTCACTCTGCAAACTTTTGTCTGTACAGATATCAGGAATAGCCTAAAACTGGAGGTAAGTGGATACATTTCATATTTAGTATACCATCAAAGCCAATTGAGGACTGTTCATGTCCTAAATAACTCATTAATTGTACAATGTGTGCTTAAGTACAACTGGTACACATTATCTGCAAACTCGGGTTACTTGAGCCCATGGTAAGCCCATGGGCTCAAGTAACCCGTAACCACATTTCTTGCTGTTCAGTGTATAAATAGGTTTGGGCTCAAGTTGCCCAACAATTATGTCACTGTTTAAATGTTTAAGTTTTTGTTTATTATATTTTTATGTTTGGAAAGTATAAATTAAATTTGATTTACAGATAATGTGCGAATTTACATACTAGGTCTCTACTACTACCTACCTATTTTTGCTTGTCCAAATAGGATTTAAGTTTCCTTATTTGAAATCCTATTTTTGTGAATTTTTTTTTCAGGATTATCTGACACAATGCCTTATAAATATAAGACTACCAGGGAACCGGATGTATGCTGATTTAACTACCGAAAAGTTGGAAGAATGCCTGGAAGCTGTAAGGAGTAGGAGGATGACCCAGCGAGAAGCGGAGAGTTTCTATAAAATTAGCAGAGCAACTATCAAGAGGTAACTAAAAAATCAACATCCAGGTAAACCGGGGCACCCGAGAGTTTTTACAGATGAAGAGGAGCTTGCGTTTGCTAGCCACTTAAACAAGTTGTGTGACTTTGGGTTTCCTTGTGACGAACTTGATTTTAGATTTGTCATAAAAGCTTACTTAGGTCGACAGGGACGTACCGTTGCTTTGTTTAAGAATAACTTGCCTGGTAGAGATTGGGTTAAGTCCTTCCTAGATAGGCATCCCAGTCTTTCAGTTTGATTTGCAGCTAACATAAAACGAACAAGAGCAGCTGTTAATGAAAAGGTCATCACTGAATACATTCAAAATGTGGGGAAACTGCTCAAAGACACACCCCCTAAAAATGTCTACAATTACGACGAAACCAATATGAGTGATGATCCGGGTAGGAAAAAAATAATTTGCCGAAGGGGTACTAAATACCCCGAGCGGATTATGAACACAACAAAATCCAGCATAAGTGTAATGTTTTGTGGCAATACAGCCGGACAGTCTGTTCCACCTTATATCATATATAAGGCCAAAAATCTGTGGACAACTTGGACGGAAGGTGGCCCACCTGGGTCTAGATATAACCGCAGTAAGCATGGGTGGATCGATTTAGTAATTTTTGAGGACTGGTTTACCAGTCATCTGCTACCGATTCTTAAGAAACAAAATGGGAAGAAGGTTGTAATTGGAGACAATCTTACATCACACCTCAGCATCAATGTTATTCAGCTCTGTGAAGAAAACAATGTGCACTTTGTTAGTCTTCCACCTAATTCGTCCCACCTCACTCAACCACTGGATGTGGTGTACTTTAGGCCTCTCAAAATGAAGTGGAAGGATGTTCTTTACCGATGGAAGCAATCAGATGCAGGTAAAAGAATCGGTGTGCTTCCAAAGGATCAGTTCCCAATGCTGTTGCGAACTGTTTTAGAAGAAATTGGTCCAAACATGGAAAGCAACCTAAAGGCAGGCTTCAAGAAAGCTGGATTAGTGCCTATAGATGAAAATCAGATCTTAAGCCGTTTGCCAAATCAAGACAAATCCAAAGCAAATGCAGACTTGTCTATGATTGGGGATGCATTTCTTCAACGACTTCAAGAGAAGAGGGGCGAGTTTGTTACACCTCGCACTACTAAGAAGAAACAACTCAAAGTGCCACCTGGACAGAGTGTAAGTGTGTCTGATTTCTGCTTTACTAGTAATACCAGTGCCTCTAAGCAACAGGAAAACAGCCAAAACCAGGAAAAAGGTCCAAAAATGAAGGTGTTTTCAAAAACAACCAAGACCGCCATACGAAAAAGAAAACAAACATTGGGAGACACCACATCAGAAGAAGATGACGCATTCACTCTCAGATCAAGTGGTTACAGTGACCTCAGCCTCTACAATAGTGATGAGGAACATCTATGACTTTTTGCCAAACAAAAGCCAAATCAGAATCAACACCGTTACCTGTAATGAAAGAAGACCTAGAAATAGACAATTTTGTTTTGGTAAAATGGAACAAGAAGGAATATCCAGGAGTTATCCTCGCTATAGAAGCAGAAGGTGTCAGAGTAGACTGCATGGAGCCTACCCAAAAAGCTTGGAGGTGGCCCAAAAACAAGGATGTCTTGTTGTATAAATTTGAAGATGTGGTAATGAAAATACAACCTCCAAAACTAATAAAAACAGGTTTGTTTTCTTTAACTGGACTCTAAACATTGTTGTATGCCTAACTACTTTTGTTTGTACAATATCTAAAAAGTGTTGTTCAAAATTAATATATGCTTATAAAATAAATGTTTGGAAGTTCACTGGAAGTTCAGAAATTATTTTATTCAAATAACCATTAACCTACTTGAACCCAAACTGCCTTCAAATGGTAATATCTATAGGAATAACAGTATGGGTCAAGCTTAAGGTTAACTTGAGCCCAAACAAAACAATAAAATAAAAATAGTTACTACGTCACAAACGATGCCTATTGTAAGTTAAAGTATCCATAACAAACTATAGTTTAATAATATAAAGTGCTTATGTCAAAGAAAAAATAAAAAAAGTTTAAAAAAATAAAAAAGTTTCAAAATCTGGGCTCAAGTAGCCCGTGTTTACGGTAGTTGTTTTCACGTTCATGAAGATTTATAATAATTCCTCTTTTTTCGACATATAAGAAAAGGGCTCAAGCTCAGAATTCTAAGAAGCATGATAACTTATTATCTCATCTAGTTGAAGCAAAATTAACAAATTTTATGAAATAATTTGCTGACATTTGTTTATACGAACAGAAATAATAAAGGGGTCTAATATGGTAATTTTTTATGCTTGCAAAATATAATAAATATAGGTGTTATTAATGACTTTACAAAAAAACATTAAAGTCTCTACTGCTCGCTAGAGAACAGTACTTGTGTTTCTCAAGAATTTTTGCAGGTAAGAGTTTTCAAATATTTGTATTAACTACTACAAATGCGACTTAAGCTTTAAGACTAAGCATAATGTACATCAAAAGAGTTGTAATTTATTGTTATGTGATTGGTTTTTCAGTGACAGTTTTTGTTTCATCAGTTTTTAGGATAAATTTCCAAGATGGCGTGATGGGTATTATGGAATACTAGATATTTCATAATATTCAACGAAAAAGTATAGCATTCCATATTTCCCGACATAAACTATAAAGTTGAAATAGTAGCTTATCGTTTAATTTTGTTATATTATAAACAAGAATTATAAAAAAAAATCAAAAATAATGTAAGGCCAAATTAGAAATTAAAGTTTAGTCTGTTATAAATTGTAAACGCATTGAGGCGGAAATATAAAATAATTTGAATGTTATTTAGACAGATGTCTACTGACTAGACTTACAAATCATTAATTTTATTATGCTTTGTTTATTTAAACTTACCCCTCTCTTTTGTTAGCTATAAGAGTTTTAAACTGTCTGTTTTTTGCAAATATGCCTAAGAAGAATGAAGATGAGCTAAAACGTTGGTGTCCGCAGCAGATGACTGTGGCTATATATACAAGCTGTTCGGGAGAAGAAGATGGGGTACCTCAAGGTGTCTAAGGAGTTCCATGTTTCCAGAGCTTCTCTCTTCCGGTTTGTCAACAGTAATGAGAAAAATGCTAAGGTAGCAGCCTCAACTACTCTAGGCCGTAAGCCAGTTTTTCTAAAGGAGTAGATGAGTTAGAGAAATACTGAGTTGAGATGGAGACAATGTCCTATGGGCTAACCAAAAGGGGTATATGCAGTCTTGCCTACCAACTTGCGGTTCGCAATAATGTTCCCCATTCCAGGAATAAGCCGCAGGCAAAGATTGGTTCTATGCTTTCATAAAAAGGAATCCAAAACTTTCAGTACGTAAACCTATGAGTACATCCTTAGCCAGAGCCAGGTGGTTTAATAAAGGCGAAATTGATAACTTTTTTGATCTGATCGATGTTGTTTTAAAAAAACAACTATCATCCTTATAAATGCAAACGAAACAGGTTTGTCAATAGTTCAAAGTAAAATCCTTCGTGCAATAGGTCTGAAAGGGAAGTGACATATCAAGTCCCTTTCAGTAGCTGAAAGAGGCTTTCTTGTTACGGTAGTTCCTTGTATGAGTGCTGGAGGTAACTTCGTACCACCACTTGTCATATTTCCACGTAAAAAAATGAATGAACAACTTCTTAAAGGGACCTCGCCTGACATCATAGCCTTTTGCCACCCGAGTGGTAGGATACAAACAAACCTTTTCACCAAATGGTGTGACATTTCATTAATGTTACAAAACCTTTGTTTAGTTACAAAACCTTGGCTGATTCACCTGGTCTGCTTTTCCTTGACGGGCATACAACCCATAATCATAAAATTGACGTTATCCTCTTAGCTAGAGAAAATCATGTTAACGATCATATTTCTGCCTCCCCACTCTTAAAATAAAATCCAAAACTTTTATGGGCCCATTAAAGTCATATTATACTGAGGAAGTGAGATCCTTTTTACGGCATAGTGCAAGGCCCTTGAGTGTTTCTGATATAATGGAGCTATTTGGCTAGGCCAACCTAAAAGTACAACGTGCGGACATTGGACCAACACCTGTCTCTATTCCAAGTCCATAAACCCTCTCTGACTCACCTCAACTGTGTTCTTCTAAAACTCCTGATGTGATTGTTCTTGACAAGTCAAAGTCAACAAATCTTGTACTACCCATAGAGATTTCACAACCTCCAAAAAATCAGAAATTAAAAAGAGGCAGGAAAGCTGGATCCTCCTGTATAATAACATGCTCTCCATATAAAAAAGAGCTAACTAACAGAACTATAACTAAATCGTCCGACCGAGAGACCAGGATTTACCAGGGAACAGAAAAAGACAGCATGAAGGTGCAGATGCTGATGCGAAAGAATGACGCAGTTCAGTTCCACACTATCGCACCACGAGGAACGAAAAGATCCAAGAAGTTGGTCTGATACGGATTCGACCTGGATCAGAAGATAGAAGATATAGCGGAGGAGTTCAAACAAAACCTCCTGGGCTTCAGGATGGCGAGGAGACAGACCATTACTGATCACATTGCCCGATAAGAGGACATTGCTAAGCTTCTTGTGGTCGACTACACCCAGTTCATCGTCAGCCCATTTAGAGAAAATGGTGGACCGGTCAGTGCCGCATCTGCTTGAAGTACAGCCAAACAATGAAGTATTGTGGCTGAAAAGTTCAGTGTGCCTGGTGAGGACAAGACCACGAAACAGAGCATTGCACGAAGACCTCCCGGTAAAATGCGCAAAGTGTACGGGTGACCACCCGGCGTCGTCCAAGGACTGCCCCAGACAGCAAGAATTCATGAAGATCAGAAGGGAGAAGACAGAAGCCGCCCCTATTGCTGCTGTCCCTTCAAGAAAATCAAGTAGGCTTGTGCAGAGGGCTGCATCGTACTCTTCACTCATTGGTGGATCTCCAGGAGCCGGCAGCCAATCACAGCAGTGCCCTCATCCCCATCACTCGGCTCAACCCCAGGAGCCAGCTGTACCACTACAGCACTGTCGTTCTGCGGCCAGACCTGTAGAGGAGAAGAAATGGACTTCATCGAGAGTGCCACCGGAAGAGGTGAGAAGCGACAATCTGAGGCCGAAGTCTTTGACGTCGAAAAATTATTTACGAAGATTCCTAAATGGTTCTCAATTAAGTCAAGAGAAATGCCGAAGCCTGCACTAGTCGTACTGAATAACAAATTCGACACCATCCGGTCCGATGAGGAGCCCAAGAAGAAGAAGTTGCTCACCATCGATCTTTCTACCGGCGCTGAAGAACTTGCTGCTGCAGGTTGACATTTAAAAAATTTCCTCAATCAACAGTTCAACAGTGGCACGAGAAGCGTAACTTCCCTGATCGCATAATTTGGACAGATGAGGCAACATTCAAACGTGCGGAAATTTTTAACTCACGCAACTCTCATCTTTGGTCTCATCATAATCCACATGGCACTAGGGAACACCACTTCCAATATCAGTTCAGTGTGAATGTCTGGCTAGGCTAGGAGTCTGTGGGCAGCATATGACAGAGCCCGTTTTCTTACCTCGTCGGTTAAATTCAAATACTTTTTATGATCTACTTCAGGATGATATAAGTGCGGCACTCCTCGAAGCAATACCACTTGAAGAAGAGCTATGGTGGCAAATGGACGGGTATCCAGCGCATAATGGACGAGCTGTAACAAATTGGCTCAATCAACAGTACCCAGGAAGATGGATTGGGAGATATGGACCTGTGCATTGGCAGGCCCGAAGCCCTGATTTGACGCCGCTGGATTTTTATATTTGTGGTAGGCTTAAATCGGAAGTGTACAGAGTACCCATTCAGGATATGAACCATCTGATCGCAAGAATTCGCGAATCATGTGAAGCAATGAGAGCTGACCGCGATCAAATTCGAAGGGCTACATCAGCTGTGTTAAACAGATGTCGTCAGTGTGTACTGCAAGGAGGAGGCCAGTTCCAGCAACTTTTGTAATGTTCAAAGACATTTTATTTACTATTAAACTTTAATGTAAGAATTAATTTAATTTTCCTTTGTAATTTACATAAAAAATAATATAAAAATGTAAATAATTGTTTTTTTTGTATCTTAAATTAGATTTAGTATATGGAAATAGGGAATCTCAGGAAAATAATACATTTATTTATCCTGACTGCAATCATATAAAAGTTATAATGCAAAGTGTGTTTGTCATCATAAATGGAACCAAAATAGACGCTTGCATTTAAAAACATGGCGGCTCTATTTTGGACTTCAACAGAATCACTGCCATAATGATCGAGTGGATGAAAATCATTAATTTTTCAATACTTCAACAATAAATCTTATCTGAGAAAATAAAAAGAAGTTGAAGAGTTTTTTATCAAATGAAAACTTCATAAAATCAAAAATGGTCCATTTGTATTAGATAATTAAAATGGCAGTTCGCCATTTTGAAACCTGTAGAGTGGTGTAACGGACAACAGAGTAGCTATTGTTGTGGGACCAGGGACCAGGGCAGCATCTTAAGAACTCCCGTAATACTTCATCCACAGTCAAGATCCACATCATTTGGTAACACACTTTAATTATATCCCATAGACCACGGTCGTCGTTCTTCAAAGACTTTATTAGACCTTATATCGTTATTCAAAGAAGAAAGTGTTAAATTTAAGAAAATTGACGCTTCGTATTTTGTATTAGAAATAGTTCTGTGAGTGTGTGCCTGTTTGTCTAGTAACCCTGCCCTGAGAAATAGAGTCAAAATTATATAAAACAAATATATATATTTAAAAAAGTGAAAATAAGTTTATTTATTTATTTTCCGAAAAAACGTAACTTTACACATGTTACAGAAGTTTAAAAAGTTAGGATGTTTGATGAGCCTGAAAGTTTCAAAACTTCAAAACTTTTTCAACAGTTTCAAAATTTTCAAAGTTTCAAAACTTTTTGAACAGCCACCTTGATTACTTCCCGGACAATTTGGGAGATGCTAGTGAGGAGAAAGGTGAGCATTTTCACCAGGACATTAAAATGATGGAGAACGCTACCAGGGCCGCTGGAACACCAATATGATGGGGGAGTACTGTTGGTCACTTAACATCAAGTTCAACAAGCGGCTCATCGTAGAAAAAGCTACACAAGAAGCTTCAAAGAAAAAAGAGAAAAAAAGTACAGACCAATTCCAGTTAACAAGTGAAACCTGCATTAGCACATTATATCACTGTTTTAAGTAGCCACTGTAAACACTGTAAATACAAACCATGCTTATGATGTAACATAGGGTTTCATTAATTCCCCCATATACTGTATAGGGGTTTATACAATATAATATAATACAATATATAATATATAGTACAATATGGATGCTAGCGGAGTAAAAAAAAATCGCATGGTAATAGATTATAGAAAACTAAATCAGGAAACTATTAAGGATAAATTTCCACTTCCAAATATAGAAGATGTGTTAAATAGATTAGGTGGAACAAAATATTTTAGTAAGATAGATTTAACGAGTGGTTTTCATCAAGTAACAATGGCAGAAGAATCCATAGAGAAAACAGCCTTTAGTACTGACAATGGAAATTTTGAATTTATCAGAATGGCTTTTGGATTGTGTAATGCACTTCCAACGTTTCAGAGAATGATCAACATGTGTATTGAGAATTAATCAAGAACAATGGCATCTATTGATGATATAATTATTTACTCATAATCAGAAGAAGAACACTTAAAAGATATTGAGAGTTTTAGAAAGATTAAAAACTCACAATTTAAGTATACAATTAGATAAAACGGAATTTTTCAAGAAAGAATTAAAATTTTTAGGATATATTATAACAGAAAAAGGATTAAAAACAGATCCAGAAAAGATAAGTAAAATATTAGAAATGGAAAAACCTACAGATGAAAAATCTATAAGACGTTTCTTAGGCATGACCGGATATTATAGGAAATTTATTAAAAACTACGCCAAAATAACAAGACCATTAAGTAAAGCATTAACAGATAAAAATTATGAATCAGTAGAATTTGAAGTCATTTAAATTGTTATTGCAATTAATGACAAGTACTCCAATTTTAAGTTCTCCAGATTGGAATAAACAATTTATTTTAACAACAGATGCTAGCAATCAAGCTATAGGAGCTGTATTAAGCCTAGAAATAGAAGGAATAGAACATCCAATAGCCTATGGATCAAGAGTATTAAGAAAAAAAATTATTAGCAATAATTTATTTTACACAATTATTTAAACCATACCTTTATGGAAATAAATTCTTATTATTAACAGATCACAAACCTCTTACATGGGCATTTACAATGAAAAATCAGAATTCCAGAATCATGAAATGGAATTGGAAATTGCAAGAATTTGAATTTGAAATTAAACATCTAGAAGGTAAATTAAATTAAGTAGCAGATGCATTGTCGAGGAGAAATGAAAATAATTTAATAAATGCAATTGAAAATGAACCAATGCCAAGTACAAGTGCAGGAATATATACTGATACAAGTGAAGAGTAATTAGAATTTGAAAGATTATTAAGTCAAGCAACAGATAGTGAAGAATTATCAGAATTATTTGATGTAGAAGAGTACCATCCACACCCCAACCCTACCCTAACCACCCCTTACCATTCCAAACCACCCCAACACTATGGGCGACATCCACAATAAAATCCGGCTTTTGACTGTGTATGGGGCTTTACGGAAAGTGAGGTGGAATCCAGTGGTGCTGGTGCTAGAGGAGGTGATCATGGACTTCTGACCAATTCAATCACTTAGACCTATTAATTACAATTCAAATCAATTTAGACCTCAACAAAATTATCAATCCACCCTTATAAGTATTAATAATAATTTCCGAAATAATACCCCATTTAAAAGACAGCCTCATCCAAGTATAAGATATAAGTCTTTTCTCAACACCCCGGTTCATAGAAACCCCAATCTTGAGATAGAAGAATTACACAATTTAAATTCCAAACAATTAGAAAATAATTATAAAATCAAGGAAGAAAAAATTTAGCCAACACCTTGTCAGATTTACGTAGCCTCCGACTCCTTACCTGGGTCTATTTTAAAATTCTTTTTTTTTGTAAAAATATTTTAGGAGCCTCAGGTCTCATTTATTTGTGTCCCCCATCGCGAAGCCGGCCATATGCCATAGAGGAGCACCAGGAGGAGGCCACCCAGCGGGATTAAGCTCCAAAATTTTGCAAAATTTTAATAGCAGTATAGAGTCATCAAAATTATTTCCAAACACCAAAGCCCTTCTTACATTTGGCATTTTTGATTTTCATGAAAAATTTGAATTGTTATTAGGCACTGACAACCTTAAGCTGCTAGGTGATAAAATTGATATGTTAGAAGATATAATAACTACACCTTTTGGCAATCTCACAATCCATTGACAATAAACTCCTTCAATCTGAATACTCGTATATCATAAACAATAATTCAGTAACAGTAGTCAAAATTCCCATTAAAAACATTTCTAATGGAAAAGGTATGTTCCTCATACCGACGTCAATAGTTACTCTCTATTCATGAAGGCCTAATATCAATAAAAAATAATGGGGCAATGTGCACAATAAAAAACAAATCAGATCGATTCTTTAGAATAAATTTTAAATTCTCCATTTATGTAGAATCAAATAAATTTTTAAAGTTGATGAAACCAAGAATAACAGCTCAAATTTCAAAAGAAAACTTCCAACAAGACATAATAAAATTAATTAAAGAATTTATAGAACCAAATGCTAAATATTGTTGGTACTTTGAAATAGATTTTTATGCTCAATTTTATGAAGTAATGATAAAATACTTCAAACATTCAGAAGTAAATTTCGTAAAAAATTCAAGTAGGCTAACAGATGTCCAGAGCCCAGATGAACAAAAAAATTTAATAAAAGATTACCATACCGGCAAAACTAGCCTCAGAAGAAACTTGTAATAGAATCAAAAGATTATAATATTGGCCTAATATGAAAAATACAATCCAAATTTATAAAAACGACTGTGAAATTTGTGCTGTTTCAAGACCTCTTAAAATCTCATTACAACATTACTCAAACACCACCTAATAAACCATTTGGAATAGTCCACATGGATACTATTACTTTAGAGAATAAAAAATATTTATCTTTAATTCCAAATTTGCACAAGTTTATAAATTAAAAAAACGATCAAGCAACAGAAGTTGTAAATAAATTAATTTCACCTTTTTCTCATCACGGTTTACCAAAACAAATTATAACAGAAAAGGTTTAGAATTTAGAAATTTCTTAATTTCTAAGATTTATTAAAATTGCACAGAATTCAATTACATTACACCTCTACTCAATCACCCTAATCAAATGGACCAATTGAAAGATTTCATTGCACATTAATAGAACATTTGCGAATATTAAATAACAGAGATGAATTTAAAAAAAAAAAAAAAAAAAAATGTCACAATACGCCATACTCGCATACAATATACTATTCATTCCATAACTCAACTAAAACCGATTGAAATAATTTCCGGACATTTAGATATAGATACACTTATTTCAATCGATCTTGATAACCAAACTATAAATGATTATATTGCAAGAGATTAGAAAAAAATCAAAATCTTGCATGAAAATATAAACCGCCGTAATCAAGAAATGAAAGAAAAATACATTTTGAGACTAATTAAAAATCGCGAAGAATTACCAAAGATATTCCTGATACAGCCTTTGTCACGAATAAACAAAAACAGTCAAAATTAAATAAGAAATATAAAAAAAGAAAAAATTAAACAAACAGATAAGAAATCTAAAACCGCAATTATTGATAAAAAAACATTATAACACGCGTGAAAAGGTACATTTGAAAAATATTAAAAGGCCTCATAAAGGAGCCGATATAGTTCACACACGACCACCTGATAAAGCTGGTCCCAGTTCAAGTCATCATTCTTAGAACAGATAAGGAGTGCATTCACAACACATCGCAAGACAATAACCTCGTATTAAATATATTTAGATTTAAGATTTATTTCATTTTTTTGTTGTTGTTTTCTTATGAATAATTAAGTAAAAATTTATAATTAAATATTATTTAAATAAACAATTTAAAATTCTTTTTAATAATTACAAAGTAATTATAACATGACAGGATCAGAGCATATGAAACCTCGCCAATGTCAAAAGATGGCTAAAAAGCCCAATAACAATTCTAATAATAATACTAATAAAGAATATAGTTTAATTCTCATTAGGGAATAAAAAGATAATAAGTTAAAGAAACTGAGGAGTTCAGAGCATATGAGCTTTTTTCAGTTCAAAAGATGACAGATACCTGCCCAACCATAAAAAAAATATAAATAAAAAGAAACATTTTTTTTTAACATAGGAAAAATAAATATTTTATTTTTTTATAATAACTAGATTGTAATGTATATTTTAATTTTTAGATTAATATCCACCTACGCAGGAGCGATGGTAGAAATAAAAAACGTAACATCCAATTTAGGCATTATACCTATCAATCTAGGGCAAGCTAAATTGCAAACAGCAAAACACACAATTATACATTTTTTCGACTTAACATCATTGATTGAAGAGTATACCTTTGCATATTGGCAATGCTACGGAAGATGATGATAACAAAATGATGTGGAAAAAGGAAAACCCCCATCTCTACATGCCCTACAGGAACTTCCAACAGTCCCGGAATTCATCCAATGATGACAAATTAATGGAGGGAGTTATTGTTGACCGTATATTTATATTTAAAGGGAGAAGTTGATCGGGGGTGCGGTCAAAAAAATAGACTTAATAAGTGTGGTCTTATATAATTGTGCCTACGTTTCGGCCTAAATTTTAGGCCATCTTCAGGGCTAAAATGAAAACAAAATAACAACAATGAAAAAATAGAAAAGAGACAGTACCAGTAAAAATGATAAATGATAAAAACAGAAAATACAAGTAAGATAAAAAGTATAAAGAATAAAAAGAAAAGGATAACACTAAATTACATAATACAAAAGACTTTTGTATTATGTAATTTAGTGTTATCCTTTTCTTTTTATTCTTTATACTTTTTATCTTACTTGTATTTTCTGTTTTTATCATTTATCATTTTTACTGGTACTGTCTCTTTTCTATTTTTTCATTGTTGTTATTTTGTTTTCATTTTAGCCCTGAAGATGGCCTAAAATTTAGGCCGAAACATAGGCACAATTATATAAGACCACACTTATTAAGTCTATTTTTTTGACCGCACCCCAGATGACAAATTAAGTTTTTCGACTCACTACAATACCAGTCGAACCCTCTTTTTCAAATACTGAGACCGGCGATACTTCCACTTTGATGGCAGCAAATAATGGGGAAAGATCAGAAGCCTATTACAGAAGAACAAACCCTGTATAAAGTTACAGGTTAGGATGATTATATATTAGTTTTTTTTTTTAGAATGAGGTTAAGCATTCATGAAGTTGCAAAAACAAAAATAAAATGTGCCTTAGCATTTTTAAATAAAAACAAAACTAAATACCACAAACATTTAACAAAACGAACATTCTTGAGAATGTAGCCTTGATATAGAAAAAATACAAAGATAGAAATACATATAATTATGTAAATAAAATGAAATAAAAATAGTTCTAGGGATTAAGGAAAAAACTCACAGCCCATGGGTCTGGAGCGGGTATCTGAAAAAAGACAAGCCACTAAATGAAGTCAATTCTGCTAGGAATTCATACAAATCACATTCTATACAATAGCCAGGCAGCCATTAGGGCACTAAATACAGGATCGTGATCAACTCTCCAGAACTATACTACTCACATGTGGTGTCCCACAAGGAGCTGTACTATCTCCGGTTTTATTCTCAATTTATGCTGCTGATTTAGTGGACAAAAACTACATAACAGCAACAATCGCCGCTTATGCAGACGATATCGCCATCGACAGCAGCAGTATGAGCGCTAAGACTGCACTACGACAGGCCGAAACTGTGTGCCAAGAAATTTTTCAACAATTGCAGCACCTCAACATCAAGATAAACCTCGCCAAGACGGACTGCGTAGTCGTCGCCTTACAGAAGGGTAAAAAATCAAAACCGTCCTAGGACCATCCAATACCATAGTATACTTAGCGGAGCATCTCCCTGAGATCCTCAACGACCGCCTCTTGAGAAAAAGTGACAAGGATGGAAAGAAGATAGACCTTCTCCTTGTCGGCTAACATGGAATCACCACATCAATAGTAAGCTTACCCAGGCATATGCAAGGCTAGCTATGCTGTACCCTATTGTAAACAGGAAATCTAAACTGAAACCAGAAGTCACAATGCTTTTGTTCGAGTCGGTACTACCACCACTAAGGGAAACAAGACTTCAGGATAGGATGATATCCAGTATTTGTTGCTGAAGATGCGCTCTAGGCGCATCCTAGGCGCGAAGCCTTCCTATTGAATATCTTCAACTTATACATGTGGATCTTAATGTCTGGAAACAGGCGATTGTAGTGCCACTATTCAAGCCAGGGAAGAAAAGAATACTGGAGCACTATTGATTGATCAGTCTTCTCTGGCACATGAGAGATTGGTCCATCACTATACCTCGAGAGATCTATCACTATCTTATGAAGCATACAGGGAGGAGTCCGTTATACCCCCGGAGCCGACTGGGTTTCTACAAAGTGTCACCTGCAATCATCATCCGGCAAAATCGCAGGCCCACACCATAGAGCAGATGAACAAGAATGAAGTTACAGAGCACTTAGGGGTATTTTTCTCTGATCAAGATGACCAAAAGTCATTTTTTTCAAACACAGTAGAGATGGGGAAAATGTAGTTAAAACTAAAATGGAATAGGGGGAGACATAAAAATGACCATATAATGTAATCCTGAATTAGTCAAACCGATTTATACTTGCTTGAATTTATACTCGACTACGTTTAATATACAAAATGAGTGCACATTTCAGGATTAATTTTTCGTGTTCAAAACTATAACTGATAAAGGTCAGTTATTTAACTATATAATAAAATGAAATAGCCAATTCAGAATATGAGAAAGGACGAAAGGAAAGATGCCATTTATTTTTTGCCAATTTTTATTATCAATTTCAATATTCGATAAAGCATATATTACATTTCCCGATGAGTCCTGAAGGAGTTGGAGAGGATAAGGAAGTGGTATCACCTATTTCAATGAAACTTTTTTTCCTGACACTAGGTCCAAAAATAATAGACATATCTCCAAGGATTCAAGCCAATGCACCCACCCTAGGAGCCGAGAATTTTTTTTTTTTTATTATGGTTTTCTGCATTTGCTCTACAGGAATTTCAAGGATCTCAAATGTCAATTGATATTTTTTAAAATGTAAAATAAGAAAAAAAAATTATCAATAGTATTAAATCAATTTAAATGTGCAAAAATTTACTAAAACCAAAAGATGCTTCCAATAAAATAGATTACAAAAAAAATATTTTAGGAAAAAACCAGTCAGATTTATTTTAGATGCCCTTCAAAACCATTACATAAGAATTTTTGAATTTTTAAAAAATCAAATGCCCTGAATAAGGCAAAAATCACAATTAATTACAATAACTTCAACAAGACTCTTATCCACATGAAACTTGAGAGTAGTTTAGGGCTCTATAAACTACACGTAATGGTACAAACCTGACCTCCATAAACAAATTAGAAACGGAGATATAAAATGAAACTTTTGAGAAGTTTTTCTTTATTCCCACTACTTTTTCTTCCTTATAAAGGCATAAAATCTAAAAGTTATAGCTATAGGTTGGAGGTCAGAAATTATGCTTTCCATTACTTGTAGTAACAATGAATTTGGACAAGATTCTGAGGAATAAAATAACATATAATACTTACAATGAAATGAATAAACATCCTGTCCGTTATAAAGTTTGTCAGAATGGCTTGGTTTAATGTAGGATCAGCACGATTGCAAATTTTTTTAAGAAAGCTAGATATAAGCTTGTAAAAACAAGTGAAAATTATGTGCGAATGGAATCTGAAGATGATATTCTTGAACTACAGCCGCAGGAATTGGAAGAAGTGCAAGGGAATACCAATGAGAAGCTGCCAATATTTGAATAGTATTCTCACATAGATGATGAAGTTTTAACAGCAGGAGAACAAAATGATCAAGATTTGGACCATGAAGAAAACTAAGAAGAGATTCAAAGAGACTACTAGTAAACAAAAATGATGCAATAAAATTTGAAAAATTGTAAACATTTCGAAATGACTAAAAGAGCTGAGGATCAGAAAAATACTCGATGAGGTACCATAGTGAAGTACAGAAAAAATAAATAAATTATTACTTTTATTAATATAATCTTTATTATTTAATTTTCAGATTAATACTGTCCATATTTCATAATGTTACGTTTTTTTTTTACATATATAAATTAAGTTTGTTATGAAATTTTTTTTAAGTTGATCACCTGGATAAGTAAAACCCAGTATAAGTGGAATACCTCTTTAAGTGGAATTAAAATCCTCTATGGTCCATAGACTCTATTGTAACAGTTTCAATATAATGGTATTTTAAATCATACATATATGATTTTGGATGTATCAAAAATGTTGAACAACATTATATGGATATTATTAATAAAATTAACATTTAATAATTAAAAATTAAATTTTTAACTAATAAGAAGTCAACAAAAAGTTTTAAGAGGAATTAGAAATAATATCTATCAGATTAATAAAAATATAGTTGGGCATAGTCAAAGGCACGTAGTTAAATGGAGAGGACTGCAGTAATAAGAAGGTAAATTTTTTCATTGAACTTTACCATACGTCAGGAAAAAAATAATAGTTTAAATATTTTAAGGCATAAATATGCCCTTTGTAAATATTTTTCATTTTCGTGTTACCATAAAAAAAACTTTGAATTATGTTACTAATATTTCTTAATATGCTCAAATGCATCCACAAAATTTACAATATATAAGTATAGATAGACATATATACCATAATTTATTTAGTCGACCTTTATGTTTACAATAAGTTATTAACTTAGAGACTCAATTATGTAAAGAAAACTAAATAAATATAAACAAAATATGCTCTATAAAGGATTAAAGAAAAATAACTTTTAGTCAATTCATGGAGAGCTGAAGGGATATGTTTTTTACAATAATAAACAAAAGTAAAGCTTCATGTAAACAAATAATTCTGCATTAAAAAAAAAAACTAGACATTTCTGAACTAACTTGATTAATATCACAGATAAATTCTTCTAATTTTGTGCTGCAAGATTTGACTTTCTGAAAAAATTGCTCCTTCAGCCATTCGCTGCATTGCAACCAATGCAAATGCCTGAAATAAAATATATAAATTATAAATGAGCAATAGATTTTATTTAAAATAAAAAGAATACTAAACTTTTTTCACTCATTTTTAAAAGTTTCATTTCATTTTTCACTTAAATTCTAGTTTTTTCAGCAGATGCTGTAGTCCTCTAAATGAACCGATGAAGGGTCTTGGGATTACTATTTGATAAGGAAGTACTATTCCTTCACGCACAGTATTTGATCATGGATGTGATTTGATCATCGTCAGCCAATTAAAAGACTATCATTGGCATTGCTGAAATCACACATTTTCCCAAAAGTCTGATCTTTTAGTCTCGAAAAATGAAGAGGACATAAATATAGGCAAACATAATTTTCCAGTGCGTAAAGAATTTAAATACCTTGGTTCCTTGGTAACGGATGATAATAACATAGAGACTGAAATAGGAGCCAGAATAGCTATGGGGAACCGATGTTGCAATTACTGAGTAATGAAGTTCCATTTACAAAACAATGATTCATCCGATCCTTACATAGGACAGTGAAATATGGGTCATGAAGGCTAAACAAGAGAGAAGATGTGTATGGAGAGAAAGATCCTTCGCAAGATTTATGGGCCCATTTGTAAAGAAGGTGATGGAGATCAACAAGGTATAACAGGGAGCTGATGAAAATGTACGGAGAAGCCGATAATGGCGGCCTCATCAAAGCCAGACGGATCAGAAGGTTTTAACATGTGGAGCGTACCCTGTGGAGCAGTTGCCAACAAAAAAAATAATGAAAGTGCGGCCTGGAGGAGCGAAAACAAGAGGCAGACCACCACTCAGGTGGTTAGAGGATGTTGAGGCGGAGGCTGCAGAGATCTAGAGGACTGGCGACGAATAGTTGATGGAGTCCAGGTCCCACACAGATCGTCGTGCCAAGGAGAAGTAGAAGAAGATAATTTCTATAATGACCTTGTGACCAACGAAGTTTTAAGCATTGATGACAAAATAGATGATCATAAATATTTTTGGAAGAGCTAGAAAATGAAAAAGAAGAAGAGAATGAAATGAAATCACTAAAAGCAACAAATGTTTTGAATGTGTTACAGACGATTCGCACATTTTTTTCGTGCTCTTCTTAAGTGCAAGATGAAACTTTTGAAATAATAAATAAATTATAAAATGCTGTTTTTAAAAATACCTCCTGTTGTCTAAAGTAAAAAAAAATCTATAACTACTTTAAACCAAAAACATCAAAAATGTAAACTTAAATGCTTTTTACTTCCTTGTATGCAGTAAAAGAAGTATTGTAATCGCAAAAATTTTCGGTTTTCAGGTTTCAACGGAAATCTCCATTTTGACCATCCCTGAATCCATTTTGACTAGTTTCGTCGAGACGTCTGCACGTACATTCGTACTTATCTCGCATAACTCAAAAACAGTTAGCCGTAGAAAGTTAAAATTTTGTATTTAGGATTTTTGTAAAATCTAGTTGTGAACCTCCCTTTCCTTTTTGATCACTGCATGATTACTGGAAGTAGTACTTTACCTAAAGGTCATTATTGATTTTCATCAAAAATTATATTAAAATATAATGCAAAACTTCTCAAATTTGGTATTTAAGACTTACAAACTAATATAAATAACATAATAAATTTTGATTAAAATTGGAAAACCGGAAGTGGTACTTTACTTGAAGGTCATATTAGACTTTCATCAAAAATTATATTAAAATATAATGTAAAAAATCTCAACTTTGATAAATTATACTTTTTTATCAATATAAATAATATAATGAATTTTGGTTGAAATTGAAGAGCTGAAAGGGATACTTTACTTGAAGGTCATAATAAACTTAAATCAAAAGGCATATCGACATTTTATACAGAGATCATATGGTTATAAACACATTTTTTTTCCACTCTAATTAAACAATTTGATTACTTGTTTTATGTTTTAAAATTGAGTGTAAAGAACTTGTTTTCCTCCCCATTTGTGAGTTGAACAAGACCGCAGCAGGAGAATAACATAAAAGTTAAGCAGGTTCTTCCACTTAAAATGTTGAAACTGTCGATTTCCAATGCTTTGTCTAGTGACATAGACAGAAATGATACATAATAACGGAATAAGACCTTCAGAAACAAGAACTTATGTGTGAGTGTGTGTCTGTAGGATGTGTCAATAGATGGATATTGCGATGCTGAGTGTCGTTTTGGAGATACTGCTATCTTCGGAAACTAGTAACCAAATTCAGGGTCACTTTTTGAGCCACCGAATTATAGTTTAAAAGGCATACAAGGAAGTCATAGGTTGTTCACATCAGATATTTTTATTTGTAGTTAAAATAAACTTTAAAAAATATTTTAGTTGTTTTTATAATTTTCCAGTTATAACGTTTTCCCGGTTATAGCACTCTTCTTTTCTGGGTCTTAGGAGAGCATTTAACGGAGTTTTACAGTATATAATTCTTATAACATAAAAGGTATATTAATAATTTAAATTAAAACACATTATACTAGTCAAACTAAGTTAAAAAATAATTAAATTCCTAATTTTACCTTCATTATTTGGTAACTGATGTGAAGCTGGAGCATGGCTAATTTCATCAGTAATCATCACTGTTCAAAAAGAGATCTGGAAGCAATGCAAGATGTAGTTTACAGGTGACCCACTCGAGTCGCTTGAATGGAGCCTAGGGAGAAAAAAATAATAAAAACATGGAAATAAAAAAAATTGTCTTTTAGGGAATCACACTTCTTACTTCATTAATGACATTAATTATGAGTAAAAAACTTGGTGACCAAATGGCCTTTTTTCTTTCTAATTACTGAATTAATTATGAGTATTTAGTTAACTAAAACAAAAGTTTGAAAATCTAACAAAAAACAAATTTAATTCACAAGAGGTTTTTAAAATGAATTTAAAATTCAAAGGGCGCTATAAAAAAAAGTAATAAACTAATTATAACCAACAAGGAGTAAAAACGTTAATAAAGGTTCCATATCAGGGTGTCTAGAAAAATATTGAAAAAATTCAAGGATTTAAAGGCAGTGAATTGTAAAATTCAAGGTTCTTATCATAAATTTATGGAACTAAATTGAAAACAAAATTGAAATTTTTATTTTATTTGGTCGGCTTATGGAAAAATGTACAGTTCTGACTTGAGAATGAATCTGAATAATTGTAAAGGTTGTATTCCTGTTTGATAATAAAAAATTGTTACTAAACTTCTTACACTGAAAGCTCAACGCATCGCCAAATAAAAAATAAAAATAAAAACTACTAGAAAATACAGTATACTAGAAAATATAAACAATTTCAGAGAAAATAAATAAAGTTCATGTGTTGCAACAAATTTCACCAAAATTTTATTCATAAACTTACTAAACATGACAACATAAAAACGCTGGAAATTATTACACAATGGTTTATTATTTCCAAATAGTAATATTTCAAAAATAACTGGTCTGTCCAAGTTAAAGAAATTAAGCAGTAGGCACCAAAGGAAAAGTAATTTGAAGCTTGTCCCAAGATGACCGCTGTGAGAGTGCCGAACTGGGAGTGTTAAGAATAAACTGTGTCAATGCAAGTAGGCTGAGATGGTTAGGACATCTAATCAGAGGGTAAAATGATACAGAGGAAATATTGTATGTGCACTTCAGTAGGAAAAGAAAAGGGTAAGATTAAGGAAGTACAAAAATAATCCAAGGAAGGATAAAGCAGAGAGATGCGAGGAAGTCAGAATCCCAATAGATAAGTCAGGAGGTCTAGGGCCAGGAGAATTAGTCTAGGAAGTTCATTACGCTATATCTCAACTAATACTGGTCTGATTTAAATGATTTTTTTTTCCTTTAGTAGGAATTTCATCTTCTTTCTATTGATCATAACAGAAACCAAAAAAAGATTTTGAAACGGATTTTTTTAAATTTGATAGTTGGATTCTACGCATCTTGAAACGTAAAACCTCAAATTTTTAGAGGGGGTTACAAATTTTATTTTCTTGATCGATTACAGAGGTATATTATTGAAAATAATAAACCAAAAGCATTTATATAGATTTTTTTTTTTAAATTATTATTATTATTTATTTTAATGCCTTGTTATGCTTATTCTAAAACAAGTAACATTTCTCCTTTCAAAACACCTTACATTTCTCCTCTATCTTTATAAATGGCTGAGTTATGGGCTTATAAGATCTCTAATCGGCCGCCATTTTGAAACAAACAGACAGATGGTAATGTCTAGTTCTGATGATCATTCTGAGGTGACCTGTGACATTGGTGACGAATCTCAAGAAAATCGGTCCAGTAGTCTAGGAGAAAAGCCGTGGACGGACGGATTTTTTTTTTTTATTGGATATTTGGATTCTACATATCTTGAAATGTAAAACCTCCAATTTTGAGGGGGGTTACAAAATTTTTTCCTTGGTCAATTACAAAGGTCTATTATTGAAAATAATAAACCAATTATATATAATAAAATAATCATAATTATGGGAATAACATGAATCCTGGAAACCCTTATCCTTGTCTCTCCACCTTCGGCCTCTAGGGCAAGGGGTAAACTTATAAGAAGACAAGAGTAAACCAGTTGAAATTGGAACTCGGATCTGTTTGGAGTTAATACATTATTTTACTGTTCCATAACATCTGTAGTTCACTTAGCAACAGATAGAACGACCCAGTAAGTCACTACAAAGTTAGTGAAAGGAGACTTTTTCGAGCTTTCATGGAATTAGAGGTGGTAAGGGGAACAACTGCATCAACCTTCTTCTCAATATTTTTTATACTTGTTGCTCAGAACTGAAGGAAAAATGGAATTGTTAGACTTAAAACTATAAACTTCCGATGACTGGCTGTCTTTAAAGCATACAATTAGGGATTGATAAATTATTTGCCACTTCTATAAAAATTTTTTACTGAAAACTAGTTTCAAATGCTAAACATTCATCTTCAGTTCTATAAACACAAAAAATAAAAAAAATAAGCAATTCAAAATATAGTTTGGTATTACTATGCATATTAAATTAGATGTAATATAAATCAGTAGTATAAAACATTTATGAATTATGAATTTAATTAAGACAAGAAATCAAATATATGTTGGTACTCACTAAGCATTAAATGGATTATATCAAACAGAAAAGTTTGTTGAGTTTCTTCTCGCATTGAACTAACAATGAATGAAAGGTAGGTAGGATGTTTATAGGTAAACGGTTTAAGGGTCTGGGTTTTTCCAGTAATGCCAGTGAGTAGTTGGTTTTTCTGTTATAGATGGGAATAATTTTAAGATTGGACTATTGAAGATATTTATTTGGCCATTTAACCAAAAATCTGGATTGGATTTGAAGGATTTTGTTATTTCAAGTGCTTCATATATATTTAATTTGAGTCTGTTTTCAACGTGATGTATTAATTTAACTCCTGAGTCTTTGATGAATTTGTGTTTTTTTTTTCATTTAAATGAATTGCAAAATTGGAATATATGTGCACGTATATGCTCCTTTAATCTCTGATTTAGCGATCTTCCAGTTTTTCCCGTGTATTTGGCTGCACAATCATTACAATTTAGTTTGTATATATGATTTTTTCCCAACACGAAATATTCAAGCAGGATTCCCGTATTCAAGGAATTCAAGGCTGATGGATACCCTGCATATTCTTAATTAGCAACATGAGAGATTTATGGAGTAGAAATAAATCCATTTAAATACAAGATTTAACATTTATTGTACCAACATGTGAGGGAGTATACCAAAATAATACTCTCTCACATAAATCAGACCATTGTAGGTTTCATAAATATTACCAAGTAATGCGATTAAGCACATCAAGGTATTTAGGTTAATTTCCAATTAATGCAATATCTGATGCTACTAAAATACTGCTTCGAACAAAAAAAATATATACTGGAATGAATACTTCTTAATCAGCCCAATGAGAAAAGTATGAAGAATTGATACCTAAAATAGGAACAAATCAGCCTTAGATCCAAAAGATTTCTTGAGCAATCACCAACACTCAAAAGAAATATAATGCACTGAAATAATCAACAAAATATACAGCAGTTTCCACTTAAGTTTTCAAAAGCCCATCTATTTAATATGCCAATGAAAATTGATACCTCTTTGAGAGAGTGATTAAAGCTGGTCTTTTGGAAAGAAACAGATGAGCCTCTAATCTGAAGACCATAATGATGACAATGATCTTCTGCCTCCTTTTCATTCTCAAACAGCCCTATTGAGACCAACAGTGACAATGGTACCACTAAATTACGGCTGTTGTAAGCAACTGACATGGTACTTAAAGCATGCCTGCAATGTTATAATTTAAAATAAAACTTCTATTTCTGTTAAATTTTGATGTAACATAAATTTAGTTAACATATGAGCTGGAGAATTATAAATAAAAACTGTTGGGAATAGGAATATGTTGAATTTATATATTTTTGGAAACACCTTAATTAGGGGCAAAGTATTCATTGTATATTTAATTGCATTTTAAGTTGAGCAACTTTATAAAAGTTTATTATTTATTTAAATTAAGGTAAGACACCAACAGATACCGAATATAAATTTATTATTTTTATGACACTGTCGGAAATTTGCTCATAATCAAAGTTTTGTTTTCTATGACAAATACTGCCACTGAGATTTAGTTGTTAGCATCTCCGAGTTAATTCCTTTTAATATATCACAGTAGCCACAACAAAGGAAATTGCCTTATGTTTTCAATTATTGATTCCTATCCGCATTGGATCCTTCTCAATATCCAAATTCCCAGCACTTTGTAAGATCCTTTATTTTTAAATTTTTGAATTATTGGCCATTAGTTTTTTGTTCTTTTTTTTAAAGTTGTTGTTTTAAGTATTGTATGCATTAATATCCCATTCGGGGTTATAAATCTATTTTCAAACACTTTTATCCTGCGATTATCCTGTTTTTTTTTTTTAATATAGCAAGATATGTGAGAATAGATAGAATTTGAAGGTAAAACCTTAAGTTACAATTAGTTGTTTTCAATAATTGCGTTGATCTGAAAATTTAATAGCCATCGTGTAGGTATGATTGGTAGCTATTAGTATGATTGATTCTGTGATCCCGATCCTTATTTTACCAGTTAATTCAGAACCTAAGTAATAAGTTTTAAAAGTTCGATCTTTCAACCTTTGTTTTATTTTTCTGTGACATTGTTAGAATTTATGTTCATTTATTTGGACTAAAGATCATTTCTCTAAAGATCCATTTTTTTTTTACAGCCAATAGTTATCTCTAACAACAAACCACTAAGATCCGAGATCGATACCCATGTCTTAACTTCTATCAACAGCTTAGCATCAATTTGGTAATTCTTGCTCTGCAAGCCAAATTTAATTGGTTTTGTTTATAAATATCATTAACATATCACTAAGTAATTACTTCAGAATATATACCTTCTAATGGTTGGAAAATGTTTTGCAGAAATAAGGGCAGCCAACAGAACAGGGAGCTCTTTGATCTTTCCACATACCCGAACATAATTGCCCATATGCCAATCCAGACTCAATTTCTCAGATTTCAGCAGCAACGGACTTCTAAGGAGAAAAATGTTTTTCAAAGCTATTCTAAATATCATTATCATTCAATAATAACCATATCAAATAAATAGAAAACAAATTTTTCTATGATTGTATAGTTTTCATTTCTTGATACCAGGATTCGAAACTGTTATTCACCTAAGGCAAGAAGTATCGTGTAATCAGTTTAATTGAATCTTTTGTAGTCTCAAAATAACTATTTTTTTAAAATATAAACTTTTAGATTTACAGATAACAATTTTAAAGTTTTAGCTTAATTTTAATTTTACTGACGTGTAGAAAAAACATTTTAGGAAATTACGAATTTGAAATTTCGAACTTTGTCATTAATTACGATTAGAGATAATTCAAAGCTTGTTTTGTTAGCTGCTTGTAAAAGTGGGACAACTTAAGAATAAAGATTGGTCCCGTTGATAGCATTAATTCCAACAGGAATCCAATGTTTACATTAACTATTTACATAGAAAAGGCTTGTAATTTTGACCCTTCTTAGTCATGGCATTGTGGATTACAGAAAAAAACACTATTTTCATTGAAGTAAATTGAAACAAAATTACATTCTGTTAGTTAAAGAGTTTTATGATTCATTGATTTCTTTGAAATTTGAAAATATTTATTTTATTTTAGAAAATAAGAAACAGGTCGTTTTGGTTACTGCTTAAAACATATTATTCTTTAATATAGTATAATTTGTGGTATAAATATTTATGAAAATTGAATAAATGGCATCATATTATTTTCTGTTATAATAAAACACTATTTATTCATTAAAAGCTTATTTCATTCATAGTTTCAAACATGATGAACCAAGCGCGGCTTTGGCAAGATAAGCATACTAACTTTCTTTTTCTAGGCAGAGAAAAAGATCTAAAAAGTGGCTGAATGTTTCCAAGATTCAGAAGTACATATAATGCTTCAATATCTGATGAAGGCATTTCATTAGATTCATCAGCAACTCTTAAACTGGCTTTAAGGCATTCAAGAAGCTGGACATCATTCAGATAACTATCGAAACCAGGGAGTTCACTATACCTATGATAAAAAAATAAATAAAAATTATGCTATTAGTTTCATTTAAATGATAATGTAAGGAATTATTTGGTACTAACCCTTTAAATATTTGTCATAAATCTAAGAAAGAAAAACAAAAACTTTTAATCACTTTTTGCATTACTTTCTTTCTTAGATAAGATGATTGATTTCATGTGGCTCGGAACAAAAATGTAAACATATTGTACCTTTGTAATAAAGTATATACTGTTATGCTGTTGTAATACAGCAAGTCAGTATATAATGGCAAAATAGTGATATGAATTTATTGTAGACCAATCAGTAGTGGACAAGTTAGTGAATAAATTGAAATAATAAGTTAACTCCTGAAGTTGGGGCAAAACAACGGAACATTGGTTGTGACAATGTACGAGTTTGAATAAAATCATAATAAGAAAGAATTGGAATTTTCATATCCTATTAAAGTCCAATTAATGCTTAATGAAATATCTGTTTAATCTAATAGCATTTTTGTCTATAGCATCACGTCATTAATGAATATATTATTTTAATTTTTATTGTTGCCTTATAATCACAAAAATCAGTTTGATGATAAAATAACATAATAACAAAAAAAATGTTTTTTTTAAAGACATTTTAAAATCTTACCAATATGTTGCCCAAGTATAGAACCTAATAATTGGCTCCAGTATAGGAAGGACAACATGTCCAGGGCACTGCTGCTTAAAAAGGTCCTGTCGAACAGACCGAAGCCTGTTCTCAACGAAGTTGTAAGCATCAAGGGAGGCATCTGATGGTAAAATGCTAAAGGACAAAATATGAATCAAGCAAATATCAAATTCATAATCTAAAAGTGTCATATAATAAATATAGTACCATGAAAAACTAAATCACAGTATTTACTTGTTAAAAAGGTATGTAATAGTCTGCTGAAGTATTTCTGGAGGCCTTATTGTCACAGAACAATCTTGTTGCTTACCTGCAGCAGATCGTTGGAACTCCTTGACAGGTAGCAGATTGGCTCCCACTTCCAATCTATGAAGCAGCCTTTCTCTCTCTCTCCTGGCAAATAGAAATAAAATACGATTGTAATGAATATTAACTCATTTGCCTCTAATGATTTGACAAAATCCTGAATGGTAGGAAGCAGGTAGAAACAAAGACATGAGACTAACATAGTTTTAAAAAGGCTGCATAGAATTTGCTTATTAATTTCCTACATACGGATAACTTTTTCCCCCTTATGGAAATATTTCGTCAATTTGAGCCGTTTAATTTTGTGTCAAATACTTATACATTTAGACTTGTAAGATCTGTATCATAAGACATAATGTATGATAAGACATTGCATTGAAGGTAATGGAAATATTGGGTAGTTAGGTCAATAATATACAAAATTGAAAATTTTCATTTTCCATTAACAAAAAAAAAAAAAAAAAAAAAAAATAATCCATAAAATTGATTAACTGTAATCGGCTTTTCCGTCCGAAACATAAGATACTGAAAATTAAGTGGTGAAGTAAACACATCCTATAATGTTTAATTTAAAAAAATTAATCTATTTTACAAGTTTTTCCATATCTTAATTCAGATAGTCTCAAGTGCAGTGGTATAATTACAATTAATGTAAAAGGCAAAATCATCTTCATAAATAGAACAAACATACCAAGAATCAATTCAAGAACCTCCACCAAGTTGTTAATTATTAAATAAAACAACAGAAGATTTGTCATGAATTCCTCAGGATTAATCTTGTTTAAAACCTATTCACAGAAAGCCACCTACTGTACCAAACTTGCAAAAATCTTTGTGATAAAAATTATATTAAAACACAGAAAAGTAGACAACAAATTCCACTCTTTTAATGCCTATAAGGTATAGTTGTAAGAAAAAATATGATAAAAAAATTAATACTGTAACTAGACAGTTTATCATTTAATATTTAAGAAAATATGCAGTCTAAAAATCCATTTAACAGCCTATTACTTACATTTTTACTTCCTTCATGGGGCACATGTCCATACATTTACCAACAATGAATTCTTCGTCCATCTGTTAAGAAAAAAATTATATTGTCAATAACGATTTCATTTTTATATTAAATTTCAATATGGAACTAGTTTGGAAAAGAACAGATAATATCTTAAATAAAAAAAAACGCACTAAAATAATCTATTGTTTTATCTATATATCCGGTCGAACCTCTTATATCGAACACGAAGGTTCCTTGAAAAAAATTTGATATATAGAAAGATATATGGAAATTTGATTGCAATTTTTCACTCTTATATTAGGGAAGAGGTTTAGAGAATTTAAGTACTCCTGTGCTTCTTCTGAAATAAGATCTTCCCTGAATTTCCATTGCTTTACAAACCAGTGGAACATTTGTTTTTGTTAATTACTTATAATCCATTCTTATGTACCTTTAAGGACCCTTTTTGATGACAGTCACATTTTATATTTTTTGAAATGGGAATATTTTGTTCGATATATAGAAATTTATATACAAAATATTTTTTTAATATAAAAAATCAAGATTCCTATAAAAAGTTCGATATATGGAAGTGTGAGTGTGTGTGTGTGTGTGTGTATATATATATATATATATATATATATATATATATATACACACACACACACAAATTGAAATTGGATGTTCTTACTTACTTAGACATGAACATCTCACATTGAAATTCATTAAAATCATAAAACATTAGAACAATAAAGTAGAGCTAATTTCATGTAAAATCAATTGAGTTAGTTAAAGAAATGAGTTCATTTGAGTTTAAATTCCTTAAAATTCAAAGAGATGATTTTTTTTCTGTATAAAACCTCTCAAGTGGTTTCGACTCTTTTATTCCAGCCCAAATTAATATAATTGAACAAATAAGTCAAATTAATCATAAAATCCTTGGTAACTACATTAATTTTATATTCAAGATGATAAAGACAATGCCCGAACGGAAAGCATAACTGTTAAGAATCAAAAACACCATCATGTATCATGAGAGACAATACCCAAATGGAAAGCATAACTTTTAAGAATTAAAAACACCATCATGTATCATGAAATAGACATTTAAAAATTTGAAAAAATCCAAATATAGAACTTACTGATATCTACAAACAGTAATAAAATAACAATATTAATTACATCATTTATATTGAGAATTGTTACAGGTAGATTCAAAACATTACATTTTAGTCACAGTTTGAATCGTAAAAGAGATAATACAGACCTTATATTATTAATCTGAATAGAATATTATAAACAATCCACTAAACATTATAATCACATCATAATGTGAGCGAAAACTCCTGGCATGTAGGTTAAAACCGCGAAATCTTCTGCATGAGTTCAGTGTTGCCAGATGAAAGCTCTCGGATTTCCCCACCTGTTGCAAAAAAGTAATTCTTTGAGTAAAATTTTTTACATTTACCGCAGTTTGAAGTAGGTTCTCAAATTTCCCAATGTTTTGGATTTTCAGATTATTGTCACCCTCCCCCTCTCACCAATTTTCCTGGCGGGCTGGCATTGTCCCTGGAAAACTAGATTAATCTGATAATTGTAAGGGTACAATTAATTGTGATATTTTTAATCAGCCCTGGAGCCGCCCATTTGTATTTCGGACCCCCGACTGTTTTTAACTCGGGCCTCCAGGTACCAATATTACAGCCGAATATTGGATTTGGTTATTTCAAAAGTTGTAACTATCGATATCATCGATAAATTATTACTTAAAATAATCGATAAAATAAAAAAATATTTAAGATTGTGATTAACCTCTCCTGGACAATCGGATCCCGCTTAGGGTCGCCCCCCCCCCTCCCCTCCCTGACTGCTAGTTGTCGCACATTTAAGGCTTGCGGACGTTTATGATCAGCCCACAACATTCATTAAGCCTTTAATGATTAAAAAAGTATTCATGATGGCTCTTTCAGACTTTGGTCAAAAGCTGATCTCGAAAAAGATAAGTAACTATTAATAAGCACCCATAATATTTTCCAATAGCGACTAAAATGTGTAAAAATCATTCACTAAGTTTCTCTTCAAAAGTTTCTTACGAGATAAGTTCCCGTTGTTGTGTAGTAAATCTAACGCAGAACCACGGTAGCTTTTAAAATTTATATTTTAATTTATTTAATTTTAAAAAGTTCTTTAATTCCCAATCCCTCTTTTGTCACTGATATATATATATATATATATATATATATATATATATATATATATATATATATATATATATATATATATATATATATATAAAAAGTGAGCATTTTTAACTAACTTTTTAGACATTCTGCTGAAAAAACAAACTTTCTACGTAAAACCTTATGATTTAAAAAATCGAACAATTTGGAAACATTTGAGATTTTCTTCTTTTTAATTAAATAGAATACAGAAAAAGCCCATACCAATCCGTTCTTATTCCGCCAATACTAGAAGTAGATAAATTTCCTCCATTGCATGGATAATCAATGAAATGCTTAGTAAGGTTGCTAAACTTCCCGAGGTGCCTATTTGTCTTGCTTCGGTAAGAACAGACAGAGAAGTTGAAGCTAGGAAGAACTGAAGACTCCAGTAGCGTGAACTTCCCCGGGGAGATGGAACGCAATTAGTTACATAATCTCAAGGAGGCAGGCTCATTCATTATGTAATAAAACAATAGGATTCTAGTTAGCGTATTCTTTGACACATTAAGGTTGTAAAATCATAGATGCTTGGTGATACCAGTAGTGTTGGTGGTTTCTCGTGCAATACTTTAAATGTGTGTGGGTATATACATATATATATATATATATATATATATATATATATATATATATATATATATATATATATATATATATGGATGTGTGAATCTTATTGTATATAATTCATTATTAAAAGGACAATTTGAAGTTTATTGCCAAATTTGATAATCGTTATCATGGAAGGCAAGAATAAAGAAATAAAATATATATTAGTGGATAAATAACATGGATTTACTCTATATCATTTTACTTTTGTTTACTGTATAAGAAATTTGCTGCTATCGACGTTTGCCAGTGAAATTTTAGTGATATTGCGAAATATTACTATGACAGACAAGTATATCACGCCAATCACTTAATTTATAATAGGTATCACCGACCGGAACGTAGCCGAATCACACCAATTTTCTTGGACGTATTTAGATAATTATAGGTATGTAATATGTATGTATGAATATGTATTGGTTTGATTTTACGTGAACATAGTTTCAGCAGGTATAGGTAGTTAAAATTTATAGATAGTTAAGGCGTCTAAGATACTGCTGTAGTTTCATCTTTAGAGGGAACAAAAAAGATAAAACCACAGTACAGGGTCTAATAAGATAAACATGCCTCCTGCTATTGTCTGCACCCTACTCGTAGTGTGCCAGCCCTTCGGCAATCCAAATTGGTTTCCTTTGTAAATGACGTCATTCGAATTCCTCCGACAAAACGTCTTGTCTTCCAGTCCTTCTAGAGTCGATTATCCATTTAACTATACCCACTTCAGGTAGTTAAGGGAAGGTGCCCAAATATCATTCCCCTACGTCAAATACGAAATTTAAAATATTGAAGTTTACAAATATTAAAGTTGTTGGAATATAAAAGAGGACTCTTTAATTTCATTCCCTAATAAAAAGTCTCAATTCACTATTTATTTGAAATTAGGGATCGACCGATGAAAAAAATGGCAGCCTTCCTGACTAAACGTACTGGTCTGGGCCACTTTGAACATGGAAACAATAATTTAGTCTACTCATAGTAATGATGAAATAAAAGATTTTTTTAATTTTGTTTTACAACCAGAATAGCGTTCCAAAGTTGATCGATAACTATAACGTGCTACTCTTCTTATTATAATTGAAAAATATTGAGCCAAAACACAAACCGTCACAACTATTTAACAAACTCGGTGGTACTGATGTATTTCAAACAATTCATAACTATTTAGTGCAGGTAGCAGTTTATCAGAATGGTTTGCACAAATACACTCCATTATTCTGCAGAATACCTATCTTTTAGTGTTGATGCTTTATTTGATTTCTCACCACTTACGAACATCTTGGCCGATTTTGATGTAACTCAGTAAACATGGTTCTCATTGGTTGTTAAAAATTCTTTGGTGTTAAATTATCATACTTGCCCCATCATCGTTTGCAAACGATTGCTTGTATTTGGCTCTAAGACCGCGGTAGTGGAGCTAGTAAGCTAGTAAGTCAGCTAGTAAGATCAGCTAGTAAGTCCATTTAAAATAGAACAAAGCTTGTTTAAAGACTATAGAATACGTGTAACTCAATTGTATTTATTTCGATTGTGCACAACCCGTCGTGATATCCTCAGCTTTATAAAAGAAAAATACAAATAGTGGTAAAAATTGATAGAAACGGGACGCCTTCATTGTGAAAGATGCGTCCGCACAGTTTGAGCAGTGCTCCTTCTTGATCGAGCTCAGAGGTGGAGAGGGGTCTAAATTTTCGCAGTGGAGGGGATAGGTTCTGACCTAAACCCAATGTGTACACTCTAAATGTGTGAACTAACAAGGCTAGGATTGGGGTTCGGGGACAAGAATTTTTTACAACAGCTAATTTAGCGTCCAAAAGTTAATTTCATTTCCAATTCATATATCAGTTATTTATTTTCACTGTATCGATAAAAATGTTAAAAGAAGTAAATTACTCTTTATTTCCCAAATAAAAAGAACACTGTCAACAATCATCCCTTTTAACGCCTTCCAGTTGTTTTGAAACTGCCTGCTTTACATTGACTTAAACGGATTAGTAAAATTCCAATACTAAAGCCATTTCTGCTGGCGACGGGTATTTTATGTCGTATTTTCGAATTGGTCACTATGAAGATTGTTTTTGTGAACCTCCGTTGGCACTAACCAGGAATCGCCACTGGTGTGACTATATTTTAGATTCTAGGTTATACTACAATCTAGGCTATATTACAGTCTAGTCTATACTACAGTCTAAGCCAGTGGTTCTCAACCTGAGAGGCACGCCCCTCTTGGGAGGGGTGGGGGGGGGGGCGTGATAAAACTAAAGGGGAAGGGGGTGAGTATATCGAGAAAAAAAAAATTATTTTACAGAAAACATTCTGATAAAATAAAAAATAAAATATACTTTACACTGAGATATTGCACACTGTATTTAATAATTAACTTAAAAATATGATTCAATATGATTAAAAATATAGTGACTTCCTTGGGTTCATGTTCTAAAATATTTGTAACAATTCTGTGCATTAATATTTTGAATATTGAATAGATATATGATATATTTGAAAATTATAATCGATGCATTATGTGATTATATAAACTAAATAAAATAGAAACTAATGTTATGGTTACGGCACAATTTCAGTGAAAATTATTGTATAGGGGGAGGGGAAGATGAAAATTGGGTCGCCAATACTAAAAGATTGAGAAACTTTGGTCTAAGCTATTTAGCTATTATTATTATTATTATTAAGCTATTATTTGGTCTAAGGACTACAGTCTAGGTTATACTATAGTCTAGGCTAAACAACAGTCTAGGCTATACTACAGTTTAAGCTATACAATATTCAAATTATTTGTATATAGTGCATTCGTTTCTCAGCCATCTTATGCCCTTATAATTGGGAAATGTACGTATGTTCTGGGGGAACTAGTTAGAGGTGTAAAGGTTGCAGTTTCCCTGAGCGTCAGAATTTAGAGTGCGGCGAATTTCAAGCCAAATTTTATTTATAGTATAACATATTTTTTTTCTGCTTTTTGATTGTTTTGACCTTAATTCAGTCAATAAAATGAGTTAATGTTATGAGGTGATGATATAAATTTCGAATTATTGTCGCCACCAAGTATAAATAAAAAATGTGAACGCAGCTATCATACTTTTCAAGAGACCTAAAAAAGCTTTATTTGTTACTTCCCCCTTGCGAATAATTTTTTATCTCTCAGTCTCTTAATTTCTCTGAGTCCTAAATTTGTGTTTATAAGATTTTATTTAGCAAATATACTTCTGGTAAATTAATAAAACTAATGAATCACAAAAATGCGAATTATCACATTCGTTAGTTATATGTGATGGCGATGATGAATTACCGAAAATAATGTTATAAAACTATTGAGTTTTATTGGAGGAGGGACAAAAATCCTATTTCCGACTCTGCGTATATTTTCATTCATTCTTCACTATTGAACCACACTGCTGATTGTCATTGTCCCGCTTGATAACATTCTAGTAATCTCTGAATAATTTGAGAAAAGCTTACTTGTCCTAGACGACCTGAGCATATTCTGCAATTCTCAAGAAAACGGTCATCCAGTTCTGGAGAAAGCATTTTGTACCCTCTGGGAGTCTTTGTACACAATTCTGGAATCTGTCATTCATTTCGCGACCGTTTCATTGTCATTCATCCTTTTATACCTTCACATAATATTTTTGTATTCACACTACTTTCTTTTAGAAATGTTATTAAGAGCGATGCATGTAAATAGACGTGGTGAGAAAGTGTGACAGTTGTACCGTGTCCTGCACATAATAAAGGATAATACCTTGGCTCATCACTTCATTCAATAATTAAGACTTGAAAAATCAAGCATGTAATTCTATTCAGCTTTGATGATTGAAATATTTTCAAAAAAAAAAAAAAATTGTTCTCTTAATATCTCCTAATAGGAAAGGATGTGATCTATTCAGCTATAAAAAGTTTAATTAATTCACATTATTTGATGATTGAAATATTTTCTACAAAAAAAAAAAAAAAATTGTCTTTTTTTCTCTTTCATCATTTCTCCTTATAGGAAAGGGTATAGAGAAAAAACTGAACCTTAATGTAGTTGTGTCTGAAAAACGTAATACACAACTTTATATGTATTACATTATATGTATTGCACATATCACGAGTTCGGAGGTGCAGGAGCGAATCTAAAAATTTTATTTTGAGGAAATTGCATTCGACGTTTGAGAAACAAAAGATACTAAGGACGAATATGCGATTATGTTGAAATACTATATTTCAACACTATAAAACATAGTTTATAAATAATAATTAGGCATTATTCTAAATAAATATAAATTACTTTGTAGAATTAGATTTCTTACATCTGCCCTTTCTCTTCTGAGCTCCTGATATTATGCATATATAACATTATTAAATATTTTTTTTACAATCTTATGGATTTACTTTGTAATTATTCTTTTGTACTATAATTTATTGCCCATGAGTGGTAGATTGAAATATTTCCTAAAGAAAAAATGATTTTTAAAGTTAAAAATACCCTTATGATTTGACCAAACTATAGTATTATAATAAATTATGGTTTATATTATAATATTAAAAATTACTATTAACATAATAAAGTTATTATAATAAAAAATTGAAGCTACGCCTCGGGCAGTTCTATTCTGCAATTAGACAAAAAAAATTTGAAAAATTCTGAACTATCGTCTAAACTGCTATAAATAATAATACGCAGCCTTCTGAATATAAAAAAACCAACTATATATAGATTTTTTCTGCTTATCACTACTATATATTATTACGGTAGTATAGATCCCTTTTCCGGCTCTCAGGAGCGATGGATTTTGACGAATGAGGTATCAAAAGAAAGGGAATTTCATGGAGATGTGACGAATTCCAATTTTGTTTCTTGAATTCTTACTAGGGCTTAAATAAAAGTGATGAAAAAACTGGGAGGTTTCAAAGATTTGACGACTCAGAGTCGGCGGATCGAGACGGGATAAGTTGGGTTTTAAAGATTTTGACTTAAAAACGCTTTTTAAAGCTTAAAAACCTACCGTTTTTGAGATAACGCACGATATAGGTCCGCACGGGTCTCGTGCCATCTTGCGTACGTGCCGTTGTCATGGCAACTTTATATCAATTTGAGTCCAAAAGTTTACAAAAACTTTTAATGAGTGGGAAATTATATACTATTTCCCATGTCCACCTCTAAAGGGCACTGACTGCTATGTGTGAATACTACACATTGAAAATGGTAATCTAATTGCCTAACTGTTAAATTGAAGAGATGTTTTCCAGTGGGGTAAGCTAATTACTTATTAAATATGAACTGTAACTTCAAAATAGGCATTACAAACGATGTAGCTTCACCAAATATGTGTGTTAAATAAACTTTCTACTTTCCCTTACCTATTATATACGAGGTATATAGAAAGGGGAAGTATTGCGATCGTGAAAATTTTCGAATTCGAGTTTTCAACGGAAATACACGTTTTACGGTCCACTGAGTCCAAATGACCAAGCCTCGCAAAATTGTCTGTTTGTCCGTGTGTGTGTCTGTGTGTATGTGAACAGTCTAGCTCAAAAACGAAAAGTAGTACGATACTCAAATTACGTATTTAAGGTAGGTATGTGGCTGTGATGTTACAAGTTTTTCGTCAAAATCGAAGTGCCACTTTATATAATCGATTTTCACTTTTTTACAATTTTTTCGAAAACGGCTCTAACGATTTTGATAAAACTTGCCCAAATTATTCTTCATAAAGGCCTTTAACTTTTCATTTATGTAGTAAATCACCGAGGAACTGCAGGGAAAAAAGTTATGATGAAAAGAATATTTGCGCATTGCATAAAAAGTATGCACTTTACGCTAAATTATGTATAGAATTGTATGAAAGGTAATTAAATTATCTAAAAAACAATAAAAGAATCATCAAAATTGGACCAGTATTAGTAAAGACACAGTGTATTTTATGAGGAGTACAAGACCCTAGATGGATAAATAAGCGCATCCGAAAGGAGACGGATGCGACCGAACCTCCTCCCACCAATCCATCAATCTGTTTGAAACAATACGCTCTGTGATAAAGTAATTTAAGAATACAAAAGCGGAAATTAATTTAATAATTTATACTTCCACATTATTAAATGGAAAGAAAATGTTTCCATGGAAACTATACCAGAAACTTTTAAAATATATTTGCAACTTGACAAAGTTAAAATATTTAGGTTGTGTACAGGATTGTTGTACTAAAATTGTTTTAAAAACTTTTTATTGTACTTAAGCGGGAGAAGATGTGTATGCTGCTAAGTTAAGTAAGCACTGTGTATGTGAACTCTTTAAAATTATATTAAAAAGATAATTATTATAGGACGGTAAGGGAAAGTTGTGTGATGCGCACACCGCACCAGATTTTTTGGTTATATTATATTGTTTACACAAATAAATATGTTTTCCTACTTCTAATGTATTAGGGATTAGAAGAAGGATTGATATATAATGCGAGAGTTCTCGCTCGGGTATACTAGTTATAACATAACATACCATGATTTATCCCATGATATACCACACACCCATCAGCACTCATATGAGTACATGAGTGTCATGCTATATTCTCTACGCTAGCCAAACTATGTTTTCTATACCTTAGGGTCTAGAAGTAAAATATATAATAATTAAGAAATTAAGCGATTTATATTTTAAAAAATCTATATAACCATTTTATTCTATTAAATGTTGAAAAGGTCGCAGGTTTTAAATTTTTTTAAATTAACTTTTTAACAAACGATATTCTCTATAACTGGTGTCTGTTGTTGAGGGGTTGTACTTCTTTGACTGGAGCGGCTGGAGAGGGGCTGGAGGAGGGCAGGTTATCCAGGCTCAGTGACCGCTGGGCCCTATTTCTGGGAGGTTGTTCTTCTGTTAAGTGCGTTCCATCATGTCGTCAGTGTTCTAGTCTGTTCAGTTCTTGTTACTTCTTGAGTTTTCCACTGTTCCAGGTTGTTACGAGTGTTTTAAGGTACTTTTTATTCTTCTATGTTATACCATTAAACACTCATCACCATCATTACACTAATTAAATTATAAAGGGGAAAAATGATTTGATTAAACTTTTTACCAAAACTATCATTTAAAAGAAAAAACAAAACATTTTTAAGAGTTCCCTCCAATATCTTTAACCATTTATTTTAATTCAACTTTATTTTAATAACAATCTGCACAATCTTATGGTGTAACATTTAATTTTAAAAACATAAGTGAAAAAAGGAATTTAAGGTCCCTTTAATACAAAGCGATTCTCTTTCCCAAGTTTTATTAAACTTAGAATTGGATTATCATTAGGATTAGGATTCATGAGAAAGAAATTTAACTCTTGACGGTAATATAACTGCGCCTGGAAGATCCTGGTGATTTGGACCTTAAGGGTGAACATGCGGAAATTATTGAACTGAACACGACACAGGCAGATGATTGCGAAAAAATAAGTTTTGAAACAATTAATAAATACACGAAATGTATGAAGAAATAAAATGAAATGTTTAGTAGCAAATATGCCATTATTTATTAATTTTATTTAGTTGAATTTATTAATTAATAAGATAAAAAAAGAGGCAAGCTATAATTTGTATATTATTGAAAAAAATAAAATTAATAACTTTTCTATTCTAAAACTCAGAATGTGTCTTATATCAACCCTAACCAGTGTTGGGCAAATTTTATTCAGAAAAAAAGTAAATAAAACTTATATTTCATTCATGAATAATGAATAACCCATTTAAATTATTATTTTCTATTGGAATATTGTTTTCTTTTTCAAATACTTTTTATTCAAATAATTTTTTTTTCGTTGGAATAATTATTTATACTAGGATTGCTCAGTGGTCGATATTCGACCAAAATTACAATATTATTTTAGTTTTGTGATTTATGTATACCATTAAAATGAACAGAAAACGTATTGTTCTTCTATTGTTTGAATCTAAATTGAAATTAAATAATCGAATGAATTGAAGTTCAAAATAAAATTAGTAAACCCATTTAAAAGATAATCGTGGTACCGAAAGACACACAGACAGACCAATGGTTAAAATTATTTGGACTCAGGGGACACTGAAACGCTTAGAACTGTTGAAAATTGCATGTCGGAAGTTGATAATGCAATAACTGTTTATATGTACGAGAAAATTATACTACCCTCTTTCTAATGAGCCTATGAACGTCGAAATCGGATTAACTAAAGAGGAGATACAGAGCTTCAAATCCAAATGTAATTTTTGATATCACTTTTCAAACTCGAGATATAAAATAAAGAAGTTTCAAGGTGTTTAATTTTTTTTCCCGATTCCTTGGGCCCACATCAGATTTTTTTTTTTTTTTTTGTAGGGAATTTCATTATCTTTCAAATTATCTTACAAATGACGAGCATTTGTATAATCGACGAAAAATGTATCCTTCTCGAGTTATGCGCAAATAAAGCATTCTTTCAGCCATAACTTTTGTCCTCCCTTTTCTTGGGGATATATAACGTATATGGTTAGTTAAAAGGCTTTAAGGTGAAGTCTTGAGGCAAGTTTCATCAAAATTTTCTGACCCTTTTGGGCGCTACACTCTATGGAAGAAATGTTTTTTCGGCTATTGCGCAGCCGCTATTACGCACAGAGTGCTCGATTTGGTACACAGGCCCAATAGATCTAAACCCTACAAAACAAAAAGAAAAGTAACAAAATCGGTCCACTCGTTTAAGAGATAATCGTGGAAAAGTCAGAAACAAAGAAACAGAGATTCACCTGCCTTAACAGAAAAATATGTGAACAATTTTTATATTGTAAACATATACACAATACCTACCCAATACAAATCTATTTTACTCCTATTATGCATGCAGACAGAGTAATCGGTACGACAAAAAATCTTCTTTCCTAATAATATATAGATTTGATGACTGAATGAAAATTGATGAACTAATTTATTTACTGAATAATAGAAAAAGGAATAAATGGATTTGTCATTATTCATGAAAAAAATATAACTTTCATTCATTATTTGTTACTTTTTCTGAATAAAATTTGCCCATCACTGGTTAGTGCCAATGCCACTCTGTAATTTATAATTTCTTCACAAGACGGGGACATTCTGACTTGCAGAATAGAAAAGTTTTTTTTTTCAGTAATATATAAATTATAGATTTTATCTCTTTTTTATCTCAATAATTAATCAATCCGATTAATTAAAATTATAAAGTAATGCTAAATATATCAATTTTCTGATGAAAATAATACCATAAGCAAACCTTTATTTTTTAGATTTAAAAATTTCCTATATATGATAGAAATATCTTAAGTAACAAAAACAATATATTGCTTTGGGATAGTTTCGGAATACAAACGAATTATTTATTTTTTTTAAAAATGTGATAAATGAAATAGGCAGAGATAATAATGAAATCTACTGCCCAGAATGCCTTAAAGTAGGAATTTTTTAAATGTATCACTTATATTTCCTACTTTTTCTATTAGTGGACGACTCGTCCGAGACGTAGATGGGAGAATTGTCAGGTTTTGTAGATTTGGGTCTTGACAGGGTTCAGTGGAGGTAGTAGGCACGAAGGCATATATTGTTGGCGTTATCGCGATAGAGCCTCAGGGCTCCTTAGGCCTTATCAGGCGATAAAGACATGGAAAAGTGAAATAATATTTTTTGTAACTAAAAAAAAAAAAAATTAAAATCAAATTTAATGTAATGGTTTAAGCTTTTGAACCACGTTGATCCTGAATCTATAAAAAAATTTCGGGATTAGGGAAAGTAGTAGTTAAAATAAGATGAACGCAAAAATAAAAAAATAAAATTAGAAAAATTGGAAGTTTATTACAGTCCTTAAGCATTGATGAAACCCAAAAATGACTCTCAGTTTTGACTATCTTTATTACATTCAGAAACATCAACAAAGAAAACTAACTGTTATCGATCTTGTCTTTTTAACATATATTTCATATTGTGAATAACACGGTGTCACTCCTGAACTGTTATGCTACAACGGTTTGTTCGTAAGGACTTTTAACCGATTTAATTATAAATTAATAATAATTTCAAATTGATTTTAATGTTTCCGTTGTTAAGTGAATGAGTATAAGAACAGGAGCCATGTGATTTCGAATGTACATGGCCTCTAAGAAAAAATTGTCAGATAAAGTTAGTTCCTTGGTCTGCTCAGCTGCTTGAAGAAATAAGTTTCCATCCGGCCTGAAACTCGATATCAAGGTTGTCAAGAATTATACATGGTTGACCAACATATTTTAACAGCGACTAAAGCGGGGGTATTCTGCTCGGAAGACCTTGTTTATATCATAAGGATGCTCATCCTATGATATTCAAGTTATTTAATTAATTTTTGTCACCATCGCTTCTCCTTTAGTTTAAATAAGCCAAATATCAATTAACTAAACCGTCTGAATCATTTATAACAAACATTTGTTACTTAATTGCAAATTGTAATACAATAAATAAATCCCGTAACAGCCGATGGAAAGATAATGTAGGCTGATTTTTGACCCATGTATTATTTGGAATCAATACTTTGATTCGACTATCTGGTTTAGAAACTGTTTAATGTTATCTGCGCAGTAAAGGTAGGTCTGTCAAACTTTGGTGACTGACAAAGCCCATAATTTTCTGTTTAGATAAGATTTAGTGTACTTAACATGTGTATATCTTTATTCAGAACACTTTTTAACTACCTCTTCTAATTTTCCTTTTACCACACTCTTCGACATCATAAAAACGTAACTGTTATATTCAATATGGATTGGTATTTAACTTGACTACTGCCTTGAAAATGAGGTTAACTGAACATGCTTATAAAAGAACTTTTGAAGTGAACTCTTGTCTGATATTTTTAGGTAAAAATAACGGGATGACCGAATGACATGATAAACCGGGTCATTTTGACAAGAACGAAGAAAAGAAATTGAAGGATATTCTAATGGACTTGAGACATCCTTAAGCAATTAAACTAAAAATAATTTTGGTTACATGACAAAGTAAACAACGTCTTGTTCTGTTTAAAATAGACTATCTATTCTTTGTCGCATTAAAAGAGTCTATAAACCTCATTACCTCTAATTAACATTAAAATACTTATTTTAGAAGAGTACAATATTTAAATAAGGTATAATATATATATATATATATATATATATATATATATATATATATATATATATATATATATATAAGTATACCTTGTTTAAACATTATTCTCTTCTAAAATAAAATTAACAGTTTAATGCCAATCAGAAGTAATGAGGTTTATAGACTCTTTAAAGTGGACAAAGAATAGATGGTCTATTTTAAACTAACAAGAAGTTGTTACTTTGATACATATATAAATATATATATATAAATATATATATATATATATATATATATATATATATATATATATATATATATCAAAACGTTGCTCTTGGAAGACTCCCAAGTAGCCCTCTTGAGTTGTGCCATTAACAAGTTCCCAAACCTGTTCTACTAATGACGAGATTAACAAAGATTTCACGCCGATGATGATCTGTTACTGCCTTCATGAGAGAGTCGCTTACAATTTGTCTGGATTCGTTGGAGTGTTTTGAAAATAAGAAAGTTCACTTAAAGGTTCTTAAGCTCTCTTCTCCACTTCCAACTAAACGGCAGCATTTAGTCAAAATGAGTTTTCAGTTCTCTGATTAGATGAATTTTTTTTCTGCATTAACGTTCCACTTAAAAGTTTTTACACATCAGCCATATCTAATGTTCTCGAGAGTCTATTTATAAATCGATGAAGAAAGTTAAACCTTTCTTGATAATGACATGTACATATTACATTGTATCTTTTATGAGAAGCTATTTCGAAAGAATACTGCTTATAAAGGACAATGGTTGAGAATCGGAAGAGAAAAGAACAAGAGAAAGTAAATAAGGACATTAGAAATCATAAATTCAATTTTTATAATTCATTTGTGCACAGAAAATGAATAAAACCATAAATGATATTATTATATTAATTGAATTTTAATATTAAGACACAGCAGCACTGCACAGTGGGATGGATTAAGAAATAAGAAGGCATCTATATTATTTTGTTAATTTCTTATGATATTACATAAAAATTATATTTTAGAACTATTAGTGCTATGTAGGGTTATTTTATGAATTGTAGATGACACGTGTCGCGGTACTTCACGCCTCGATACGTCATCATCCAGTACCAGTATTTTATTGTGTAGTATAATAATTATAAATATAAATAAATAGTTAACATTGAAACATAAAATAACTTATAACTTTATAATAGGTGGTAATAATTTATTACCATTAATTAATAATAAATTAATAAAAATTAAATTAAATATGTCTAAATTATAAGATGTATCTATTTATTTAGGTAATACATAAGTTCTTCTCATATTGTTAAATAAAGACACCAAAAAAAATCATAAACTGAGATAAGTATAAAAGCAAAATAACCTAATTTAATTTGTCATACATAATCGGAATCAGTCTCTTCTTATCATAAGATTTGAGAACAAAGTTATAGTTTCTATCAACATTTTTTTTATAAATACATAAATACAATACTCCCCCCAACCCCGCAAATTTCCTTTTTATTTCAAATATAAAACATTTTATTTCTATTAATTATGTCAGCATAATGTGCTTCTCTTTATCATTTTTGAACTTTATTCCGTTGTTATGATTTTGAGTTATGATCACTGTTTCATTTATTTTGCTAGAGACTGTTGTATCTATTTCTTTTTTTTTTTTTTTTTTTTTCGTAAATTAATATTATGTTTATTAAGAATGAGATGGTTTGCTAGTTCTATTTTATCTATATTTTTCGAGTTTTGAGATATAAATTTACGTTACTCTATCTTCTCTATCATTTTCACATTTTATTCTATTTCTTCCTTAGATATATATATATATATATATATATAAATATTTTTTGTGCAACGTGTGTATTTCATCTGGCATATTACTTCTAGAATATGCGAAATAATTAATTGATCGTCTCACTTTTATATCCTTATTTATTTATTAATTTCTTTATGTTCGATATCATTGATTTTAGCGTACATTTGTAAGATGCAAGGGTTTCTTGTTTGACTAGGTAATTTTTTTATTTATTTATACATACAAGAGTTCAACAAAGATTATAGCAATAAAATAATTGCACATATATTGAATAGTTACTTTGGTCAATTAGGGAAAACATTATGATATATATATATATATATATATATATATATATATCATATATATATATATATATATATATATATATATATATATATATATATCATATATATATATATATATATATATATATATATATATATATATATATATATATATATATATATATATATATATATATATATATATATTTCATTTTTAGGAAACGTTTCTCTACCTGATTTCTCCTTAAAATTAACAAATATTAAAAGACTTGATTTTATAATTAACCACTCATAGGTTAAAATAGAACCAATCTAAATCCCACAAAAAAATTTATTAATAAAATTTCAACAAATTTGATTAAATTGCATTATAAAAAACATTGTAACGTTTCGCCCATTTTTTTGTTTTTTTGGAATTTTCAAACCTTTGTAGTTTATTTAAAATAAAACATAAAATGTTAATACCATAGTCCATAAAATAAATTAATATGTACAACTCTTGGAAGTATCTGTTGACCATTTAAAGTTTCAACAAAAATTTCTTCTAAAAGCAGTTATGAACCTCATTCTAAAAATTCATAATAGAATATCTTTTAAAAATATAATTAAATATTAAATTCATTAATTAAGATTTATTATAGATAATTGTCTTATTTGTATGTCTTACGTTTATTTTTAACCAATGAAATTGTAGTATGTTGCAAGAAATTCTATATTAGATATATATTAAATCCATAATGAATTTATATATAATTCATTATGAATTTATGAATAAAACACAAAATGATTTTCTAATAAGCAAAAAAAAAATAAAAATCAATGAACATCAATTTTTCTTGTTCGTGTTCATGTTCAAAGTGATGAAGGTGGTAAGTTGTGAAAAGAGAGGAAAAGAAATGTTAAATATTGAGAACCATTTCTAATTGAGTATTGATGAAGATTAATGGACGTTTGCTGTGAATCTCTGCCCCTCTTTACCACTAACAGGATTAAAATAAGGTTCCTAGTGGATACTCGGTGGTCTCAAAGGATTGCCACTACCAATCATCCGGTAAGAATCCGCAAGATGATAATGAGAGGGTACAGAACAGTTAGTCTTCGTCATGATATGGTAATCGTGAAGGTGTGGTGCAACTATCCTTGGAGAGGTTCAGGAACGGAGCTTGCGAGTATTGTTCACGTATGGGCTTTGTTATTTCTGAGCATTAGGTTCGATATTGTCGCTTAATACACGGCAATAAGTTAATTTTTAGTAAAACTGATTTATGCATACTATTGGAGTAATTATTTATTCCTATAATAATAGTATAATTAGATATAATAATAGTAATTATTAGCTATCCCTCGTCCTGAACTTTTCTCTTTAACTTGACAAAATTCAATCGGATTTAAATTCATCTATAAGTCGAGATGTTCTATTAATGCTTAGAATAAGCCTACTTTTGTTGGAATCCCTCCAATAGTTTCTTCCGATGCGGGTACTAAAAACATTATCTTGTCAATGACACTGTAATAGTTTGTTTCTCACAGAACACAGAGCTAAAATCATTAGCTACACACCATGCAAGTCTATTGATAAATTTAAAATAAATCTTTGCAGTAAAGATGGGTACTTACGTATTAAGCGGTCGACCATATGTTCTTCCATAGCTTTGGGTTATAACCTACACTGTATCCTTTCCCATCAGTTGTTTTTTTTATCAATATAATTTGTGTATTTTTCTTCTATTTTTTTTGTTCATGAAAAATGTTAAAAAATTGGGAATTACCCTCCGCGAAATGATGCAGAGATGCGGTAAAGTATTTTCGAAGTTTTGGGATTATTCCATCGAAGAAACTCAGTGAGAATGGACATGATATTTCCTCTACATAAATAATTAAAGGGTAAGGCCCTGAACACCATTACAAAGGAACCGTTGGGCGTTCGGATAGTTTCTGTGCGAGCGTAGCGAGCAGGAGTCGAGTTGTTATCTAATTTAAGCAGTAATAATTTTAATAATCTCGATGAATAAGAATTTTTAATGTCATCTCATAAGTTCAAAGTTTTGGGATTATTCCTTCTTTTTTTTTTTAAACAAATTTTAGTCATGAAATTTATTTAAATTTAATTTTTTAACGCCGCCTCATAAATTCCCGAAGAAGAAAACACACTTTATCAGATTATGGTGCCAATTTACAATGGAAACCAATAGGAGTGGTCGACCGTTTAATACTAAAGATGAAAGATTCGGCCCATTGAATATGAATTAATTTGGCATTCTTTTTCGGTGAGCAGCTACTCAACATTTCTCATTGAATCAAGTTTCGTCAGTTTTTTTATTTGTTACGTAGCTTTGGAACCCGAATCTGGATTGAAAATTGGATTAACAAACTTTAAAATTCGTGGCCGTGATAGTAGAGCACGTTTGGGCGATGGTCCCTGAGTGCCCGGTTCAGAAAGGTGTATGTTCGATTCACACCTGGGTCAGTTGATATTTATTCCAGATGGTCCCAAGAAATAAATCTTGAAACTCCCACTCTGGTCAGTACGGGGCAGTGACGCATAGCTAGTCGTCAGTGGTTGGCAAAAATGACCAAGTTCCCCCCACCAATCCCAGTACCAGTAGCTTTTAAAATCAATTTAAATAATATCAGATTTCTTTATCTTTATTTATGCCTAAAGAAAAATTGTATTTTAAATTCCACGAATATTAAGCCCTCACAAACCAAACGGATAACTTTGAAAATGACACTATGAATGTTCCAAGCAGTGGCTTATACGAGGCCTGTCACGCCACCGTGTTCTTTAAGTGCCTGCATAAGGCGACACAGGTTCATGTCGCAGGGATTGTTGCCTAAGAATGCTCTTAGTGTTTGCGCTAATTGACAGTTGTGAGCAGTCATTGAAGGCTCTAGTCTAGGCAGTTCTCTAGTCCTTGGCTCCGCATTCCTCTCTCTTACCTTAGCCATCGACCTTTCCTCTCCTTGGGGCTGGGCTGTTCATTTCAATGCTGCAAACAATAATAATTACATGATTGAATAAATAATGTATAGCGTGGAAATTCCTTACACCTCAAGATTATAGCATTTATATTAACCAGAATCGCTCAGTGGTCGAAATGCGATCAAAAATACAATATTATATCAGTTTTGTGATTTATTTATACAAGGAGCTAAAACACGATTTTGTTTGAAAGTAAAAATTTGCTATTGTTTGAAAGTAAATTCAAATTCAAAAATCGAGTTAATTAAAGTTCAAAATGGAATCAGTTCGACAGTTCATAAGATGATCGTGGCATAGAAAGACACGTGGACAAACCAATGGATAAAATTACGTAGTTTGGATTTAGGAGTCTCTGAAACGCATAGATTCGTTGAAAACTGTACATCGAAAATTTGACCCGATTATTCCTTTCCCGAATACTGTCCTTACCTAGCAGTAGTAGGAAAATAAAAATATGGCTACATTTTTAATTTTATGAAGACATGAGATGATCTGGGAGGCGGTAAAAAAAATGAATCACATATATTAAAAACTATTTATTAGAAACCGACGTTTCGACCCACTTTGGAGGTCTTCATCAGGGCTAAATAAACAAGATGCAAAAATGAAAAATAAAATAATGATATATATATATATATATATATATATATATATATATATATATATATATATATATACATATATATAATATATACGTATAAATATATATAATTTTCAAAGTAAATAATTAAAAAATATGATGTGAAAAAAATTAAAACAATGATGAATTTGTTAAATGTTATTAAATTGAACTGATAAAGTAATAACAATAATTAAAAATAAATTAGTTAATATTAATAGATTAATTTGAATTAATTTGACTATTAATAATAATAGATCAAACTGATAGCGAAATAACAATAATTAAAAAATATGATGAGAAAAAAATTAAAACAATGATGAATTTGTTAAATGTTATTAAATTGAACTGATAAAGTAATAACAATAATTAAAAATTAATTAGTTAATATTAATAGATTAATTTGAATTAATTTGACTATTAATAATAATAGATCAAACTGATAGCGAAATAACATTAACTAAAAAAAAAAATAACAGTAATAAATTTGTAGAACGTAAAATAATAATACAAAAATAAATAAACAGAAAAAATTTAGTACCTTGAAGCTCTAAGTCTGGTAAAGGAGTAATGCAAAATAGTAAAGTAATTATGGAAGGCGGTGTAGGTTTAGTAATTAAGTGTCATAATAGCTATATAGAGAAGGCAGTGGGGAGGGGTTGTCATTATCCATGTGGGTTAATCCTAAAAATATATAAAAGAATAAAAAAAGTTTTGAAAATAGAAGAAATAGATAAATCCAAAGGGATAGATGGAAATAATAAATAAAAATAAAAATAAATATATAAAATGAGCAGAAGAAAAAATTAAAATTCATGGACAAAAATTTTAATCAAATTCATACTGTACAAATTCATAACTGTTTAAATTTTTACTCATTATGTCTTTATAATTATTTATTTTGTCAATTTTAATATCATTCACTATATATATCGTTATTTTATTTTTCATGTTTGCACCTTGTATATTTAGCCCTGATGAAGACCTGCAAAGTGGGTCTAAACGCCGGTTTCTAATAACCGACGATAACCATAAATAATAGGTTCTTCTATTTGTAATTCATTTCTTTGACCGCCTCCCGGAACATCTCATTCCTTCATATAATTTTACGGTCAACTATTAATTATTCAATATTCTTAATTTCATACGTTAATCAGTTCTTTAATAACGATCAAGAAAATACAAACTGACATAATAAGCCATAAGATGAATAAGAGAACTTATCTAAAGCCAGCAAATAACATGGTGTCTTTATCTTGTTAAAATATTGTTACAAATGATGTTAATTTTAACGGAAGACCGTCTAAGTACAAATCATCTCTGAAGATGGAGGCTCTAACGACTGAACCATTGTTCTAACAGAGGAAATAAATCTGATATAATGCCGTAATGCCAGTGAGAGTTTCAAAAGGTTTCACTGAGCAAGGAATATCGCTCATTTGCTGCAACAACGCCATAATAACTCTAAATTCTCGATTTTATTCTCGGTGTTGCATTTAAAGTTTTAAACATTATATCTATTTCTGTGCACTTATAGAAAATAAAAGAATGGCACGATTGGAACTTGAAAGAAATGACGCTCTACTAATTAAAAGTTCACATTGCAACTGTATTTTCTGATTCAAAAGTCATGATTTTCGACTTATGTTACAGCAAATGAGTGATGTATAATTCATAAAATAACTTCAACTTTAAAGTTTAATTTTAAAAGAATTTTATTTTGTGGATATGCCACCGATTCTTTTCCAAAAATCCATCTCTAGAGCTATGAGTTTATTTTCATATTTTTTTCCCTTTTCTTTTCTACGATTCTCGCCCATACAGAGTTGTCCCCATGAGGAAGGAGTGCCTAGTGTCTGAATAATCAGTGTCTGAATATTCTTTTGTTTAGTTTGGAGAGAAACAGTTTGTTCCACACTACACCGTTGAGAAGATCAATTATCTTTTTCCCTTTTTACTTCCTTTTATGAAGTATTGTATTCGCGAAAATTTTCGGTTTTCAGATTTCAACGGAAATATCCATTTTGACCATACCTGAATCCATTTTGACTAGTTTCGTCGTGGCGTCTGTATGTTCGTATCTCGCACTTTTATATCGATATGAATGTGTTTACTATATTTTGGTTAAAATTGGTGAGCCGAAAACGGTACGTTACTTGAAGTTCATAATAAGATTACATCCAAAATTATTTTTAAATTAAAAACATAAATCATATGTTTCGGTCATAAAGGTTACAAACGCAATTTGGTTTCCAATCTAATTAAACATTTTTATTACTTGTTTTAAGTTTTAAAATTGATTGTAAAATACTAGTTTTCCTCCCCATTGGTGTGTGTGTGTGTGTGTGTGTGTGTGTGTGTGTGTGTCAATAAATGGATGTCGTGACGCCGAGTGTCGTTTTTGAGATACTGCAATCTTCGGAAACAAGTAACCAAATTCAGGATCACTTTTTGAGCCACCGGTTTATAGTTTAATAGGCGTACAAGGAAGTCATGTGTTGTCCACATCAGATATTTTATCACATTTTTAATATAAAAACAAAACACAACTCCGTGGGATTATTTATAATTTTGATATAAATTGTTGGAATTAATCATTATCCCTTATTATTGAACGAATAATATAATAAAGCAAAAAAGCAATATAATAATAAAGCAAAAACTATACTATTAGATCCCATGAAATATCTTGGACTCAGTATTTGATGAAGAAATACTGTTTCTTAACCAACAAGAATGGAGGTAATCTGGTAAGAACTACGCTCAACCGGCAGGTTTTATCCCTAGTCCAGAAGGGATCGGTTATCTAGTTTATAGAGGTTGAGATTCACAGAAAGTCAGTAGGCCCCAATAAAGTCTTGGATTTATCTGCTGAGCTACGCTGTAGATATGCCATCATAATCATATTCTTTCCATCTCTACGACTGCGAAATACTTTTATATCTCGTAAAATTCAGTTTCGCTAGTAGGATTTAGCCCACTCTGTTCATGGGAAAACGTTTTTGGACAAAGTTATCGGTAGATTGACTTACATTGCTTTTGCAGCAACTGGTCAAGTTTCTTAACTATAGAGGAGATTCTTAAATGCTTTAGGCATGCTATATCAAAATCCTCATTCATATTCTCTCATAGTGATTAAATCCTTTTAAAGATTGTATTCTCAGATGCACTCCGATTTTGTTATTTATTCATTTAAAATTGCAATTATTTTATTTGATTGATATTATTTTCTAATGTTTTCAGTTAAAAAGACGATTTCAAGCTAAGTCTCTATTACTGTAATTCATACCCTATTAAGCTTTATCAAAAAAGTGTGAGTAATATTGACTGATAAAATTCGAATAATTGCTTTGTAATAAAATCAATAATTAAAACTGAAACTGCATCCACGACCATGTTGAATAATAGGACTTTATTTTCTATTAGTTTGTCGCTTAGTGCTATGCCCTGTATATATTTGTTATATTCCTAAAGAATTTGTTCTCCGTTGTTCAACAAAATAATTTTATTCGAAGCTTTAGTAGCATTTTTTTATATTAAATAATAAATATTACAATTCTTATGCCGATTATTGGATTAAGATTTCAATTAACGCCTTTAAAACCTCCCAAACAAAGCTTTTATGGCATCCTCCATTCATCTTGAAAATATCATATTTATTCCCTCATGTCTTATTGTGAATATCGTACTTAATTCCTGGTTTATGAATCCATTTTTACTTTATCTGGACCGTTATGGGCTGACATATACAAAACGCGAGCAGAAAGAACAAGAGTTACGTGACACTATAAAAATTAGTAGAGCAAGGAAAGGCATTACGTAAAGAACCCTAAATTAAACATCCAGTAGAGCAGTCTCTTATGGGTGAAACAAGCGAAGAATCATAATTGATGTAATTATAAATATTTTTATAAGCGTTAACTCAAAACAAACACAGGATCTAGTACTTTCCGCTAAAACCGTATTTACTCAAGCTAACTTTTCTAATATTAAAATAACAGTTCAATTTTGTAAAGAATAATTACACTCATACCATATTCGCATTGAAGGGGGGAGATCTTTATAAGCGAACAACTTGAAGCAGAGATCATTTATTTCTCGCACTGGGGTTCCCACAAACGATTTATCCCTCGCATTTTTTTTTTTGTTTATTGTAAGTTTGATTTTGTGAAAAATCAGAAATGCCACAGACATCCAATGGAAAGAGTATGGTTACTTGACCCCTTATTATTTTAATTTTTTCTTATTTGTTTATTTATGCTATTATTTACTCAATATCATATTCTTTTTACTTCCTTGTACGAAGTAAAGGAAGTATTGTAATCGCAAAAATTTTCGGTTTTCAGATTTCAACGGAAATATCCATTTTGATCATCCCTGAATCCATTTTGACTAGTTTCGTCGTGGCGTCTGTACGTACGTACGTTCATTCGTATTTCGCATAACTCAAAAACGGTTTACCGTAGAAAGTTGAAATTTTGTATTTAGGATTGTTCTAAAATCTAGTTGTGAACCTCCCTTTTTGGTCACTGCTTAATCACCGGAAGTGGTACTTTACTTGAAGGTCATATTAGACTTTCATCAAAAATTATATTAAAACATAATGTAAAACATCTCAAATTTGGTAAATAGAACTTTTATATTGATGTGAATGTATTTACTATATTTTGGTTAAAATTGGTGAGCCGAAAAGGGTGCTTTACTTGAAGGTCATAATAAGCTTACATCAAAAATTATATTTAAATTAAAAGAGAAATCATATGTTTCGGTAATGAAGGTTACAAACGCAATTTGGTTTCCAATCCAATCAAACATTTTTATTACTTGTTTTAAGTGTTAAAATTGAGTCTAAAATACTAGTTTTCCTCCCCATTTGTGAGATAAACAAGTCTTCATCATGAGAATAAGATATTAGTTAAGTGGGGTTTTCCGCTTAAAATGTCGAAACTGTCCATTTCTAATGCTTTATCCAGTGATATTGACAGTTTTATTGTTGTCATGGAACATGAAGAAATATCTTGGAAACTAGTTACCTACTGAAGGAAAAGGCCATGTAATGACGGAATGAGACCTCCAGTTACAAGAGTGTGTGTTTGTGTGTGTGTGTGTAAACATATGACAGAAAACGTATGACATTATTGTCAAATTTCGTGACCCCGAGATGAAAAAGTATGATTAATCATCCTGCATGGATAATTAACCAAATTGTTTTATTGTAATTAATAATTTGCCAAGTTACATTAGGTACTATTTAATTTTTTTTTATTTAAAAATTGATAATGAACCTTCCTATCTAAAAACAAATAAAATAAGCATTCCTATTTTTCATGGAAACTATATTTTTTAATTAATTTCGTGCACTAGACATTGTCATTCACTTTATGAATGATAAGAAATGTGCTCGATCGATTTTTTTTTTTTTTATTAGAAAGATTTTATTACTTTTTATTTTCAAGGAACAATAATAATTCTGCGAAAGGAATTTTTTTTTTCCAAATGGAAGATCTTAAGATTATTAAAGCTAAGAATATTTGTGATAGGATCATATTATTTTGTATTTTTGAAGAAAAATCATTTCTCCTTTCAATATGGCAATGTTTGTGAACTCGAAATTCTGTTTTTGTTTCTTTATGTCTTTTTTTTTTTTTTATCACTTGAAAGAATTTCGTAGCGGGTTACTTTCCCCGATCACCGTTACTCACCCACACAGCGTACTGTTCGTCAATTTTCGACCTACTTCACAGTAAGTCTATAGTAGCTGTCAATGTAGGCTACAAAATAATACGCATTTTTTATTTATTTAGAAATTGCAACTTATAAATGTTTTATATAACGCAATAAATATAACCAAAGTTCTAATTGTCTTCTTAGAATGATTAGAAATTCAACAAAAAAATTAACTGACTCTTATATATCATTATCATTATCGTTAATAATATTGTTAGCCTTTATAATAATATTGTCAATATCATTATCAATATAATAGTTATGATCAAACATAGTGAAGCACGTTATCAGTTTTATTAACTTAGAAAGGTGAGCAGTTATTCCGAATCAATAATCGACCCATGTTAGGGGCACGTGATTCATGCACTTAGCAAGTATTCTATTGTATAATTTCTCTTTATTCACATCTAATCGATGTGAGCATTTGCTTCGTTTTTCCAGAATGAGCACGTGCTCAGTTTTATTCACTTCACCTAAAAGCTGCATAAACATAACCAAATCCAATTAATATACAGATAGTAATAACCCGCACTTTTTTAGGTTATCAAGCCCCTGTAATACAAAATAATCAAAGCTTCACGTTTTCACACATTTTTGTATATGTTATCCTCCAATTTTTTTACGAAAATACCACTGATCCTCAAAATAATTTTACACTTATTAAAAGCTTGCGTAGTGAATTTTCTTACACGGGGTATGAAGTGTTGACGCGAAAGGTACTGAGGTGTAGAATTCCAAAACCAACTCTTATGTTTCAATTTTTTTTCCTTTAACAGTTTGTGTACTAGATTTTTATGAGACGAAAGGATTTCTTCAAAAACAATTAAATTGTATCTGAGTTAACTGATTTCACCTAAGAAATAAAAAAATTGAAAAGTGAACTTGTCTGATTTTGGAATTCTACGCCTTACTATAAAAGCCTATCCTTGATAAGTTACTCCAGGAATCTAGTTTTTAGTAATTATTCATTTTTATTATAATCAGAACATTTCCGCATTGTTGCTATGTCGTAGGTAGGAGATATCCTTGTGAGGCGCTCATATATCAATTACCTCTTGCCTTTGCAATGCCAATTTGAAGCGAGGACAGACTATAAATATTCATCCTTAATAATAAAAAAATCTTGTTGGATCTATTCGTTAAATTTTTTTTTCTTTAATTAATGAATATTTTTTGGTAAACCTAAACTTTTAAATTTAATAAAGAAAAATAATTATAAAATTATATTACAAACAACATACACATTGCACATTTATATATATATATATATATATATATATATATATATATATATATATATATATATATATATATATATGTATATATATATATATATATGCATATATTTGCAATGTGTGTGTTGTTTGTAATATAATTTTATAATAATTACTTTTTCCTTATTAAATTTAAAGGTTTAGGTTAACCAAAAAAATATTATATATATATATCGAATAATATTTGGTTCAAATGTTCAATTTTTTGCTATTTAAATCAAAACCATCCAATTTAGACCAAAAAGTGCAAAGTGTGCAATTTTCTGCAATATTAAATTTTAATATATTGTTCCATAGATTGTGAATGGACAGATAGTCAGTTTTAAAGGTGTTACTCACAAGTGAATAAAATGTGCAAAGATATGAAAATCTGGTCTCCACTCGCGTTCTTCTCTTCTAAACCATGAATTTAATAAAATATTTAATAAGGAAAAAATAATTATTATAAAATTAAAAATAATAACTATTTACATATTAACGATTTTTTAATGTCACTTTAAAAATAAGTAAATAAATAAAAATATCACCCTATTGTTATACTTCCTCTAACACAGGCAGCTAAGGGAGAATAAATAATTACATTTATCACTATATCTATCCTTAAACATAATTCCAAATATAATCATTACTGTCTGTCTACCTTTTATAGAAAGTACTTGCCACACTTGAACAGCCTGTACTGTTGACATTAAGTTGACACCTGATGGAGTCGGAAACCATCCCGCCGCAAATGCCATTGCTGGGTTGTTAGCATCCTTAGGAAGGCGGGAAAATTTCACTCTTGGCATTCTAGGTATATTATGAAGAACTTTCGCCAACAAGAGCTTGTCTTATTGCTTTGCTATAAATGATTGATAAAACGAGAAAGTAGTTCCAATTTGTTTTGTATTATAGTACAACTGTTGTATTTCTATGATTATATTACTACCATCGGGGTTCCACTACAATATTTCTTGTATCTCTAGTTATGGATACAAATAAGGTTACAATAATAATAAAATAAGCCTATAATATCGTTTTTGAATGGAATCGTAAAAAAACTTCCGCTCATTTTATTTTAGTAAAGCCATCAAATAAAATTGGGGAAAATTTGTCGAAAAATTCGAAGAATGATTTATCATTCTAAACTAAAACATAATTATTATCTGTAAAGATGAACTTATATAATAATAATCTGTTATTTTTCAATTGTTATTTTGTGTATTTACCAACTGCTGGATGAACTGGCTACAATGCTAGTTAGCAGTATGTAATTGGCCAACTATTATTTTGTTGAACTAATATACCAATTCCGAAGTAGTAGGAAACATCTGTGTTAGAAGAGGGACGAAGGGGAAAAGTAGTAGTTTTGGTGAGAGAGAAGCGAGGGTGCTGCGACAGTTGAATGGTTTCTTCAGTTTACTCGGTTTTTGAATGCTCTAAAACAAACAAAGGAGCTAGCTAATACGGTGTGATAACAACATTAGGTCATAATATTCACTCTACCGCTGAATTCCTTTTTTTATTGCTACTTTGAGTTACATTCATCTTTCATCCTTTATTAAAATATAGATTTCCTTTCAGAAAAATTAATCAAAAAATTAATTTATAAACTTCCTTTTGATATTTCCAGTTTTTATTTTTGCCCTATCCGAGGGTGGCCTCTGAGTACCCGACACCAATGCGCCAATTCAAGTTACGCTAGTGATCAAATGAGTTGCATAGCAGTGTCCCTGCCAATGAACCACTGCTTCCAAGACCTACTAACCCACTCATCTTGATATCTTCACGATCCAATCTTTGGACAGAGAGCAGCTGAAGCTATGGCTCAATCAAAGCCGAAATGAGATAAGAACCCTCCAGTCACGGTTTGTGGATAATAGCCCTGGAGAAAGGATCTTGAAAGGGTCCAGTCTCAGGATTCGATGAACTGTAAAGCACTCCTTTGGGCAAGGAAAGGTAGGAAGAATGTTCCGTATTATTTTTTATCAAATTGAACTTTGAGAGAGATTTTCGCATTCCTGACAGTTGATGTGAAAGGCGATCACTTTCTTCTGCGTTATCTGGAGATTCATCGAAGGCTGAGAATTCGCACTTGGATACTTCGCCTTCTTGACTTGCGATTTCGCTCGGGTCACGAGAGCGGAAAATGTTTGATTACAACTCTTTATGACATACCCATATATGTTTGCAGATTGAAGCCGGTTATTTAAAAGGTATTTAATTATTGGTCATATCCGGGAAATTTCTCTTTTGAATATAATTAAAGGTTGGTGATATTTTATTTCTATTTAAATAAGAAGGCAGTATAAGCTGTGTTTCCACTGTAGAACACTTACATTCTGAAAATAGCGTTTAGTTGGTACTAATTTAGTCATTTGAATTAAAAACATCCAAGCAACTAATTCTTGCAGTAGTAATGTAGTAATTAAATACTTAAAGAATGGAAAGCTAGAAAATATGTTTCAAAAATTATCCATTTATCTACTCTGGAATACTACAGTAGCCTTCACCAAATTAGGTAGTTGATGCACTTACTTTGGCTTCCCAAAGCCTTCTTTAATATATTTTGCAGCCTCGGAGAACATTTTATGTTGTCTATTCTGACATGAGATATCCTCCATTCCCAAAAAATAAAATATAAAAAAAATAAACAGAAATTCTCTTGGTTAATTACGGATGTCATCATGGAGATTCCAAGTTCCTAATTTCTAGACAGCTACTAAAGCTATATTTAGAGGAAAAGATGGGGAAATCATCTATTGATCAATATATATTAATACAAACACTTTGACACACACACAGGCGCATGTACCTACAACCCACGAAGTTTATTTCATTAAGATAGCTCTTAAATATATTTTTGGTTATTAATCAAGGTCACTATTATCAGAAAAATTATATGTGGATATGTATAGCTAAAATAATGACCTTGAGGATCTAAATTCACCTCAATAAATTTCTTCTACTTAATTTAGGTGTTGATGGCTTGAGAGCTTTGCGCCTTTAAACAAAAACAAGCAAATATAATATAATAGTTAAAATTCACTTAAATTATTTGTGTTATATTAACTATGATATTATTATTATAGGTATTTATTAACTTAATGCTTAATATAATGCATCTCTTGGACATCAATGACACTATACTTTAATTCAAGCATGTCTGTCCGCAAAATATCTCGAGTTCCCACGATTGGATTTTGATTAAACTTGTATAATAAGAATTTTGGGCATCAGAAATTCGTTTGGCCTTACCTTTACCGCAGAAAAACTCTTATTAGTAAAAAAAAAAAAATGTGGGAAAAAATATGAATGAATAAAATCAAAACGCGTCTCATTAACCAAACTAACTACCGCGGTAATTTATCGCAGTAAAATCTCATTCCAAGAAACATACATATTTTTTAAGCAATTCGCCAGTAATTTTTTATTTTAAATTTTATTGTCCCTTTATTTTTACTTACGTAAAATATGAATTTAAATATTTGAATAAAAATGAAGTGACAATAAAGTGAACTCAGCGTGGTTATGAAAATAGAGGATGTTGGTTTTTTTATTTTATAGTACAAAAACAACGGGGTCATCAAGGACAAATATATTTGTTTATAAGATTAACTCAATCAGTATTGTGAAAAAAAATTTTTTAACATCTTATGTAAAAATAAACAGTGAATAAGTAGTATAAAATAGAAAGAAGACAAATGAAAAAATAAGTAAAAAGATTACAAATATTTTAATGAAAGGGATGGTAACATTAATGGTTCGACCTGGTTATCATTAGATCTGGTTGTAAATATTAGATTTTCTTGTAAATACCGAGACTGCTTAGAAGGGACATCAATGCGTCTATGTTGCTATCATTATTTCCTGATGCAACTGAAACACTGCTTGCTATTCCTTTTTGACTAAATTTTCTTGGAGTAATTCTTCCGATATTGGGGGAACAGGAGTTAGTCCCGAATGTCGAATTCTCAGGCGGGATAGGAAGTATCCTGGAAGAAGAAGTATTTAGTTTTCTGTTTGGAACTTCACTAATGATTATAAATATCATACGTTATAAATGTGTAGTAATTTTTATTTTGGGGCAAAAATAAATTTCGAATTTTGAGAGTTATGTAATAAAGCTTACCTTCACAAAAAACAGTTATGATCGTATACCCGAATAAAAGATAGGAATTCAAGATAGTGTTTTTCTTAGACTTTCCAAAATCTTAAAAGGCCTGATATTGTCATGATACTTCTCAGAATGGTCCATGTTTAAAAGAAGAAAGGAGACACCACAACCTACTGACCTCCCTCATCTGCATGTATATAGGATGAGGACTTAAGAGGTTGAGTAGAGTCTCTTGCTCATCAATGGTCGGGTTTCATTGTCATCGGTGTTAGTTCTTTCTGCTCTATTTTCTAATTAATTGTATTGTACTTGCTCTACATTATATATTATGATTTAATATTAAAATATAAAAGAATGTTCTTATCGGATAAGGGTTTAGAAATTGGAAGATTTTTATTAGTAAACGACATTTTTGAACTCAAATATTCGTTATTCTGATTCAAAGATTCGTTAAGTTGACACTCTGACTAAGTCCATTTTTCTTATTATCATTTTCAGGTGAGTTGTTTTTATAACTTCTTGCCATATATAATTCTCTGATTCCAATAGGATTTAAATAGCTAAAATGTGGAGAAACTTTTATTTTTAGAAGTAAAATAAATATTTTTTAAATTTATGTATACAATACAACATAAAGTGGTTGTGTTTTTTTTCGATATCAGTTTTTTTTCGTCAGAATCAATTTTTCAAAAATAAATTTTAAAAGCCTTAATGATTGAATCAGCTATTGACATTTTTTCCTTGGATATTCACTCATGTGGAGTTACTAAAAAAACATAACCTCTTTTTTTCAAAGAATGGACTTAATCGGACTGCTAACTGAATGGTTTATATAATGAACGTGCTAGTTAAAGTTGAAACATTAAAAATACAAAAATCATTTTAGTTAGAAAATTTAAAAGAAAAGAACTCAAACCAAAAAATCTTTATAATTTATAAATTACTTAAATATCACAAATGTAGAATGAAAGGGTGCAACTCAAGAAATGTGTTTTTGTGAAATGTGTCAGAACGAACATTAGACACGTGTCTACATAGAAGCCTCCTAAGTGTTTCCTCTAACAAATGTTTCTGGCAGATCATCTATTATATTGTATCTGTTGGTTTGGCCTGATATTTGAGAGTCAGCTGCACTCTGAGATGATAGAGGTCCGACTATTAAAATCTTCTGACGATAGACATTTTTATTTGTGCTTCTTTCATTCTGGATATACGATTAGAGTATTTAAACTTAAGCAAACTTGAACGAGATGTGTACTTAAATCGCACTGTCGTGGGAGTATCACTCAATGACATAAGCTAGCTAAGTGACCATATCCAGACTATTTCTATTTCCAAACCTTATTAATGCTTATAAAAATACCGTATCACTCACTCAATGATCTTCAGGGGAAATTTGAAATATATATATATGTATATATAATTTTTCTTGACAATATGGAATGGTCTCTTGTTCCTTAATTTAGTTTTTATTCATTTAAAACTGATTTTTATTGGTACATATAATGAAAATGCCTAAAAATTTGCTTTTGATGAAATACTTTACAGATGGAAAATTTAGTTTTAAATGATATACAGATTATATGTTTTTAATATTTTAAATTATTATAAATCACATTCACAAATTTCTACGCAATCGTATTTGAGAATGCCTAACAATTGCGTTGATCCTTATAATAATCGCGAACTTAATAATTTCCTCAAAAAAAAAATAAAATAACATGAGTATATATATATATATATATATATATATATATATATATATATATATATATATATATATATATATATAATGAACATAAGTATATATAATGAACGAATATAAGTATATATAATGAACCAACTGGAATCATACAAAATATCCCAAATACAACTGTGAATGTCACCAAATATCTTGAAGACTTTAAGAGGTATTTTTATTATACTTCACACCAGGTTCCCATGATTTTTCTAGAGTGAGTGGATCTTGTTCCACAGAAAGTCTTAGAATCGGACCGCAGAAGAAGGGAAAGACGAACCATGATCTTTAAAGGTTACCCCCACCTGACCTTTCCACCTCGTGAGCAACTTATCTCTGTGTGACCGCGGTCTTCACGAACGTGAGGAAGTTCAATATTGATGCCGATCAATATTATGCCGATGAGTATGGGATTATGTACCTGTACGTTTATCAATATTGTAGGTCTGGAACATATTTTTACTCGATTCGTGAAGAAATACATAGTAAAAACGTTGGCTCGTTGTATACACGGTAACGAACAATTTATACTTATTTTTTATCTCTATTAAAATAATTGTAACTAAATTTTGGAATCACCAAAATAACAGTTAACCTTTAACTCTGCCTGGAGGTTATGCTATTGAATCCTTTTAAAACAGGCTTTGTTTTTAAACTAAAATCTATAAACATTTTAGTTAACGATATAGAAATAAAACATTATAAGGTAAGTTGCCCAAACTTCGTCCCCCTAAGCCAAATTAGAAATTTGAAATATTAAACTAAAGTTTAAAATTCCCCAAAAATTTATAAAAGTAGTTCTGTTATATATCAACAAATGTTGGTATCATTGTTGGGTAGAACTAAATAATCTTTCTTCTGAGTAAACAAAAACTATGCTTACCTAAGTAATACAGATAAATAACGAAATTTATTTACTATAAAATACTTAGAACATTTTGGTTATTGATTATTTTATTAAATAATATGACAACATATTCATCCAAACTAAAATCACAAAAAAGTTTATACTTTTTGTGAGGATACACGTAGTTTGTGATACGACTTGAAACATGTGAACTTAGCCCATTTTTCTCCTCGTTTATCTTCAGAAAATTTGACTGGATTTTCTTCCCATAGCTTGAGGAGTTATGGTAGGTGTCTGGGACAATTTGAACATGAATAAAATACACTAGTCTACGAATAGTAACGATTAAATAAAAAATATTTTTCTTTGATACAACCAAAATAGCGTTCCCAAGTTGATCGAAAACTATAGCCTTTTCATCGTTATATATTTGAAAAATCCTGAGCCAAAACAAAAACCGTCCCAACTATTTTAATGTCAACAGTCTTCTGGATGGTCTTGATGCATTTTAAGAGTTAATCAACAAGTAGCAGCAATATCAACGTTAGATAAGTGGCGGAGGAGGCGAATTTAAGCGACGGGGCGGATTTCGGGCTAAGGGTCCTTACATTTTAGGAACCTTTGATAAGAATCATTTAAAGTTAATTATTGTTCTTAATTTTTTTTTCTACAGACTAGATTATCATTGTGTCGACTTTTTCGGGAAATAAACAAATCTCGAATAATTTTGTGTATTAATGGTTGATCGTATGGTAAATAATTAAGGAGGTGATTCGGGTGACGGTATAAAATAATATAATATAATATAAATAGTAATTATTTATTTAATGCCGACGTTTCGACCCGCATTGTAGGTCTTCATCAAGGCTAAAAATAAAAGATAAAAAAGGAGTAATCTAGGGTTATAAAAGTTAAACATTAAGAAAATAGATTTAATTAGTAAATTACTTCTATTTTCTATTCAATTTTAGGGTATGAAAGAGAATCTTGGTTGGGAGTGAGGCTAATAAAAGAGCACACAACAAGAAAAAACTTATATTATGTGTGCCGACGTTTCGGCCTAAGTTTTCGGCAATCATCAGGGCTAAAAAAAACAAACAAGATAACAATAAATCTAATAAGTTTTGTTTTTTAGTTATCAAAAACTTTTTTCTTTATTGAATCTTTAAAATTATTAAAAAAAGTTCTTTTTACGTTTCTTACATTTCCACTGAAGGCGTGCTATGTATAGTTTCACTATTATATGCTATCCGACAACACTTGGCGTGGACAACCCTGACCTTCCCACGGTGGACACATGTGATGCAGAGTATCCCCACATCTTCACATGAGGATAACTGTACCCCGCGGTGTAACGGCACCGGATTGGGTGAGCGAGGCGCGTGCCCACCAGACTTCCCACGGCAATCTTCGCTGAGGCTGTTTTTCTAATATTATTTACCATGTCTCGGACGGTAAATTGCTTCGCACCGCTTGATATTTCTATTGTCCAACGGAGAAGAACATTAAGACCGCCGTAAAGTGAGGGTCATAAGAAAAAACCCATGAAAGTGTTAGTGTTTTTGCTTAGAAATCAATATAAATGGAAACTAAATGACACATATAAGGTATACAGAGGATCCTGACAGTGGCGTACGCAGGAGAGAGGATCAGCGGATATATCTCCTCTTCACAAATTTTTGAAAAGATATGATTTTAATGCCCACCAGCATAAGTTTTGTATTTTGAATAACAATTTTAGATCTAATTTTCATTATTATCCTTAAAACTTACGCCATATTTGGTGATTATAGACACTTATGTGATTAATCGCCTTCTTATTAAATCACTCCGCCCAAATTAAAATTAAAATCCTTTCCACGAAAAAAAAATTGGAGTACACGCCTGCATTCTGATACAGTTTTTTAATACTTTTTTACCAGAAGTTGACCAGAAGTTGAAGGCGTGATAAAGTAGACCATGAAATATAAAAAATATTTGTGCTTGTTTTGATATTTGAACAACAAAATAAAATCTAAGTATTTTTATGTTCTTCATGGAGAACTCTACTGGTATATCTCTGCCGTCTTAGACTGGATACCTGACTTATTTTATTATAAATTGTCTTAATTATACCAGGAGTAACAATCGAACAATTAAACATTTTTTAAAAATCCTCAAAAATCACATATTTTAAACAATAAATTCTTCAAATTAGCTAGAAACTGTAACACTTTTGAATAAAATTATTAATTTATTAGACTCATTTAATAATTGATTGCTCATATGAATATTTCCCCAGCTAGGAAACCAATAGCCTCTGAGATACCAAACTCAACAAGGAATCCAGTCTCCTCCAGCGCTTTTGGGGTCATGGGTGGCTCCACAGCATGAATCAGCGCTCGCAAATCCTGGTTGTGCCTATCTAAGAAGGCCAACTATACATTCAGTGTTACACTTGTATTAACAGTTCCTGATCTATCATCCATGATATGTTATCATTAATCTAAAATAGTCTTTATTAAACTGGAAATGATAATATTTAATCTAGGAATAATTTTATCTTCCAGCTTTATTCTCTAAAGTGGACTTAAAATAATGATTCATGGAATCAGGATGCCGTCAACATGATTTATTATTGGCATTCCATTTATTACATGATAAACATTTCAGTCAACCAACTAACATCAATAAAATAATGGTTATTTGTCTGTTCCTAATATTTTTAGATATAATCAATATTAGTCCCATCGCCTAGCAATTTATGATTATTTTATAAATATTTAAACTACACTGAAGCATCTAACAGAGTCCTTTTTAAATGGATAATGGAATTTATGTGGATACTGGATAAGGAGATAAACGAGCGCTATAAAAGCATGATACAGGGAGGTTATAAATAATAATAAATATATGTATATAATATATATATATATATATATATATATATATATATATATATATATATAGAGAGAGAGAGAGAGAGAGAGAGAGATTTATGAATAATTCATATAGCTCATATTCTTTTTAAAAAAAATTTCCTACAAATTTTCTTGATATGTCCCTTTTAGAAAATTTTCGTAAATAACACTCCTTATGATTTTAGCTCTATTTAGCTTAATTTTATAATACCAGTGAATATATTAATATTATAATAGTGATAGTGAATATTATTTTCACTTTCTTGTACGCAGTAAAGAAAGTATTATAATCACGAAAAGTTTCGGTTTTTACTTTCTTATACGCAGTAAAGAAAGTATTGTAATCACGAAAAGTTTCGATTTTCAGATTTCAACGAAAATATCCATTCGGACCATCCCTGAATCCATTTTGACTTGTTTTGTCATGACGTCTGAACTTACATCCGTTCGTTCGTATGTTCGTGTGTATCTCGGATAACTCAAAAACGATTAGACGTAGAAAGTAAAAATATTGTATTTGGAATTGTTATTATATCCTTATTTAGTTTTCTTTCAGTAGGTAACAAGTTCCCAAGAGATTTCTTCCATGACAGCATTAGAATTGTCTATATCACTAGATAAAGCATTGGAAATAGATAGTTTCGGTATTTTAAGCGGAAGAACTCACTTAACTTATATCTTATTCTCCTGATACAAACTTGTTCAGCTCACAAATGGGGAGGAAAACAAGTATTTTACACTCAATATTAACATTTAAAACAAGTAATAAAAATTTTTAATTAGAGTGGAAAAAAATCCGCGTTTGTAACCTTTATTACCGGACCATATGATCCATGTATTTAGTTTTAATCTAATTTTTTTTTGTAAGTTTATCATCAACTTTCAGTTAAAGTACCCTTTTCGCCTCACCAATTTTAACAAAAAACTAGTATATCATTTGTATTGATATAAAAGTCCTATTTGCCAAATTTGAGATGTTTTACATTATAGTTTAATATAATTTTTGATGAAAATCAATAATGACCTTTAGGTAAAGTACTACTTCCAGTAATCATGCAGTGACCGAAAAGGGAGGTTCACCACTAGATTTTGCAGTAATCCTAAATACAAAATTTTCACTTTCTAACCGTTTTTTAGTTATGCGACATACGTACTTTCAGACATCACGACGAAATTTGTCAAAATGGATTCAGGGATGGTCAAAATGGATATTTTCGTTGAAATCTGAAAACCGAAAATTATCAGTTTTCCTTTTACTTCATACAAGGAAGTAAAAACGATTATAAGTTAACTTATAGTAAATATATACAAAATAAGTAAACATCAACAATGCTTTAATTTAGTTAATTTTAAAGAAACGATATCCGACTCCTGTGTGAGCATATTTTTTACTTCTATTACAGCTTTTTTAGATAGCTACTTTTATAGGTCCCTTTTCCTTGGTCTGTTTGCGCTGATCATGGTCTAGATGGTCTTATTCCACGGATCTTCTTTGACAAAATACGCTATAGGTATCTTGGTTCGGTATGCGTCCCTGATCAAACTGAAATATGTTTAATAAATTGTATAATTGTATGTAGTAACTGCATTTAATAATCATTCCTGTTGAAATTTTAAATTTATGACGTAATAATGATAATATTGAAAAAATATTTTCATATTGATATATTGATTTAAAGGAAAATACATACAAATATTATGAATTAATGTAACTGTGAACTTAAAATATTAAGATTGAACCCTGAAAATGAGGCAAATGGCCACGAAACGTTTGTTCTAATGTAAAAACTTAATCAAGTAATAAGGAAGAAATTTTGTTCACTATTTATTACTATTACCTTTAAGCTATTATAAATAAATCTTCCAGTATAAATTAAATTATTATATAAATAATGCTTTTCAAGATCTGCTAAGGATTCAAAGCATGGTTTTACGTCTTAGCTAATCAATGTGACATTCTTACATAAAAATACTGGCATGTGTCCTAACCGTAACAAGAATGTAACATACCAAATTGAAATAATTCAGACTAGGAATCCACTCATAACAGTCGGCCTCACCACAGTACATCTCGCTCGCACCGGGAAATAACCGCAACAACGCATATTAGAAGACCTACTTCTCCGAGCTATAATTTAGGAAGAGATGGATGCGGGGACAGGTATCTCTCGGCGCTACAGGTCCCCGCGACGTGCCAGCAAGGCCTTGCGTAAATGCACGTAGCAGTTACAACACGAAGAGAAAATGATAGATGGAGAAGGCAACCTTGGCCGGAGCTAGGAACTGTTTACTCGACTCTGCCCTCTTGTTCGGGGGAAGTCTCCCAAGGCGTGTTTTAGATTTAGCCGTGATATGGATATAAACTGGAGTGAACATTGCAAAATTGAAAATGGGTGTGGTTAGGCTGGGTCGGATATAATCCAAAACAACTCTTGAAATTTTATGTTTTGTAAATATTCTGTGGCCCAACCTCTCCTTGTTTGTGCTAATGTTAACATATCGACGTCGTTTATTGAAATAGGCGTAAGCGCCATTTAGAAAACTTTACAGGAAACAAATGAAACGATTCTCCCCCAAATAACAATGAATATTTTAAAATTTTATTCTTTATTGTATAGAGCAGGAATTTATTAGCTTTGCAGAACCTTTATAATTACAATATGTTTTAAAGGATTCTAGCACTGGTTAAGGCCAGAGTGACGATTGAGATTCATTAGTATTTGGTGCTTACGTCATCAATATTAGATTTTTAGACCATTTCCAATTTTTTTTATGGATATATCGTGAGCAGGAATCGATAGAGGTGGTGTTTGCGTCCCAAAATCAATTGAATCCTAAATTTCGAATTTTTAGCGCTAAAGTCTTTTTCAAAATATCTGATGTGGACAACACATGACTTCCTTGTACGCCTATTAAACTATAAATCGGTGGCTCAAAAAGTGATCCTGAATTTGGTTACTAGTTTCCGAAGATCGCAGTATCTCAAAAACAACACTCGGCATCGTGACATCCATCTATTCACACACACACACACACACACACACACAAATAGGGAGGAAAACCAGTATTTTACACTAAATTTTAACACTTAAAACAAGTAATAAAACTGTTTAATTGCATTGGAAACCAAATTGCGATTGTAACCTTTATTACCGAAACATATGATTTATGTATTTAATTTAAATATAATTTTTGATGTAAGCTTATTATGACCTTCAAGTAATATACCGTTTTCGGCTCACCAATTTTACCCAAAATGTAGTAAATACATTCACATCAATATAAAAGTCTTGTTTACCAAATTTGAGATGTTTTACATTATATTTTAATATAATTTTTGATGAAAGTCTAATATGACCTTCAAGTAAAGTACCGCTTCCGGTTTTCCAATTTAGACCAAAATCTAGTATGGTATTTAAATCAATATATAAGTTATAAATACCAAATGTGAGAAGTTTTGCAAAGTATTTTAATATAATTTTTGACGGAAATCAATTATGACCTTCAAGTAAAGTACCACTTCCGGTGATTAAGCAGTGACCAAAAAGAGAGGTTCACAACTAGATGTTACAACAATCCTAAATACAAAATTTCAACTTTCTACGGCTAACCGTTTTTGAGTTATGCGAAATACGAACGAACGTACGTACGTACAGACGCCACGACGAAACTAGTCAAAATGGATTCAGGGATGGTCAAAATTGATATTTCCGTTGAAATCTGAAAATCGAAAATTTTCGCGATTACAATACTTCCTTTACTTCGTACAAGGAAGTAAAAACGACATCGATATCAATCACATGTTTTAAATAACAAACCAAAAAATATAATCGATCACCAACTTGTGTTGAAATAGATAGGAAACTTTAAAAAAATCACATTGGGTCACCAATCAATAACTGATTAGGTATACCTGCTCAACGAAAAATGTTATTTTGCCATTTAAATACTGCTTTCAAAGTACGATTCTATATATGTTCTAGTTTTCTAAGGGAAACTATAGAAATAGTACACCCTTAGAAAGTCTAGCGTGGTTACTGAGCAATAAAGCTTGCGTGTTTTGTTTTAGAGGAGCCATTGAATAAAACCATCTGGATTTATGCTCAGCGCTAACAGACCAAAGAAAAAGAACCTTCGATATAAAAGTAGCTATCGAAGAAATTCCGCTGAAAGAAACAGGATAATGCAGAATTGCCAATGATTTATTCATCTTCTTTCGCTATCTCTTTAATGTTGTTAGATGTGAATGAGCGATTTAGGCATAAAGAGGGAAAATATATATTTATAAATATATATATATATATATATATATATATATATATATATATATATATATATATATATATATATATATATATTTGTTTTTTTCAACATGTTCGATACATAATGAACTATATGTTGCTCACAATGGTGCCGCATAATATTTTTTTTTAAATAAATAAATAAAAATTTCAAATTCTTACCAGAGAATAATCTTTCGAAAGACTTCTTTAAGTTAGAAAAAAAATCGTTTTTACATCATTCATACTTGATAAACCTATGCGTACACAGCATCCTTTATTAGAGGGTGCTTAGTACTGGAGGATCCTCGGAGATTCCATGTTTTACCGGGGAGTTTCTGTATGGGGCTGTTTATATGAACTAGTCTCCGAAAGAATGTTCTTTAAGTAGCAGGAGTAGAAGAGACCAGTCTAGGGTCATTCGATATAGTGATATTCGATAAAGTGTCATAAATATAAATCTGAGACATTAGTAGTGACATACATCTGTGACACACCCCGTGCTCACGCTTAAGGTTTTAAATAATTTCTTTGTAATTGAACTTAACATTCATTTTCAAATGTTTTTTTAAACTTTCAAGGAGAGTGCACGATGTGTCTGTCGCCGATTTTTTTGGGTGATTCTACATTGAAAAAAGTTGACCCATATTCTTCCGTATAGTCTAATGGGCTTTAGGTACTGAGAAAAAAAAAAAATCTGAAAATGCTTTATTTTATATCTCGTGTTTGAAGAATGATATCTATATGTTTTCTTTTTCAGTTAAACATTTGTTTTTTAGAGTGCATCAAAGGAAAAATATAAACATTAAAAAATAATTGATTTTCGGTCAAATAAATTATTTAGTAAAAATAGCCTCATAGATTTTTCACACCAAAAATGGCAGATTTGGTTTCGGCACATTAAAAAACCACAATGTTGAAAAATAGTCGAAAAGAAAAAAAAATTCGGTACCGAGTGTGCTCAAAATTTTTAAAAGCTACTAAATTATGTACGGATTTGAAGCTCTGTGTCTCCTCTTGAGTTTACCAGATATCGACGTTTTTGGAGTTGTTGAAAAGAGGAGAGTTTCTTCTTTCTTCTTATAAAAACAAATTTGAAGTTGTTTGCGGATAACGTTGGTTCTGAAACACTTAGGAACATCACGGTTAAAGTAAATTGTGTAGTTCAAGAACCTTCACCGATGCCCCAAATTTGGATTGAATTATTCAAAGGGTTCCTGATTTATGAGCTCAACTCGCTTCAACGGGTATGAACTTTGAGATTGCTAAAACATTGGCTTCTCCCAGCAGGAAAGGACCTCTGTCCTCATCAAATCTATTATAGTATTATTTTTAGAACGTTACAATATATGTATACATTTTCTATATAATATTACTGATCACTTATGTTTAAATAATTTAACTTCATTAGAAATATTTACAATAAATAGTTCACTGCTTTCATATTTATCTATAAATTGTATGGATATTATTAACTATATAGAAAGATTACATTTTTATAAACTTCTAGAAGAGATTGAAGCTTCATCTTTAATTTTGTTATCTTTTATGGGATAAAGTAATGATGAAAGTATGGTGTCTCATTAGAATCAATTAAAGAATAAAATATGCTTCTGGTTTCTTATTAAAAAAAATAAAATAAGGTATTAATGGTTAATGTTAAAATGTACTTGTCCCAGCTTCATCATTATTATTATTTTGATTTTATTGAATTTATGAACAAATATTTACAGAGCAGATATTTCGTGCTTACTATTGGCTATTAACGTACATAATGATGATCCACTTAGGATTTCAGAAATGAGTTCATAACATTTTAAAATATTTGATATTTGGCCCGCCCACCGCTGACGTACACATTCCGTTCTAAACCTTGATATTTACCTTGGATTTTATGGATTTATTTTTTATTTTTAATGTTTTGTAATATCTCGAGTGATCTAATCCTGATTACATGGTTTTGCTTGTCCGAAGAAATATACAAGGAAAAGACAAGGTCATTATTAAGATCACTAGAGGGACATATTAATAATAATCCTTTTGGATGTTAATAAAATAATTCACAATTATGTTATAAATAATAATGAACGTTTTATTTTATTATTTCTATTTTTCCCTAACACTACAGAAATGTGTGGTTCGTTTTCTCTTTGTGATGTTAAAAATATTATTTTAAAAAAGATCGGACAGTGGCTTTATCTATGACATACTCGAGGGATTTTAAAGGAGGAGAAATACTTGGAGTGCTTATTTTTGAGCAAAAAATAATCATGTTACTCTTAAAATAAATTTTATTCATAGAAATTTAGCTTATGCTAAGTAGAGAACGACCAACTAACTCACAAGACACACAGCGGATGAAAGATCTCTCTTATCGCCGCTCGGTGTTCTGTGAGCGGTTATACACTCAAATTTGGGCAAGTTTACTCCCTTACTTGACTTCTGTCTTAAGTCCAAATTCAAAAATTCTTTTTGCAATCTCTAATAGCACATTTCCTCTATTAAAGGAAACCAATTTTTGCTTTCTAGCATTTATAGAAGCGGAGCTATGAATATTTAAAAATGACACCAAAATATTTTTCTGCCCTTACACCCCAAACGGAGGAATGTGATTATATGTTAAAAATATTAGTGTTAGAAATATTACAACTGAATAGGGTATAATGCATTGCTTTAAATATTGCATAGAAAATAAAAGATCTGTAACAAAACCAAATACTTGTAGCATTATATTTTTTTTTAATAAAAAACTGTTATTTTCTCCGTTACAGATCATATTTTATCATCATAAGCAGAAAATGAGGGAGAGAGAAAGGGCTATTAATTGAAATTTCTTTAAAGCCATAAAACTATTAGGAGATGAATTATCCTCCTCAAAATTTATGCAGATTGCTAAATAATTATTTTAAGATGTTTTAATTTTAAAAAATAAATTAAAAGATGGAAAAGCTTTGATATGACTCCATATGATTTCTAAATTATCGTTGAATAATTAAAAACTGCACACAAACAATTAACACAGCAGCCAGTCCGTCTAGGTGTGTTATGTTATCAATCAAGATTAACAGTTAAACGAGTTGAATAATAGATGTATCAATGATAACATTCAATGCAACTCTAGGACTCATATCACATAAAGCAGTTACTTTAATCAGTTTTTAACTAATTCAAAATTCAACTTCTGGACATATAGTTTGGGAAGAAGGTAATCTGCAGTTTTTATAACTATTATTTTTCAATCAAAACAGCAATTAACTATAGCAAAAAGGAAATAACAGTTTAATAATTAGCATCCATCTCTACGGTCAGTGCCTTCTTAGAAAGTGGTTACTAACTCCCTTCAAGTAAGAGCATTTTCAACTCTTAATGAATGTGTTGTGTCTTTTGCGACCGGGTGGTAAAACATGTTAAGTAACAAAATTAAAACTTTTACAATGTTAAAAGGTTTATTAGTTACAATGATTTACGTTCAACTAGTAGTCTTACTTAAATACCTAAATACTTACTATAACTTAAAAACAATATCATTCTTCAAAAACACAAATTTTCTACAGATTTTTTCAACAACCTATGAAATTAGTTGTAAGGAATCCGGTGTTGCCAAAAACTTCAGTTCACAACAAATGTTAGATATCATGTTATACGACTGAGTGCATCAAATATGAAGCTTCATTGATAACACAGCTGTTTTACGCTCTTGAACCTCATGAAACAAAAAAAAAAACATAACAGTGATTGTATTAATAAAGATACCTTACTTATTCTTTGATTATTTATTCCACTTTATTTTGTGCATTTGTATTTATATTTATATATTTTTAAAAATTTGGTGTAGTGCATGCATAACACGACTTTCACTTTGACTTACCGACCTCCTTTGAGTAGCAATTAATTTCTGCTCAAGAAAGCCTAGTGAAATTCTAGTGAAAAAGTGTCTATGGACATCCCATTTACTTTTTATGGAAACATTTAGTTTTCATTAAATAATATTAAAGTAGTAATTTTTAACTACAACAAATACTAAAGTCTATGCTTTTTTCGTCACTCTCCATTGACTTCTACAACTTTACGTGTTAGATGTTAATTTTTTTAAATTGGCATTTAAGTCCTGTCAGACTATTTCAATGAGAATAAGACCTAGCTGAAATTAAAGGCCATTTAATTGTATACTGATATAACAAGTTAAATCAAAATCGTTTGAGCCGTTTTTGAGAAAATTGTAAAAAAATGTAAAATGGATAATAAGAAGTCACACTTGGTTATTTGGACTCAAGGGACTTTAAAACGTTTATTTCCGTAGAAAAACTCGGATTCGAAATTTTCACGATCGCAATACATTTCCTTGTTTTATATTTTATATATAATTAATTGAAAATAATAAATAAAAAATACAATTGTCGTCTTAAATCTAAAATTAAAAGAAAAATCACTGAAATTTACAACTGCAACCAAAATACATCTAGTAGTACATTCATGAGATAAATATCGTAAATTCGACATGAGGAGGATCCTATCTCTTCAATGATGGATTGATTATTTTAGAAAGTGGCCATTTCCTATTCTTACGCCTCAGAGGATTATTAAGGATGGAGGAGAAGAGGTCACCTTATGATTTTTGCTATAAGGATTATCTAGGCCATCGTGGATTAATTCACTGTTGACATACAAGGGATTTTCCTAGGGATTACAAGTTGAAAGGAATTCGCTTAAGATTAGTGTTGATTCAATCTTCAGGTTACCGTTATATTGATTGTATTATGATTTTTTTTTCTTGAAACCTTTTTACTTCCTTGTATGAAGTAAAGAAAGTATTGTAATCGCGAAAATTTTCGGTTTTCAGATTTCAACGGAAATATCTATTTTGACCATCCCTGAATCCATTTTGACTAGTTTCGTCGTGGCGTCTGTACGTACGTACGTTCGTATCTCGCATAATTCAAAAACGGTTCGCCGTAGAAAGTTGAAATTTTGTATTTAGGATTGTTGTAAAATTTAGTTGTGAACCTCCCTTTTTGGTCACTGCCTGATCACCGGAAGTGGTATTTTACTTGAAGGTCATAATTGATTTCCATCAAAAATTATTTTAAAATACTATGCAAAACTTCTCAAATTTAGAATTTATAACGTATATATTGATCTAAATAACATACTAGATTTTGGTTTAAATTGGAAAACCGGAAGCGGTACTTTACTTGAAGGTCATATTAGACTTTCATCAAAAATTATATTAAAATATAATGTAAAACATCTCAAATTTGGTAAATAGGACTTTTATATTGATATGAATGTGTTTACTATATTTTGGTTAAAATTGGTGAGCCGAAAAGGGTACTTTCCTTGAAGGTCATAATAAGCTTACATCAAATATTATATTTAAATTAAATACATAAATCATATGTTCGGTTAACACAATTTGGTTTTCAATCCAATAAAACATTTTTATTACTTGTTTTAAGTGTTAAAATTGAGTGTAAAATACTGGTTTTCCTCCCCATTTGCGTGTGTGTGTGTCAATAGATGGATGTCGCGACGCCGAGTGTTGTTTTTGAGATACTGCAATCTTCGGAAACTAGTTACCAAATTCAGGATTACTTTTTGAGCCACCGATTTTTAGTTTAATAGGTGTACAAGGAAGTCATGTGTTGTCTACATCAGATATTTTCATTCATCATGACTCTCTATGAACTTTTACTCAGTTTAAAGTTTTTCGAAAACGCTTTTCCGGTCTAGGAGAACTTGAGGTGATAAGAATAAGGGGCGTGACATTGAAAATACAATTTTTTCAAAATCAGTCTTTTATTCACAAACACATGAAATTCACACGAGGAATTAAGATTGTTATCAATCAGTGTCATAAGTCACCATTCTTCGAGCATTGAAGGGCTCGCATGATTCCATCATTTGAGGAACGCACGTTGCAATGGATTCGCAATGTCACTGTTCATTCGCATTATGGCTGCGGTGGGAAATCATTTTGGAATTATGTGTGATTATGTCTTACCGCGACGCTAGGTTGTTTGTCACGACTGTACAATTGCATTTTATACCCCCTTCACGAAAAAAGGAGGTCGTTTGTTATAACATTACATAAGGGTATTTGCCTGTTGATTTCAGTGTAATAGTTGAATTGGAACTTGTAATAGTAAAAATTGAAATAATTATCCGATGACAACACAAAATAGAAAATTTAGTAGTATGTTTATATAATAAAAAAATGTGCTTTTCATATTATTCATTAGTTGAGCATTCCACTCTATTATTTTTCTTATTCGTTATTACTTTATTGAGAGTATCATTATATGAAGAAATGTTCTTTTGCTGGTTTAAAAAAGCTTATGAGATATTTTTTAAATGTTGAATTTCTTACTTTATTTTCAAAGATACTTTTTTATAATGATATTTATACTTCTTTAAATGTCGTCAGAGAGAATAAGCTGCTTTCTACAATAGCGTCTTTTCATTGCATTAATTTATGCTGCATTTATAACTCCAGATTTAAAAAAAGAAGTAAATTGTCTATAATTTAGTTTAAATACGTTTTAAATTTAATTTGAGGGAAGATACCTGCAAATACCCGCAAGTTGTGGATAACCCTTTTTTTATCATAGCTATCAAGCATTGGTAGGAAGTACCATTTCGGAACGTAGTACTTTTTGCCAAACCCAAATGGCTACCTAGTGCTGCTGCCATGTTAGGCTTGTCAAGGCAGGTCAAGACTGAGTAGGATTGTCAAGGTTTATTTTCGCGAGATTTCAATGAAATAAAAATCTATTGGCCTAGGTGCAAATTGAATCCACACTGTTTCAGAGGGACACTCTAGGATCATACCAAGTCCTTGTTAGAGAATCCCGGATCTCATCCGGTTTTTTTCCTCTAAAATCGTATAATCTTTTTTGAAAATAACTTCACGTATCACATCCAAGAGAGTTCTTTCGTATATGTTGTGTAGAAAGAGATAAAAAAAATAGAAAAAAAAACATATGGACAAGAAAAGAACTTTTGACAATGATTGGACACTTCGGGAATGGAATCGGTTGCCATGTGACCGTGACTCCTTGACTGAAGCAGAATTCCGGGGAAAACTGGCTGCGACTTGTTTATTTCTTTTTCGTAATTCGTTTCAGGTCGGTTCGTTTTATACCTCTTCTTCAATTTGTGAGTGAAAATTTGTATACTTTCAAAAACATATCGATGGTCCACCTCAAATGTAATTGAAAATTTTATAGTTTGGAGTAAAAAATGATTTGACTGCATTATGTGATTTCTTATTTATTGATTCCCTTAGGTTTTTTGCATATTTGGCTACTTTGATGATATCATAACATTAGTTTCGAAAAGATGTGCAATGTAGATTAAACATTTTCCAACTCATTACCTGAGTTATTAGTCCTAAATAATTATTACCTGATCGATAAATACTTAAAATATCCGTGAAATTGACCATCTATATATTATGGTGGATTTTAGTGTTCTTAATCTCAATACGACAATAAAAAATGTTAGATGGCTATTTTACAACCACGTTATAGCATTTCTGCACTTTAAATTACGTTTACTGTTACATCTTGCGAAAGTCTTACCTTAGATGAGAAGTTTCCTCATCTATCAGAAACAAAACTGAAATCACTTTAATTACTGTTGAATACAAAATGACCTTGAATGGGAGAGAGGCTGGGTTATGACTCAACGTTTTTTTTTAAGTTCTCGGGCAACAAAAAGGATCCACTTTACATCTCTATAGCATGTTGGAATGTTTTTTAATATCTATATATGAGCTTATCATCAGCATACCGTAGTCTAATACAGCAATCTAAATTTTATTTCGATTGGCCAAAAATACTAGATAATGAAAAAATATCTAAAATTCTATCATAGAAGCCATGGTTTAACTAAGAATAATTGAAAAATTGTACAAAGAACTGATACAAAGAACCTTAATGGACATTATTCAGCTATTATAAATAGAATAAAAATATATTAATTACATATAAAATCTACAAGAAAGTAAACATCATCTTATAGCATATTAAAAGTGAAAAAATAATAAAACAAAATTGAAATTTTAACTATTTGCCAGATAAATACTATAAGATAAAAAAGAATATATGAAAGTAAACAAATAAATAAATAGAAGTGTACTAAGAGAAAGATTAGATGAAGGAACCTAGAAATAATTGGCATTATTCTAAATAGTCCTCCGAATTGAGAAAGGCAATGATTAACGATGGTTATAATAAAAGAAGTTCTATTAGATATTTTAAGTAATAATCATTGAAAAATAAAAATACAAATGGTAATATGAGAAATAGATTACATCAACGTCGTTTTTTGAAAAAGACGTAAGCGCCATTTAGCAAATTTTACAGGAAACACATGAAACGATTTTTCACCAAATAACATTTTTTTTTTTTTTTTATCGTATACAATAGGAGTTTATTTACCTGCCAAAACCTTTAAAATTACAATATATTTTTAAGGCTTCCAGCACTTTTTTGTGCCTGAGTGACGGACGACTGAGAGTCGTTAGTATTCGGTGCTTACGCCATCAATATTCGATATTTGGATCATTTCCAACTTTTTTGTATATATCGTGAGCGGGAATCGATAGAGGTTGTGTTTATATCCCTTAATCAATTGAAACCTAAATTTCGAATTTTTGGCACTTAAGCCTTTTTCAGAAAAACGACATCGATATACATCTCTGTATATACATAATTTCAGGTAATTTAAATTATATTATTATTAATTTAATAATTATAATATAACCTAATGATATATATGTATAAATGAAATGTAATTTATTAAAATTTTAATGTAATGGCTAATGCTATAAAAAAATGTTGTTTTTAGTTCTGAAGACCAGGATTAATACCCGAAACGTTAACAATGTATTAATACTGAATAATAAATATCCTAATTTTGAAATAAAATTGCCATAATTTTCAAATCAGGTTTTTTGAAAGTTTTTGGGTAGCAAAAAGGATACAGGGTACACTTCTATAGCATGTTGGAATAATTTTTGATATCTCTTTATGAGATTCACACAAATATTCTTAACCCTGAAAAAGACTTATATATTGACCCGAAATGTAGTCATTCGATGAACTTTTAATCTTCACTGTTTTATTTTTTATTTTGATCGTACAACAAACAAAAACCACGGTCAACTACTTTTTTAATTTAGTTTGCACACTGGGGTCTGGTGGACCCCAGTAGATTTTCCATATCAAGCATTCATTTAATTTTGATTCAGAAAGGTCTAAAGTTTTTAGTATTTGTTGTTGATGCACATGTCCAACAACAGGAAGGTTTTGAAAGTCATCTGTTATTATTCAGTAGTTTTCAGACGTGTTTGAATTGCACCTGCGGTCCTCCAGATCCCCGTGTACCATTTACGTGATTTTTTGGTAGATAGCGGTCCAAATTTTATTTTTTAGCATAGTTAGGAGGTAAGTACAGCCGTTCAAACGGAATATAATACTTCATAAATTATTTAAAAAACAGATACTTGGAGCTGTCTTTTCTTAGAGGATGTCCTCAATAAATGTCTTTTGCTTCGTGTCCAAGTTATTTATTGGAAGGCTACGAGATTCATCGTCCTCTTTATAACCCTACCATGACTTGTCAAACATCATACACCTTAAGGCTTTCTTTGACATTCTTTTTTACTGTGGTTGAAAATAATCATGCCGTAGACCAACTAAGGAGCTCTGGCCTTCAAAATTCGGTGGTGAAACATAAGGAGTAACGATGCCAGGACATAGAGTCAATTTTCGCTCTCACGTTTGCGATTTGTCGACAAGATAAATCGAGTGGTACGAAACAAGAAAAGACAAACAGACAGTTTTGCTGCAATAAGGGACTTGCTGAATCCAAAAAATCGAAATGCCACAAAAAACCCGGCTATACCAATTTTGTTTTCTCTTAATAAAAAAAAATTTGTCCCTCGAAAAAAAAATTAACCAAAACCCACTTATTTTGAGTAGCTAAGATCGGCAGGTTAAACCGAAGATGAACAAGATCGGAATAACCAACAACCGATCATTTTCCAATAAAGTGTGAACGTCCATTGTATTATGAGCCCAGAGCAGAATTTTGCAAAGAATATTTTAATTGAGTATATTATGTAAGCATACCTACCGAGAGTATTTGTTCTTAAACAAAAAAAGTAATTAAAAATAATTTTTCATTTAAAATAAGGTACCTCAAAATGCTTTTCCTAATAAAAGAATTAGTAGTAAAAATGTGAGAAATATGAGTTTAAATTCTTATTAAAATTTTCAAATACATGATATTGTCTATTAAACCGTTTTATTACATTTAACCTTTCTCTGAAGGTTTAATATGGATATATCAAATATTAAGATAATTTTAATTTTGTTTCACTTTTTTATATATTGGGGTCCAAGAGAGTGTGGTAACCGTGTTAAGTGTTATATAGTGTCCAATCTAAAGATTAATTTTTTATTGACAATTATTATTTCCTGGCCTATTTTAGTAATACACCAAGCAATAAACCAACTATTATGAGTGATAACAGAAATCTATAACATTGTACCTAATTGAAAAAAAATAATCTTATATGCTGTTAGTTTTTTCTATAAGCAAAAAGAAACAGTCTAATTTTAAGAAAAAATATTGTTTTTAAATGCATATGTATATTGTGATTATTTTATTTATCAAGTTACTATTTCTATTTGGCAAGATTTTTAGGAAACAAAAAAGAATAACTGTTTTATAGAACTGTTTATAATTTTACAATTATTCTTTAAACTGAGATTAAGTTTTTAGGAATAATATATATATAATTTATACAAAATTGTAATGGTATTAAAAAATAATGCTTGAAAGTTGACTCACTGAATAGATTATTTAACTCAACTTTATTTAGGGTATTTTACAAAGCCTTGTGCGGATAAATAAAACATAGAGAAGGTCATTGCGTCGTTAGTAGAACTTAAGTGAATGTCTCTTTAATATCGTCTTACATCCGAAAATGGTCTGCAACGAGAGATTTTAACGGTCGATCAGATAGACAACTTATGTCGAAGGAGATTTCAATTCCGTTGAAGAAATCTATAGTCATTAAAATATCTAATATGCAGTTCAGGCGATAAAAACTTTTTCAATTTTATCTACCAATTTTGATTGAATTTTCACAAAAATATCGAAAGTAAAATTGTATATATTTTTTAAGTTTGTATTATGGTATCTGAGGAAATAATTGAATTAATTAAGGCTATGAAAATATATGTATCATTGGACTATTGGATATTTCTTTTAATTCTTGTAATTTGAAATAGCTGTAGAATATATTTAAGAATTATTGAAATATTTTAATTATCTTAAAAATATGTTCGCGTTCATCAATAAATAGTTCTATTCATATGAATAGCTGAAATAGTGGGCAGCTCGTAGATAACCCACTTTACATCCGGAACCAGATTCAAGCCAGTAGAATTCTTGAGGATTAAAAAGAAGAATGCCAATCAATAATCATAATTTGAAAAACATAAAATTTAATGTTATCGATTGTTGAAATTGTTGAAATATAAAGAAAGATAAAAAACTATTTATCCTACTTATGGTTCCTAAAATTTCCTCAATATTTTACTTGTCTTAATTGCATTTTTTTATTTTAGGAAATGATGCTCACAAGAATATAATCTAATCCTTGTTAAGAATTTAGGAATATTTTGAAATATCTTCGAACGAAATTAATTCGTATGAATTTCTAGGTTTTTTTTTTTTATCCGGACCTGCTTTTAAAACTAAAATAAGAGTAAGGATTTTTGGGTCTCAGAAATCGGTTGACGTTATCCTTTATCCCAGGAAAAATCTTATTCTGTTAAAAAATTAAGCAGACCTGTGGGAAAACTTGAATAAAAAAGAAACGCGCGTGACATTGAACCGGATTAACGAACAATGGTAATTTATTATTGTCAAATCTCATTCAAAGAGAAAAGTACATGTGTATATATATATATACATATATATATATATATATATATATATATATATATATATATATATATATATATATGCATATACATATACATGTATATTTAAACATTTTCGCCTTAAAAAATTTCATACTTACTTTTATTGCTACTTATTTTTACTAAGATACTAAATAAAATATTTTAATAAATGAAGGTTTAAAAAAATGGGCTTTAGAAAGCAGAGGAAGTGTTTTGTTTTCTGTTTATATAAATATAATGTATTGTGATAAATATTTTTTCATCTTTATTGTATTGGTATTGTTTAACATGAATGTACAACACGTAAATATTGCATTTGTTTCATCCACGTTAGCTAATTAAATAAAATCTGATTTAATAAAATAATTTTCGAGCATGGCTGGGTCCCCCCATACTTTATAATTAAATATAAATTAATGCCTCTTAAGTAATAAATATAATTTAAATTTTGGCCTTCCTAAGTTTTTAGGAGATTGAGAATCTTTTAAGCGTAGACTAGGGGAGCCTTAAAAGGTATTTACTTTTATCCTATTTGTATTTCTCGACAAAATATAAATAGTTAAAATCTTTTTTCATCTTTATAATTATCGACAAATTTAGTGAATTGCATATCAGTTCATACCACAGTTGGAACCAACTACTCATATAAATATTTTTTAAATAAACTTTGCCTATTACCCAAAGAATAAAATATATTTTCTTGATAAAAATCTTATGATGCCACTTTAATTTTTTGAAACTCATATTCTTTACGTACGTAGAAGATGAAACGCTTTTTTTCCGAAATGAAGTATGATCACAGAGCGCCGAAATGCTGAGGGCAAAGTGACCCAGATCTGAACCAGGGAGTTAGGGAACAGTTAGCTCATTAAGACCATCTCTCTATGCTACGTAACTCCCTTAGGAACCAAGCCACACACAAAAAAAAAAAAAGTGGAATCCGTTAAAGCTAACTCGTTAGAAGAAGGATGTTTTTCTTCTCATATATGAGGATAGAGCCTATCACGGATATACCTACTGATAATGTATCTACACGTTTCAAGAATTCCCCCACGCCTTGACCAATTAACCGAAAAGTTTGAAATTATGAAAGTAGCACTCAATTCTAGATCCCTGAAATTGTAAATCATTCCAGAGATCGGTTAAATTGTTAGAAATACGACCACTAAGATTGAACCATAATTTTTATAAGAAATCTGTAAAGAGGTTTTCAGTATTTTTGTCCTTTATTGTTTATTTATTAGTTTTTATTTTTCTGGTTAACATTAAGTTCTTCTGATTATATTACATGTCTATAAATAAGCAATTTGTATGTATCACAACATTTTATAATATTTTTATTAAAAAAAATGTTTATCGTATTTATAAAATGATACAGTGAGAAAATGTACAGAAATCAATTATTCTGATCTAACTGAGAATGCTCGACCTGATGAAAGACATCCTGTCGATGGTGACCATTCCGTACAGATGCTGAAGGGAGTAGCTTGTAAACTGGAAGACAGGGTCCCTGAAGGATTGTGGAGGCCACTGCACCGTTACCTCAGTTCAGGCCATGCATACCTCCTCAGTCCACTACATCTGGAGTGCTCAGTCAGCTGGGAATGCAGTTTGTGATGGGCAATATAGTGACATCATTAATAAGCAATTTGATTCAACTGGAAATTGTAAAAACACGAAGCAGGAAACAGGAAGTACTCAGAAATCGTCTTCTCTAATAAATATATCCTTGTTGTAGTGGCCAGGGTCTCAGAGAGTTTTCTCGAAAGGATAAGATCTGTAATGAGATCCACTCAGCTTCCTGAGGTTAAAGTAGTAGCTGATTAAATTAAAATGTAGCAACCTCTTCTTGAAAAATAAAATTAATATTGTACGCTTTAGGTGTGACTTAGATATAGAAGGCATTCCAACCTAAAATACTTGTATTCCACATGTGCAACTACCACTGAGTTGATTAGGCAGCCCTTGGTCCTGTAAGATTTCTAAATCCTGGGATGCGTCTTCCTGGTGGAGGGGGTTGGTTGAAGAAATATTTGTGAGTTATCATAAGCGAGAAGAGAGTCAACAATTTTTGGGCGAATTTTCTTTTCTTCAAAGTACAACTTCTTATAGCATTATATTATAATACAGCTATTGTAAAATGAGGTAGGTTCTCAAAAATTTTGAATAATAGCAGTACAAAATAAATTTTAAGGTAGATTAATACTTCCTGTGCTACCGCTATTAGCTGTTTTATCAATAGGAAATGGAGGGCAGTGACGCGAAGTTATATGGAGATGAAAGATTAGAGATGGCTTTCCTTGAGAAAAGAGTTGTAGCTCAATAATCACTATTTATTTAAGAGTAATTAAAATCACCAATCATCACTTTGTTGGTGGGAGGTGAGTCATCTACAGGAGCGAAATATCTGTATCTAAGCTTCTAACCCCTTCATTCCTTATAAAGCTAATTTTTTTATTTTTCTTCTTCTTCTACTTCTACTGAATAATCATGGAAGAGATGTAAGGTAATGTGGGGTAAGTAGTCACTAGATTTTACTAGGTTCGACTTTGAATGACAGTAAAATCAGTATTTTTGAATCAAAATTTTTCCTGTTTTTAAATATGTTCCTTATGCGATTATGTTTAAGCATTACGTTCAAGCCCATATTTCAATCACGTCCACTTCTATGAGACTGATAATTCACTTTAATAGTACTTAGTACGCCCTTGCTCCTGTCATTAAGGGGTAAGTGAGTACGACTCAAGTGGGGACGGTTTTGGGGCAAGTGCATAGTATTTAGGTTTTCGGAGGATTATTACTTATACCGATGTAATCACCAAAAAAAGGTCAGAGCTTGCCTGAGATTCATATTTTACATTCACATTGAGTTATGAAAATGGAATGTGGAAAATGTATTGAAAAAATATTTTTTGTTTTTATTGGCTAGTCCAGGGGTCGACAACCTGCGGCTCCGGAGCCGCATGCGGCTCTTTTAGAAAATTTTAGACTTTCTGAATATTAAATATTTCTGTATAAAAGCATCCCAAATTTTAGATACGATTTTTTTAAGACATTTGATTCCTCTACAGATAATATTCAAAGTGCCACAGAATAAGATAAAATAGCCACTTCTATGTTTTTCCAGGTTTTTTTTTTCTTCAATATAGATTTGGCTCTTTGTCACCAAAAGGTTGCCGACCCCAGGGCTAGTCCGTAGTTGCCTCTACAAAACATGATAGTAAGGGTAAGAGTACATCAAACATACTTGTCAAACAAAAGAGATCTATAGTGGCCCCTACTTTCATGTTTTACTAGTTGACCGCGGACAAGCGCTTAAAAAATAGAAATCTATCAAGGAAAAATGCAAATTACTAAGTATTTGGAAGAACATCTTCTGTAGGTTCCGCTTATAGGAAAAAAAACGGAAGGGGAAAGATACAACTTTATTAACAGATTGATACTAATATCTTTACAACTCGTTATTTCTAATACATCAATGTTTGGACATCATGCTCCGTAAAGGTCGGCACTTGATGTTTGGTATTTAACGAGACAATGATGCACTTACCCCGAAAACGCACTTACCCCACACTATCTTAGTTCATTTCAGTGAGCCATAAACCATGATGAAATATATCATTGGGGTGAAGTAGGGGTGTTTAACATCATCTCTGTTAAGAACTAATTCCCATGTCTAGCACAACTGAAACTCTAAAAGACTGAATTGTCCTCATAAGACGGGGTTGGATGCTATTGCTTTTAAAGGTTATAGATAATTATCTATATTGAAAGAATCATTTCAAAATGAAATGAAACAGGCTGTACCCGAGGGTGATTCAGCCCTCTCGCATTCGAGGACTTGTGTAAAAGCCTTTTAAATGATGGATTTGCAGAAATGCTTTGATGACATTGCTATAATATCGTAAAGTGGAAAATTAATGATTTGGAGAATGCTATTTTTCCTAAGAGATGTAATTATTGATCTCTGAATTGTGTTAATGTCTATAATCCTTTCTCATAGACTTCGGTTCCTGAATTGGACAGAGGCCATAATAGTATTGCATTTCTCTATTAAATAACTACAGCTGAAGCAACAGGAAGTATGAAGTGAAGATATTACTTTTGAAAAATGTTTTCAATAGTGGTAACATCAAGAAAGCTATATAGTGACATTTAGTCTTGATATAAAAAAAAAAACATAGAAAAAAAGTGTTATAGCAAACTTGACCTCGTTTTTAATATTTATATATAAACAGTATTTTACGTTTCAGGGTGCATCTCATCTTCAGAATTTTCATATCCTCATTTTCAAATGCTCTTTATGTGATTTCCATAAAATCCAAAAGTTTGAATTTAAATCCGTGCACCCTGTACTAGCTATACAAGTATTGTAGGGTAGGAGCCATGTGCAGCAATAATTTCTTTTTGGCCCACTTTGTGCAGACATAAGTTACAAAATTTCCTAGGTAGATGCTCAAAACGAATCCTTAACCAGAAACATAAGCTTCCACAAACAACTAAGATCTAAAGGTACCTTGGTGTGGTATCCAAGAGTGTATGTTGAACGTCATGAATTAGAAAGTGAATTTATTGTTACTTCGGATTTCGCCAACTATGATAATTGGTTTCATCATCGATATTGTTCTTGCAAATTACTACAGTTGCGTGTAGAAGACTTTGCAGTTCGAAAATCGGTCGGAAGCCTGCGACGGCTGGAAGTTGGATAACGACAGTAGGAAGCGGCACGGTCCGGCTCCTCTTTCTTCAACGCCTCACTCTGATTGTCTGCCTAAGTGGAACTCCTGGTCACGGCTTCTGTCTACCTTAGTTATAGTGCCTTGTCCCCCTGACATATATGACCTGCCCCTGTGTGTGTGTTGTGCAACCTGTAATTAATTGTTACATGTAGTTGCGCCATTTATGTTATATTAATTAAGATGACAATGGTATGTTTGCATACAAATGTATATTCATATATGTACTCGTATATCGTCTATAAATAAGATGCAGTAGTACTCTTTTCTCGGATAAGAGTACGAATATCTTTTTTTTTCCTAAAAGACCTAATTTTCACTTATAATCTGGTTTATTTAATTACTTATTATTAATATTTCTTCAATATAATGATTATCATGTTCATTTTGTCTTTTATTTTCAAATTATTTTAACTTTTTTATTTGTTAAATGCAAGTTTTTACTGTTAATTTTTCTACTAACGCATTAATAGAGTTATAAAATAATATGAGTTAATATGTATCGTTATGTTGCTATTCTGCTTTCAATTTGTTGTTTAATTTTTTTTTAATATTCAATTTAATACTAAAAATTTAGCATTTATCCCTTCAGACCTTTATCACTGCTATTTCGGTAACTAACATACATTCAATCGTCATTTTCCTTTGTGAAATGGAGATACCTGACAGGAAACTGCAATACTTGTTATTCAAACTTTGTAGAAAAAAAATAAGGGGTAACGTTTTTATGTTTGAGTTTAATTATATTTAAAATGAACAAACAAAATAAATTTGGCAAATCACTATTATTTCGTGCGTCATAAATATTGGAATTGCAAAAAAGTGAAAGCGATTCAACCCTAAACTTACAATACATAACAGTTCTATTATTCAAATTTTCTTTGCCAAGTATAGGGATATATATTCTTAAATAATTTTTTGTTAAAAATATTAAATTTAAAAAAAAAATATTCTGAACAATATTTTTGTTTTAATTTAAAAAAAAATAACCCAAAAATGTTCTGTCAAGTTTAGGGCTACACCATACTTGGTGCCTGGTTCCCACCAAGGAAATAATACATTTTATAAACAGTAATATTATTCTAATCGTTCATTTTTTATTTTATTTTTTGTCTTATTACATAACCAGCTTTCTAAAATTTCTATCTGGGTATTGGATGTTTTGAGAAATGAATTTTACTTGAATCCTCTTAGATTCCTTTTCCCAGCGAAACATCTTTCAAAAAAGTCAAAGTCTATCGATTTTTTTTTTCTTTCTAGATTTTGAGGACTGGAAACAAATCGAATTTTCTATAGTGTAAAACTGGCTCTTAAGTATTATAGTTCTGTCTGGGTTTACAAACCATGAAAACTCGAATGGATTTGACAGACAAGGTTTATTTTAGACGGGTTCCTCTTGATGGAACAAACTAAATAACAGCGGAAAATGTTCGAGTTCCATTGTTTTCATTGTAAATTTTATCAACAAGATTAAATTAATTTAAAAAAAAATTAAAATTAAATGAAAAGAATCATAATAAGATAATTACAATAAAAAGAGAACATTAAAGTATATATATATATATATATATATATATATATATATATATATATATATATATATACCATTCCAGTGCAGTTATAAGGGACAAAGAAATCTCAAATTCCAAAATATTTGTATTCAATATTTCCAAAAAATTCCAAATTTTCAAAAATTCCAAAATAGTTCATTTTCCCCTGTTAAGTACCAGACGATAATAAGCAACATTTATTAAAAATATTTCACTAACATGCAATAGTACAGTACTTCTTCAAATTTAATCTTCATCATTGCTCCATGTGGGAGAATCGCTGAGTAGTAATTTATGTGGTATTTCCTTCTGTAGGTATGTCGAGCCACATGTTAAAGAGATGGCCATCTTGACATCCATGACCTCCTTCGCTGACCCAACATAAAATACTCTCCATTTTCCTCGACGACACAAGGGTGACCCCTTTCTGGTTGACAATACCCTGCGCCCGGCTCAGCTCAACGGTCCACCGAAGTGTGCCGCTGATTTCATTGTGTCTCCTCCGTTCCCAGGACACTGGCACACATCCTGTCGTCGGATGCTCAAGAGCAGGATTAGTTACGACTTCGCGAATGTCTCCTCCAATCGGCTCTGTAGGATTGAATTAACAATGGATTAATCGATCTATTGGGAGATAGCTTATAAGTTACGATAAAGTTTAAATAAGAAGAGGTAATAGCTCTCAACAAAGGAAGAACACGGCCTTAATGATTTCGGAAATGACATATTGCATTGTAGGGTATTTCACATTTACTCAATGGAATCCTTGGAAAAAAAATAATAATAATAATTATGTAAATGGGCTCTACAACAATTTAGATGCCAGAACAACTGCCAAACAAAAATCCTTTAGAAAGTTTGGTATCTACTAGATTATAGAAGGAACTTGAGAGTTCTATTAGCAACATCTTCATGTAATTATCGAGTTCATATCTTTTTATCTTAGAGCTTCACTGATAGGCAAAGAGCGGGAGTTCGTTCTGAAAGTGAATGTCTATGACAATCGAGCAACAATTGTAACTATCGACAGTCATCCAAACATCTTAGGAACGAAGGAACATGTTGCATAAGTAAGAATACATAAATAGGAAAGATAATTTATTCCTGTTTAGCAACAGCTGATTTCCTCAGTCAGAACAAGCAATTCCGTTGCTAGGTTAAAATTAGTACGCTGAGGTTGGACGTGACTAGCGTGGAAGTATGCTGAGTATGATGTCATCCTCTGGGATTTGCTAGTCTCATTACTATGTTGTTATATTAAAGTTTTAAAGCCTTTTGATACGAAAGGATAATAAAGTTTGTTTAAATTAGCTAAGTAATGAATAATTCAGAACATAAAACACTTCTAAAGAGTTAAAGAATAAATATTTCGATAATTTCGAAAAAGACATTCTAATTGATATAAGCAATGAGGTTATCTATATGTTACTAGGTTTTCTTCAAGTCGTTATCAGCCCTTTGGTGCTTTGGCGAATGAATTGTTTATAACAGTTATTTTACAAAGTTGTGGTAATTAAAAAAATGTCATCTTGGAGGTGCATCGCCACAGTGCTACTCAAGCAAGAGCTATCCAAGCAAGCTTACAACCACAGAGACAGAGCTTAAGCCTTGACAGACCTCAGGTCGCATCAACTGCAGAGAAGAAGTGGTCCTAGCCCGGCTAAGAATTGTACATTCAAGAGTAGCGCTTATTCACCTGATATCGAAGGAATTACCTCCAAGATGCCACCAATATTGTGAAAAGAGCTTGACAGTGATCCATATTTTTGAAGACTGCCTATTCTATCGAAAGTAATTGAGCCAAAAAGGAATACCAAGCAGTATCTCGATTGCCTTAGGAAATTATAGCAGTAAAATAGACACAGTAATACTCTTCTCGTCAAACTCGATGATTACAAGTTGATCTGATACTATGGCGAACCATTACTCTATCTTCCCTTTCATTACTTTACATTTCCTTAAATCATTTGTTACTTTTTGTTATTTTATTGTTTTATTTAAGTATTTTTGGTTTATATTACCTAGTTATTAATTTTTTAAGGTGCTAATTACTTTGATTTAATTTTTCTAATAAATATACCTTACCACGATGTTTTGGGTCATAAAATTAAACAACCACCAAACCAAACAACCTTAAAGTAACACCTAATCCAGGTGGTCCTCTATCAATGAATTGTTAAGAGCTTCAATTAATCAATCTAATTAGCGACTTCCTTATTAATTAATCAATACTGATGGCTCCTACAGAGTGATTGGTATCATCAGATCCTCTACATAATAGACCTGAACGGTTTAATAACTCCTGCTAGAACAGATAGAATTAGTTCTGCTCGGCAGAAGACGCACGAGTGAAGAAGAATGACGTGAAGAAGACAAGGAGGCAACCTTGGTCATCTTTCAGCCGCTTTGTGGTTCGGCCTATCCTCCAGAAGTGACTCAGCTTTTTCTATTGGCCGGTTCAGGAGTCTTTTATATTCAGCCAAATTAGAATTTGTAAGATGACAGCTTCCTCAAAAAAAAAGCTTGATACTTATAACCTTGTCAATTTAATACATTGTGTTACACATGAAACGAAAAAGATAAATAAATAAACTTATCATACAGCCTTTGGATTTTTAACGAAAAATTAATTACACTATAGATGTATTAATTACAATTTCCCTTTATATTTCCTTCGATAATTTTCATTTCGATACGGTGGACTTTTTGTTTTAATCTTCTGTTATTACCCGCATTCTTCTAAATATAATATGGAACTATCATCATCTAAAAAGGTTATAATATTTTATTTATTAACCTCGGTTATAATCAGAGACGTACAGAAGGTGTTGGCTTAGTATATAATAAGTAGAATAAAAAAAAAGTAATTACAAAATAAGAAAAAAAAAATGAAAAATATAGAAATTCATAAATGTACAAAAGAGGAGCAAATGTATTAACTACCTAAAAACTAAAAATAGTACCTACTATCGAAACATTTCTTTAAGCATACATTAAGAAATATATACAATAAATAACAAACGAAATTGGATTATTAAAATAATGTGTTATTAATAAAATAGAATAAAAAAATAACAAAGCCCCTGAAAATATCTTGATGAACCAAACATTATTGGGCACTCCTTTAAAAATAATGAGGTATTTACCTGTAATTACCTGCAAATTACATAAACAATTGAGATATAAATACAAAAAAAAAGTATTAGTGTGAGCCAATAATTATCAACGATTAAGTGAATAGTTTCCTTGCTTTAAGAACATTAATTGAAAATATTAAAAAGTCATACATTTTATTTAGATGTCCTGGCTCCGAGAAACTAAGTAAATTTATAAATTGCTGCTCACCATCATCAATCCATATTTGCTACGGGTTATACATATGTGTGTAAATATTTTCCTCTCAGTGATGTGAAAGCTGGACAAACTAAAATACTGTAATCTAAATCATCAGTTCCATTCAAAGTATAGAGCCTACAGGAGGAACTGGAATCAAATTGAAATTTATTTCTATTCAGGTAAATGCATTACATTTACATGAACTTGAACTACCCATCTTAATTTATTAATTTTGGTATTATAGCTAAGAAAAGATTCATTGATAAAAGAGAAGCAAACAATATTAGAACAATATTAATATACTATCCAAATAGATTATTACCAAAAGGATCCAAAAAATTAAGACGGTTCTCTTTTAAAAACGTTATAACAATAATTATAAGTGCATTCCCTTCTCCACAATTTTGAGCATTCATTATAAGAAATGTAGACGTAAAATTTGCTTTAAAGATTGCGAAACTGCAGCATAGATAAAACTCTCTACTTAAAAGGGTGTTACGAAACCAACCGTTTCTAGATTAAAAATCTGGTTCTGATTTTTTTTTTTATGAAAACATGACCACAAACTCTGTATTAACTACATCATGAAATTTGATATTAAGGAGTTTAGCTGGTTTGAATTGCTTTCCAACTTATTATTCCTGTATTTGGTACAATATATTTTTATTATTTGTAAAAAAGTTGCACTTTTTTAAAATATAGTTTTAAAGAAAACTTGCAAAATACCGGTCCAGATCGAATTACATTGGGATATTCGTTGGAGACCTGAGAATCGGAACCAAGTAATTTCCATAGTCAATAATTAGAGACGCTATCATCAGAGAATCTTATTTCCCAAGCATAAGAGCTTAATAGTTGGTTGTTGCTTTCAATTATGTTGGTGATTGTAATACGATCTGGTGGATTTTGGGAAAACACAATGCGAATGTATCACCTTGGTCATTTTCTGCGTAAATCATTAAGGCTTATGACTGTATTTCAATTAACAAAAGGTATTGCTAGACTGGAAATTAAATTCAGTTCAGGAGAACCATATTTCGCAGGGTATGATAGGGTTTTATGCTCACTATTTAATTTTAAGATTATTAAACAACGTAATATACAGATACTTGAAAGTTGAATATACATATATATATATATATATATATATATATATATATATATATATATATATATATATATATATATATATAATCATGCCGTAACCTAATGTAACATTAATAAATAAACTGGGTAACTTACGGACTTATGGGTTAACTTAAGTAAATCTGGATTTCAAATTTAAACTCTTAAGCGTGCTTATTATTACCGCTTTTTGTTTAGTTTCAAAATTTAGTTCTGAAGAACAATAAGCCCGCTTAAAACATCCAAATTTGCAATCCCGATTGATTTAAAAGTTAGCCCGTCAGTCTTAAAGTTACCCTAGTTTACTCGTATATAATAAATAGCTGACAGACAGTAAATTTCATCATCTTCGAATTTTAATTTTAAGGTCATTGAATTAATTATTTGATGAATATTACTTAAAACTAATGCAAGAAACATTAGTATTATTTCAGTGTTGATAATTTCCTGATTATTCAGAATTAATTCATTGTATTTTAAAGCAATATAATTAATTTGAAACATGTTACTAGAGAAAATTCATTTAAACGTTATTCATTTTCCGATGAATTATAAGTCTAATGGTAGTGGAAACATTTATTTTTTAATTTATGTTCTGCTATAGATTGAAAGTGCATGCTAATAATCTTTCGATGTATCGATCTAATATATGTTTTTTTTTCTTTTTTTTGCAGATTGGTTGAGAGGACATCGGCCAAATTATTATGAGGTATGTCTTAATCAATTATCTATTTTTAAAAAAACCTGAATAGATATCTACTGAATGCGACAAGGTCTATCTAATCGATTTTAGCCATAACTTTAGATTGTGTAATGTGGTGTACTTACAATACTTAATTTCTCACTCCCTTAATTTCAGTTTTTAATAGCGCAATTTTTTTATTTTTATTCCGTGATCCTTAGGGGATTTTTCCCTCATTTATTTTCGTCATAATTATTTCGATTATTCAAAAATTCGTTTGTTATTTTTCCCTCCGAAATAGTGAAGACAGATCTTTATTCTCCCGTAGAGATTTTGAAAATTAGCAAAACCCTCAAGTAAGTATTTCGGCCTTTTTGCACCTTCACCAAAGGTTTTATAGAATGTTTGTCCAGTACCATATCAAAAAAGGAAAAAAAAAGTATTTATATTATGTCCTGTTGATTGATAGGTATACTGGGTAATGTAGCAACCCAATATAACTGGATAGCACTGCTTATGCATTTCTCTCGGTATGTAATTTTGTCGTAAAATCATCTGTAAGTCTTGTTTGTGAAAGAATCTGTTGTTAGAACGCCAAGACCTTGGCTTAATATTTTGTTTCTGACTTATGGCGTTGCCCGTGCAATCATAAGCAAAACCTCTGGCCGCCATTCACTTCTATGCTATTAAATGGCCGTGTCATTAGACGAACATATGACTGCCCTTATGCTGGTCATAGGTCATGGAGAAAGTCCAAGGACTGCCACAGCTATGATTGCTGTCCGCCCAAGATATGTGGGCCGTGTGGGATTGGTACTACTTAAAGGAAAACGTACAATATTAAAATTTGAGTCTTCGTCTGAAGAATTTGTGAAAAATATTTCCGAAAATACTAGGAGTATTTTAAACTCTTTATTCTTCTTATTATGAAAATTAACGCTTTTGTGAACATTGAGCGAAATTATATTTTGTTTAGATATATAGGTAGCTAAATGCGTTTCCAAATGTTTCCTTTACAATTTATTTCATTAAAACGGTTTCAGAATTTTACTTACATCATCAAAAATTTGGAAGAAATTTTCATATAAACTATTTTCGATAAACTAGATAAAAATGTATATTTATTTAGCTAATAACACCTATCTTGCCTTTCTGCAATACGAGTGTCGTCTACACGGGATGCATCTATTATGCTACCTCTGCCAATGAACATTTCAGAATAAAGTCCAGTCTGGTACGTTGTCTTCATCTTCACTTCAGCCCATTGAGGATTCTTCCGTCAGCCGGCTCCCGTCGTCTGCTAGGAGTACAAAGGTTGCAGTGCTCTGTTCCCAGCTTCCACTCTTACACTAACTCTCCGAAGTACGAAGAAGGTAGTTTTTTTCTTTCATAAGGATGGGAAGGTCGCTTTCAGTGAGTACGTAGATGTCAGTCTTCCTTCGAAGCGTGATCCTTAGTGCATCAATCGCGTTTATTATATTATGCAATCCTCTGTACAGTCCATGCCATTGTTTCTAAGTTTAAGATGAGAAAGCTTTTAATTCACAAAGTAGTACCTCCCCACCAATTTTTATTTTGACTAAGCCATTTATCCGAGTTTTAAAAGTCACCCATGGAAAAACTCAGCACTGAACTCTTTTATTTTTTAAAAGCCAAGTACCTTTTCACTGACCGGATGTACAGAAATGTAATGAAAAAAATAATTTTAAATTGCGTCTGTTGAGTATTACAGTAAAGTTTACAAATATCTAAGTAGATCTTCAAGCCCTTTAATTTTTATTTTGAATTCACTTTCAATTAGTAAACTTTTACTCTGTCGGTGAATTTAAGAAAATATCTTTTCCGACATTTTGTTTTCTGGACTTAAATCACATTAGTTTCTGAGCCTCTCAATCAATAATACTTTCGAACTATGATAGTTATATAATTTAAATAAGAATATAATTGGTTGAGATTTCAATATCGTGCGATTAACGGCAGCTGGATCCGCTTCACATCTTCGTGTTACACGATATCTTCATCTGCTATTACCTGATAGGCCTCCTGTCAAACAGGAAGATATCAAAGAAGATTATTTTTATTTGATAAATTTTAAGAAGATAATATTTATTGAACTATTAGAAATTACAATGATGTTTATGATTGAGCTTATGAAGTCGTAAAAAAAGGGGGATATCGTTGAAAACTGGGCTGTTTGGTAATTCATGATTCATTTCTGACGTTAAAACATTTTAAAGAAAAATACAGCAGTAAAATCACCAAAACAAGTTATCTGACGTCCACTTATTCGCATCTACATTTTGTTACTCATTTAATTCATTGCTACATTTTGTTAACAATTGTACCTAATTGCAACAATTCTTATTCGCTCATATCAACAAGGATAAAGTCAGCTAATAAGCACAGAACATCCAATACTTTATTTTAACAGTTCTTGAGAGTTTGTGATTCCTTGCCTCTTTAGATTCCCGCCAGCTTTTCGTCTCCTATCTATTTTCCCACAGTTAGACTATGCTTGCCTAGTGACTGTCTAGTTAGCTTGAGAAAAGATTGAAGAGATTAATAAATGGTTACATTAAAATTATTTTCGGAGTTCCCAAGCGCTTACATGCTTTTTGCCATAATGCCGGGTCAAGCTAGTAATATCGTTATTTCTTCTTCCAAATATTTTTAGTGCCTATCTTCTCAAATCACAAAGAACCAAAAAACATTCCTATAGTATTCATCTACACCATTTGTGCTTCTCTTTTCACTTTTAGAATACAAGTAGTTCCTAACTACTGACTTCTCTATTCAATTCAAAAGAATTTCTTCCTAGCGCATATTATACATTATTACTAAATCCTTTTGGAATTACCTGTTCATTTATATATCTATATTTCTGCAAAACTTCCTTTAAATACCACTTACATTAATGATAGGGGAAGGCGGCCAAATATCGTCCCCATAAGCCAAATTCCGAATTTCAAATATTAAAAGTTTAAAATTTCAAAAATTTTAATACAAGCAGCTCTGTTCTATATCAACTGGTGAAGGTATGTTTATTGGGCAGAACTAAATGATCTTTTCTCTGAGTAAACTAAAACAATACTTTTACATAAGTATTAGGATCTTAAAATAGTAATCCTAATTTCGTCCACAATTAAATTCACGATTTACTATTTATATGAAGTCAGGAACATTTAAATAAAGTCACATAACTTTTCAAAACAAAATTTATTTACATTAAAGAGATTAATTATTAATTATTTTATTTAAAAAGGAACAATTCCTTGTAGATCAGAATTGAATTTTTAATTGAAGATAAGAGAGGAGGAAATAACATAAACAAAGGGGAATGAATTTCAGAATCCTTATATTCAAAGGGCCATAAATCTGTCCGTATTTATAAAACCTTGAGTGGAACGAATTTAGGACTAAAACCTAAAAAGACAAATTTATAAATATAAACATATAATATAAAAATATAATTTATAAAATATAAACTATAACCAGCTCGTTCTATAGTTGAAAAATACTGCGCCAAAATACAAACAGTCAACGATTTTACTGTGTGATACTGTAAGCAAGAGAGAACGAGTGATTGTCAACAGGACGGATTTCGGTCACTTTATCTTATTTCAATCGGTGAAATTATGCCGTGGAACAATATTTTCCAAAATACAATTCATCAACTCATTCCAAGAATAAAAATGTTGGCAAAACAAAAAAATAGATTGTGATGCACGGAACCATTTATATGTGCCCATTAGAATAAAAAAAATATGACTGAAATCATATTCTGATTCGGGATTTTCCGTGTTCTTGTAAATCCAATCTAGCCAAAGAAGAGCGGTTGGTAATGGTTCTTCTCCATGCGTTGACACTTTTATGCATAAAGCAATTGTTTTTAAATTGAAAAAAAATGTAATTAAAAACGACTTCACTGAAAAGTAGGTTGGTACGCACTGTTTCTTGTTGGGCTCAACATCCAATACAAACGTGAACAATAACTCTTAAAACCTTTTCCACTGACCTGAAAACTAATTATCGAGGCACCCTTGGCCCTGATTTCTACCATTATTCTCTGCCTTTGTGATAGAGAAAGTACAGGCGATTAAGTTTAGCCACCCTTATCGCTGGCTAACATCCTGTGAAATCGCAGACAACTTAGTGATGTTTCATGGCCTAATAGACCAGTTGATGTCTGTATATAGAAAAACTGAAGTGTTAACAACTATCAGGTGGTAAAAGGATAGGTAGTAAATAAAAAAATCCAAGCATGTGCTACTGAATGTTGTGGCGAATTGAGGTGAAATTTGACAAGACGAAAGTTTCATTTGAAAATTATCTCCGTCGTCTGTTAGCTATCACCTGCTTGTTTAGGTTTTCACCCCCATATCTTTTACTTCAACGCGATCTCTACATCGTTGAAAACAACCTCTGTGTTCACACTGAATTAGTGCATAATCGTTTATATTTTTGTCGTAAATGTAGAAACTTTATAAACTTCCGTGTAGCAGTGCACATACAAGAGTATCCTTGTCCTTCTGATATTCCATTGTCTTTCAATATGGAAGCATATGTAAAGAACATTCTTAAGGGAGGCGAGCGTAGGCGATGAGACCAACTATGTTTTGGCCGATTGATGTTATATGCAAATCAGTAAATAGCGTTTTGTGGCAGATCTGATTTCGTTAAACATATTAACGACGAAAAATTAGTATTTTTTGTAAATGAGCCTTTCTGACAATTTTTATCTGTAACTAAAACATCAGTTGATTATTGTTAGGCCATAACAAATTATATATATAATTGATGTGATACATATACTATATATACATACATATAAAGACAATGGAATATCAGTAGGACAAGGATACTGTTGTATGTACATTGCTACACGGAATTAAATTAACGTTTCTATATTTATGACAAAAATATAAATGATGATGGACTATATTCAGTGTGAACACTTAGATTGTTTTCACATAGATTTCAGTACTGATGTTTTGGCCTATTGACATTAATCAACTGGTGTTTTAGTTACAGATAAACATTGTCAGAAAGGCTCATTTACAAAAACTGCTATTTATTTATTATTATTAACAAATTATTTATTATTTATTATATATATATATATATATATTAATTTCTCTATTATTAAACAATATCGTAGCTTATTCTTCATAGTTATATTTTCAAGATGTATATGTGTTATATGTTTCTATTTTACATGTCCTAAAAAGAACATGTAAAGGACGTGAGTTTGCTCTGTAGTTGATTATTATATTAACTTCCTCCTATTGACTGATTTACAATGTGCATTGTCATGTGCAATTGATCACGGATTTGACAAGGTGAGACAACTGTGCCTGACAGTTACAATGCTGACGAAATATGACTGTGCTAGTTCATGAATGCGCATATTCTATTATTTGAAGTATGAACAGTTCGTCACTTCTCGCGCGGAGACATTTTCAAGAGCTTTTCAAAAGAATGGAATATACCAGTTTATATAAAGACGTGTTCTGTATGTTAACCGGTCCGGCAATACTGTAAAATCATCTTGATCTGTAATCAAATTATAATATAGCATTTTGAAGAAATTCGTGTCAGGAACTTTAATATTTTGCCGTATTTCAGAACAGGAAAAAAATATCACATATATGTAGACAAAATGCATCATAGCTTACATCAACAGTTTAAAAAGATTTTTTTTTTTTAATGAATTGATCTATTATTGTTTAATATTTACGGCAATGGTAAAAAAAAAAAAAACATGCCTGATTTGGTATAGCAGGACTATTCCTATAATTTTCCATTAGAATTCTTCCAATTCTGACTTATCTGGTATAGCAGAATAATTAAAAATAATAGTCTATAATGAACGAGCCACGTTATGAATGAAGTGTGAGAGCATGCATTATCCCATTGAAGGCGTAACCGATCCTGACTGGAGTAGTGTACCTTACCGTCGGATACAATCATTCTTTCATAACTTTTGTAGTGAGCGAAGAATCAATGGACCGAACAGTTAATAGTAAATGTAACCGATTCGCTAGTAATAGAGATATGTTTATTCATCCATAAACGACACGAGTCTAGAAAATTGGATTCAGATTTGTCATAATATCAACAAACCATAGCATTAATAAAAAAGAAAATAAATACTTTAAAAAAATTAAATTAAACGACTATGTAAAAATTGTTTATACATTTTTTTAACTAAAAAATAATTTTTATTTCCCTATTTCATTTACAAATACCTGGTCATACTAATCATGTGCTGGCTAATGTGACATTTTGTTGGGATTATATTATAATTATATTTTTCAGTCCAAAAGCACAAAAAACATTAAATTATAGGTCTATACTCAACCAAACTGTGGATTTCAAACTTTTTTTCAATGCACCGTACAATCATATACTGCAAAAAATTCTTTATTCTTTCACAATATATCTGAAACCCCATTGCAAGGCATCAAGCGACTTTTAATGTTGTTGATTTGTTTTCCTTGATGGTGATATGTGGGCAACTGTCTCCTAAACAGAGGTTAAATTACAAAATTGAATTGGGATGATTATGAGTTGGAGAGTAAAATGTGATGTATTTGTCATAATAAAACATAACAAATAAAACAAGGTGCATACATTTAAAAATTTTTTTTTTTTTATGAAGATTTAGTAACTACCCGATTAAATTTTCAGAAGAATCTTAAGCTAGTCTACTTGGATCAGATCATATTACATGAAATATAATATAAAATTTGAAAGTACCAAAAAAAAAAGACTCAAGTCTCTTAACAACTAGTAAATAGCTAACCGATGTGTTGAGACGTTTTGGAGTAATGTGCTACCTACAGTTTGTAGGTCTTTTTGGACTATTGATGTGGTATTGTTTTTTCCTATTCTGACAATGTCAGAATCGTCTTCATTGATTGGTTGGTTATTTACTTGTTTTTTAGAGATTTGAGGCTTTGTTTTTGGAATCATCCAATTATATCCTAACAATAAATATTTTGTAGTTGTAGGAGAAGTTCGTTAGGGATTGCGGTCAGTAAAGAAGAACACCCAAATAAGAAAACATATTTAATTGTGTACCGACATTTCGGTCTAAGAATTAGGCCATCATCGATGCTAATAAAAAATTATATCAACAGTGATAGTACCAGTAACAATAAAATATGATAACAAACAGTTATATATGACTGGCATGAAGATACAGTAGTATAAAAAATATATTTCGAGATAATTATGATAAAAAAATAATGTGCATAATGAAAAATGATGTTAATCAATAATGTTAACAATAAAAATTAAAATAATACGAAAAGAAATTATTACAAATACTTTTTTGTATTTTTAAATGTATTATTTAGTATTTGTAGTAGTATTAGATGTTTCAACATTAACTATTTTAATCTTCATCAATGAAAAGGGTAATGCCATTTTGTAAATACCGATTCGAAAGTTCTTATTGTTTTAGCCTGATGGTGACAGATATGATGTCGAAACCCTCTTAGAACTAATAAAGCATTATTGGAGGATTACATAAAAGCTTAATTCTCATTCCAGGCCCAATAGTTTATATACACATTCTAATTTTACATCCAAATCCGGCGTGAAATGAGCTTTGTTATTTATGTCTTCTAAATACTGCTTCATGGTCATATCTGTTTTTCGGCAGCTGCATGTACTCTCTGTCGGTGAAAGTGTCTTTAGCAAGAGGTCATTAGCATTTCTTAGGGATGGAGGGCAGTTCGCTGTGTCCCAGCTACTTTATGTTGGGAGCCGGTCAATAAATAGATGCATACTTTAAAAGTCCAAACTATCTGCTAACACTTCATGTCTGTATAAATGGCAGATATAGTTTTTGAGGAAAGAAAGACTATCCTGAAAGAAAAGTTTTTCAGGAAACAAAATCTACATATATATCGATGGCCAACGTCACAGATATTATAAGGGCAAATTTTATAGTTTCAAGTAAAAAAAAAATGAAGATTTTACCGCATCCAGTAATCCCTTATCTATTACATTCTCTTTGTTTTTTTATATATATTTGGCTACTTATTATTATGTTATCATAACACTAGTTTCAAACAGATAGATAGGTAAAAGCTTTATTAAACATAAATTTACATCCTCTCTATTAGCACAATCAAAAAATCCCTGAAAATCCTTTACTTGCATGATATAAAAGCGTCTACCAAGAGTTGCCTTATATACATAACTGAAATCAATTTGGAAACCTAAGATAATCCATTTATTACTTTATAGGATATGCGTTGGACATCACAGTACAAACTACCGTTCACCGTCTTTCATTTACGATAAATTATTTGATTTAGAAATACCTAAAATATATACAATAACATTGATACCAATCAATGCTATAACTTAAAATGAACGTGCATTTTTTTTTAAAATCGAAATTAACGAAGACAATTTTTCGAAGCCCGCAAGTTAAAATGGAACGAAATTGTGAGGATAGTATTGGACTTAAACAGATAACACAAATGCTCTCATGTGATTTCGACATCGAACTTCTGGGTTCAGAAAGTCTTATTTAATAAGGATAAAAGGAGAAAAAATGTATACATATCTATATCTGTGTATCTGATATACTCGTAGTCTATATTTGTGATTCTCAAAGTAGGCATCGCGAAATTATTAAACAGTTAAATCGAATTGAATTATATAAAATAAATAATTGAAGCAATTATAAAATATCTGATGTGGACAACACATGAGTTTCTTGTACGCCTATTAAACTATAAATCGGTGGCTCCAAAAGTGATCCTGAATTTGGTTACTAGTTTCCGAAGATCGCAGTCCTCCGCAACACTCCGAAACACTCGCAACACTCGGCGCCGCGACATCCATCTATTGACACACACAAACACACACACACAAATGGGGAGGAAAACCAGTATTTTACGCTCAATTTTAACACTTAAAACAAGTAATAAAAATGTTTAATTGGATTGAAAACCAAATTGCGTTTGTAACCTTTATTACCGAAATATATGATGTATGTATTTAATTTAAATATAATTTTTGGTGTAAGCTTATAATGACCTTCAAGGAAAGTACCCTTTTCGGCTCACTAATTTTAACCAAAATATAGTAAACACATCCATATCGATATAAAAGTCCTATCTACCAAATTTGAGATGTTTTACATTATATTTTAATATAATTTTTGATGAAAGTCTAATATGGCCTTCAAGTAAAGTACCGCTACGCGACCAAAATCTAGTATGTTATTTAGATCAATATATAAGTTATAAGTTCTAAATTTGAGAAGTTTTGTATAGTATTTTAATATAATTTTTGAAGGAAATCAATTATGACCTTCAAGTAAAGTACCACTTCCGGTGATCAAGCATTGACCAAAAAGGGAGGTTCACAACTAGATTTTACAGCAATCCTAAATACAAAATTTCAACTTTCTACGGCTAACCGTTTTTGAGTTATGCGAAATAGGAATGTACGTACGAACGTACGTACGTACAGACGCCACGACGAAACTAGTCAAAATGGATTCAGGGATGGTCAAAATGGATATTTCCGTTGAAATCTGAAAACCGAAAATTTTCGGTATTACAATACTTCCTTTACTTCGTACAAGGAAGTAAAAAAAAAAAATAATATCGGTTTTTTATTATTGTTCTATGTCTTCGATGTTCCTATTTTACTTGCATGGTTTATTTCATTTATCAAACAAAAAAAAAAAAATGTAACAATAAATTATAGGGGTGTCGTAAAGTCTTATTAATACTTACACTGCCACATAAATAAAAATATCTGAGAACCACTGCTCTATATCTAGATTAGAAACACATAGGTATATATCCGATTGATTCATTATGTATATTAAAAATACATACAGATTTAAGAATTAATATGTTCAACATCTAAAACAAAAAATTGATAAGTTACAATATTCTTTTGTTGATTTTCGTCATTATTTTCCGATGTTTGTTCTTCATTTTCCAATCTCTCACGTCAAAGAAACTTGAAATGACATTGAAGACTCTCCCTCTCTCCGTGGTGTCACTACATGGTATTTTTCCAGTTAAGAAATTCCATAAGCACAGTTGTTCCCTCTTCAACAGGAAGTTAGGGGTAATTTCGATTTCTCAAATAGTATACGCTCTAAAATCTTCCGGGTGTCACTCGTGTCTTGTAGCCCTCGGTTGCAACTTAGGTATGGACTTTCTAGCTAGAATAGTATAAGTATCTATTTTCTAGTTAACACTTTATTATTTCCATATGAATGTAAGGGATAAACATATACACATTTTTCAATAAACAAATCGATTTTTCGTGTTATAATTATTGTTCTTTTGAATGTTTTTGTTATAACTCACTGATAAATGAGCGTGTATTTTATTTTTTTTTAAATCATGGCTTCATGTATCATGAGATATTGATTAAGCATAATGCATTGGATGATTTAGTTCTACATTATCGATATTATTAGCCTCTTTCTAATGAGTGAAATATTATAATATCAATATAAATTGATCCTGAATAAATATATATATATATATATATATATATATATATATATATATATATATATATATATATATATATATTAAATATCTCTTCTTATTATTAGATTGTTTAATCAAACCAAATTAATAAGCACGGGTCCGTATCCTTTCCAGTTGCCTAGGTAGCGAAAACGGTTCGTTCAGAGCAGGCCCTCTCTCTTAACAATTGAACTGTATCACCTAAGTAAACTATTTTAGAACGCAGAACAGTTTACAGCGTTCATTTCTAATACGATTCGTTACTTCTTCATGGTTGGTCATTTGTTGTTAGTTCTGTGAAGTGATCATGATAGCTTAGTGCCATATCATATTTCCTAATGGCTGTTTATAGTATCAATATTTACCATTGATGTAATTGCAGATTCTTGGACTCCTATCCGATATCTATGAATACACAGTGGTGTAACTTGAGCAGGGCGAAGGGTGCGGCCGCCCCGCTTAATGAGAGCGCCAAAATGCCAAGATATAATTTTTAATAATTGGTTTCCTTCTTTTTTAGGCTCCGAAAAGAAGATTTATTTTATTGGATGTAAGCCGAGCATAGGGTTTACATTAGTAATCATATAATAATGCAATACAATAATGAGCAGATAACGACTTATAATACCGATCGATACAAGTAAACTATCAATACTTTCCTTTCAATACCATAGTTTTGGTTTTGATACCAATGATTCAGTATTCTTTTCGATATATTAATGGTATTGGAATATTTGATTTAGGTGCTTGAATCAGTGCAAGTATCGATATTTCATATTCATATTTTTTATTTCATCGGTATCGTATTTAATTAAGAGCAGATAACCTGGAATTGTGGCAGGGGGCGGCAGAGCCGAAAATAGGATTTTTGTCGGGGAAATTTTTGGAGGGAAGCGCGGGGGAAGCAAGTTTAATTATGCTGCCTTCTTTAATATCCCTCCAACAAAAGTCAAAAGTTTTATTACTGTACCTTAATAAATTAACGTACATTATTTAAATTAAGGTACATTACGGTAAATTATTTTCGTAATAAATATCTTCTCATAACTCTTCTCGTAACTCGTTTTATTGGTTGAATTAAGGTGTAAACTATAAAAAGGAGGAAACGAATATTTTTTACTTAACTTAAAAATTAATATTTTTGTGTTCTCTTTACTCCATCCCTCCCAATTCTGATCTTGAGGGAGAGAGAGGGCAATCTTGAAGTTTGCCCCGAGCGCCAGTTGACTTAGCTACGCCACTTTGTATACACATATATTTATGTGCATACTTATTTAGAAATTGTTTTTATCATTTCACTTGTAATGATAAAGGCTCGACATATTAATTATTTTTTTTTCCAAGATCTCGATTACAGTTTCTCAAGCCTTGATGATATCTCAATAACTTCATAGTTGATAAACCCATAAATAAATCCCGTTAGATTGGGCTGGAATACCTCAGAGAAAATCAACTAGGTAAGTGGGCCCTAGGCAACTTAAAGGTGAAGGGAGTGGTTTGGAAACTAGCCCAGCAACATCTTCTAGTTCCCCCTCGGCATTTCAATTCAAATTATAGCAACATTGATTCGAAACATGGACCTACAATAAATTTAGAAAATGTTTTCTAACTTCATAAGATTTTTCTTTTCTTCGACATGTCGCTTTTAAAAGTCAAGGAGAAAAATAATAAATCATCATTTCATTGGCTGGGCCCTAGTCATTAGTTTTATTTTATTTTTATGTGCGTTTTTTTTCTCGAAAGTATGTTGAAGAACTTTCTTTTCTATTAAATACATTTAAATGAAATACATATCAATATATGAATATTTTTCACATAATTAAATGTAGATACTTATTATAGTATAGGCAATAAAAACTAAATCTGATATATCATTTAGCTAGTGAGTGAGAAAAACCCGATAAGCCCTATTTTTGAAGGAGGTTAGTTATTCAGAATATTTAATTATAATCAGAATTCATATTTATTAAATTTTCACGCCGAATAATTTTTCAACGCAACTAGAAAATTGTTTAGAAAAATCATTTAAATGAATATTCTCGATTGATATGAATTAGGATGAGTTTAGAAAACTTTAAAATGCTCTTCCGAAAATTTTTTTATCGTGTCTTATTTGAGTCGGTGATTTGAGTAACCCCAAAGTCGTAGAAACCAAAATTTAAGCAAGCAGTAAAATGTGCAGGCCAGAGCGTAATGGCTTAAGGCACGATAAAACGACTAATAATTAAAATGTGACTGATTCTGAACCTACAATGTTAACAATTAAGACTATAAGAGTCATAACGGTAGTTAAATTTAAATTTGCTTCACTTATGGGTGTAATGTTGATTTAACGTTCACCTGATATCACTATTTATAGTCTGTACGGTTTACGCATATGTCTTTTCTTTTTTTTAATCATATATCTGTTATTTATATAATTATAACAAAGGAATCATTTATTTGTTTGATTCATTTCTTGATCCTTGCGATAAGACATTTTCCAGACATTCAGTTTCCATCACTAATCCGAGATCCGATGTACTTCTGCAGTGATCATGAATGACGCAATTAAAAAATAGCCTATAAAAGTCTCCGACATTATCTTTCTACCAAACTTAGTAGTTTAATAATTCGAATGATTTTTAAATGCTCGCCGAAATAAATCGTCACATCCAACAGGCATACAATAGCTCCTGTTTTTTTTTTTTTTTTATCTGGCTACCCATTTTCTAATTAAGTTCAATATTTCAAATCGTCCCAGTAAAGAAATGGAACTGAGGCCTATCCATAGGAAATCTTTTTTTCTAGCTGTAGTGGGTCGCAATTTATATTCAACTAAAAAAAAAAGTATAAAATATCACTGGGGTATATTTTTAATCGTTCGTTCGATGGTCGACTTTCAACACATTTCTGTCACATCAGGTTTCAGTTTTCACTCGATTTAAATAATGCATGCGACCAGGTTTCTGATCACCTTTCTTACTGTTGGAAAGTGCGCGAAGTGAAATTATTAGAAAAAAAAATTGAAAGCAGCATAGCAATGAGCCTTCATATCTATTCATTGGTTTTTGGTTACTCATGCATAAACTTTCATTGCCAATTTCTTGCTACATTTTTTGCATAAGTACCGTTATCAATTTTTTTTTTTTTAACTGTGTGAAACGAGTGAATAGTTATCTTACTAGGGATCATTGAATTGGGATCCAAAACAATCTTATACTTAAAAGACATGAATTTTATCTTGGTAAATAAAGAGTTAATCGCACTTTAAATTCAGTTTTACTTGCGCTGGTTCAAACAAATATATTGAAATAATAGATTTCATATAATGTAATTGCCATTGATCTTAATAAATCAAATTGTACACTGGGTCCCGGGCTATAGTGCTTGATAGAAAAGATTTAGATTTGAAATTTTAAAATGTTAACTAAAACTTATTAACTTTTTTTAATTTAACTTAAAGAGGATTTCCAGCAGATTCTATCCGTGAAAAATTAAAATAGAAAAAAATGGCTAATTTTGTTGTTGAAAAGGTTTGTTTCTCTTATGTTTCCTAGCATTTCTTTATTATATTTTCATCTCTCTCTTTATATATATATATATATATATATATATATATATATATATATATATATATATATATATATATATATATATATATATATGTTGGTGTGTGAGTACATAAATGCATTACGTATACACATATAAGTAAAGAAAGTCAGTCACTGTAAACAAACAGTAACCCATGACAACACACTATAACAATAATTATATGAGTTACCCACAGTATGCCCTGACTGAATGAATACCCATCGGAAGATTCAATTGTTCTGATTTTCTTTTCCATTTCGTTCTTATTTAGTCATTTTTATAATCCAGTTAATTAATCACCAAGAAGTAATATTAATTTTTCTTTTTCTTTTTTAACTTGGGAGGGAAGTATTCCAAGCTGAGAGGGGAGCTGGATTCCTTTCCTAAAATAATTAATGTATAAATATAATAATGAGCTTAATTTCCTCTTGACAGTGAGTCCAGTATACTTTGGTAGTATTTCTACAACACTGAAATGAGTATCTAACAGGATTTAGTTATAAAATCAGGAGTTTGGACAGTGTTAACTTTCCTATTTAAAGAAACTACTATGTTTTCAAAATCATTTAGGACTTTGATTAACTTTCTTTGCATCAGTTCTTTTGTCAAATTCTTTAAAATCTGATAAAAGTTTAGTTTTATCATCGAATTTCAACCTATTGTGATGGAATATTGAAAATTAATATTTTATCCATCTGCCAATGGATAATTTTCCACGTCGGAGTTGCCATTGGTGTCTGTGAAATCCAGCATTAGCTAATGAAAAACATATTTCGCTTCATTTTTTTTTTCTCTAATTAGTAATTTTTTCTCTAAACTTATACATTTTTTGAACTTATGTTTTCCAATCATCTTTTTATGTGTTACATAACTTTACGAGACGTTCAGTCTCAGTCACTTTTAACGTGATAATCACTTAATATAAGATTTATTACCCGTATTTTCGTTTTTTATGATGCTACTACATTATATTTATTCACAATATACCTAGACATTTTCCTATTTTTATTCCTCTACTATATTTAAGCATCATTTATTAACATATTTATGAACTATTTTTAAAAAAATCTATCACCGACCTTAAAACATGACTAAATCAGTAGCATGGTTACCGTTATGAATCTGATACTATGACGTTGAACTTCCTGAGGGTAACGACTTCGGAAGGTCACCGTACGATGGCTGCGTCGCGAATACACGATGAAGCGGAAATCTCCTCATAGGGAATGAATGGTATTCTGGTCTCGTTGAGCCTGGAAGTGCGTTCAACTTGCGTCGATATAGAAAACGCATTTGATTTCTCACACTTTTCAACATTGCCGACAATATTTCGATGGCCTCGAGAGACCTGCTGAAGGTGGGACGAGACGACTACCTGGTCCGAACAAAAAACTGCATAACTCTTTTTGTCGGTCGCTTTCGTGTCTGATTCCTCAGGCCTCAGACAGCGTCTGTACAATGTTCTTCTTACTTCTCAGCTAAATGTCTATTCTTACCTTATTTTTCCAGCATCCCAGAAGGTAGAATGAAATTGGATATTGTTTTAGATGCGATAGCACCTTTTACTTACCTTTAGCACTATTTAATAATACTTAACTTTGAGTGTAAAAATATAAATCTGTAAGTAAATTATATTAAGTCTTGTTTAAGCCATTCTGTCACGGATAGCTTTCATCAGATCTTTTTAGTCGATGTCTCAAATCCTTTACTCTAAAATACTTATTTAATTTTTCAGTATATATACTTTTTTTTTTTTTAAACACCCCAATCGTCATCCTATTTAAACTGTATATTCCGTTCAAAATTTATTATTGACTCAAGTGACGAACTACTTTTAATAATATTATAAACGAAGATGAATACATTATTTTTAAAAATAATAAATTACTATAAAAGAATGATTTTAAAAAATAATAAGTTACTATAAAATAATTATATCAAAAAGCAATAAATGTACTAAAAAAAAAAATTAAAGCAGATGGGATGAACTCCACATCCAGATGGGATAAACCATGAAAATTCCTTCATGGATCAGGATTACTTTGCGTTTCCATAAATAGTTTCTTATGTATAATTCTTCTTCCATGAAGGCTATCTCATCTATTCACGTGCATCCTCCTTCCATTGCGGCAAAGCCGATGGCACAATGGAACTGTGAGAAGCGACAGGACAGAGGAAGACTGAAGAACTGACGTTGCTGATTTGTATCTCCTCTGCCGGACATGTTGCACCGTCATGTTCGGTCCTACGGGACAATGACAACTAGGTCGTTTACCCCATTTGGTATCGGAGCATCTTAATTAGATTACTATATCAAAGCATGTCCGAGATATGCAGTGATTTCAATTTTACGATAGAGGAAATAATTAACGTCTCGCTCCATTAGAATTTGCAAGTAATCCTATGATAAGAAGTTTATGCTATCCCAATGGACCACAACCATAGCCTGATCATTTCCCATGAGAAAGGTTACTCCCACCCTGTTCGCGCTTAATGCGGCTTTACAGCTTATCCAAAAAGTCGTAAAACAGACATTGATAAGCAGAAAGTTTTGAAATAATTAAATGTCTTGAGAGTATCTATCAATGTAGCAACTTAACATTTTCAACATACTTATTTCGTTTACAATATAATTCGAGTTGACAATATAATCAATTTTTAATAGAATACTGCATTAAATAACAACCGAGTTCTCCATTAGTGTACCGCAAATGCGCTACAAAGTTATGGTCACAATCTCCCACTCATACATAACGACTACTCAGTAGCGAAGATTGTTCTCGCAGCTAAGAAATCTGAGTGAATGCCAAACCACAACCTACTTCCTTTACTGTGAGACAGCGCAGGGTAACATTAACATATTCTGTGATAACTATATTTTTAACTATTATTTAGGTCATTTTACTTAAATTAATACTTCACTAGGAAGATTTGAATATAAGCGATTCGCCAACTAGAATCTATTGTCTTCATTAATTTCAGAAGCAATAAAAATAGATGGAAAATATAAAAAGCTATTTTTTTTTTTATAGTGAACGCACCTGAACATGAAAACAAGATTATTCAAGGCCATTCCACATACCTCTCAGGTCACGATCCGCCTCATTCATCTCTTGCCTACAGTCAGGTTCTAATGTTTTTAGTTTTCAGTGAATCCAGAAAGCATCAATAAAACCATAGTTTCCTTCAATTTTAACCGGATTCGGCCATATGAAAATAATTATGTGATAGGTTGATAGATAGATAGATATTTATTTTAATATTTACAAGTATTTACAGATATTCTTTTTATGTACAACATATTTAGACAATGAGCAGAATTGGTCTTTCGAGGTTTCTTTAGTATTTATTAATACAATTATCTGTGACTACAAAAATAAAAATAAAGTAAAACAGAACGTTTCAGGATTTTTTTTTATAAATAACGCCAGATTTTTTCGACATAAATAATTAATTGGTAATTAAATTCTTTAAATAATTCATTTCGATAGGAATTCGCTTGCTTAAGCTATAAATATAATTTTTCATAATTCAGACCATTCATCAATTATGTGATAAATCGTTGCTTAAGTATCGTAGTAAGTATCGTAAATTAGCTAAAATAGAAATGAAATAAGCAACACTTCCAATAATAACAAGTATTGACCATTATCCACATCAAGCGACAGAGTGCGATCTGAAACTTCTTCTTGCTCTCCTTTAAATCTTTAAAAATGTAGCTTACTTTGACGTACAGATATAACCTTTAGAAATGCACGTGAGAAGTTGTTTTTTTAATGCTTGTTCTAAGTTCTATAAGCTCCGTACTTTGTTACCACCACGTTTACTTGACTAACAAATGTGAAATCGAATTTGGAATTTCTTAGTTCTTAAAAACAAAAATCTATGACTCGTAGGAGTTAATATAATAGGCCAAAGAGATAAAAAAAAAAAAAAAAAAAACTATTCGCAAAGGAGAAGTTGAACGTAAAATTTAAAGCTCGTTTTTGGTCTCTTGAAAAGTAGCTATGGCGTAAGATATAACTGGTAGTTAATGAAGACATACGAAATTACTACAAACATTTCCACGATAAATTTATCGGATATCTAAATAGATACAATAAAAGGCTTCTCGACTCTTCGGATATCCAGCCATATAAGAGTTCAACCTCGGAAAAAAAGATACTGTGCTGAAAATTTATGTTGACTAAAAAGTCTCACAAAATCACATGTTGGCTTCTCTAGTTATTAAAGATCAAAGGTCAACAATAGTGACAAAAATGTTTTATTTTTTTAAAGCCGTTATAAAACTTGTATAAAATTAAATACTCTAAAAGTTTGATCTTACTCAGTTATTTTATTTATCTGGATATAACGCGGATCGTTGGAGGGGGTGCAGATCCTCCTATAGTTGGTTTGTCAAGATGAAAATATATTTTTAAAGTTTCGGTTTAGTTGAATTCCATCCGTGGAAATTCCATTTAGTTTCCACGTAAACAATTTGTTTCCATTAAATAATATTAAAGTATAAATTATGAAGGTAATTTCTACTTTTATGTTAACACATTACATTATGAAAGAGCGTATTGTTGACAACAGGTTGGCGGCTTGGTGGGTGGAGGTTTGGTCAGACGCGCTCGACTTTCCATCTAGGGCCTTGTAGTTTTTTCAAGTTACGCTGTATTTTTGCTGATTTAATTACCTTCCATATGATTTCTATACATAATTTACCATAAAATGCATACTTTTTAAGTTATGCGCAACCAAAATTTTATAACTTTTTCTCCAGCATTTTCTCGGTGATATTAAGGTTTGTGAAAAGATAAAGAGTTTCTAGGAGAAGGCATTAGGTAAGTTTCATCAAAATCGTTAGAGCCGTTTGTTTATCAGGATATTATTGGCCCTTCCGGTAAGTCTGATACGCCGTACCTTTGCTAATACTGGTCAGATACCGATGATTCCTTTTTTGTTTTTCGGATAATTTAATTATCTTTCATATGATTATGTACATAATTTATCATAAAGTGCTTCTTTTTTGAGTTATGCCAAAAGAAAATATTCTTTTCATGATAAATTCTCTGGATTTCCTCGGTGATTTATTATATTCATTAAAAGTTAAACGGCTTTAAGGAGAAGACTTTAGGCAAGTTTCATCAAAATCGTTATAATTTTCTCGCTGTTTTCGAAAAAAATATAAAAAAGTGAAAGATCGATGATATAAAGTGGCACCTCCGGTTACTCGATTTTGACGAAAAAGTTGCTATTACAACACAAACATACATCTATCTTAAATGAGTAATTTCAGTTTCGTCCAACTTTTCCTTTTGAGTTAGGCTGTTCACATTCACACAGGCACACATACAGCATACATACATACATACACATACAGACTGACCATTTTGCGAGACTTGACTATTTGGACTCAGAGGATCTTAAAATGTGCATTTCTGTTGAACTCGAATTCGAAAGTTTTCACGATCGCAACTCTTCCCCTTACTCTATATTTCATATATAGACTAGGGAAATTAAAAAATAATAGTAGGGCATATTTATAATCAAAATGAATGTTTTTATTAATTATTTCACGTAAATGTAGTGCAACGGACAATATAGTATCTTTTCAAAAATGCATAAGTTTTCTGAAAATAAATTAGTAAGCAGATTCTCTCGCTTATTCCTTTCTAATACTTGATATACAAATTATAATGCTCATTGCATTCTATAATCGTTGCGATTATATCTGTTTTATTTTCGCTTTGATATGCAAGGCTGATGCAGGAAGGCGGAAGGGTAGGGCCGGAACGGTGAGCCGCTTCCTTCCATTGACAATCAAACACAAATAAAGGAGCTTCCGCGATAGCTTGGAACTCGTTGAAAAAAAAATGTTGGGTTCAGAATAATGAATGATATATGCTAGGTTCAAATTATAAGGATGTTGAACCAAAAATAGACTCACTGTGAAATTGATCAAGTGAATGGAGCTTTTAAAAAAAAATATATACATATTCACATTTATTCATTCTAGAGTTAAAAATATATATTTATTTTAGTCCAAAAAAAAAGAAGAAAATGAATAGTGCGTTCAAGAAGTTATTGCTATAAAAAAAAATATAGCTTTTCTGAACATTTATGTATTCTTTTTATTTTTTAGTAACGGGAATACAATTTTTTTTTGGTAAGATCATGTTTGAAAAAATCATTCAAAATCTCCTTCAAAAATTAATCGGATTTTTATCTATCTCCATGTAATGGGGTGTCATAAAAAATAACTGATTAGGGTTTCATGACATTGTAATTCACTGATCGGCTTTATTTGTTTTTCAAATCCAATTGATGTTCCTATCGCCTTATTTAAGAAGCTCTCTATTGAGGCAGACATATACTCAGTGTTTGCAATTTCCCAATCCACTATGAATTGTGGACTGCGTTACTTGGAAAAAGTGAATAGCTTATCAAGAGTAGTACAAAAATATTCAAATATTGACTCATGTTTTCAAGGAAATAAGTATGTATGTACCTTGAAAGCTTTCTTTGTGAAATTGTTTGCCCTTCAAAAATAAACCGAATCTTTGTAATGTACGAGATTTTCTGGTAAATTAAAATTACTTTAACTTATCTACCCCAATCGCCTACTTTGCCTATATCATTAACCCGGCACTGATTCTCTTGACGAGGTTCAAAATGGAGATGAAGAATTCTTCCGTTGTAAAATTATTATGTTCTTACAAAAACGAAATATATAAATAATTATAATGTAATATTTTTAAATTATATTCATTTTTCTTAACACAAATATGTTTCATGACTTAGTGTTTTTATGTTTGCAAATTAAACATCATGAACTTACATAGTTTAACAAATTATTTAATTCTTAAAATCACAACTTTCTAATTAATAATTCACCTTAAAAGTTTAAGGAATTAAGGAATTTAGAAGCCTTTGAAGTATTCTTGGTAGGTTTTGTATCTATTCCCTAAAGCTTTTACTTCTGTAAAACCTCTTTGATAAGTACGGTTAATTGATTCTCCGGATTCTGACCCGAGATCGCGAGACAAGCCCTCCTGAGAACTATCCAATCACAGAGGTATCTTAGCCCAGATTCCGCAGTGAAAGGACCCTGTATATCGATACATCGAACACGCTCTGATCTCTTTAGCATATTGGTCGTGGCTGGCCCACTTTGTCCACAATAGCCGAAAGTAGGTCGCAACAGGGTTCTCGCAGGATAACATTGTTGTTCCTTTTGTTTGCTGAATTTATACTTAGGGCTGGTATCTGAGTCAAGGGTTAAAGTAGTCTTGGGATTTAACTTAAACTTACCTCATCTGGCACTTAACTATAATAAAAAAATGTAATGTTTATCCTCGTTTAAACTCAGGATAACCTATTTCTGTGAAAGCTGTAATATCGATAATTTATCTTTCTCTAGATCAGATAGGCTAGGGAAGGACAAGCTAGTCTAGAACATGCCCAAATTCTTGGTCCCGGAACCGGCCCTTGGGTAACGTTAAATTACTTAATTAAACTCAGCAAAAAATTATTAGTTGCCTTAGTGAGAAAGTTTAATTTTTATACAAAGCAATTATTCAGTCGGTTGTGTAATCGTATACATCGAATATCAGGCAATTGAAAGGTTACTTTCACAACTTCATTATTAGAATAATCGAACACAAAAACTCGATTATCTCAAACAACAATAAATAAATAACTATTCAATGTTTCAGTTGACGTGCACATGATGGTATAGAAGGATCAATCTAATTAGGGATTGATAAAATATAAGTCAACGTTTCGGCTAGGTAGGAATTATCAGGACTAAAAAAAAAATAAGATCACATAAACGCTAACGCTAAAAAACTCACGTCAACAATCTAAAAATACTAATCACATAGATATAATAGACCACTCCAAAACAGTCCGACATAGACATAATTTTCAATAAAACAATTGTTGGCTGGAGCAACGTTGGATGTGACTTTTTTCACAATAATTTTTTTTTTTGTGAAATAACGTTTCCTGTGACTCGCTGTATGGAAGGTTAAGAATTAGGTTATCAAACCAACTGTTAAATAGTGTCAACCAATTAGTCTGAGAATTTTCCCAAACAGTGAGCCACAACAAACGTTATTCCACCATAAAAAGTAATTGTGAAAAAAGACATATCCAACGTTGCTGAAAACAACAAATCATATTTGAGTTCCTGATTATTCTAACACAACAGATGGAATGAAGCTAAGTTAAAGTAAACTTCATATTCTTCATTCTTGGTTGTCTGTAAACTTAAGCTGTTATTTTCTTTTTAATCTCCTCTTCTAGTCGCACCTTGAGTCAGGGCAGAGTAAGCTGTATAAGTAGATATTCAACAGAAACTAATGTCTGCTTTACTTTGACTAGCTCTAGATGGTCTATATCTACATATCTGTTTCCAAGCCAAAATTCATAAACCCTCTCACATTTCCTATTCGGTGGAGTCCCAACTTATGTTCAGCAGCATATTTTCCAGTCGACTTGATGGACGGCAATTCCTCGAGTATTGCGTGAGAATACGGAACTTGGACCGAGGTTCGCGAATATCCTCTGCGGCTGCCCCTGTTACGGCACCGACTCATTCAGCTGTTACAGCAAACTTTCTAGCCGCACTTGTATCCTTCCGCAACAGTATGGGTGAGCAGGCTCATTGCTGATTGTATGCGGAGCTGTTTGGGACTGAGCCGACCCTTTGTCATGCTCGTCCTCTAGACAATAGCGTTACTGTTACGGTCCATAGATCGTGGCGAGTAATAAAAAAAATAGATTCTATTCTGTCTCCAAAAATAAAACGCGGAAAATCAAACGTCAATATAAAATCATCTGATGAAATTATAAGCTTAGGTCATTGTAATTAGCGATATAGACGATGTAGGTTTGTGAGCGACGAAACTAATGAAGTTTTAGAGGTGGTAAACGAGTCAGCAGTCGAAGCACAATCTGTTGCATATTGATAACTTGTGTTAATCATATTAAATATCGATTGTCAACCTCACAGATGTGAGTGAAAATTGTATAATTTTGAGTAAAAAAAGATTTACGATTTTTTATGGCATCCTTTAATTCCTTATATAATAATTATCTTTGTGTTTTTGTATATTTGGCTACTTTTATGCTATTTTAACATTAGTTTCAAACATATATGTAATGTAGATTAGACATTTTCCAATATTTTCCAACTCGTAGTGCTGTAGTCTTAGTACATCTGTGATGTAGACCTTCGATATTGACATTCGATATTTGTATCTATTACTTTTTAAAAATTTTGTTATTGCCTAATTTTATTTAATTATTTAAATTTTTGTGTGAGCTGTAACATAACTTACTTACTTGCCTCAACTCTTACCTCAATTTATTTATCATAATCCTGTTCTCCGTGGAAAATACCTTTAAAATCAAGGGAAATATTGTCCATCCAGAATGAAAGGGGTGCAATTCAAAAAATGTGTTTTTGTGTGAACGAAAATTTGTGCACGTCAAGTTCAGCATAGAAGCCCGCAGGTTTCCTTTAACAAATGTTGCGGGTAAATCACCTTTATTTATTGTGTCTATTTAGTTGTTTTGGCCTGAAATTTTATAGCTGGCTGCTCTTTGGGATGACAAAGATATCAACTATTAAAATTTCTGACGTTAGAAATTTTGAGTTGTGCTTCTTCCATTTTGGACATGCGATAAGATCCCTATAAAATTAGGAAATATGGATGCAGGTATCCATTCTTGCCTATGATTTTCTTCTTTTTTTTTCAAATTAATAAAAATGTATGTTGCTATTTGTTTTAATTTAATTAAATTACAATACAATAAAATTTTCAAAACCTTTTTTATTTCACTTACTTATATATGAAACATAGAGTAAGGGAAATTATTGCGATTGTGAAAAAATTCAAATCTGAGTTTCAACGAAAATAAATGTTTTTAAGTCCCCTGAGTCCAAATAACCAAGTCTTGCAAAATGGCCTGTGTGTGGTAAGTCAAGCTCCAAAACGGAAAGTTGTACAAACTGAAGTTGCTATTTTTAGATATGCAGGTGGAGTTATAGCAAATGTTTCGCCATCATCGACTTACCAGAAGTGCCACTTCATATCATCGATTTTACACATTTTTACAATTTTCTAGAAAAAGGCTCTAACGATTTTATTCAACCTCGTTATATCAATGTACAATTAAATGTTCTTATCCTCTTGAAATAGTCTAACAAGGCTTGAATGCGGAATTTTCAAAATGGTTTCTTCTAAAGTACCTTTAATTTTGTTAATTTGAAATAATTAACCGTCTCTCATTGTTATTAGTAATAAAAAATGGATAACTATAAACTATAAAATAATTTGATAATTAAAAATTTCCGGAAATAAGATTAGTAATACAGATGTTTAATATGCCTACCGTTGGAAAGCTAAGAGTTAAGGAAAAATAAGATCTAACATATAAAGCCATAGAAGGTAATGAACAAAAAACGCCTAAATTTTAGTGAATGTTGTTAGTAATTCCTACTTTGATACTATTAAATGAAATATCTGATGTGGAAGTCCCATGACTTCCATGTACGCCTATTAAACTATAAATCGGTGGCTCAAAAAATGACTCTGAATTTGGTTACTAATTTCCGATGATTGCAGTACCTCAAAAACGACACTGAAAAGCGTCGCGTCGTCCATCTATTGACACATACAGACACGCACATACGCACACAAACACAAGCTCTTGTTTCTTAAGGTCTTATTCCGTTATTGTATGCCGTTTTCTTTCAGTTGGTAACAAGTTCCCAAGAGATTTCTTCGTGTTCCTTGACAACATTAGAACTATCCATGTCACTAGATAAAGCAAATGAAATCGACGGTTTCAGCATTTTAAGCGGAAGAAACCGCTTATCTTATATCTTATTATCCTACTCCAGACTTGTTCAGCTCACACATAAATGGGGGAAAAAAAGGATTTTACACTCCATTTTAACACTTAGGACAAGTAATAAAATTGTTTAATTAGAAAAGAAAAAATTGCGTTAATAACCTTATCATCGAACAATGTCGATATACCTTTTGATGTAAGTTTCTTATGACCTTCAAGTAAAGTACCCCTTTCGGATCTTCAATTTCAACCAAAATCTATTATATTACATACATTGATATAAAAGTCTAATTTACCAAATTTGAGATGTTTTACTTTATATTTTAATGCAATTTTTGATGAAAGTCTAATATGACCTTCAAGTAAAGTACCACTTCCGGTTTGCTAATTTTAACCAAAATTTATTATGTCATTTATATCAGTATAATATAATTTTTGATGAAAATCAGTAATGATCTTCAAGTAAAGTACCACTTCTGGTAATCATGTAGTGACCAAAAAGAGACGTTAACAACTAGATTATAAGGTAATAATAAATACAAATTTTTAACTTTCTACGGCTAACCGTTTTTGAGTTATGCGAGATACGTACAAACGTACGTACAGACCACGACGAAAATAGTTAAAATGGATATTTCCGTTGAAATCTGAAAACCGAAAATTTTCGTAAAACTTCCTTTTACTGCGTACAAGGAAATTAAATTTTTAAATTTTATTTCAAATAGCGTGTGATAAGTGAAAGTAGTGTAGTGTCCAGATTTTTTTTTAACGGATTAAATTAATTTTGGTGGAGATCGGTATGGTATTTTAACAATAAAAAAACAACAGGTTTGTAGGAAAGAAGATTATTGGAAAAATTATTTAAATCAGAAAAATAAGAATGATAGGTACTCATCCCTTTGAACATTTTAAACAGAACACCTTCATTTTGTTTTTGTTTTTTTAACATTATTTTAAAAAATTGAAAATATCAAAATGGCGGGGGTGGGATAAAAAAAGTTGAATCCCCTAAAAGGCCCTTCTCTAATACCAACTCAACTCACATACAATTTTTCTACACTCCAATTATATTTTGTGGTGCTTTAGAGTTGCGCAAAATAAAAAAAAAACATTTGGATTTCCCGAACTTTGGACTGAAATTCACCTCCATTTCTATGGTATTATTTTGCCTATAAATCAACCATACGTACTGAATTTCAGATCATTTGTTCCAAAGGGGACCGCTGGAAGTGCTCAAATGTAGCGGGGAATATATATATATATATATATATATATATATATATATATATATATATATATATATATATATATATATATATATATATATAGATTTGAAATGCACCACCTCCCTCCTCTGATGATCTTTAGTATTTAATCTTAAGTTAATTACTATTCCATTTGAGAACTCAAGACGAACCAATTTTCAATGTAAGGGAATTATTAAAATCACGAATCATCTTTGAATGGGAAATCAATAATGGAGAATTTCTCAACACGTTTCGGTTATATAACAAATCTAATTTGCGATTAAAAGTGTCCGTGAAGCGGAAAATGAAAAAGATCACGGAATTACTTCCGATGAGAGTCCACGAAAGAAATGCGAAGTAACACTCATTCGCTGCGCCAGTGCTTTAGTCGTCTGCTGTGGAATTGTTTTTTATGCTTAGTTCCTTTGTCATCTAACCATGTGGGTCTTTCTAGTCGCTAGGAAAAAATCAAATCTATTTTTACTGTTACGAGACAGAGGAAGGTTGATTTAACAAATTTGTACAGTAGTATTTTGCTGTGATAACGATGTTTTAAAATAAATAATTCTGTGGCTAGATATCCTTAGACAATGTCCCATTTTACAATTATTTTATTTTCTAAATATGCCAAACTTGTCTTCTGACCTGTGATTATCAAATCCATTGTAGGGACCTTCTTATCTCAAAGTATTAGAAGGCGCAAAGCAGTGGCTCAGGAAAGAATAAAAGAAGAAGAATTGTGAAGATGGCCAAGTTTCCGAACGGTAGAAAAATGCCTGTCAAAGGGGTGTCGATTTATTTTATAGAAGAAATGATGTATAGCCATACAATACAGAAATAAAAAAAATATAATTTTCATTATTATCTCGATCGGGTGTAATAAAAGAGAAAATCGCATACAGCTATAAGAATCCAATTATTAAATAAATAAAATTGCATCTATCTTCAGAGAAAGTAGAACTCAAACCATAAGAAGCCACAAGCTATCAACAATCTATAAACCGTCGATGACCACTTTACAGAAGAGTGAACATCCAGGACAGCAACAATAGACGGACAGCAAAGCCGTAGGAGCAGGGGGTAGCGGTCTTGAAAGGTCGCCGACCTGGCTACTGAGTTACTTATACAGCTCCTAATTATCGGTTAGTTAATTAATAAAGAAACAAGATATTTTTGTTAATACCAAAGCGGATTCTAAAATCTGGAATAGAAATTAAGAAAAAGCCCTTTACCAAGTTAAAGTTTTCTGTCCTTCGGATTCAAAATATTATCTTAGTATGTCATATGGATCTCGGATTAATGGTTTTGTGTAAAACTAAAAATCGTAGCGCTATCGACAGATAGAAAGATTTATCCTTGAGGAATATAATGAGAAAAAAGCTTTACAAGATTTATAATGACTAAATCGTATTCTGGAGTGGGATAAGTTGACAAAGCATAGAATAGAGAGGGGGAGACTTCCAGGTTTGAGTCCATATAAAAAAAAAGTCTGTTATATCAGCCGAGGATAGACTCAGTAGTCGGGAGGCTCTGCTTTGCAACTCGTATGTATCTATAAAGTTTGGACCTGACCCTTCAATGTGCTGGTGATTCTGGCCAGATTGTCTCTTTTCGATCGATAAATTTCATCTAACTCAGATCAATTTATAAACCGAGAATTAACGCTGATACAAGCTTTATTTTTTTTTTTAAATACCTTTGCTGTTTCTCCGATCCCAGTTTAAAAAGCACTGTCTATTAAGAAATTTTACTCAATGACGTTTTTACAATCGCCGAAAAATTTCCCACGCTGCGACTTGTTTCGAAACGACTCCCTTGCCGATTATTTATTAATCTTATTGTGGTAACAGCTTTCTGTGAAGGCAAATTTATAGAATTGTGAAGGTAAATTTATGTGATAGAATGGAGAGAACCATGATTTACTCGTTTCGATATTACAGTCAATAAAAACAGAGAAAATCTATCGACTCTGATCCAACCAATGTTTGTGTAACTTAAGCTTAGGACAATTTATTATAAATCTCCTCTTCAATAAATATATGTTATAGTTGGCTGAAATCCGACGTATGATGGGTCGAAGCACCTCTACCTATACGACACTTAACCATTTTTAGATTTATATAATAACGTATAATTCGTAAAGAATTATCCAATGTTTCGAGTATTAGCAACATATTTTTCTCTTTTTAATTTATTTTCAAAAGGTAAGGGCATATCTTAATTATTTTATATAAATGATTTTTTCGTCCACTGCACTGGATTTATATTGTAGTCAGATATACAGAGCTTAAAAACATTTGATTTTTCAGGCAAAGCTGGAAAATATATATTTTATGCAGTATTTCCTCATAAATTTGGAAAAATAGTTTTGTCTCGATCAGGTTTCATTTGTTTATTTAACGATTTATATCAATTATATAAAAAAAAAATTTTTTTTTATTTAGATCTCCGCTTCTAGAGGTCATAGAGAACTCGAAAAAAGCTTCAAATTATTCTTCATGGGATAAGCTACGCCAAATAATATTTTGTTATATTGTTTACATCAATTAAACTGAAAAAAAAAAAACAGAAAAAAATTCTTGACTCCAAATTTTATAGTAATGTAGAAAAAATGTACTCAATCAATCGTGATAAAATTATGAAATATAATAGCTCTTGTTAATATAATCTAGTATATTCTGTTAAGTTTTTAAGAAAAATATTTGCAAACTTACCTTTAATAGGGAAATTTATAATGTCTTATTACCTCGGCTTCCAACAAAGTTGGAATAAATTTGTTGTTTTTTTGGGAACTTGTGGTCTTTATAGTGTTTTCTAAGACGCTTATTGGGATCAATGCGATGGAAAATTCGCTGTGATATTTGCATTTGTTTAAGCTGCAAAATTGTTTCTTTGGTAAAACAATTTTTTTCTTTTAATTACCAAAATATAGATTACTTCTGATTTTTTTTTTTACCGCAATCGAACTGTGCTAATTGCATTTCAACTTTTGAAATAATGGTTCTTTTTGTTATAAATTAATTTAAAACAAAGATACTATAATTTTGTAATGGAACAAGACTCACTTTGTTGGGCATCGAAAGATCTAATATTTTAAATTATTTTATTATGATTAATTAAGTACATTTTTTCCTGCATTACATTAAAATTTGGAGTCCAGATTTTTTTTTTTTTTTCCGCAATTAATTATTATAAACAATATTCTATGTTGTAGTATATCTCATGACGACAGTATAACATTTTTTAGAGTTCTCTATGACCTCAAGAAGCGCAGATATACACAAAGATCTGAATAATTTTTTTTTAAAATGCAAATCGTTAAATAAACAAATGAAGCTGACATCTGATCGAGATATTCCTGATAAAATTCTGCATAAAATATATTTTTTCTGGAAAAAATATATTAATAAATATATAAATAATATAAATAAATATAATATAATTTATAATTAAATTAAATAAATAAATATAATATAATATATAATAAATATAAAAAAATAAATTAATAAATTATGCCCTTGATAACGGACTATTATCCTAGGTGACCCTCTCTGGGCATTAGAACGATATATATAGAACATTAAAACTTATGAAATATATCAGGCACATTTTATGATGCAGTTAAAATGGTAAATGTAAAAAAAAAAAAAAAAAAATCTATGTTGACTATACTTTATAGTGACCCTACGGCACTAACATTTATATATATATATATATATATATATATATATATATATATATATAATAAATATATATTGCATTAGTATTCATAAAAGATCTGCATGGGCCGGGGTGAAGAAGGCTTTCCTTTCTCCTCACCATTACAATAATAAATATGATTATGGCAATAGCAGCATTGTTAATTTCATTATCACAAGTTAGATAATGTGTTAATGGGCATCGTTTTGTTATGACAATTAATTTCTTTTATTGGGAATGTTAATTATAGAACTCTGCGAGCGTAGCATTTCCATGATACGAAGCGTCCACAATTGGAAATAGTAACGGTACAACAGCGACACCATTGTTGGTACGGATAGTACGAGTGTAGAAAGCGAAATGAGACAAGCACACAACCTGACAACACAAAAAGTGAAATTATAAAAAAACAATAGACCTATTGTAGTGGTATAATGCGTCCATCAGCTTCCGGGCTCATCTTCATTCTTCTGCAGCAGAAGATAATGATTTCTCTTATACTCTAATTAGAGTTTTTCTTTTGTTTTCTTCGTTAATGAAAGTAACTGAACATTCAATATGACGGGAATCGACAGATGCTTAATTTGTAACTTCGACTACTTTTGAAAATGAAGGAAATCTCACCAAGATCATAGATCTAATGGATTAGGATTTTGTTTGTTTCATGGTATAGCTTTGACATCCAAACATTGCGAATATAATATGTGGAGCTGCTTAGTGTGCTAAAAGTAAATGGTATCCTAATAAATTAATATATTTTATCGATACAATATATTAAGGGCTATTCGCTTTTCTTTCGAATTATTTAAGTATCCCAAACCATCCACTGGTAGTAATAGACCACAACATCATGCGGGCTACAAGAAGTTACCAAGATCAAGTTTCCATCAAGGCGGGTAACGGAGAGACGGGTTATCGAAGCCAACGGTACCAGCCATTACCCGCTAATAGGGCTTCGGTTTTAGCAGGTCGGGGTGGCTACCTGCGGGTAGTGTGCATAGGCTGTAAGTGTAATATACTCGTATAATAAAAACAAATAAGTAACGAGGAAGATTTTATTAGAATTCCCTTAGCATATAATATGTTTATATATATCACTATCACTATTGTGGTTTATCGTATTTCTATTGCGACTTTGGCACCAACGATTATATCAAATAAACTTTAGGTACTAGTAGATAAAACATTAGTTAAATAAAAAGTGCACATTATTTCTTAGTTACCTAATATAATAATTATGACAGTATTTTTATAATCAACCAAGAAAAATAAATTAAACCCGACCTCAAAAAATCAAATTAAAAAAAAATCCAACCGAACGATGCAGTTTTTCTCTGAGATTACTGGGCAGATTTTTTATTTATTTTATTTTATTTGGTACTAAAGTTGCTGGGTCCTACCAGGTTGACTTTGGTCCACATAAATCGACATAGCCATCAGCCGTTTTGTCCCAAAGGAATATTGGAAAATGGGAAATTGGAGATTTATACACTCATATCTCAGCCATTTATGAAGATAGAAGAATATAAAGAGTTTTGAAATCATTACATGGAAGGCAAAAAAATAAAAAAAATTATATTCAAATATAGAATAGAATAGAATAGAAGAAGAACTTTATTCTGGGACTAGGTCCCTATATAGAGGAACATAATTTGTAGAAGTTTGATTCAAGGGATGAGTCGAAAGGAACCAAAGGAGGGCGATAAACCACAGCATATAGGAGAATATACGCATTGGAGGAAATTTTAACGACAAGGAATTCAACGTGAGGATGATCGGATGGGGATGAGATTTCTAGGATTCGGGATTTCAGGCTATTATAAACATAAAGGCCGTCACTTCCACCAATCCGGCCCATCTCTTCATGGGGGATAAAGGAATCAAAAGTAGGGAAACAAAAGACGAAGGGATTTAGCCATGTTTCGGAGACTGCAATGATATGGTAAAAGTTATGAGTAAAATACTGGAGGAATGAGCTGGTAAGGATTGGAAATTAACGTGACAGGAGGTCAGGACACTAGGGCATGGAGAAAAGATAAGACTATATACAGTGTTTGGGTGAGAAGTTGTCAGAACTATGACGATTTGAAGAATTAAATCTAAAAAGAAGCAAATAGTGAACATAAAAATTAAACAAAAAGAGCTATAAAATAGAAGAACTTGATAAACAAATTACATCTGTTAAAGTAAAGAAATAATGCAAAATAAGGAAAAAATAAATAAGCATTGTACTTTAGGATTGGGTCTCATTGAGAGTATTCAAATCCGACCATTGGGTAGAGAGGTGCTAAAATCAGCCGAAGTTGTCAAAATCTTGAGCCCGGTCGATGTAAATCATCCTTCCGACAGGGCACAGTTCCGGCCGCAAACCAGACATAGTTTAATTTTCCTGCCGCTCTCTTCTGACGAGCGAGCCAGTACAGACGTCTATTGGTGGGAGTCATTTCTTCCCCGAGATATATCCGGTGGGAATCTTTTTCCTGCCAGTCAATATCTCGGGTGGAGAAGTCTCACTTAACTTTTTTTAACTCAAAACTTAGCTCACGAAGGAAGATTTTAGGCTTTTGATGTCCCTATTGAAGTGAGCGCTAAGACCGTTTAACGCCGCGAATATGTATTTTATATTCATGGAAATGATAAACGATAGTGTAATAATTTGCAGAGATTTTTTTTCATTTCAGCTTATCTTTTGTCACAGTGGATTTATAAAGCATTTGGCGAAAAAACTTACTAAATAATGAATTGGAAGAAAACCGGCACAACTTCAAAAGCTGTTGTTTTGAGAAAACGGCTCTAGAAGTTTTCATCATCAAATTTCAACTGATTATTACAGGTTTTCTTACAATTGTATAAATAGTTTCTTGCAAGTAAATGCTTATAAGTACCTTGTATAAGGTATTTTCTTATTCCAAAAATATTTTTAGACTAATATATTTTGAATTGACAGTTTTGTTTTAAATATAAAAATGCTTTCCAGCGACCACACGATAAATATTTTTTGTGACTCTCTTCATCATAAAGAAATAATCATCTCATTCATCATGATTACCGAAAAATTGGAAAATTGTCAATTTTTGAATTATGCCATACGTCTTTCAAGATATTGACTGCGGCAAATTGAAATATTCACATGTCTTCTATAGTACTTAGTGTAATTCTATTTTTGTTTTATAAATAAAATATTCTTTTCAAGTTACTTATGAAGTCAAACTCCACCACAATTCCCCAGATCTGTATTTAGCTGATGGCTGCAACGACATACTTGAGGCCCGATGCACACAAAGTCGTTCAGGTTCACCTTGAGTTCTTCTACAGGCCTCCTTTCTATGTTTGTTGTTTACCTTTCGTCTGATCAATATATTTCTACTCCTGAAGGTCTATTAAACGTAGAGGAGTATGAAGCTCTGTATTGTCAATAAATATGTTTTAAGCCATTCATAAATTAACGGAATAATACTATAATATTATAATAATATATATATATATATATATATATATATATATATATATATATATATATATATACAATAATATAATTATAGTATATAATTATACTAGTGAAAGATTATTAATTAATTATAATAGGTATTTGTGAAGTGAAGCTTTTCAATTGTATATATTAACGTTTCGGGGTTCTACTTTAACCTCAGGACTTTTAAAATTAAAGTCTGAATAATTAATATTACAAGTAAATATTAAAATAGTCATTTTTGGTCTTAATGTTTCCTTGTGAGTTAATTGAAATTTTAAGTAATGGATCTTGATTAATATTTTCAGGTAAACAAGTTAAGGAAGAATTTATTTGTGCTCGTCCACCTAACAATACCATATATTACAATACAAATATTTTATTGAAATAAAGATCGAATTAGTGCACGCGATTGAAAAAATGTAAAAAAAAACAAAATCCGAAAACAAAATTCAAGACGATGGCTATTTTGCAAGATAGCTGTCTGAAAATTATGTAGAGTGGTAAGGCTTCCCCCTCCTTGTGCACAACCCCCCATCCTATGCTCCTCCCTCAAGGTCCTTCCTTTAGTTTTTTATACAATCCACAATGCTGTTAAATGATCTAAGATATATCTATAGTTGGAAAAAAAAATATTAAAGGATCCAAGTCAGGATATGGTGGTATGGTTATGGGGATATAGATATGGTTTACGACGAGGAATATTTACTTGTATGTTATATACCGTTGTAAATCCCTTAAATGGTTATCCAATCCGCTTTCCATCATACATATTCGACCTCCTTCAATTCAAATCCTCTGTCCATTTGACCATACTCGTTCTCGTCCTGCAGATTTATACTCGTATACAGACAGCGGCCCGCCGATCCGCAGCTTTCGACAGATATTTTCTTAGCCGATCCTACTCCTAATGGAATCCTTCTTCTACCCATCTCTCCAGTAATCTTCTCATCTTCAAATGCCACTTATTCGATCACTTCCTGTCCATCCAGCTCCAAAAGAATTGCTAATCAAGTTTCCTTAATTTCAATCAAAATTTATAAATAGGTACTAATACATAGATTTTGTTCTTTTTATATTATTATTACTTAATATTTTAAATTTTGTTTTATTTTATTAATATTAGAAGATTGTATGTATTTTATTTGAATGCGTAAAACCCTCAGGACATCCACGCTTATTTCTTATGTTAGAAGGTACTCAATTATGACATGTTGTAATTAACATTTTATTTATTTACTTTTTTGTTATTATCTGTTAATTCATTCGTTCATATTTTATATCCTCTTATGCTCTAAATTCCGCCTATCACTGCTTGTAATTGTTATTCTGAAGGGAGTTGAAGAATTTATAATTATTATGAAATCTCAATATATACATTCTAAATAAGTACAAACTTGTATTTACCATTGGATATGTTTCACCTATCTTCGAATTTTTATCTGCAAAATATCCACTTAGTGAGCTATAAGACCATATTTTGTTGCAGAGGGTGGTGGCTGATAACAGCCCTAGTGCACTTGGCCGCAGGGACTCCTGGTTGCGAGGAAGTTCAGCGGGCCGTCGGCTACCCTTGCTCCTGTAGGACCAATTCTGACGGGGAGATCTACCTCGACTGCGACAGGGTCATCCTGGGCGCAGACTTCCCGGCGCTACCGGTCGGAGCGCCCATCGCATCCTTCTCGCAGCGGTCATCGGGCATCCAGCATGTTCCTACTCAGGCCTTCGTCCAAGCAGGTTAGTTGTACAACTCTATTGTAAAGCTTTTTAATCTATAGTCGTTGGTATAAATTAAAAATGTAACGTTGTTTATCAACTAATTAACAACTAGACCGATACTCAAATGATAATTCATATTAATTATTTTTTATTAATGTACAGTTTTCTAATTAATGTATTAAACTTTCAAACATATTGATTAAAAGGTATCATGCTAAAGTTATATTTCTACAAAATGTTCTTTAATATTTCTTTAATTTCTTTAATATTTCTTTAATATTCTTATTTTATTAAAAAACACCCCACAAATTCTCGCTAGATTGGATTCAGTAGTTGCTTAGAAACCTTTTTTTTTTCGATACCTAAAAATTGTCAATAAAAATATAAAATGACATTGAAAGACAAATTTTAATTTGTATTGCCTATCTTGTGCACATGATAATTATATCTACGAGTATCTTCAGTAATATTTTTATTATTTTTCAGTTTATTTTATATTATCTCTTTTAGTTCTTCGTTTTATTTTAGTTTTATACCAAAAATTTAATAAACATGTGTAATCTAGTTTCCATTTACACATTGATCTGAGTTTTTCGTTAGCTGTTGATTAAAAAAACAAAAAAAAACAGTACCACTACAACCCATGATCCATGGCCTTGGGTTCAGTACTTAGTAAGGACGTACTGTTTCTAGGCCAACGGTTTTGCAAGGATGTGATTTAGCCATGATCACACCCGGCCGACAGATTTTTCTCCCACTTTATATACCTAAGGTACCCACTTTATAGAGCTTGAATGAGCCCTAGAGGGCTTCCCGTACACACAGGGTCTACATAGGTGATATAATAGAATAAATAATTATCTGCCACAGCCGGACATGAAACCGGACCACGAGGGACAAGAAGCGCAGTGCCTACCTTGCTCACAGAGCTACTCCGTTGTCTCATAATTAGGCAAAAATATATTAATTATAATTGCTGTAAAATGTAAATATTTACTTTTAAAGACCTTGTATCATTTAAAAATGTCTGTGTTTGTAAATAAATGGACAGAGTAAGGAATGCTTCATAATTAAAAAATTATTAAAAAATATGGTCAAACTCGCTTGAAGTCGGTATTAATTTAGTAATCGTGCAGTGGATTGAACTTTGACTGCCAATAATTCTATTATGAATGATTTTTTTTTTCGCTAATCTTCCCACTCTTCACGACTTTAACTTAATCACTACATATTGCTAGAGTTTCATCAAAGATGGTTCCACAATTAAAAAGAACGGTATTTCCTTAGAAATAGAGAATGAAGAGAATAAAAGAACAGCTGTTTTTACTTATCACTTTTTGAGGGGGATATTTAAAAGGTCTTAGATGGTTCTTTACAATACCTTAAATTAATTGAGATCACGAAATGAATTTTTTTACCGATTACAATGCTTCCTCATCCTCAGCTAAGTGAAAGATCAAGGAGTCAAGGAGGAAGTTAGAGCAGTGAAATGTAAATAATCATTAATCACTAGTCCCGAGTTGGAAAGCTAAGAATTAATTAAGAATTAATCTATTAAACAGTTCTATGGGAATCAGGATGTACTTTCATAAAATATTAATACTAGAGACAATTGATGTTGAATAAGTCATAGTGAATAAGTTGAATAAGTCACCAGAATGAGCGGTGATAAGTAGAGGCCTTTGTAGAAGCGACAAGTCATCAAGTCCTGTTTAATTGCAACCAAGGCCGCTTAACAGTTTCGCAGCGGTATTGTGCAACCGTTATAATGTACCGCTGATGGACACGCCTTCATCATTACTGTTTGTGCGATTTGAAAGGACTTATGGTGATTGCGGTTACATTTTCTTGCGTATGCCTGTCGGAATTCCAGTTGACCTAGAACATGTATGTTTCGACAGACTTAATGCGATTGATTTTGTCGAAATGAATTTGTTTATGTTCCGGGTCAGGGGTCCTCTTAAAACAATTTCTAGGATATTGGAATAATATTTTCGAATAGTTGGCCTAGAATCCGTTGTCCACAAAACTGTGTGCGAAATTTTGACTTGTTGATATTAAATTTATAATATTGTCTTACAAGAATGGACCATTACTGAAATATGTTCCCAAGCACTCTTCAGTATCTTCATTGCATCGGCCAACTGCACTCCCGGTATGGCCTCCTCTGTCGTACTAAAGTTGAGACGAAACCCAAAACTATTTCGAGAACACAAGAAATTATCCTTGTTGTAATTATGAAAATACTTATATTAATAGACGCAACTTCACGTATTTGATCCATTACACACACTTCATATCGAAAGATTTTTGTCGGACTAATATGGGTAGCTGATTTAATGATCTTTTTACTTCCTTATACGAAGTAAGAAAATGTTGTAATCGCGAAAATTTTCGGTTTTCAGATTTCGACGGAAATATACATTTTGACCATCCCTGAATCCATTTTGACTAGTTTCGTCGTGGCGTATGTACGTACGTACGTTCGTATGTTCGTATCTCGCATAACTCAAAAACAGTTAGCCGTAGAAAGTTGAAATTTTGTATTTAGGATTGTTGTAAAATCTAGTTGTGAACCTCCCTTTTTGGTCTTTGCTTGATCGCCGGAAGCGGTACTTTACTTGAAGGTCACATTAGACATTCATCAAAAAATATTTTAAAATATAATGTAAAACATCTCAAATTTGGTAAATAGGATTTTTATATCGATATAAATGTATTTACTAGATTTTGGTCAAGATTCGTGAGCCGAAAAGGGTACTTTACTTGAAGGTCATAATAAGCTTACGTCAAAAATTATATTTAAATTAAAAGAGAAATCATATGTTTCGGTTATAAAGGTTTCAAACGCAATTTGGTTTCCAATCCAATTAAACATTTTTATTACTTGCTTTAAGATTTTTTTTTTTACATTCTAATTTAAGAATTTTAATACTTGTTTTATGTGTTAAAATTGAGTATATAATACTTGTTTTCCTCCCCATTTGTGAGATCAACAAGTCTGCAGCATGAGATTGAGATATTAGTTGTTGGTTTTTCCGCATAAAATGTCGAAACTGTCGATTTCTAATGCTTTATCCAGTGATATTGACTGTTTTATTGTTGTCATGAAACATGAAGAAATATCTTGGAAATTAGTTATGAAACCGACATATAATAATGGTTGAGACCTCCAGAAATAAAAGTATGTGTGTGTGTCAATAGATGGATGTCGGGACGCCGGGTGTCTTTTTTGAGATACTGCAATCTTCGGAAACTAGTAACCAAATTCAGTATCACTTTTTGAGCCACGGATTTATAATTTAATAGGCGTACAAGGAAGTAATGTGTTGCCCAAGTCAGATATTTTAATTTTAAAAATTCAACTTGGTTTCGAATGTTGTGGAAATGACATTTAAAACTAAATTAAATTTTACTTTAGAACTCATAGACGCCCCAATCAATTATGTATTTATATACATATAAATAAATTTTATTATTATTAAGACCAATGCGAGGCCCTTCTCGGGCCGAGGCCCGTGTAACTTACCACTTAACCAACTGCTATTTACAACCCTGATAGTAATTAATAAGCAATTAACTCTAGAAGACAAATCAACTTGAAGTATTGTTGCGGAATGTCGGTAAAAGGAAGGTAAATTAAAAACAAAACCAAAAAAAGCAAAAACAATTCATTAATCTTTTGAATCGAGTTAGTTATATAGTCGAATTAGTTACATATTCGAAAAAGGAACCATGGTGTTGGAGAATGTTGATAGGATATATAACGAGAACTTGTACTGTCATCAAGAATTGAGATTTTGATGAATAAAAAAATTAAACAGGACCCCAATTGTGGTGCAAGAAACATAATTTCAATTGTGCCCATTAAATGTTACACACTTTTCAGATCTGCTAAAACGAACTATTAGACCGAATTCTGATATGTTGCCCGTCCGAGAGGTAAACATAATTGCTGCAATTATCTATATAAGCAAGAGTTATAATTTAATGTCAGACTTAATGCTTGACACATTTTACAATAATGCGTTTATAATAATGTTCTATGAAAGTCCTAATCGCTGTTAAATTGTCGCCACGATTGAGTGGTACTTTTTGAGTGTTGTGGAACGTTCTTAGTATGGCTTATGTAACGATGACAAGCGTTGAGAGATCTCTGTTATGGTCGGTGAAAGATTATTGTAGTATTGTAAAGCCGTTAGTGTTGAATAAATGAATTTAAAAATTAAATGAAATCAATGAACACTCTCTAATACAAATTATTTTGGCTAGTAATCATTGTAGAGATACCGATTCATTATTATATGATAGTAAAGGGTTTCATTTTTGTTAAATATTTATTTTTTCAGTCAAATTATCATAGTATTTATAACTATCATGTATTTTTAATTTTAATTTAGTTTTGTTTATTTATTTATTTTTTTTATTCTGTTCCGAAAATATATATAACGTTCACTCACCTGTAAACTGATAATATTATCTAATAAAATAATAGAAAAATTGTAACATTCTTTTAAAACCAACATATAACGTCTTAGTTTTTTTAACTGATGCTTCGCAGGAAAGATTGATCGTTTTGAATCAGTGCTTAACATTGAATAATGAACCGTTTAAATCGAATCTGCAGTGAAGTAAAAGGGGTGAATTTGCTTCTTATTATGTTGAACGAATATTATTTTAAAATTATAATAGTCTAAATAATATTTTTATTATTCCAACATTAAACATTTTATTAATGACATTTTTAATTTCACTTACCAATATATGGAATATATAGTAAAGAAAGATATTGCGATCGTGAAAAATTTCGAATTAGACTTTTCAACGGAAATACGCACACGTTTTAAGGTCCCCTGAGTAGAAATAATCAAATCCCCAAAAATGTTCTGTGCGTGTGTGTGTGTATTTGTGTATGTGCGTCTATGTCGGTGTGTGTGTATCTGAACAGCCTAGCTCAAAAACGAAAGTTGTGAGAAACTGAAATCGACTGACCGGAAAGTGCCACTTTATACATCAATTTTACACGTTTTAACATTTTTCTTTAAAACGGCTCCAACGAGTTTGATGAAACTTACCTAAAGTCTTCTCCTTAAAACCCTGTAACTTTTTACTTTCCCTTGCCTATATATGAAATATATGGTACGGGGAAGAATTTCGATCGTGAAAATCGTGAAGTTTTAACGGAAATACACGTTTCAAGGTGCCCTGAGTCCAAATAACCAAGCCTCGCAAAATGGTCTGTGTGTATGGGAACAGTCCAGCTCAAAAACGAAAAGTCATACGAAACTGAAACTACGTATTTAAGGTAGGTGTATTCATAGGATGTTACAGCAACTTTTTCGTCAAAATCAACTGACCGGAAGTGCCACTTAATATAATCGATTTGGCACTTTTTTACACTTTTCTCGAAAACGGCTCTAACGATCTAAAACTTGGTGAAAGTTTCTCCTTAAAGCCTTTTAACTTTTCATTTATTTAGTAACTCACCGAGGAAATGCAGGGACAAAAGTTATGGCGAAAAGAATAAATTCATTTACGCATAACTTAAAAAGTATGCATTTTATGGTAAATTATTTATTGAAATGTATGGAAGCTAATTAAATTATCTAAAAAACAAAAATCATCAAAATGGGACCAGTATTGGCATAGATACAGATCCCCATACCTTTCCTAATGTCTTCTCCTTACAGCTCTTTAACTTTTCATGTATGTAGTATATCAACAAGAAAATGCAGGGAAAAAAATTATAGGGAATAGAAAATTTTATTTGCGCCTAACTCAAAAAGTGAGCATTTTATGGTGAATTTTGTAAAAAAAAAAAAAAAATTATTTAAATCAAGCCTGTATTACTCAAGATAAGGCGTATCTCATTAGTACTACCAGGTCCTAGATGGAAAGCCGAGCGTGTCCGGTAGAAGACGAATGCTACCGAACCTCCTCACACCAAGCCGCCAACCTATTGTTAACAAAACGCTCTGTAACAATTTATTTTAATAACATAGAAGTAGAAATTAACTTAATAATTTCTACTTTTATATTATTTAATGGAAACAAAATGATTCCATAGAAACTTAATGGAATTTGCATGGAAACTAAACCGATACTTTTAAAATATATTTTCAGCTTGTCAAATTAAAAATATTTAGTGTACAGAATTGTTGTACTAAAGTTATTTAAAAAACTAATTTATTATATTTTTGTCAGAAAAGACTTGAAGAAGTATATTCTACTGAGTTTATTTCGAGTAGTGTTTGTGTTTAAAGTAATATTAAGGATCATTATTATAGGTTGGTAAGGGAAAGTTGTGTGATGCGCGCACCGTACCAGATTTTTATTTATGTAGTACGTCACCGAGAAAATGCTGGGAAAAAAGTTATGACGAAATGAAAATTTTATTTGCGCATAATTCAAAAAATATGGGTTTGATGATAAATTATATATATAATTATATAGAAGGTAATTAAATACAAAAAATAATTATCTAAATCGGACCAGTATTGGCAGAGATGCATCATATGAGAACTGCCTGGCTCAAAATCTTGAACTTGTATGAAACTGAAATTGTATATTTAAGATAAGTATATGCCTGGGATATTATAGTAACATTTTCGATCAAATCAATTAACCGGAAGTTCCACTGTATACCATGGTTTTTATACATTTTTATAATTTTCTCAAAAAAGGCTCTAATGATTTTGGTTAAACTCGTTATACCAATATACAAGTAAAGGATCTTTAATATTACCTGGGTCTTATCCTCATTGATATAGTCTGACAGGGCGTAAATGTCGAATTTTCAAAATGGCTTCCTCTAAAGTCCTCTAACCTTTAATTTTGTTTATTCGGAATAATTAACCATCTCTTATTGTTAGTAGTAATAGAAAATGGTTAAATATAAAGAATGAAAGAATTTGATGATGAACTAAAGGAGAAAAAAGGAAAAATATTTTCCCAGATTGAAAACAAATTTCCGGAAATAAGAGTTGTAACATAGATGTATATTATACCATTGGAAAGATAAAGATTTTAGAAAAAATAATATATCACCAATAAAGTTGTATAAGGGAATGGAGTGAAGGAAAAAAACATAAACTTTGTTGTAGTTGATAAATCTTTCCATAGAAACTAAATGGAATTTCAATAGAAATCAAATGAAAACATTTAAAATTTATTTTAAGTTTAACAAACCGAAAGTAAATAGTGCACCAAATTGTAATAATAATTGTTAAAAACATATTTTATTATACTTTTATGAGAAAACACATAATGAAATTCATACTGCTGAAAATAATTCAAGCAGTGTTTGTGAATTCCTTGAAATTATTTTAGAAAATGGATACCTAATTATGATAGAGTGGTAAGTAAAAGTTGTGCGATTTTTAACGAGATTTTTAAATTTTTATTTTTAAAATTGTTGTGGTTTATTGTGAAATGGCATCAGCTATCGCGATATATATGACCGTGTAGACTGTAAATTCGCCCGGTCGTGGCAGTTCTCTCGCACAATTAGGCTTCATCTGATAGTTGGAATTACTTATCGTGGTAATGATTTATTTATTAACATAACCTAACCTACTTATTAACTGTATGCTTCGATTATTTCTGCACATTAAATTAATCTTATCAACGTTTTTGACGTTATTTAATTCTTGCTGAAGGGTTAAAAACTATATAATTTAGTTTTTATGGTGGCCTACAAATTGCTAGTATTCAATCTATTCGTTCTACTTCCATTTTTCAATTGTCACAAGTTTACTGCCTGTGAATAGAGAAGTACACTGCCACTCTGTCTTACTTTCGGGATAGTTCTACCACGACAGAAGCTATCTCCAGTCTTTAGTCCAAATTGCATAGGAAGGTTAAGACAGGCTACCAGCTTTATTCGGTGTACCAACTATGAAATAACCGTTAACCTTTACAGCCGGAATAGAACCCGCAACACGTATGGTTCAGGTGCACTGTGCTGCTCCAGCAGTCCTCCTATTTAATTATATTCATTTCTTATTGGCATTAAAATTATTTTTGTACTTGTACCTTATCATTCACAAAATTTATTAATATTTTTGGCGAATTAATATATTTTCAATGCGTTTATAAAATTATTTAAAAAAACGCTTTTCAAGGATGTATGTCATTTAATCATATGTCAAAAGTGGTATGAAATTTAGTTAGTTCATGCTTGTAATATTTTTTTCTAAATTTAATGAAAGTTCCATTTGCTGTGCTATTTGCGCTTTTGCCTTTATTGCCATCATCAAAATTCCATGTACTACCATTTCAAGTAGCTAACGTTTAATTTAAATAAAGAATCAACTCTATTTAATTGTGTAGTGTAAGTGATATAAGTCTTTTTTTTTTCGACAATGGGTTCATGTTATATTTTGTTCTTTAAGTGGATATTTACCTTTGAGAAAAATGAATTTAAACCTTGAAATTACCTTTGGCATGGTGTGTGAACACTGTTTCATTAACTTATATCCTTTTTCTCAAGAGTAAAGTTGATTGTAAAGAACAAAATATAACATCAACCCATTGTCGAAAAAAATAATTTGTACCCCTTTAGCCAAACACCAAAGAATTAGTACAATTAATCAAAATATAATCCTTTTATATATCAGTATCCTCAATGCCTAGCAATACTTTGTTCTTCATGAACATTCATTTATAATTGTTTTATATAAATGATATATGATACATAAGTATAGGGTATATGATAAATATGCCATAACATGAAAGATTATGAGAATTAACAATTGGTTGAGGAAACACGAATTATGTATGTATAGACTACCAAAAAACTAACATAGACCAACTGATATTTAAAATAATACAAATTAATCAATAATACAATTGAGTTCGGATTTCTAATTTTTTATATGATAATTTCAACGTACTATTTTTATTTATGAAACTCTGTCTGGAAGTGTTATTTCCCAATTAATACGGTCAAATAATAAATAAAAAACTCTGAGCGTTCCCATTTTATTTTTCAAGACGCTGTGTAGAACGGGTGACTTCAGAATAAGAATAAAGAAGAAAAAAATCTGTATTTCCTATAATTCTCGACGAAACAGTCTTGGTGACAGTAAAAGACGTGCGTTACAAGATGGATTACGCGCTATAACATTCAATCATTATATAACAGGTGATGTGCCCGCATGAATTAGTGACGTCTTATCATAAAGGAACCTTCGTCCCTGCGTTGGTGATTTTGGCCTACGTGGTTAGGTCGTAAAAGCTCATAAGGAATCGAGGAAATGTTTATGCAGTTTGAAACAATGGTCAGAGAAGGGGTTAATAAAGTTAAATATTTCAATCTCAATGGAAATATGTATTGTTGTCTAAAGTTCGCACACCATTATATATACAAAACTAAAATCATCCGACCACAAAATGTTAAAGAATTAAAATTAACCTTTAGGAACAACGAGCCAAGTTCCCTTCCCCAGGTGTAAATGATAAAGCAGTGCTTCGGGATATTCCAGCAACAAACGTATATGACTTGTTGAAGAATCTGGTCAAAGCTGGACTGCACAGATTTATTTGCAACAGACCTCGGGGCCACTACCGTTTTAATCTTCGAGGAGTATAATCAGTGTAATTGGAGCTGGATAGGGATCGAACCAGAGGCCTACACCTTTAGCTATAACCAAGCCTATACAGATAATGTGTTGAGTCTTAGGCTCTTTGCCAACATTAAATGATTAAATTCCTTATCCAATCATGCAATGCAAAATTCTTCATAGAATCCTCATTGTTCCATAATATTCCAGAAATAAAATTATCTATTTCCATATTTTACGGATTTTGTTCAAAATATTACACATCTACTAGCCTCTAATCTTGCTCCCGATTATGCTTCGGGGCGTCTGAATAGATGACCGACCCAAGGACCTTCCAGCCTAAAACAGTCTGTCGAATATTACCAATACGCCGTTTATCAACTTATCACTCTCACTTCATATTTATCAGAACTAAATAGTAGCATTATAAATACAATTGGAAATTCCAATCAATAAATTTATCTAAGATATCTAATAAATTTTATTGCTTGATTAAGAAATAATAATAATATAAACAAAAAATGGCTAACGAAAATTTATTTACTATTATACAAAGGTCTACTGAACCCATTAAGTATATATTGCCATGTCAGATTTCTGACGTAATTCTATTAAATAAATTTCAGTTTCTATTTATACCGTTTTAACAAAAAATGGTAGTTTAAAAAAAATATTCCAAAACATAAATATTATTCTTTAATTAAATTGTTCATATTCTGTAGTGTGAATCGTAATTCTACTTATGTAACATAACTAATGTTGCATTAACATAAAGTAACAAGGGATAATAGAGTTCCGCCAGTAATGAATTTTTTATTAATAATAAAAATAAAATGTTAGACGATCAGTGCTACAGAAATATATTATGCATTAGAATGTGTCGTTATTACTGTTAAACGATTTCGAACTGTTTTAAAACGCAATTAAAAATCTAAAAATAGTCCAAGTTTTTGTGTATTTATCACGACTGAGAAGAGATATCAAAAGACAATAATGTTTACAGGTTTCTCGACTGTTCTCTGTTAGTAATAATGCGCCTTAAAAGTTGTTTACTCATCAGATAGTAGATGTCATGACATATTTTTTACATATATCGGTCTTGCCTATAAATACGAAGTTTCGATGCCGTGTGGTTTCATGATATTAAATATGTCAATACATGAAATCTGCTTCTTTGGCAGTTGCTAGGTATCATTTTCTATCTATCGTTATAATAGACGATATTATCAATTGATATCAACAGATGATAGTACTAATTAATTTCAACTTTGTATTTATCAAAATTTATTACATACATATTTGCTATACTGTTGGTATACTGGTATACTGTTGGTATAGTACCTTTAGCCATTATTTCATACTAAGTTGTTGGCAGAGTAGAGATACTTTGATTCTGAAACAGTGAGAAACACAATTCCATGCCATTTTTTAGCAATATGACAATAGCAGAAACATATCGTACATATTCTCTTCTGGAACTGCTTAAAGTTCGATCATGACATTTTGAAAGCAAGGATACTGATATAAGCGCGCTGACCTTAATATAAACCAAAGCTGTTCGGATAGAAAGCTACGGAGACAAGAAAAATGGGTCATTTCGATTTGATCGCAATTTAACCAGCATAAAAAAGCTTGAATCTCTTTTTTGAAGCTTTGTTTCCACACTAAAATTCCTGACACAAGGGGTAGGTAAATGAAGCAACCTCCACCATTATTAAATTTAAAAAATACTACCCATCTGCTAATTTATACTTTCTCCTTTTTATTCTCGAGTGCTTTTTCATATGTTCCTCAAGAGTTGAACTAACCGCTACAATAATAATAACGCTACGTAGAAAACCGTTAAAGAATTAAAGATCCTTGAAATTGGAGCAGGAGCTGACGAATTGCCGGCGGAAATCTTTAATTATGGTGGCGAGTAGCTCCATAGCGCTGTGAATGATATGATCCTATCTATCTTGAGCAGAGAAGAAGTGCCAAGACATCTGTACTCAATCCTTTCCATAAAAAAGGTGACCAGGTAGAGTGCGCTCGTCGGATCTTTCTCCTATCTTGCGCCTTCAATATTCCGTCCAACGTCCTTTTTAACAGACTTATTCTTTTAGGTTGTTACAAAAGTCCTTGTGCTTTTTGTATATTTTTATTTCAGATTTTATATTTTAAGCATTATTGAATACTACTCTTCAAAGTAAAGTCCATTGTTTTTAACTACTTTCACCATCTTTCTGCCTATAATTGGATTTGATGCCTGTACCACTCCTTTGGTTTTGAGGCAAAGAACTCTTCAAATTTTTACGTCCTCGTAATTATCAAAGATCCGATATTTTTAAAAATGAGCTATTAAAATTAAATATTATAAAATGAAGTAGTGGTACGCCTAGTTATCTGAAAAGTGGAATTGATACGCAGCGACTTAAAGTCTGGGAACTCCCGTCTAGAGGAAGGCCAATGGGTAAATAGCGAGGCAACGTCCTGGAAGATATCAGTTACTTGGAATAAGTTTATCACGTGCTCAGATCCGAAACAAATAGGACTTAGAGATTGAAGAGGCAAAGGATCATATTAGGCATCTGTCGCGACACTGAATGAGAAGATAGTCGCAGCTTTGGTTTGCCTGCTACAGTGTATAATGCTCACACCTTTGTCCTGGTGCGTTAACAGTAGTTAGTATCATGTATCAGCGCCTGAGGTAACTGGATAGGTTCTAAAACCATAACTGGTGTGCCTCTCTGTTTTATCCGCATAACCCCTAAAATACAGAATATCCTTTAAAATAATGACCTATAATATGTTGTTCAGTCTCATTTGTTACAGATATTTTCAAGAAACAGGCTCAAAACGACAATGAATTTTTATGAACGACAATCAAGTTTCACTTTAATAAGTTTCAACTTTTCTCACTTTTTTGTTCGTCCTTAACCTCCCATTTTATTAACAAAAAAAAAAAAAACTTTCATTCACTAATTTCACACTTACCAAATATTTTGTGTAGTCAACTTTGACCCACGGTTATGAACTTGTCATGACACATACGCATGTTGGACACTTTTTCTCTTGGCCATTTATTTATGGTTACTGTTCCGTTCCTATGAGTCGTAGCGTGACGTTATCAAGCCTAAAGTCTTTCTCAATAAACAGCGTATCTTACGCAAAAAGAATTTTTCTAATCGGACAAGTAGTTCCTAAAATTAGAGCGTTCAAACACACAAACTCTTCAGCTTTATGGTAATATACTAGTATAGTTTAGATATAAAAAAATCATAAATAATGTATAGTACGAATAATATGTTTCCATCTTACATTTTAAATCTAGAAATTCACGATTAATTTGAATGATATATGGATAATAATAAAACTGTGAATTTTTTAAAAATCATTTTTCAAGATTTTAAAAAGTATTAAAATTTGCAAAAACAGTCCCAACATGTATGAGTACCAACATGTATTTGATTTCTTGTCCTAATTAAGTTCATAATTCATAAATATTTTATAATACTGATTTATATTAATCTAATTTAATATGTATAATAATACCAAACTGTATTTTGAATTGCTTATTTTTTGTGTGTTTTTAGAACTGAGGATGAATTCGAAACTAGTTTTCAATAAAACAAATTTATAGAAGTGGCAAATAATTTATCAATCCCTAATTAGATTGATCTATCATGCGGATGTCAACTATAAACAGTCCCGCAGTCATATTTTAATTTTTTAAAAGGTTTCTTTGAATTCAGTATTAATAACGTTGATAAATCTCTTGATCCCAACAATGCTAAGCAAGAATCAATAATGTAGAACATTCTTACATATTCATCAGATGGGTCCATGTCACAGTCCAAATATGTAACAATAAATGCTTTGACAAAACAACCTACGATATCCTAACTCATTATTGTAGTCCTCTTCATTAACAATTCTAATTGCGACCGCCTTTGAATTAAGGAATCAAACAATTATCTCAAACATTTTGAATTTTGAAGTAATGCTACCCAACCAGTGTCGGGCAAAATGTAATTACAATTTCTTACCAATTACTGTAATTTGGAGTTGCATGAATAAAATTACTTGACGAACTACTGTAATTGTAATTGTTGTCCTCAATAACAATTATAGTGGTTCATCTAGTAATTTTATTCATGCAACTCCCAATTACTGTAATTGGTAAGAAATTGCAATTACATTTTACTCAACACTGCACTCAACTTTATTTTATTTAGCGTGGTTGTGCTCTAGAATCCTCACAATCTCAGGTATGAAATTAATCCTATCGTTGATACGAAAGTCGAATTTTCTGACGAACTTAAATTTTAATTTTATATTAGTATTATATTAGCACATTAAAAGCCAATTTTATCAATAAGAACAATTCTTAACTTTTAACTTTAGCTCTCAAATAAATTTAAATCTCCGAAATAGGAGAGGATTTAATAATAATAATAATAATAAAAAACTGAACAAACACGAATAATTTATGAAAATAAATAAATAAAAGGAATAAAATTATTTATTAAATAACCACAACAACTAGGTTACTTACTGACTTTTATATGGTAACCCCATACATTGGATTCATTCATTTTATAGCTTGATAACATGACATGCATCATGCATCCATACAGAGGCGCATAAAATAATTTTGGATATGAATTAATATTAAATTACATATCGCATATCCAGAATAAAAGGGACAAAAAAAAAAATTAAAAACGAACATCAGAAATAGGTTAAGTTCGCCAGAGAAGCTCCCAGATACTACATCAACATGATTAGCATTATTACCTCATTAAATATATATTACACACACTCACGTGTATATATAAATTTATATTAAATATGAAGCTACCACTATCTGTAGCCCTGCTGATTAAGTTGATTTAAGCTTTTGGAGAGCAGTTACAAAATTTAATTAACTTACAAAAGCCGATCATTTGATGACATTCACATTAATTTATATCAGATGACATATATACGATGATGAATATTTTACAGCCCAGAAATGAAATAAACTCGATTTTATTTTAAGTGAAGTTATAATCTTAACTCTATCCTTAGGAGTACCTCTCCGACGCCTGGATCTCACGGACAACACCATCCGTCGTCTCAGAGAGCGAGTCTTCAGCGGTGGCCTGCAGCAAACCCTGGAAGAGGTTCGGCTGGCTGGGAACCTCCTCGGTGACTCCCTCAACCCCATCTTCAGCTCCTCGCAGTTCCATGGACTCACTGGACTCAGGCTCCTAGACCTGAGGCATAATTCTATTAAGGCTTTGGAAGAAGGACTTCTGAAAGGATGTGACTCGCTCATCGTAAGTAATCATATTTTACTCAATTTCAGTAACAATAGGTCTTCTGGGTAATTGTATCTATGCGCTCTAAAAGCTTAAGGAAAATCCTTCCGCAGGGTTTCGAGGTCAATTTTGTAGACAGACAACCAGACGTTGCTCGTTAGGCTACTGGCACATGTCAATCAGCTACAGAGCTGATTACAGCTTACAGAAGCTTTTATTGAATAAAGCTCATTGTTTGTTGTCGACACAATTAATGCATTTTGAATATTGGTAGCATCCAGCTGTTACATCATTCCTTCGTATTCATTTTCTAATAGTTTAAGTCTCATTTCTTTCCTGCAAATCATTTTTACGTTGTATACCTTGCAGACTACCACAGCTTTTTTTTTTTTTTTTATCATGCTTATCATTTTTACTTTTACCTACATCTTGACACTTTGGTCCCTACTTGTTGCACGTCATAGATGATATAACTTGAAAGGTTCCTTAAAAGGTTAATTGGTGTTTGTATATATCAATATATGTGTACTTCCTTTATAACGTATAGTACATATTTTATTATGTTATTCTTAAGGGACCTAGTCCCAGAATAAATTTCTTCTTTTATTCTAATCTATTATATTTTAATATAACATTCAAGATACATTAATAAAATTCTAAATCATTAGTATGATCATTTTTATTTATTTTTTATGCAGCATCACTCAAAAACAATTACTGAAGTCTTTAGTATCCAACGTAAAGGAAACATAAGAAAAGTGCTTTGTTATTTAACCTTAATTACAAGGACAGGAACGCACACTTGGCGGATCTGCAGGTTCGCGTGTATCCTTTCTGTATTTTCTCCATCGTACGACCTCTAAGTCGACATTCCTCCACCTTAAACATCTTTAGCTTTCTCTTACCCGCTCAGTATTACTTATACTTAAAGAGTTTCTAAAACGACCTTAAGTAATATGTACTAAGAGTCTGTCTGGCTTCTTCAGGCTAAGCTACTTTTTATTTGCATGACATCTATGTTTTGTACTGCTTACTTCTTAACACTTTGTTACCTACTTGTTGCACTTTATAGCATCTACTAAAAGGATCCTCGGAAACATAAACATCTGAGGGCTGTTGTAGTTCTTTGTTATATTAACGCAGGTCAGTTCGGAAAAAAAATCGTCAACAGAACAAATATTTTAGAGCCATTATTAATATAAAGGGTTGTTTTGGTAACTGGGAGGTGGTAGCCAGCAAAATGGTCCGTAAATTCCTTTTGGTATTAACTTACTGTAAAGCTTTTTTTTTTTTTTTTCAAGAGGGGAAAATATTTTAACCAACTGCATACCTAGTAAAGTAAATCTATCAAATCCTGGACTTGCATACTAAATCTACTGCTAACAGACTAGTTGATGGATCCTATTCTCCTATGATCCAGACTAATTGACTATTCTCCTCTGTTTTTTATTGGTGAGATTTCGTTGATGAAGAAGACTGAACAACAGGATATCTTATTTGGTGATGCTTCAATTAATGAATTGAATTCTATTCCACTCTCTTTTTAGAATTAAACATGTGCAGAGTGGGAAGAAATAACTGGCACATTTCAAAGGGCTATAAAAAACAAACCAATGTCTCTAGAAAAAAAAAATGTTTCATTTTCCATAAAATACATTATTGTTCCAGTGGGTTTTAATAATGATATTTTCAAAATGTCGGCTGTTATTGATTTTCTCAGAAATTTTCCATCACCCTTCTAATCATTTGTGGTTGAATGGTATTGATTTCTTCCTGATCCTCTTCTTTGAATCATTCAGAGAATGCGGTCGGTGTTTAAACATTCCTTGAGATATACAACAAAAAAAAAATGCATGACATTTATCTGTTCACCGTACCGGCACTTCCAAGGTACCGCTTAAAGATATCAATCTGTCAAATAACATTAACCTCCAAACTCCAAGCGAACTGTGTGAGCCGTGGAACAACACATCCTCGATATTTACAAGAAAATTTATGAAAAACGGACGAAGATTAACGTGTATCAACTGAAGATATCTAGAGTAGAAAATTTAGCTCTAATGTTGCCCAATTCAAGAAAAAAATCGGATGAAAATATAAGTGTTTTGAGGATTTCTGGTATAGAATGCAGTTCACTATATTTTTCATTATCGGAAGCGAATTGTCAAGGTTTTGAACCTTTAAGAGAGTTTGAACCCAGCAGAGTTTAGCTTACATATACATACTTAGCTTATATATACATCCCTTTCGAAAACTTTTATTAAAAATATGACGCTAATTCGGTTGTTTTGTTGGTATCTGGAGTAAAATTCAGCTACGATGCCATACTACGTTTTTCATTATCGTGACCTCATCACATGTTCGCCAATGATGTAAAAGTTCTCGTAACAGCTTTTCGGTTCCCTCAGCATAAAAATTTCATTTTACGCATAATATTTGTATTCGTTAAATTTGTTTATTTCAAAATAATGCAATTGGTCTTTTTTAGTTGAAGCTAAGGTTTGAAAAGGCATCGTAAGATCCTAAAACTGCCCTGGTTTACTTGTTGTTGAATTTAATCTGAGATGCGGTTCAGTATCCAAAAGCCTGTTCCTTTATATTGACTTGATTTCTACAAATACTGAAAAAGCAAATTCACAAATATGAAAACCACACTTACATAACACTAACAAGTAATGAAGTTTTTTTTTTTTTTTTTATTATTAATCTATATTCATTGCCGAATGCAGCGCATACTTCACCAAACCTTTCCTGTATTCCTGGGCGTATGCCTACCACACATTGGGCAACAGTCCTGTCAAATTATACATCCGACCCTACAAAATTTCAAGCGGTTCTAATTTTTTTACGATGTTTAGACCTAAGCCAGTATTAAAAAACAATGTTCCACATCGAAAGACCTGTGAGAGCTGCCTAGCTGCCTAGAAACACTGACATTTTGGCACTATATTCAGTTTCTGATCAATATATCCCAGAGTATTCGCCAAAAATAAAAGGTCATGGTTATTTCTATTAAAGCAAATTAAAGTTTCCACAATTTTAGACCTGAACCACCTCAGTAGATTAAGTAGTTCCTGAGATATAGGTGTTTCCAAAAAGTGACAAAATCTTTATTATGGTCTTTAAATTTGTCAAATATCATCGAAAATATTCATCCCATGAGAAAAGTCAATCGGAATGAACTTGAAGAAAATTAATTTGGCTTTTATTTGTCCAATACCTGGGTTGTCTTAGCGTTTTTACGCAAATGCATAGCTACATGCAGAAATGAGGAAAACATAAATCTAGATTAATAAATTAGATTGCGAATGAAGGTTAGGCAAGGCGGCTGAACTCACAAAATTTCTGAAAAGTCTACAGAAAAAAAAAATAGCCATTGAATTGCAAATAATGTTTGGTCATTTAGAAGAGTCTTATTTTTAAGTGATAGATTTTAGAAATGTAGAATTAGAAGTGCACTATTTGATAAGTCCATATTTTTAATTTTCCATCGCACGATGAATGATTAGATTCTCCATCTAAAACGTACTGATTCTTCTACTTTCAATTGACTTACAGCAATTTAAAAACCAACTTAAGTACTTATTGCTTTACATCAGCTCACTCCCAAGCCAAAGAGTCTACCCTTTCGCGCCAACTGCAATCGAGAAGGCGGTGTCAAGGACCATTTCCTCTTTTGAGTAGCCCGGCGGCCTCTTCCCGTCGTGACTGCCGCGTCTCTTTTCACAATCCTGGGGGCCGGTGTCAAAATAGCACGACTCTTCCCCTAGCACGTTCTTATTTCTCAAATGTTACCGCTTAGGGGTTCATAACGAGGCAAATGTGTAATGCGTAAGAAGACACTCGAGTCATGACCAAAATTATGAAATATCTTAAAGAAAGATCAGTTAATATGACAATATGAGGACTTTCACTTGTAAGATCGTTGTTTTCGTTTCATCTATATGTTGGAAGCAACCATATTCTTTCTCATTCTCCCATTCAGAAAAACCGCTTTTTATGGGTCATATGCTTCCTATCAGATCTTAGTCGTGAAGTATGCCAGGTTTTAATTAGTGAATCAGAAACATTTTTATATGATTTGTTATTAGAAGAATATAAATATTGTTTCGTGAATTTCGATTCATCCCACACCAAGATTTTTTTAAACGTTTTTTAATGCTAGGCTTGACACAAACCCAAACCTTTGATGCAGTATAGAAAGTTTCCCTCAGTACTATTATGTCTCTGGTTGTCCAATGGTTACAAGGACCGATTCCTAAACAGGAAGCGAATCATCCTTGTTTTCACTCAGCCATTATCAACTCTGCGGGCACGATGTACGGCTTTCTCTGACAGGTGGCGTAAACACCAAGGAAGTTGTGGTTTGGGTTTCAAAAACGGTTTATTTTCTTATAGATTATTCCCCTTTAACAACCATTAATTTTTTTTAGTACATCTTCGCTTATGAATATTATTTATGAATATGAGAGTACCACTTCTTATCTGAGCTTCTATGCTCCCCATACTTAATTTCATCAAACATCCTGTATCGGTAATACACGGTGAATAAATAGAGGAGCTACCTCTATATCTACTATTTAATAACAAACGACCACAAAGTGCTAATGCTTAAGAAGTATTCCTAATTACCATTTTATTTCATTTTTCTAATCACAAATTTTATTTTGTTCCAGGAGCTTTGGTTGGACGGTAACAGCCTCACAGAAGTTCCTTCATCATCCCTAAATGGACCCAGATCTCTCCGACTGTTGTCACTGAGGGACAACAGAATAAGTACGTAAAAATGGCTATAAAAAATAGGCTCTTCTGGACTTATGCTTATACGTTTTCAAAATATTAACCTGGAGACCTATGTCTAAAGATGCTTACACACTTGCGCTCCGCTCCAAGTGTGCGCTGCTTGTCCTATGTTCGTTGGAATTGTTAATTGGGATGCATTATTTTTTATCCCTTTCATAACCCCTAGAACACGATTATGGAAGTTTCGGGGTTGTCTGGTTTTATATATTCTTTATTTATTTATTTACCGGTACTTTTGTACACTTCCAGCGGCCCCGTTTGTAACTAATGAGCTGACGTTTTCTAGACAGAACAATACTATTACAGTTGCTGTAAATTTTAGTCAAATTTGGGTATATTTACCTGTTTTTTCACGTTTTTTCGCACACATCTATAGCCCCTCCAAATTAAGTTAGAGGTTAGAAAATTTGTAGATATGTAATTTGAGTTGTTGTTAGAAGAGTGCCTTTTCGGAATCTCAACCTTTTTTTCCCATCCCCGCCATTTTGATATTTTCAATTTTGTATTTTAGTAGAAATGTTAATGACGGAGCTCTGCTGTTCATGTTAATTTTTTTCCTCACATTCGCAATAAACAAAATCACCAGGATTCGGTGGCAATTTGGATTCCAATTATTTTAAATTTTCATAGACGTTTCAGGAGGTTTCTTCCCATCTTCGAGGATACGTACGTCTCGAATATAGGTCGATTAAAAATAAAGAACATTTAAAACTTTTAGTTCGTTTTAATTTTCGTTGGAATATAACGAGCACGTGTTATTTCATAATTTTCTTGTGTAGGTTAGAAATATTGGAAATTTTATTTAAATAATGCTATATGCAAAAAATTTAACATGAGTGATTGGAGTAACTTGGGTAGAAGTGCACAGATAGAGGTATATATGTGTGAAAGTGTGAGAAAGCGTCAACATTTAGAATTGCATGTTTACTCTAATCCAAGGGCTAGTGCCAAATCAAAAACCATATTGGCAAACTTAGTTTATATGAGTTGAGAATGAAGGTATATTTGACTATGCATTTTAATAACTTAGAGGATTAAGAAATATGTGCTTTAAATAATTGTAAACTATATGCTAATTTTACGTATGTTAGATAAATCAGATTTATTTGTTACTCTATGATACCATAGCTGATCACTATTCTAATCTATGCTATATTCTTTAGGCACTCTACGAGATAGAAGCTTCATCAACCAACCTGACTTGGAGAGACTTGATCTAAGCAATAATAGATTGGCCTCCATTGAGGAAGGAGCCTTCTTATCTTTGTCTTCACTGAGGAGGCTAGACCTTGCCAGGAATAGGCTAGCCAGATTTAATTCTGAAGTCTTCTCAGGTTGTTATATATTCTTGTCTTTATATAATCGCCAGGGCTGGCCCTACCGGTTAAGCAAAAGATGCGCAGCATTGGGGCAATGCCTTAAGGGGGCGCCAAAATAATCTTTTCATCGAAAAAAATGTTACAACTAATTGTATTTTTATAATATTATTCATATAAAAATATTATTATTATATGGTACTTATATCCATATAAAACAAATTGAAAGATTAAAAGCAAAAAAAATATGTAAGGGTACTGAGACTCCTATGGCCGGTACTGATAATTGCTTATTTCAAGGCATTAATCTCATAAGTTTTAATTTACTATTTAAATGATGATCTAATCAATAGCTAATTTTTATATCTATAAAAACATTTTTATTGTGACAAATGTTACAAATCTCTGACATCCTTCACTTCCCTTTGCCCATTAGAGTAATTTTGAATAGGTTTCACTCAGTCGAAAATTTTCAGGATGTTCCAATCAAATTTCTACATATTTTCAGTCTGTTCTAGCTTTTATTTTTGCTTTTTCTTGGAAAGAAGTCTTTCTAACACTAGGATATCCTGCTCATTATTATTAATAAATTTGATGAATGCCAAATTAGTAACAGGTGGAAATGTTCAAAAAAGGAAGGTGAATTTGTTTTGTAGTCTGAAATAGCGATGATCAAAAGCCAACCATTTACACTTTAGGAGAATCATCTCCAGTCACCAGCAAGGCTGACTTATTGAATTTTTTTAGCTTCTTTTCATAGTAATTATTTAAGTTACTGTCTACTTATTTTTTTTTTCTCAATGACTTGAAGCCCCAGGAAAGCCAACCTTCCTATTTGATCAGCTAACATTAAGCATCATACAGAAATGTCGCACAATGTCCTCTGCATTAGGCATTCGCCAATAGTCAATCATAATTTTAATTTTTTTTTCTTTCTTATCTTATTACATGCTAGACTTTTCTAAATGACCCCTTTGACATCAGGGAGAACAAAATATGTCAGCGAGCCAGCTATGTAATCCTTCTGTTGTTAAAAACTCTTCAGCCCCTGACTATTCACACATGGATTTTACTGTTAACTATAAGAGTTATTTGATTTTTGTTGGGATATCCTAGTCATAAAGTTCTGCCTGGAGATCTATGAATATCTCATTGATATGGATATATTGCTATTCTTCACTTCTTTTTTTAATTAATAATTTAATTTACTCTTTCATTGTTCTCTTAGTTCTAGGTTATACTGGACATTTAAAAAACTTACAAAATATGTTTAATATGGTAACTACATGCAAATGTTATCTTTGTTTTTAATTACAAAACAGTTATTTTCAAAATTTTGATATATTTTTTTTTTCTTTTTAAAAAGAACATAGATAAAATATGAAAATCCCATAGGAGAAAGAGTCCTTCAAAATGCATTTTGAGGAAAACAAGTTTTAAAGTTTGGAGCTTCCCCTTTCTTCCATGTAAGGGTATTCCTCAAGCGCTTTTAACAAACCGGCCATCCACATTTCTGGCTGTTTCTTTTTAAGAAACGTTACAAAACTATATGAACACATTGATGATAACTCCATTCAGGAAAAAAAAATTACTCTCTACCTTTCTCCAGTGGCCCTCAATACAGAATAATTGTTGAAATTCATAGGTAGTTAAGAAAGAACATTCGTGAGATGTAACATTTTCTAAATAGTAATGTAAAAAAAGCAGTAGTGTTATTAGTCTTTTTGCTAAAAATATATTTTTATTCATATTTTAATTCCAGTATTTTACTAATAGGTGCTGAAAATGTGCAAGAACTTGATATATCAGAGAATTTCCTGACAGAGTTTCCAGCTGTGGCATTAAGACAGTTTACATCGCTTAAATACCTGAATCTGTCAGCTAATTTGATTGAGGTAAGAAGTCTATAAAGCATTTTTTTTTCAATGTATTTATCCGAAATATGTTAAGTAAATATGCGTTTAATTTCATAACTTTAGAAAGATATAAAAAAGTAGGCAATCTAAAAATGCAATTACATAAAAATTGTATCTGCTGATGGGATAGCTTTTTAATCCCTTGTCAGAGTCTATTTCATGAATGTACACTCTGTGGCCACCGCAAAAGTTTTAATATTTTAAAAATAAAAATTACATTTTGTATTCCACTTACTTTCTAAAACACCGGAAAAATAATTAAATTTTTTTTTTTTTTCTCTATCTCTGGAGTAGCTGCTGCTGATACAGAGGATACTCTGTGGCCGAGTCTGCAACTGTTGTGATCAACAAAAAATTTCTCTAAAACCTATTGTTTTTAAATTGTTTGAACTCAATAGGGCAAAACTTTATTTGCATTTAATTTTTGAAGTTAACCTAGAAGAAATTTAATTGTTATAATTTTTAATTTTATTTGTTAAAAGTAAATGTATTATATGACAAACGTTCCTTTCAGCCCTGGAATACTTTATTCAATAAGGCTTTTCAATGTAATAAATCAATTAGTCCTTGCCTGGAAAGTAACCTTTTATCATTATGTCACATTTTTACCTGAGCTATGGGTTAGTGAACAAAGAAAACTGCAATGTGACTCTAAAACAATATGTACATTATATTTGTTTATACAGCAGCTAAAAATTAATAATTAATACTGTAAATTAAATAAGAGAACAATTAATACAATAAATTATGCAAGGGAATAATTATTGCTATAAAATTATTTATTATTATTACTTATAAAATTATTGAGGAAATGAACTAAAATGAGAACAAATGATTGTAAAAACAGATATGCCTCCCATTTCTCCAGGTGGAGAAAATAAGACTAAATACCAGATGAAGTACTTACACAACAAAGCTAATTTGTTGGTAATTTTTGCTATTTGTCTTGCTTTAATTACTGTAAGCATTGTAAGGAAAATAAATAAATGAAATCATATCAATAATTTTACAGTTGTAAAATACCAAGTGGGGTCCAGAGGTACTCCAACAACGATTTCTGTGGAGGGGGGAAAAAAAAAATCGGCGTAAATAGTATGCTGCAAATTTTTTCAAATCAAAAACAGGAATTAATTACAGATAGTTAAAGGAAAAATTTAACTTCATAAACATATCTCTGTTTTTACGACCATGGTATACAAAAAAACAAAGAATGGGGTTGGGGCAGACCTAAATGGAGTAAATGTTTATTGAACTCTGCATGCCACCTTTCTAATTCAAAGAATTAAAAGCTACCAAACCGTTGAAAAGGACAATTTAGGTGATGTTGGAGTAAGATTTTATCAAAAAAGTGGTGATCGCAACTTACAACTGTCCTGGCCACATCACAGAGCATTGTTGGTTGCAACAGTTGCGACCTTGGCACTGAAAGGGTTAATTACATCTGTTATGTTCAGCAATGAAATCTAAGTGAAAATTTATATCACCCCCTTTTTATATTATTTAAACACAATTTCCATTACATTAAAGGAATAATTTTTAAATTTTTATTTATTTTTTTTAGAAACTGACGAATGCATTACTCTCACCCGTAAAAGATCTAGAGCTATTAGATCTTAGTAGAAACAATATTGGAAACATTGCCCCAGGAACATTTTTAGGTTTGAGGCAGTTAAAGCACTTAGACTTAAGTGTTAATACACTACGGACTGTAAGTACTAGATTGTGATAACTCAATATACTGCTTATTACGTTGGTTTAATACAGGGTTGATCAAAAAGAATGACCTGATTTATGAACTAAATATTTATTAATGGAAATACACCACACAAAAAGGGGACAAAATACAAAATATTCTTACCATACAAAAAACCTTAAAACTGCAACTGTGTTACTATAAATATTTTATGAGTTCGCCAACAGCTGACCAGATATCTAGATGATATCTAAATTGTTCTTACACTCTACATAACATATCTTCATTGCCAGAAGTCACGGCATCTCTTGTTCTTTTCTTTATCTCATCTGTGTTATGAGTTAAAGGGAGAGAGGGTGCAAACATGTTACTTCGCATATCGCATATCCCAAAACATTGCATAGGATCATGTCTGGAGATCTTGGACAGCAAGCAGGCAGAGCGGTGTCTCAGGGTGGACCATATTCAGCGTTAAGGCAGTATGTCTTTTAAGAATTTTTGTTCACAGTTATAGAGTGTTGGGGTTGCATCCTGCTGAAATATTTTATAATTGGAGTCCTCCTCAAGTTGTGGAAAAAGACTCATCTGCAGCAAAAATGCCTTTTCTTGAGCGGATACCATATTGCTATTGACTTCCGTACTGAGCAGACACATGAACTGGCTTGATGCAGCTATTGTCTACAACTCTATGCCACACCCATTCAATTGAAACATATTTTCTTCCTGGAATGTCCCCTATCTGTAATTATTACACTCTAAAATCAGGTTATTCATTTTGTTACACCCTGTATATAAAAAAAAAAATTGTGAATTATAAAATAACTAATGCATATAATTATAATTATATACACATATTGTAATGATAAAATTGGGCTGAGTTGAAATGTTAATAAAGTGTCATTAAGCATAATAATTTTATACAAAAGAAATAAAATTAATGAACAATTTCATTTTAAAAAGAAATGTCTATTGACATTAAAATTATTATAGTTTTAAAATCAAAAGAGCAACAGAACAAGTGCAAACAAGTACTCATTTGAGTGATCAAAAAGCAGAATTTTTACTTATATTAAAAAATATATTTAGAATAAATTTATTCTACAAGCATGACAATATGTTTTATTTTAACTAACAAGTAAATTGTAGATATGGAAATTTAAAAGAGATGAAGAAAAACAAAGAATATCGACGCACTATTTTGATTACCCCTTAAACTAGTTGCAAAGGCTGAAAAGGATGCTGTGCTATCTATGCCAACAATTTTAGATCAGATCATCCTCTGATCAGAGAAGATGAAAGTCCTTGGAGTGATAGTCCATGGTGTCATGCATTCGCTATCAAGGTGGAAGCATTTTTTGTCAACCCAGATTAAAAATAAAAAAATATGTGCTCTAATCTTCCCTTTAGTATGGTATTGTGATTCAGTCTACATTGACATACCTGATACAGAGGACACCAGAATCCATAAATCTCTTAACTCTGCTGTCCAGTTCATTTTTAGTGCCAAAAGAGATGACCATATCCCTCTATTAATAAAGAAGTTAGGCTAGTAGTTGTGAGTGAAACAATATCATAGAAACTTGTGTATAGCCAGAAAAGTACTAGACTCAGGGATTACTGAGGATCCTATATATATATCATGAGCTTATAAGAGAATTCAGTATATTATGAGCATTCAGTATTGATATGTACTGTTCTTGACCAATGGTTATGCTTGTAAGTGATTAGGTGAGCATATTTAGCCACCAGGTTTATTCCGCAACTCAATGGAAACTAAACATATAAACTTACTCAACTTCTATAAACTTACCCACTTTATAGAGATTGAGAGAGGAGGAGGGTCTATTGACCCAAGAGTCAATAAAAGAAATTACTGAAACGTATATTAGTTAATTTGCAATATTTTACTTACAGGTTGAAGACGATGCCTTTGAGGGTTTGGATAGCTTGGAAAGACTCTCTTTAGAAGACAATAATATCCTCCTGGTACCTGCTTCAGCCTTAGGCAGACTTCCCAGACTTGCACGTCTTCAGCTTGGCTGGAATAGGGTCGCTGCCTTGGACCATGATATACTAGGAGCAGTTGCAGATCGTGTCCACACCCTCAGCTTGGCAAGGAATGTCGTTAGAGAGCTGCCCCCTGATGCTTTCCAGGTAATTATATTTTAGGATTTTCTCAAAACATTTTTTTTTAAATTATGATATTTAACATAATATTTAATTTCTGAATTATATTCCTAAATTTCTTTATGAAGTTTACAATACAATAATGAGAAATTTACATTATGAAGGAAAAAAAATAATCATTTGCAAATTTCATTATTTTCTTTCTTTCTAGGGTTTCAACAAACTGAAACATCTTGATCTCTCTGGAAACCTACTTCTCAGCATTGAAACTTCTTCATTTACGGGTCTAGAGGAAAATCTCGAGTCTCTTAGCCTAAGAGGAAACAGACTTTCAGCATTTTCAGCTAAACCACTTCCTCTTCCAAAACTTGTTACTCTTGATGTTTCTCATAATCATATTACAGAGGTGACTCGAACCGCTTTCCTGATGATGACATCACTTTTAGCTCTAAATGTAAGCCAAAACTCTCTCACCACTATTCCTTCAAGTACTTTCCACTCTCTTGGAAAACTTGAAGTACTCGACCTTAGCTATAACAACATTAAAGTTCTCAGTCCAGAATTACTCATGAAATTGCCTGCTCTAAGATGGGCTTCATTCTCGCATAATATCTTACAAGAACTTACAGAATCAGCATTTCAAAATCTCAGAAATCTGACAGTTCTAGATCTGTCCCACAACCACATTACAAATATACGCCCAGGTTGTTTTTCAGCACTACTCTCTCTGAAGAGACTTGATCTGAGTGGTAATAAGTTGTCTTCCTTTAAAGGTGAGTTCTTTGTCACAAGAAGAAGCAATGGAACCCAGCTTGAGGAACTTGACCTCTCTGATAATGATCTAAGTTATTTATTTCCTTCTTCATTTAGAGTACATCCAAGACTTCAGAAACTTTCTGCAGCAAGAAATCGTTTTAGCTTTTTTCCTGCTGAACTAATAGTAGGTTTGAATTACTTACAAGATATTGACCTAGGAGAAAATTTGTTGAAAAGCTTGGAAGACTTTGATTTTGGACGCTTACCACGGCTTAATTTATTGAAGCTGAATAAAAATCAATTAGACTCAATCAGTGAAACTGCATTTCATAATTCAACTCAATTGCAAATCATTGATTTATCTGGAAATAAGTTAGAGCGATTGGGTGAGAGGACATTTCAAGGTTTAGGGAGGCTAAAGCTGCTAGACTTGAGTAACAATCTGTTAACTGAGTTGCCAGAATCAATATTTGAAAGATCACGTCTTCGTATGCTGGAAAACATTGATCTTTCTAATAATCTGTTTGAAGTACCACCATTGAAAGCATTACAAAGACAATACTTCTTCTTAGCTTCTGTGGATTTATCTAATAATAAACTCACAGATATTCCTCCTGATTACAGCATTATGGTAAATATTAAAAAATTAGATCTCTCATTCAACCCATTAACACCAGAGTCCATTGCAAGTATATTAGGAGAACCAAAAACTGTCAGAGAGTTAAACCTAGCTGGAACTGGAATCACTCACATAACAAGGTTGGAAAGTCCATTTCTCTACCATCTTAACCTATCGCACAACCAAATTTCTGATATTCCTGAAAAAGTTTTTGAAAGACCAACACTCTTGAAAGTAATAGATTTGTCTTTTAATAAAATTGGTGACATCAGTGGAACCCTTTCTCAAGTATGGTCAAAGTTGAAAAATCTTCATACTGTTGATTTATCTTCAAATCCAATCAAAAGTATTGTACAGGGAGACCTTGATGGTCTAGAATCTCTCATAAGGTTGAATATATCAGGACTAGAAGAATGCACTCGAATTGAGAAAATGGCTTTCAAATCGCTAGTCAACTTGGCAGAACTTGAAGCTTATGGATATCCAAGATTGGGATATCTTGATATCACAGGGCTTCTCCACAGCCTTCCTTCATTGGAACTTCTTGACGTTGAAGTAAAAGACGCTGCTGTAGGAGGAGAACAGTTATCAGCTGCAATGAATCCACGGTTGGCCACACTTGGCATCCGTGGCTCAAGGGTACACAGTGTCAGCTCAAGCACATTGGCTGGATTAAAGGTTCCAAACATCAATGTATTCATAAAGGGAACTTCATTGACATCATTGCCACCTGCTTTTCTTATACCATTACCCAGGTCATCCAAGGTCAGACTTGATGTAGGAGGAAACCAACTAGCCACAATTAGCCGACAATTTTTATCTGCTTTAGATGATCGTAGAGGAGATCTTGTGCTTGTTGGTTTAGCTGATAATCCAATTGTTTGTGATTGTAATGCCAGAGCCCTCCGAAGATCAGGATTAGTAGCAGGTGTAGTCTGTTCAAGACCTGCTCATTTAGATGGACGGCTTCTAGCAGAAATTGGAGATGATGACTTGACATGTGATCGTACTTCAACAACTACTGAAGCTCCAACAACACCAACTAGGATGAGTCATATGACTCATGGACCAACAGAGCCTGACATTATTTGGTCTGTACCGACAACTCACCGTCTTCCCGCTAAGACAATGACACCTACCGTCACAAATGATGATACCCTTATCATTAGTATTGTAGGAAGTGTGGTAGCCTTCATAGCTGTTCTCATAATAATAACGTGTTTGGCTAGAGTGCGATGGGGTGGTGAAAGATACCGTGGACCAGTACCTCACTGTAATAGTCCAGCATGCCCCTGTCCAAAAGTTATTTTACCGATGCCTTATGCTACCCTTCCAGGTAAAAGGTTAGCATCAGTGTCACCTCCATTAAGAGCATCTTATTCAACTCTTGGAAGGTATCCCCCACCTTCTCAACCTTTTTATATTGCTTATCCTCCAGGAGAAGAAAAGGAAAATTCAATGACAATGAGGTAGTACGAAATTCAAATATAACTTGAATATCACTAATGTTGTAAGAAAGAAAAAATTCAACAAAGAGTTTTTATTTATATTTGGATTATCAATTCTGAAATTATTAAATGGGAGGATGTAGAGGTGTAAATTAAATTGTAAAAGTAAGAACAAATATAGGAGAAACAAAATATCAAAATTCTGCAAAATTGGATGCAGAAACAAATAAAAATATGCTCAACCTGTGTAAATAACTAAACAGGATATAATAATTGTATTCAGTAATTATTTTCTAGTTTATTATGAATATGAACAAGGAAACTGATTGAATTATTGAGGATTTTGAAACTATTTTCTTTATAATATTTTTTTTTAATAGTATTAATTTTATTATGTAATCATGTGAATAAGAAACAAATATGTGTGATAGTTAGCTAAGACAAAGTAAATGGTTAAAGCTTTACATACGGAATCTAATCCCCTTAATCAATTGGAGATTAGTTAATTTTTTATCATATATTTAATATGTTATTAATAGACAAATAATATGAATGTACATATATATAATAAATTTATAATTATTTATCGGATCGCTACCTTGGAAGAAGACTGGCACAACTCCATAAGCTGTAGTTTTGAGAAAATGGAGCTTGAAGTTTTCGTCATCAAATTTCAACTGATTATTAATGGTTTCCCTACAATTGTATAAATAGTTTCTTGAACCCATTTGCAAGTAAATACTTGGAGATAACTTTTGTAAGGTATTTTTTTACTCCAAACATATTTTTAAACCAAAATATTTTGACTTGTGACAGTTTTGTTTAAAAAAAAAAACTGCTCTCCAGCCGTCACACAATGAATATTTTTTGTTGTTCTCTCTTCATCATAAAAAAATAATCATCTTGTTGATTATGATTACACAAAAATTGTAAAATCATTAATTTTGAGTTGTGCTGGTATCTTTCATCAATTTTATAAGTAACATAAGATTTATTGTAATTAAGATTTTCAAGAATAATGTGTTAAACATAAACTTTGGAATATAAAGACTATGAATTTAAATAAGTATTCTTTGCATTATTTCAACTTGCTGTAATTTCAAATATTGACAGTGTACCTACAAAACCTTTTAAGTCCCTATTAATTCTGTAGCACTTAAAAGGTTTTGGATACTGCCGATATCTAAGTTATCGATGCCATGCTCAACAATATTATTGTCATATTCATTTCTTAATTAGATATGTTATTTCAATCAATTATTTTTTTAATTCATCTTCATTATCTTTTTTAATACAATATGGTATATGTAATAGAAACTGAACTATAAATTTAACAGTATCTTGTGAAATCCTTAAGTAAATGTAAAATATTAACTAATTTAGATTTTTAATTATTTGTAAATTTAAATTATTTCATATTCCATCAACATCAATTTTAGATTTTTAAATTATTCCATTAATTTATCAATCGTGACATCTTTAAAATAAAGTATTGAGATTTAAGACTAATGATATCCATTAGAACAGTTATGGGCTACAATAATAACATCACTAACTATTATGATTCTTTACTTTTATTCATGACAGTGATCAGTTAAAACAGGTTCAAACACAATATCTACCAAATATTGCAAAACCAAATATATTACTAAACTCTAATAAAAAATTTAATTACAAAATTATGGAAACCAAACCGATTTATGCTCAAAACATTATTAGTTACATTTAAGATTGTGTTCTTTTTGTTGCAAACAAGCCTACAATGGTTTTAAACATAAATTCTGTATGTGTTTATATGTGTGTATTTTTTTTACATTTAAACATTTTTGGAGGATAAGCCCCAAAATTCCTCAGAAATGTTAAAAGAAATAGACTATGATCATATAATTTTTACAATTATAACTAAACAAAGTGTTAAATTTGTGTCCAGTGATTTGTGAAATTAAAATATTTCAAAAAACAAAATAATTGAATAGAAGAGTGCAGGAATATTGTTCAAAATAAGCATAGTTGTATTTTAAGTACTGCTCATTCTTATTCTTTATGTGTCTTTCACAGTTATGTTCGGAAAACTTAACAGTTGCACTTATTAAGAACACAAGATAATAAATATTTTAATTTTCTAATAATTTATTATAATATAATATATGAGTAATGAGTTTTTTATATCGTGATCCAAACTAAAGAAAATTGAGAAAAGTCAATTATACAATAAAATAATTGATTTTCTGAATAGCAATGTTAGAATTTGTGTGCAATAACTAGAACACACAGAACTGTAAATATTTTCTGTATGGTATTAGGTTATAAGTTTATATAAGTTTTTTTATTTATAATTTAAAAATGATAAATTATTATTGTAAAATGATTTTCTCATAAAAAAAATAAATAAATAAAAATCTGTTTTATTTAACTTCTTCATTTCTCATCCCAGTAACTGGGTTCTTTAAATAACCTTCCTTATCATTAAATATGAATTTTTTACTCTGAAATTTGAATCCAATCAAAATAGGTTAATTAAAAATACACATATATTATTAGTATATAGTCTTATAATATACGTATGGAATTAATTATAAAAGGTATATTTAAAAAAAAAAAATTAAATTGATTTGACAATTGTATTTTATTTATTTTTTTCCAATGGAGACAAATGCAATATAACCAGCATGATTTTCAGTTACCAGAGAAAGAATCAGTATGAAGAAATTACCAGATCTTTTTGAGCAGTAGAAAGAATTTTTGGAACCCATCTTGCACTCATCTTGCTCATATGCAAATGTTCTTTAATGATCCTCAGAATACTTGTTTTTGAAAGTCCCAATGTCAAGTTTTTGAATACTTGGTCTTCAGCTTCCGATCAGACAGCAATTCAGCTTCCACATGTTGGATTGTTTCAGAAGTGACAGCTTCCAATGGGTGACCAGGACGCAGGTCCTCATACAGACTTTCTCTCCCTAACTTAAATAATTTTACCCGTTCTTTTACAGTGGAATACAATAGAGAGCACTCTCCCCATGCACACCATCCAAGCGCTCTTTAATTTGCGCAGGAGTAAGGCCCTCTTTACACAAGAAAGGCTGACAGGACTAAGGCAGTGCGGGTGATGGGTATGGAGAGTGCGGGCAAGTCTCAGCCTGCTTGAAGCAGAGGAATGAGGGCAGGACGAAAACGTATAGGCCTTACTATGTATCGTATATTATAACTCTTATTTCCGGAAATTTGATTTCAATCTAAGAAAAGATTTTTCCTTTTTTCTCCTTTACTTCATCATCAAATTCTTTCATACTTTAAATTTATCCATTTTCTATTACTACTAACAATAAGAGATGGTTAATTATTCCAAATAAATAAAATTAAAGGTACTTTAGAGGAAGCCATTTTGAAAATTTGGCATTTATTGCCCTGTCAGACTATATCAATGAGGATAAGACCTAGGTAATATTAAAGACTATTTAATTGTACATTGGTATAACGAGTTTAATCAAAATCATTAGGGCCTTTTTCGAGAAATTCGTAAAACTTTGTAAAAACCATAATATAAAATGGCACTTCCGGTTAATCGATTTTAGCGAAAAGGTTGTGGTAACATTCCAGCCATATACCTATCTCAAATATGTAATTTCAGTTTCATACAACTTTTCGTTTTTGAGCTAGACAGTTCACATACATTGTTGTAGTTCAATATGCTGTATCTTTGCCAACACTGGTCCGATTTAGATAATTATTTTTTGGCTTTTACATAATTCAATTACCTTTTAGATAATTTTATATATAATTTATCATAAAATCCATACTCATTGAGTATAAAATTTTCTTTTCGTCCTAACTTTTTCTCCTGCATTTTCTCGGTGATGTACTACATAAGTAAAAAGGACTTTGAGGAGAAGAATTTAGGCAAGTTTCATCAAAATCGTTAGAATCTTTTTCGAGAAAATTGTTAAAAAGTTTAAAATTGATGGTATAAATTGGCACTTCCGGTGAATCTATTTCAGTGTAAAAGTTTCCATAGCATCGCAGGCATATACCTATCTTAAATACGTAATTTCAGTTTCTCACAACTTTTCGTTTTTGAGCTAGGCTGCTCACACACTCACACACACACACACACCCACACACACACCCACGCGCGCGCGCGCACATACCATTTTTTAGGACTTGTTTGTTTGGAATCAAGGGATCTTGAAAACTCGAATTAAAAAATGTTCACGACCGCAATACTATATATTTCATATATAGGTAAGTGAAAGTAATATATATTTATATATATATATAATATATATATATATTTATATATATATATATTTATATATATATATATATATATATAAATATATATTACTTTCACTTACCTATATATGAAATATATAGTATTATATATATATATATATATATATATATATATATATATATATATATATATATATATATTATATATATATATATTACTTTCACTTACCTATATATGAAATATATAGTATTGCGGTCGTGAACATTTTTTAATTCGAGTTTTCAAGATCCCTTGATTCCAAACAACCAAGTCCTAAAAATAGCTCAATCTTTCAAAATCTTTCAAAAATAGCTCAATTAACATCAAAAAGAACACAGAGGAAGCGAAATCGGAAATCTAAAATGAAATGACCCATTTAAAATAAATAGGAAATACGGCATAATAGCAGAAATCAAAAGTTAACCATATTTTAGAATTGATGATGGAGATAAGATTGGATGGTTGGATAAGAGAATGGACCATAATAAGTTATTATTGTTTTAATAAACTTGGGAATATGTTAGAGATAGATTATGGTTATTAGTGTTTTCATTGACAGAATGGGATCCTAGATATAGATACCTATATACTTCAAATATATTTCAAAAATGTCATACTATATTGGTTGTTATCTTGTTTTTTTTTCAATTTAGCCCTTATGAAGAACTACCACCTTCACGAAAAAGTTGGCACACTATAAAAAATAAGTTCCACAACACCGCACCCCCGACCAACTTCTTCTTGAAAATATAATAACATCAAGATATTAAATGAAATCTAGGTAGTCGTTTAGTTTAATTTTTCTATTATCACAACAAAAATCTAAAGTTACAGTCCAAATGTTAACAGCGCACCATCAAAGTGCTCGTTGAAAAAACCGACAAGAGATGGATCGTCGCGCACTGCGATGCATGCTCTCAAATCCTTTGCATATAGAGGGAACAAGCTGCTCTCGCTCGGATCGAATCGCCAGTGTGTACGCATCTTAATGTTAGTTGGACTGATATTTGACTAGAGTAAAGGCGATCTGCGATCTCAGCCCACAGCGAGCTGGCGATCTATTACTAACTACTGTACTATACATATCACACAGAAGGCGATCTATCGCAGCGAGACATTCTTGATCGAGTTCGACAGCGATCCAATCCTATACAGATAGAGCGATCGTCGCGACAGATCGCGTTCTGTGTGCCTGAGACTTAAATACACCTGTTAGTGCAGTGAAAATCTGCAGACTTTCGGTAGAAGTTCTTCAGTCTGCATACACTTTTTAACTTTATACCAACTAAATTAAAAAAATTCACCCCCTGGGTTATTTATCAGGCATGTGATGAAAACATCTGTTTAACAGTGACTGTTGTACAAATATTACCTGAATTTCGGATCACAACTCAATTTTGACATGCTCGAAATTATTGATACCATATAATCTACAGCAATCAGATGGATATAAAAACAGACGTAAGTACAATCCATTTTTTCAACATCGCTTTTATATCATATATACATAATGTTTAAATCTTACTAATATTATGGAAAATAGATTTATTATTATTATTATAGTTCATTGCAAATATATTTTTCTAAATAAAAAGAGCTAATGTCGCATTAAATATTAGTTGAAATTATGGATCGTTACAAACAGAAGACTTTTTCTTTTTCTTTTTTAGAATTACAGAGTTACGTTAAGTATTTAAAAATAGACGATGCTTACAGATAGAACTAAAGGAGGAGGGCCAAAAATCGTATTCTGAAATAGGATTTATGGCGGTCTATGGGTCAATGGAGGTAAATATATTTAATAAGGAATCACATAAAATAATAATTGTATTTCCATAAAATTGCAATTTACAGGTTATGCCACATTACATTTTACATAAAGTTTTGCTGACTAAATTTTACAATCCAGAGTGCACAAGTGTGATATAGAATTTACTAAGAACGACATTATTTAAGAATTTAAAGGCTTTGAACATCACTATTATATAAATTAGAAAAAGGAATACTCATGGCAGTAATCATGGGAGGTTAGTTAAATAGCTGTGTGGACCTGGGTCCAATGTAACTGGAGTGAATATGATTACCATTCAATTCCATCCTCAGCTTACAAGATCTTTCAGGTTTACAAGTCTTCGTTCGTAGTTCCGTAACAATAGTGAGAAGAGTATTAGAGTTAGTTTATGTTTTTCTAGGGAAAGTTGAGTAGAAGGGATCTATTGCTTTGCAAGTTCCGGAAGGCCGAACTGTGGAAGAGTGGGGGAACGGATGAAAAATAGAAGAGTGGAGTTGGTCTTCTCAAACCTGCCAAGGAGTTGGCTTGGGTTGATACTAGAATTTCTTATATCTGAATACGATTGATATGGATAATTTTGGTTTATTATTTTCAATAATAGACCTTTGTAATCGACCAAGAAAAAAAATGTTGTAATCCATCCTAAAATTTGAGATTTTACATTTCAATATACGTAGAATACAAATATCGAATTAAAAAAAAAATCCGTCCGCGGCTTTTCTCCGAGAATACTGGACTGATTTTCTTGATATTCGGCACCAATGTCACTGGTCACCCCAGGGTGATCCTCGGAACTCGACGTTACCATCCGTCAGTTTGTTTCAAAATGGCGGCCGATTAGAAATCTAATAATCCCATAACTCTTCCATTGTATCGGCCATTTATAAAGATAGAGTATGTATGTATGTATAAAATTATACATCTATGTATAAATGTATAAATAGATACTGCAACTCTTATAACTATACAGTTATTAAAATTATTACGTAAAAGCTGACAAAGCAGCCCATTTGGCCAGAAAAGGAGAAGAAGCAGGGATAGCTGAGCTGCGAGATGTAACCTTGTTAAACTGGGTGAACCAATTAAAAAAAAGGTTACTAGTAGATTGGAAGAAGAATTAGAAAGGAAAAAAGTCCAAGCTACTTGAAGTATAGTCTGATTGCAACAAATGGGTCGCAAGCTCCAGAATTTCAAGAAAGGAAGAAACAATACTGTGTCGTCTTATGATTGGATACTGTCAGGATACTGTTTACACAAGGCTACCTTCTAAGTCATCTCCCATATGAAGCACCCATATGCCAAAAGTTCAACAATGCCCCACTAACAATAAAACACTTTGAAGCAATTTTAAAGAACCAGAAAAAACTAAGACTCAAAAACACTTACAGAACTACTGATAGATAAGGAAGAATAAGTTACCACTTTGTTTAAATTCTTGAAAAGCACTGGATACTATGACAAAATATAAATTATCCCTTGACGACAATTACCCTTCAGGATCGAGGCGTAGAAATAAAAACAAAAAATAGTAATAATAATTCTAGTAAATAAAAATTTTACAATTGAACACAAAACAGTTAGCAAGAGTGGCGCTAGAAAAGGGTAACGCAGCGACCGCTACTGATAAGGCGGCTGCATTATAAAGTTGTACCTAATATTTTTTTTTACTAAGCTAATATATTTTTAAAATAAAAATGATTCGTTTATTATTTCTTACTCTCCTTTATTCTGTTATAGATATATTTAGATGAAAAAAAATGACTTTAAATTCTTTATTACAATTCTGAATATTAAGGGGTAGTACGTTGCAATAAATACGTTCTAACTGTTACAACAGATGGATACTTAAAATAATTAAGGATTCAATATCTGTATCAATAGTAGCCGGTTGGTATCTGATACAACCCAAGGTTAGCTACTCGGAGCCTTCATTAGTATTTGATATTGACTTCTCTTTCCAGCAAGCTGTGTAAATATTTTGTATCAGATACAGTTGGTATCAACTCCCATATACCACTCGACTGACTCGACTCAAACATGGTATCCATGTGAGTATCTGTATCCGGTTCATTTTTACTGGGTCAACTTCTTGATACTTTGAATCAGATACTTTTCAATATCTGATATAAAGCATCTGATTGATTCAACCTAACCTATATCTAACAAGGAGTAACCCTTTAGTTCAATTACTTCGGACTCATTATAGCATTCCAGTAATACATTGATTGGTGGGAATAAGTGTTTTATTCCCTCACGTATTAGGAACAATCACCTGTCGAAGATTGAATAATTCTTTTGTGTTGGTGATATGGATCTAGAAAAAAATCCAACTAGCCTCCATACACCATTTTAAGATGCTTAAATACTGCGCCAATACCAGTATCACTAGCATCACATGCTGAAGACAACGTTTCACTTGTTGACTGGAGGGTAAGCTGTCCTATCGCTACGAGGCTCTCTCAAGGCAAGAATTTAATTGTCGATTCACAGACCCTCGATGACTATTCCAGCATTTTCCATTGGCATAAATGTAAAGTAAATAAATATAGTGGCTTTGACCTTAATCTGGCATCATAATAGTCGGATAATTTTTAATTATGGTCCTTCATCGGTTTATTATTATAAGCTGAAGCATAGATAATAATACAACTATGGTTAAATTTTACCAAAAAAATAAACTTTACATAACCTACCGAACAAAACACTCTAATATCAATTGTGTACTTTTGCAATAGTGTAATGTAATAGTAGTAGAAATAAATAAATTTCTAATAATAAATAAATATAAATAAATAAATAAATCTTATGGTACACTTGACATTAAGTACTGTAAGCAAATATTTGCAAAACGGAGTAATTTTGGTTCGCGTTTATTTGAAATCATGGTAGATATTTGTTAAATTATATTTGTTTACAATGGTTTAAATGATCTACATATATATATATATATATATATATATATATATATATATATATATATATATATATATATATATATACATATATATATATATATATATATATATATATATATATATATATATATATATATAAACATTATTTGATTTTTGTTTTTTAGGCACCCAAAAATCGTCATGAGCTAGATTCTCTAATGGATAATTTGCAACCAATAGAGTGGAATTCAAATAGGACTCAGGTGCTTTTTATATTTCCATTATTCAAACTATATATTTATTCTTAAATCATTTCAGCAATAGTTTTTGAAAAACAATGTTAGCAGCAACCATAGATGGATCTTTTTTCATTACCATTAATTGTTGATAATCTGATCGATCACGACTACATGTTTTGAGGAGTAAACAGATCTGAACCTATATAAATTATCTAAATAAAAACTCTAAAATTACACAGAGAGGGAATTAAGTGTGGTTGTAAAGCACTTCATTGAAGCTCTGCTATAATGACACGAAATAGTTTGGCCCATAATGTACCAAACGGCTGAATCTACTGGATTATCAATAATTTGTTTTGTGAATATTTAGTAAATATTAAATAATATTTCGTCGCCACTACGTTCAAATAACGAAGGTGAAAATAGCCACTTTTCAGGAGGCCGAAAAAGATCCTTGGTATTTTACTTTTAATTTTCCCATTTCGCATTTTTTTTTTTTTTTTTTTTTTTTTTTTATCTATGAACCTTTTTACTTCTCTATCCAACTATTTGTGTTTATAAGATTTTATGTAGCAAAGATACTTCTGGTAAATTAATAAAAGTAAGACATTTAAAAAGTGCGATTTTTCCCATACGCTAAAAATTCCTTTTGTTCGATAATTTAACTGGTTGTCCCGCCTTCACATCATTAGTGTTAGTTACATGTACTATCATATTTTTTTTTTGTACATGACTGATGTTGTAAGAGGCGCTGGTGACACATTTTTTGCACCAGATTTTCAACTTGGTTTAATAACATTAGCTCAGATCGAAGCACACGGGTGACTACAAGACTTTCTTCACCCAAAAAAATGTTAAGTATGTATATACATGTCTCTAGTGTTACAATCTGATTACATCGAAATAGAAACAATTAACATTATCCGATATGATCAGCAGCCTAGGTAAAATAAGTTTGGTTGAATCCAAAAAGTCATGGGTGTTACCCATCAGAGTCACGAGTGTTAACTATCAGTCATTTTAGCATGGTAATACCTACGACAGAAAATATGGACTAAATATTTTTTTAATAGAAAAATTTTGAAAAACTAAAAATTTGGTAACTCCACAATTGTTAATTAGGATCGTACTACAAAAAAAAAGTACCAACGGAAGTTTTATATTCGGATATATTTATTTTCCCATACCTATATATGAAATATATAGTAAGGGAAATCATTGCGATCGTGAGAAAATCGAATTAGATTTTTCAACGAATATACACATGTTAAGATTTCATCAATTCAAACAGCCAATTTCCGCAAAATGGTCTGTATGCATGTGAACAGTCTAGCTCAAAACGAAAAGTTGCACGAAATTGAAATTATATATTTAAGATAATACTAAAATAATATGCCTGAGATGTCACAGCAGATTTTTCATCAAAATCAACTAACCGGAAGTGCCACTTTATATCATCAATTTTACATACTTTTTTTTACAACTTTCTTACAACAGCTCTAACGATTTTGATGAAACTGGCCTAAAATCTTTACCTCGAGGTCTACTAACTTTTCATACGTGAAGTACATCAGCGAGGAAATACAGAGTTATGATGAAAAGAATATTTATTGGCGTAGATCTCAAAAAATATGCATTTTAAGGTAAATTATATACACGATCATATGAAAGGTAATTGAAGCATCTAATTAACAAAAATGAAATCTGACATGTATTAGCAAAGATACAGTGTATCTCTTAACGCAGGGATGGTGGCTATAGATTCGACTCTTAAGTCAAAACCCACGATGAAAAAAAACACACAGGGGCAAATATACAATGTGCCCACTGTTAGGCTACTCTTTTTTAGAAGGTCTACAAGACTCGATGGGAATCCGAGCGCGTCCGAAAGAAAACGGATACGACCAAACCTCCTTCCATTGTAATGTAATAACATAAAAGTAGAAATTAACTTAATAATTTCTATCATACTTTTATATAATGTAATGGAAACAAAATATTTCCATGGGAGCTAAATGGAACTTTTAAGATACACTTTCTGTTAGCCTAACCAAAAAATATACAGTGTACAGACAGAATTATTGTACTAAAATTGTTTAAAAAAAACTAATTATTTTACTTTTGAGCGAAAAGACTTGAAAAAGTGCATTCTGCTGAGTTTATTTGTATTTGTATATAAATTGTGTTAATGAGGACTCTTTAAAATTATATTAAAATGATTATCAGTACTAAAGAGTGGTAAAGGGAACATTGTGTGATGCGCGCACCATACCAGATTACTTAAGACACATTACTGCCAGTTATTTTCAGGCAAATTATTATTTTCGATGAAATCCACCCATGTATAATATCGGGAAGTGCAAATCGGATGTAACTATTGTGTCTACTTGTGAAAACATAAGACAGTTCAAAAACGAAATATGAAAAATGTTTAATAGACACAGATATTTTTATCAACAAAATACTTTTTGAGGTTATAACATACTGAGGTGTAGTAGTAAGATTCTGACATCAAAATATTTTGTTTACACGATGTTATTATTATTCAATTCTAATTAAACCATCGTTATGCTAAGAGAAATAGATTTAACTTTAAGATAATACTACTTATTTTATTTATTCGGTGAAACTATAGAATGCAGGCTAGGTACCCGCACCTCACCAAAACTCGAATTTATTAATCGATGTAGTTTCAAAACGGCTGTTTAAATAACTTCTAATGTGTTGCTAAGACAAACCTGCTTAATATTCTTTCATTTTTATTGCATACCGTTCCTCATTTCCTCGAATCTGTCATTTATGTTACGATCAGTTACTTGAGCGTTTTTTTTTTTTCTGATGTTTAGTTTGATATTTAATGTATTGTCAGGTATGTGAAGTAACTTTGTTCCATTTACAATAGAATGATTGCTTTTTATATAATATAGGTACTAATTTTATATTTACAAAATCATGATATTTACGAAATTAAAGTAAATAAATTATCTCCTCGACAATATGAACCTTAATCTGTCCGACTTCTGCGGGCAAGGATTCCCTTCGCGGTTGCTATACCTCTCTAGCTTATAAAATTCGATAGCTGTGGTCTTACTCGGACTCTATAAATATCTCTCTCTCCCTCTCTCCCTCCCCCCCAAAAAAACCTTTTTGTAAATTATAGTTGTCGATTCCCGCTCATGAAATCGTTTAAGGTAGTCCTTGTCAGTTGCGTACGGCGAGACGACAGTTGTGTTTTTTAATTTATAATTTAAGCTGTTCCTAACCATTTCATGCAGCAAGTGATAACATTACGAGCAACTCATGATAATAAAATTACATATAAAATTTAATTTAATAAATAATAAAAACCCCGACTACGGAAATAACTTTTATATCTTATAACCCAATTCGTCCCCGATCCCGACTACAACTTATATACAACTTTTATATCTTACAATCCAATTCGTTCTAAGGGACGGAATGTACTTGCATATCCACTAAAGCGCATTTGTGGGTTGTTAGTGAAGTGGACACCCATGACTATTGAAACTTGGTGTTGTAGCCTTCCCCACCCAAACGAAAAGGAAGGTTCTTCTATAATCAATACATTAATTTACTTTCTATATGAACAAATGTAATGTTTTGTCATGCACTGATTTACATGCAAGGAATCGTAGCGTGCAGTGGAAGGCACCCGACTTCTACACCAAAGTTCAATATTCATGGACGTTAACAGCCCACCAATGTGCTTAAGTAGATTCCGTGCAAGTACATTCCGTCCCTTAGGACAAATAGGATTGCAAGATATAAAAGTTATTTCCGTAGTCGGGTTATTTATCTTTTCTCTTTTTAATTAATTTCCATGTGATCATACGAGCATACAAATTATATGATGAGAAACATCAACAAAAAGCCGAAAACATTTAAAATATAATGACATTTTTTTCTCAGTATTTTTAGCTCACAATGTTTCAAAACATTCACGGAAATTCACAGAGAAATCATCAAACTTAAAAATTTGTCGTATAATTCACTCAAAAAATCGTTAGATGCCCTTAAACTGACAGAATAAACACATTTAACACAGCGTTTCTTTAGTATTTTGAACCCAAAATGTTTCAAAAGATTCACGGAAATATAATGAATAATTTGAGCTCTTAAACTTGAAAATCGGTTGAGCCGTTTGCTCAAAAAATTATTACATACACCAACGAACGGTCAAGCTAAATACAATACTCTCCTTGTGGCTTTGCTGTGGTCGAGTAAAAAACCTGGTTTTGGTGTGTTGCAGATCATACTCTTATTCGATAGTTTCACAATTTATTGTAATAATGTCTTAGTAATTGTAATAATCTCTTAGTAATGCCTAGTTATTTTGTATTCCTACAACATCCAGGTGGATTGCGACAATTTCGCCACAGCTTCAGATGCTTATATGAAAAAGCGTTTCAATTTTAGAAAAAAACGATTCGCTTTCCCAGGAAAAGTGGGACAAAAAGCCAGATTAGGCCACAAATTGGTGAGGAAGAACATAATCAACAACAACTTCAAAAGACGGGCTACTTTAGGTACCCGGGACTGGACACGAATGAGTGTACATCCGTTTATAAACTTCTTGCGAATTTATCGCAAAAAGTTTGCTAGAAATACACCGAATGAAGAAATAGCAAGGTATTGACTGTTGCTATTTTTAAAATATATTAAAAAAAGGTTTATAACACATAATTATCGTGCCATATTCCTCTTAATTTGTAAAATTGTAACCAGAAAATTTTACCCAAAGTTGATAAGAGAAAATAGTTTAATATTAAAAAATATCTGATGTGGACACAACATGATTTCCTTGTACGCCTACTAAACTATAAATCTGTGGCTTAAAAAGTAATACTGAATTTGGTTACTAGTTTCCGAATATAGCAGTATCTCAAAAACCACTCGGGGTCGCGACGTCCATCTATTGACACTCAGACACCCAAAAACACACAAATGGTATCCGTAAATCGCCGGAGTGCCGAAAGAGTTATCAGCGCGTTTCGTATAGTTTCATACGACACTGCGTGTGGGGTGGCCAGGATGACACAATAGGGCTGATAGCCAAAGAGAAGGAGCGCTCGTATAACACAGTCGACCGCATTCCCAGGGCCGAAGAAAGAAAGGAAACAGTCGACCTATGGCAACGACTATTGGACGTGACCACGAACGGGAGGTGGACACACATGATGGTTCTCTGTATCCAACCCTGGGTGGATAAAGAACACGGAGAGGTTGACTACTGCCTCGCGCAGTTGCTTGCAGGACATGGCTGCTTTCGAGCCTACCAGTGTAGATTTAAGCTGGACAGTCCAGCAGAATGTCCAGTGTGCCCAGCAACAGAAGAGGGCGTGGAACACGTATTCTTCTGCTGTTTCCGCTGTCAGGAAGAGAGGAACGAATTTCGAAGGGTCTGCGAATCGGAACCGACTGCCGAAAACATCCAGGAGAACTGGATGGCGGGCCAACGTCAAGCAATACAGATCATCAAGCTGCTGAGGAAGGAAGAGAAGGTACGGTGAGCATAATAAAGCAGGTAGCCTAATACAATGAGGCAGCACTCAGCCACTCTCCCTCCATGAAGTAATGCCTAACGGTGGTCCCGTGGAGGGTGGGAAACAAGTGTAGGGAGGTTGTTTTAGTGTGTGCAAATCCCAAACACGGATGGGTACGGGCCTTTTGAAGATTTCAAACTACACAAAAAAAAAAAAAAAACAATAAATAAAACACTAAAAATAGACACAAGCTCTTGTTTCCGGGGGTCTCTTTTCGTTATTATATCTCGTTTTCTTTTAGTAGGTAACAAGTTTCCAAGAGATTTCTTGACAACATTAGAACTGTCTGTGTCACTAGATGAAGCTATGAAATCGATAGTGTCGACATTTTAAGCGGGAGAATCCGAAAACTTATATCTTGTTCTGCTGCAAACTTGTTCAGCTCGCAAATGGGAGAGGGGGAGGGGGAAAAGTATTATATACTCAATTTTAACACATAAAACAAGTATTAAAATTCTTAAATTAGAATGTAAAAAAAAAATCGCTTTTGTAACCTTTATCACCAAACCATATGATCTCTGAGTTAAATTTTAATTTAATAAATTAGTCAAAATGGATATTTCGTTGAAATCTTAAAACCGAAAATTTTCGGGATTACAATACTTCCTTGTACGCAGTATAGTAGGTAGTAGTAATGCAATTTTAATTTTGGGGGAAAAAATTCCAATGCACAAAATTTTCAACGGCTGATTTTAGGGATGACTATACGGGTAATAGCTCAGGACAGCATACTTTTAGAAAAATGCAAAAGTTGATACTACGAAATATCTAAATAAATAAAATGCATAAAAATTAATAAAACTTTTAATTGTTTATAAAGAAACAACGTGTTTGTACTAAATTGTGTGAAGTCAAAAGAGGTTTTAAGGGGCATACTTTAATTGGTAGGTATTTAAATCCTTTTCAAGCTTCATAATTCACTTCCTTTTCTTAAAATGTTTGCAGTAATTTATAGGGTGTAAGATCCATGTATTAATTCTATATCTATATCTTATACCTATCAAATCTACTTTGGTCATAAAAGTAATGTGTATTTGTATGTGACAGCACTTCTAAATGTCAGAGATCAACCAGGTTTTACAATTTCCGTTATGGGAACTAAAGAAGTTTTTTTATAAAAGACTAATAACAGTTTTTTTTATATTTTATTACTTGAAAGTTCCTATGTATACTTCAATTGTTTCATACTAAAAGGGGTTTTGTCAAAATGCCAATAGTTAAAAAAAAAAAAACCTTTTAGCATGAAGCGATTCATTTGTTTTATAAAATTAAAAATTTAATTGATGCAAACTAACCAATGTTTTCATTATGATTTTGGTTTGACAGAAGAGGAAGATGTGAATGGAGAAAGATGTCCTGCAAATCAAAGGAGAAATATTATGAACAAGCCAAAAGAGCAAGGATTAGAGGGTACAAAATATAAAAGATCATTGGTTTGGTCTTGTAGTATAAAATGTTTATTTAAAAAAAAAATAATAAATAGAATGAAAGTTTGTTTTATGAAAAGAAAATAATACAAATATACTTATTATTGTGTAGCAATATCGCCTTCTCGTTAAGAAAATGCAGGCACTAACACATAGCATTGGGTGTACCTATGTAGAACATGTATTTCTCAATCCGATGACGAACGACGTCATTATTATTAAAATTAGTTCTAATTCTGGATCATTATAATCAAATAAAGGAAGCGGACTCGAAGAAGCAATAAGATAAAAGGAGCAAAGGGTTAATAGGATTATTCCTTAATGCTTCAGATAGGATGAAGTTGTGCTAACAGAAACAACGATAAATGTTGTTAGCTATTTTTAATAATTTTATCATATAATGATATTATACTTGATATAAGAAATATCCTTGTATATATAAGAATTTTTCAGGTATTTAAAATTAATTTATAATAATGTTTTGAAATTTAAATTACGTGAAAGTTCGTTAGACATTCATGTATAACATAACTTGTTAAATTTTAGTTCTGAAGATGAGTACCCCCGAAACGTCGATATATTTAGCATCGTATTAATCTTAAACTAATAAAGATATTAAATTTTGGGGTTTGATTACAATAATTTTTTGGTTAATCTCATTTTAAAAACGATTGCTGTAGATATTTACTTTTTGTCGGTAGCAACTAATAATGATTAATACTTTTTAACTATTGAATACCATCTATTTAATGTATTTTCCATTTTTAATTATTTTTTGTAGTATATAGTAAGTTAAAATTTAACAATAAAACAATATTGTAAAACATATGTTTTAAAATTACTCTCCAATAAACTGCTACAGTTCGACTTAACTTCGCGGTTATGGTACGCTTTGTCCCATAAGTCCTAGAGGTGAGGCTCATTTCTCACAAGATTTATAAATATTTTTTTATTAATTTTCCCTGACATTGTGAGCTATCTTGCTTACAAATCGTATTAGAAACAAACAGCTTTGATCAGTCAACCTGTCTTCCGGTGATCATGCTTCATCGGTCATAGTCCTGTCGGATTTCCGTTTCCAATGTAGGAACCTGCGTTATAATAAACTGAGTGTTTGTTTTTTTCTAACATCGTTCAACGTTCGTAGATGATCAGATCGTGAGAAATACTTTTCCAATGAAGAAGCGACCTAAAACTCAGTGTGTTTGTTTTTTTAACGACTTCATCCGACGGTCGAACATCATTGGGTCGCGAAAAATACGTGTCAAATGCAGCCTAATAATCTGTATGTTTGATTTCCAAAGGACGTCGTTCGTCATCGGGTAGTGAGAAATAGGTACATGCCCAATATAGGCTAGCATTAGCCCAAATTATTTGGTCACTCTAAAAATGATTCCTTTCTCGAGTGAGTAAAGTGATTTTTTGTTTATTTTTATAACCACAATTTGTTCGTACACCATACAAGGATTATTGCCACAAACCAGCGTGTAAAGTACTTTATTTCCAACACTACCAGTTTATTTGCGAGGTATAAAACTTTCGGCACTTTTTAGCTTGCTACATTTTATTTTTCAAAAAAAGGTGGAGAAGGGAGAATTAACAGATATGGAAAGTGAAAAATCATTAGTATGTCGCCAGAATGGTGTAGCCAGTCTATAACTGTAAAACATATTTAATGTGTACATTGAACAGGCTCGCAGATGGGAGAATGTCATCTTAATAAGGATGTTTGTCACTTTGAAATTGTTGAAAGAGGCCTTGATTGAGTGAAGTCAAACGGATGATAATACTTGACTGAGCTGAAATTCATCTAAAACTGGACTAAAATAATCTGCTCTGACCAAAGAAACTTTATGGTACGTACATACAATATTACAGAGAGGAAAATATTAATTAAGGATCAATATTTTTTCATCAATTTTAAATTTCGACATATTTTTGGAACTTCTGGTGTCATTCTTGTGAGAAGATCGGATGGAGAGGCATGCCAGCTGCACCAACTGTTAAACATGGACAAGAAAACATTATTATTTTAATTTTCCTTATCATGTCTCTCACCAGTGGTATGCTATGGTTCTACAAAGTAGTGGATGACAGCAAGAGATGCGGATCGTCTTCAGGTTTTGAGAAAAAAGTTAATCTGCAACGGGAAATATGAAGCAGGTCGATGGCGATTACGTAACAATGCAGAAGTTGAAACTATTTTCCGCAACGAGAATATTGTCGACTACATCAAAGTTGGAAGGCTGTGATAAGCGGAGCATGTCCGTAGGATGTCTGACAAGAAATGGAAGCCATGAGGAGACGAAGTTGACCGAGACACTCGCCGATTGGGAGTGAAGAACTGGCGAGATGAAGCAGAAATCGATGGATGGAAACGATTAGTCAAGCACTGGAGAGTTATTTCAGTTAGTTAGTGGCCCTCTTATATTACTTATTACTACCCAATGTATTATTACTAATAATACAAATTATCGTATGTTTTTTAATAAATTCATGATGAAAAAAAAATTACTATGGCCCATTGATGATTATTTGTGTTGGTAGCATTTGAGAAAAATATTAAAGATGTGATGGTTATAAAATATGCATAGTATCCTATGCTCCTATTAGTTTTTACAGGAACGGATTAAGTAGTCAGTGGGCTAAAGGACCTCCAAGGTCTTAAAATATCTTAACTTAAAAGTTTTGGAAATGGCCTAGAAAGTACTTGTACTGTTACTGATAATGGTGGGGGGACCGAGTCCGGCAATTGGCATTTTTGACTGCCCTAAGATAAACCAATGGAGGTAACCTATTTTTCTTCCATGTCGAACTTCCTGGTTATCCTGATGAAGTTCAGAGAGGACGGCTATTCTATAGAGGACGCCTTGTGTTCTGAGATTCTATCGGAGCCCAGAAGCCTATATCTTAGTGACGCGTACCGGTCTTGTAGTATAGGACTGTCAGCGTGTTTATCCACACGAGTGCCAAATTTCGTCACCTACTACTCCACAAATTTGTTAGTGTCTTTTAAGCTTGCTTAATTATTAGAGTTCATTTCTACTGAGACCTTTGAATAATGAGAGGTTTTTTTAGTTACTTTCTATATGCCCAACACATTCCCTCCAATATTTGCCTTCTATTCTCTATGTCCAGTCGTGGTCTTCTTTTCGCTGTTTACCGAAAAGGGAGAAAACACTCCAAAAATAAAATGTTCAATATATGCCTCTAAGTTGCACTCTCCTGCTTCGTTTTGTGGAGGAGGAAGCAAACTTTCTACTGCTTAGAGCCCCCACTTTTCTTGATTCGCCCCTGGTTGATTATGGGTTTTTATTCTACGTCATTCATATGGTTGACCCTTATTATTAAATAGAAAACATTTTTGTCGGCTTGACTCAAATTAATAATACAAGTGAATCACTCTCAAGATTCCTATTTAAAGTGGGTCTGATCTTCAACCTCATCACCTCAAACTTTAGTGGCACCTGTGTTCACAGCTGCTGAACCACGTGTCAACTTGGTGTGAGATATGGAGTTTTTCTCACTCAGAGAGTAGGTAAAGTACTGAATGATTTCTCATGCGATTTATTATCAAGTGGAGACATAGCTTAAGAATTGAGTGGACATAATGTTCCAAAGAAATATGGAAATCTCCGATGTTGTATTGAATTTACTAAACAAAATGAATTTGTGAAATGTGAATGCTATTCGATACCGAACTCAGGTTATTCACTATCTCAGCTAGTCTGTTTGGTTTAGTATAGACGTTAGATGCCAACGTATTGTTTTGGCTAATCCTTTTTTCTGAGAATGACTATATTTATCAACCAATTAGGCAGATTTCACTTCGGGAGGCTTCTCTTTCCTTCAAAGACCTAAAATGTTTCATTTTGAAGACTTCACAGTTAATCAGTTGACATCCGCATGACAGTACAGAAGGATTAATCTAATTAGGGATTGATAAATTATTTGCCACTTCTATAAATTTGTTTTATTGAAAACTAGTTTCGAATGTTATACATTCATCATCATTTCTAAAAAAATTCAAAAATAAGCAATTCAAAATATGGTTTGGAATTATTATACATATTAAATTAGATGTAATATAAATCATTATTCGGATAACGCGAAATTAATATAATTCGACGTCACAAATCTTTTCACAAGTATCCCACCACTAGACACAATAGAAATTTTAGAACAGTTAATCTTCCAATCGAATCTATCACCGCTAGAAAAACTAGATCTTTACAATTTGATGTCTATTTGCATAAAACATAATTATTTTCAATTTGATGGAAAATTCTTGAAATAGGAAGAAGGCTTACCGATGGGATCCCCTCTCTCACCCCTTCTAGCAGATTTATTTATGGGCAAATTAGAACAAAAAATTTTTGACCCAAACAATTCTCAACTAGCTCAACATATCACATACTGGTATCGGTATGTAGATGACATTATATGCCTATGGTCTGGTACGACAAGACAAATAAATATTTTTTTAAAGGAAATAAACGAAATTCACCTCTCGATTAAATTCACAGTAGGACTGGAAAAAAACAAAACCATAAACTTTTTAGATTTAGAAATTTCAGTAATAAATAAACATCATGAATTTGGAATTTACCGGAAACCCACCCACACTGACGTCGTTATAAACAATGAAGCTAGGAGACCGAAAGCACATAAACTCGCAGCCTATAGTAGTATGATTTACCGCCTTTTGAAAGTACCATTAAATAAAAAGAACTATAATAAAGAAATTTTAAATAATATATTGTAATGATTGTGCAGCCAAATGCACAACAAAAACTGGAAGATGGCTAAATCAGAGATTAAAGAAACATGTACGTGCATATAATAATAAGACAGAGAATTCCAACTTTGCAATTCATTTAAATGAAAAAAATCATAAATTCATCAAAGACTCAGGAGTTAAATTAATACATCACATTGAAAACAGCCTCAAATTAAATATATATGAAGCACTTGAAATAATGAAATCCTTCAAATCCAATCTAGATTTTTTCTTAAATGACCAAATAAATATCTCCAATAGTCCAATCTTAAATTTATTTCCATCTATAACAGAAAAAACAAATACTCACCGGCATTACTGGAAAAACTCTGACCTTTTAACCGTTTGCCTATAAACATCCTACCTATCTTTCGTTCATTGTTAGTTCAATGCGAGAAGAAACTCAACAAACTTTTCTGTTTGTTATAATCCATTTAAACCTTGGTGAGTACCAACATATATTTGATTTCTTGTCTTAATTAAATTCATAATTTATAAATGTTTTATAATACTGATTTATATTACAACTAATTTAATATGTATAATAATACCAAACTATATTTTTAATTGCTTATTTTTGAATTTTTTGTGTTTTTAGAACTGAGGATGAATGCATAATATTCGAAACTAGTTCTAAAATAAAACGCATTTATAGAAGTGGCAAATAATGTATCAATCCCTAATTTGCAGCTAATGGTCCGTCCTTCGAGGAGTACCTTGAGTAGCTTCACCGTGTCTTGTCGAAACTTTCAACAGTTGGCAGGGTCCTCAACAACAAAAAAAGAAATTTCGAGAAGAAGAAATTTTCTCATTATTTCTTATTTAGATACTAGAGTAAAGTGACCAGTTGTTCTACAATGAAATGTGGGATAGGCGAAAAAAAATTATCTATTGACTTTGTAAAAAAGGCAAATAACTAATATTCATTAAAGTTTGCCCAATGTGGGTCACATTATGTGGGCCAATTTTGGATATTAGACAAAATTTGGGAGGACCCAAATGTGGGCTAGTCCAACCTCATGGGCGATGTCTGGTCACCTTATACTGGAGTTTCTATAAAAGGTATATCTTCATGTCACCATAATGTGAATGCTGTTGTTAGGTTTTCTGAACCACATAACATAACATAATTTAAATTTTTTTAATTTTCTCGACGAATCGAGTTAGAATCAAGGTCGGCCATTAAGTACTATTGCCACATCTAGAAGAAATGCCCGTCCATACAAAACAGTCAAACGGATTGAATTGATTGATGAAAGGATTGAGGAGGAGATGCAATAGTGAACGTTTGTGTCGGTAACAATGGAGGCTGGAAGGAAGACGTTGTGATGGTTAGAAATTACAAAATTTTCGTGTTACTTCATACCCATCCGTACGACCTAAATGCCAGGTAGGATGAAAAATATTCTCTGCTCTTATATATGATAACAAAATAAGGAAATATAGTTTGGCATTGCAGCGCTGAATGCATAGTCTACTACTAAAATCCAATTACACCACTCGATAGTCAAAGGATCGAAAAATTTCTTTCGTTTTGTAGAGATTGCGAAACATCGCGCGTGGTGGAGAGAGGCATGCAGCCATTTTCAGTTTGTTTAGCCAACTTTTATAATTTCTGCGTAGTACAACTTTTGACATAGGAAAGCTACGACGTTCTTTGATGTTTTAATCGACAGTTCTCGTATCGATTGTGTGTCAAAACCATAGGAAATATAATACAACTAGAAAGAGCAGCTATGGGTCAATCAATGATACCCGTGAAAACACACAAGATTGAGTGGTACTTACATATTTAAATTTAAATGTATGCATTGTTGTGTTAAACCTTCGTTAATATAATCCATTTGGATTTAATAACTTGGCAGGATCTATCAAAGTCTGAATCAATGCTAAAACTTTTTTTTTTTTAAATAAGGACATTTGAAGGATCTCTATCCTCTCCATAGCTAGTTTTATTTTAGAACGTTACAATATATACATTCTCTTTATATATATATATATATATATATATATATATATATATATATATATATATATATACGAAACTATAATGTACTATTTTTAAAAATTTATATATAACAGTTAAATTATTTTCACTCTCTCTTTTCTATTCTTGTCTTTTTTTCTTATTAGATGAATTTCTATCTGTTTCATCCTTGTATAGAATGCATTTGTATATTATTTTATTTTTATTATTTAATTATTATTTTTATTTATTTTATCTTAGTACAGAATTTATACAACCATCCTTCATTTGTTCATATGCATATATTTTTTTTATAGCAATGTATATATTTGATGTGGGTTTTTTCTTATCTAATTGGTCTTTTGGCTAGATATAATATATATTATTTTATGCATATCTGTTATTCTAAAGGAACTTTGTCCTAGAATAAAGTTGTTTTTTCTATTCTATATATGTATTGTTGATTACTGATCCATTAGCGTATTATATCCTTATCATTCTAAATATACAGTAGTGAGCACAAAATTATATTGTATTTTAAATAGCAGTGAGACCTGATTTCAAGGATCTATAATACCCCTATATCTTAAAATTGCAATTCATTTAATTTTTTATCGATTTAGGAACTGACCTGAGCAAATAAAGGCAAGACAAACTTGTCTGATATTTACTTAATCATAAGGCTAATCTCGTCTGAAGGTACCCACTAGTAGTTTACCAACAGCGTACACCTTCGACAAAAAAATATGACCCAAAACAGAATAATGACAGGCTGCAGGCAGGAGTTTGCAGACCGCAGTTTCTCTTTTGATTCTTAATCAAGGGATAACAAAATGCATTATTGTTTAATATTTCACAATACCCGATAAACGCAATGGGTAATAAAGCTGTTTGATGAGAATCCAGGCCATCAGTAGAAAAAGCTCGTTATAAAATACTTTGGTTGGAGAAATAGTTCCTCTACCTCCTCTTCTGGCATTTATCCCGAAAATGAATTACTGAGATGAACATATTTAAAACTGGATTCAGTGCCATAGCCTTGAATTTGGCTGTTTCAATCTTTCTCTGGTTTTGTATTGGCTTAACACAATAATTCTAGTGTTATCTTTTCTAGATGGACAAATTTCAATTCAAAGGCCTTAATAATCGGTGCAAAATCGTAAAACTTGAAACATTCTTTGGTATTACGAATATGCACGTGAAGATCATGTCTTACAGGAATGGTTAACTAACTCCCATTTACAATGTTAATTAGGTAACACATTATAGGTGGTCAGAATGGTTTCCGTTTATCATGATCGAAAAAGGTCTTAGAAAAATATAGCTGATATATCTGAAATATAGATAATTTGCGTAATTTTGTCTTTATTTATGATAAAATTTGCGTATCGGACGCAAATTAGAGTGTGTTGCCGCTATTTAGAGCAGAATTCCATTCATTATAATTTCAACGAGTTCCAAAAAAAAAAAAAGTTTAAAATCTGACGAAAATGTTAGCTTTTTGGAGCAGGATTCTGCTGTATATAATTCCGATATTTCCAAGAAAATTGATGAAAATCGGAAGAAGATGGCGAGTTCTGGATATTTCTAAAGCAGAATATTTAGCTCTAATATGCCCGTTTCTACAATTTTTTTTAGAAATCGTATGAAAATGTTGGGTGTTTTGAGGATTTCTGATGCAGAATTTAGCTCACTATATTATTTTATTATCAGACCCGAATTGTCTTGATTTTGAACATTTCAGGAGCAGAGTTTAGCTCGTTATTGCATATCCCTTTCCAAGAATTTTTTTTAAAATATTGTGCTAATTCAGGTGTTTTGGTGCTATCTGGAGCAGAATTCAGCTCGTTAAATTTCACGTTGTCATGCTATATTTTTCATTATCGTGATCTCAGCACATGTTCGCCAATGATGTAGAGGTTCCGGTGACAGCAGTTTGGTTACCTAAGGATAATAATTTCATTTACCGCATAATATTCCTATTCGTTTTCTCAATGATAAAATTGGTCCGTTTAAGTAAAAGCTAAGTTTTCCATTATAATTCGAAGTTTTCAAAAGGCATGGCAAGATCCTAAAACTCTACTAATATCGTTCAACTGAAAACCATTAGATCGATCAATTTTAAAAATTAAATTCGAGTTTTGAGCTAAAAGTAGTCTCCACACACCTTTTATTCACCAATTTTATTTTCTTATTTATTTTTTTCTCTCACAATTTAATATTTTTTCTATTGATTTTTAGAGAGGAAGGCAAGGTCCATCCCCTCCTGCTCCTCTCCTGCGTGCGCTCATGGTTATATTATAAATAAGATTTATTTGGATCAATGAGAAGGGTGTAATTATGTATGGACGGCAGAACATCATAGTTTGGTTCCCTGGTTGTTAATTTTAATCTGAGATGCGGTTCAGTATCCAAAAGCCAGTTCCTTTTTATCGACTTGATGTCTGTAAATGCTCAAAAACCAACTTCACGAATAAGTATATATGAAAACCACACTTACACAACACTAACAAGTAGCGGAGTTTTTAAAAATTATTTTTCTATGTTCACAGCCTAATGCAGCGCGCACCCTCACCAAACTCTTCCTGAACCACTGGACTTCCGCATACTACGCTTTGGACAATAGTCCAGTCACATTATACATCCGACCCCGCAAAAGATCAAGTATTTCTAATTTTTTTTTTTATGATGTTTGGACCTAAGCCTGTAATAAAAAACTAAATTTCCTATTTAGAAAAACCTGTGCGAGCTGCGTAGCAGCCAAAGAAACACCGACATTTTGGCACTATTTTCAGTTTCTGATCAATTTATCCCAAAGTTAGTGCCAGAAATAAAACGCTATGGTTACTTTTATTAAACAAATTGAATTTACCTCATTTTTAGGCCTGAATCAACTCAGTAGGTTAAATATTTCCTTTATAGGTAGTTCCTGATTTAGGTCTTCAAAGATTGAATATTTTTTGCCACATGTGATAAGTCTTTGTTTTGGTCTCTAAATTTATTAAATATCATCGAAAATACTCATCCCATGAGAAAAGTCATCTGGCTTTAATTTGAACTTTAACGGGCACCTGTAGGCTCAATACTTTCCTCAAAATTTGGATATAACCGAAAACCTTGAAAAATGGAATTTGGTATTAATCAATGAAAGCAACTCACGAGAACGTTTATAGTAATAACTACAATTTTAGTTTATTGAAAAAAGAAAATAGAACTTATAGAAGTAGTGTATATAGATATATAAACATTCATTAATCTTAACGGCCTTCAGGGCTCAAGAAATGATCCTCAGACGAAGGAACAAGTTCATTAGAGATATGTGCAAGTTCGTATTGCCATTCTTTCAATATAGGGGTGGAAATGTCTTCTTCGTCATCAGAATCCTCTAGATGAAGAGATTGGACGTTCTGACTTAATTTACCAGCGCAGAATCGACAGAAGATTGAGCATTGTAGTTCAGCTTTCCGACAGCTGCAACGTTTTTGCACTTTCAGGAAATAATCCACAGTAGGATCTGAGGAGCATGATCCAGGATGATAGTGAAAATGGAATGCCCCTGATCATCGAGCTTACAACCCACAATATGTAGGACTTTTTTCAATTCTCAATCACTTTTGAACTTACTGGTAAGTTGTGTAAAAATGGTGGTGTAATGTATCCTCTGTTGGTGGCATGCGAGCAAGATTAAGTTTGGAGTTAGCTGCAGATTTAACGAGCAGCTAGAAACTAATAGAGGCTATTCAAGATGGCTATTAAGAAATCATCTCCATGAAAAGCTACATATCCCTTTTTCCCAGCATTTGCTAGTGCACTTTTGGTGATCTTATTAACCGCGTTCTCTGGATAACCATCGAAAACAACCGAGACGTCGCCAACAAAGTGGGTTTTGATGTAGCTGGTGATAGATAGTGTGAATAGTTTAACATAGATGTATAACTGAAAATAGTGGCAAAAGTTCGGTTTATTTTGGCTACTACGCAGCTCGCACAAGACTTTCGAAATAGTGAATTTGTTTTTTTACTACTAGCTTGGGTCAGAACGGAAAAAAAATTGAACTAATTCACCTTTTGCAAGATCGGGCCCTGTTTTGTGCCTAAGTTGACTGTAATAAAACACTGGGGTAGGGGTTACAGCCTGTAGCCTACAAGAGTGGGTGTAAGTGATGTCGCCTGTCTTCTATGGCTTGCCGCTTCTACTCTCTGTACGTATTGTTAGACGTATTCAGACACCCAGAAGGATCCAGAATGTGCGACAGTTACCTATTTACAAAGTAGTATAATGTCTTTCATCGTTGTGGTGGTCTCTCGTCTCGTATACACCACAGCATTGACAAAATAATCACATCATTGCCAATGACGTAGAAGCTATTGCGATAGATTAATGTAGATCAACTAAAAACTAATACAAAGTACATAGATTAATTCATTTGAAAATTAAGTACATGCATGAAAGTAAAAATAGTCTCCAATCACAACTTTGTTTCTTAAACTTAAATTTATTTTTTCCTCCTGTATTTTAATTACTTTTATATGTTTCAATAACTTTTAGGGGGATGAGGAGGGCACAGTCCTCTCTGCCCCCTCCCCCTCTCCCTGCGTATACTCATGATTATATGTCTAACATTTGGAATCAATAGGAGTTAATCCAATGCTGAAAACCATAGATTTATTAGAAATATAAAACAATGCATATAGTATTCAATATTAAGCAAATTGCCTAAAAACCAATTGATTAATGACCATTTTCTTCTACAATTTTTCCAACATATATCACCATGTGTAATTTATTAAATGAATAATGTGTAAATTAAACATATGGTTTCAGTATCCAGCTTACATATGTAATCCATAGAAATATCCATGACATTTTCCAATCATATTTTTCTTTTTCCTAGTAACTAAAGATTCCCACGTTTTATTTTTTAGGATTCAGTAAATATAATATTAATGTTTTATTATTTATTTTTATTTTTGTATCATTTTCTTCCATTTAGATGATTAGTTTTTTTTTGTTTTTTTTTTAATTCCTAATATTATGTTTTGTTGTATTTCTTCATTGTTTAGTTAAATGATACTCTGTTTAATATTTTTTTAAATAATTTCATTGTAATTTTTTTTTCAGATTTAAAGGATAATAACATAACGGTGTAAGGCTCAGAAACAAAACAATATAGAAAAAGGAAAAGGACGCAATTTTTGAATATAATAGAATCGTTGAAATCTTCATTCTAAAACATTATGGATTTTACTTGTTTTATCGATAATAAACTGTTCACTTTTTATTTTTTATTATGATATCATTTTCAAAATTCTAATCAAATATTTTCAGATAGGTAATCAATATAAAACAATGCTTGTTTACGTACGTAGGTGTCCATAATCGTCGCCATGAGAACTTCAATACTCTGATTCACATCAAAAACTCCTATTACGTTAACGTTTATTGTTCACATTAAAAAAAAAAAGTTTTTGAACTTCATTTACTAAGTTATTTTGTATTATAGGGATTAATAACCTTAAAAATACCGGTTATAACTGTCTGTATTGCCATTGTATTAAAATTAGTTAGTCAATCAGATAAAGAAATAAAGATGATCAACAACTAGCACAGAATATACTACGTAAGTCTTCGTAAATTAAATGTTTTGTGTTTTTTAAAAAAAATTTTATTGAGGAACCTTCCCACACCTGGTTTAAAGTAGATCGGGAGTATCTACAACTACTCTATTTAATATTATTATTAACTCTATTTAATATATTATTTCATCTTGTTTTTGGTTCTCCAAATAATCTTGTATGGTGGATTATTTCTGTAATGAGCTCCATTCAGGTTCGACCTAATAGTAATATTACAGACTAAGAACATGGAATTCCAGAAGCCTTTGGCAAGCTGGAGCCAGCAAACATCTGGAGACCCAATTAGAAAAGTACATACAGAGCGGATGTAGCAGCCATAAAGAAAATAAGTTGGAAGGACAATGACAGTCTCATTAAAGAAATGCATAATCATAAATAGTGGGAACAAGGCCAACCAATACAGAACTGGGTTTATAATATAACATATCCTTAATTAGCGTACATGCCGCTACAGAAGAGAAGGATGAATCTGAAAAGGAGGATTTCTAAAGTGAACTAGAAAGGGTGCATGACTCAGTTCCTGAATATGATGTGAAAATATTAATTGGAGACCTAAATGCTAAAATAGGAAAGGAAGAAGAATTCAGGCCAACACTAGGAAAGCATAGTTTGCATACCATCACAAACAGTAACGGTGAAAGACTGATGAATTTTGCAATGTCCAATGGGATGAAAATAATGAGCATAATGTTTGCACATAAAGAGATGTGGATCTCCCCCGATGGACTTACAAAGAACCAAATAGATCAGCCAAGTCCCTATGTAGAAAAAAAAGAAGAAATGGAGGATAGGAAAATTGAAGAACTGGAGAAAAATCACAAAGGAAAGGAAAGCAGAAAGTTTTAGAAAGGGCTAAAAGAAATCAAAAGTGGGACAGCAAGATCAAAACAGAAAGAAATCAAAACAGCCAGAGGACAGAGTTTATAAAAGACGAAAATGGATTCCTTGTAGGGGACATAGACCTGAAGCTGTAAAGATGGGTCAAATTCTTCATGGAGGAGCTTAATGTAACAGAGAGAATCGATGTGGGATATCAAAAAAGGATTGAGAGCTCTGATGACGAAGTAGATGAAGAGGTGCCTCCCAATAGGGAAGAAATTAGGGAAATAATCATTGATCTCAAGAATAACAAATCTCCAGGACTAGATAATATCAATTCAGAAAAATTAAAGTATGTCGGAGGGAACCTACAGGGAGAAGTATACCAGGTTACATGGGACTGCTGGATGGAGAAGATGCTCTGTGAGTGGGCAAAATCAGTCATCTGTCCAATATATAAGAAAGATAGTAGGCAAGACTGTAGCAACGATAGCCCAATATCCCTCCTTGGTACAGGGTATAAAATTCTATCAATATTCCTGTGTAGAAGAGGAAATGAGTGGGCGGAAAGAATCCTGAGAGAATATCAATGTGGGTTTTAGGCCAGAGAGGTCAACAGTGGACCACATGTTCTCAGTATAGCAAATGCTGGAGAAGTCCTATGAATTTAATGCGGAGGTCCATAATTTATTTATTGATTTTTGTCAAGCATATGATAGTGTGCAGAGAAATTGATTAATATATGAGTAACTATAGGTACAAGATTGAGGCAAATTATTTTATTCTTTTTGGAACATTTGAATTTCTTTTTTAATCATTTTTAAAAAATATTTTATTAATAGGAACATGTGAATGACAATTATTGACTTCCAGCAAAAATTCATAGGTTTTTTGGAAGATTTTAAAATATTTTCTTAAATATAAAATAGGTGATATACGCCTGGTCCTCAGCTGGCCTTAATGTGATAAATAAACAATAAAATAGGCTTTGAAATCGAACAAGTGGTCAAGGTTGAAGTTAATAAATTACATGCCATCATTTGTTTAGTTAATTGAGCAATAATTAACAATTATTGTTAATGATAATTTAAATTTGATGGCATAATTGCATATGAAAAACATTTACAGTGGTCAAAATAAGTATTTGTACACTTAGTTTTTCAGATAAAAATATGTTTAATAATTAAAAACAAAAATTTTAAATTTATCAAGGAAAAAAGTATTCAGAGTAACAGTTGTTGTGAAATAATTTATTGGTTTGTTCTAAGCTCATGGTTTTAACTTAGTACATAATCTCTTATTCAAATACAAACCAAAATCGGCTAAATGATCCGAACTGAACGATGAGTCCTCCAAAATGGAACATAAATCAAAATGATTCAGTTCTAACTGCAAACATGAATTAGGTTTCTAATTTCCTTTACCTTTAAAAATTCACACGGAATGTTTTTTTTTAATCACATCCATCATTTAATTCATGTTCAATAACTTATTAATCATATTTTACCCCCAAAACTAAGGGTATGAATATTTATTTTGACCATTGTATATTAATGTAATATGTTGTGTTTATGAGTGAAATAAAAAATTAAAAAAAAAAGGTAGAGCTGAAAATCAAACAAACTATATCATAAATACAATATATATTATTGACAGAAAATCATGAACATAATTTCAATATAATTTTTGTTACATAATTTTTTTTTGTAATTCTACAGAAACAATTAGAAAGTTTTACATCATATGATAATTATTTTCCTTTTACCATTTCTGTACAAAAATAAGCATATAATTTCAAGAAATAATACTAATTTCTTATTTATTTAATAAAACTCAATGCCTGTTATTTAATTATTTCAAGATTACCAGGCGGTGAAGCGGATTATATCCTTTAAAATGGATTTTCTTTTACAAACAAAAATTAAATCGAGACATTTCACAGGGCAAGTACCTTTCATTAAAATATCAAGAATTATTAACATCAATTTACAATACATAAAAGTAGTATGTTTATTTACATAGTGAATATAAAGTAAGTAAAGAATGTACAGACAAAAATACAAAGTAGAATATACCTGAGTAGATTTCTAAGCCGTTAAACGACAACCAGTTGCAGTTAGAAACTGGCTTTAAATTTTATATATTAGAAAAATCTGCAATTATAATTATTAACATTAACAACTCAAGGAAAAATTTACATTGAGAAGGATAAAGAAGAAATGCCATTAGGCAATACTAAGGGCTTGGAGGTGAGGAGAAAATAAATATTGAATAAACCCAACTATATACACTACAACACCACGACTATAGAACACAATTAAAAAGAAAAGAAAAGTCAGCCCCCTAGAGGGTACATAAATATTCACTATGAGGTAGATAAAGAGAACGGGAATCATAATCCCCAATGTCTGCATTGTACTATGTGGCCGTTGAGCCAAACAGCCGATTTTAAATTAAAAATAACTTAAAAATTATAGAATAGGAGCTAGTGTGATGTTTTAGACTACCCAGCATATTCATGATAATTTAAATCAAGCGATTCAATTTGATAAATCTATTTTACTTAAATATAAAATTACTATCAGTTAACAACGATGAGGATGGTGGTCAAGTTGATATTAAATCTATACGTTGATGTTGCTTGATCGACTGTGATGTAATTATGATGAAATAAATAATCGAAATGCAGTAAACAAATTATATATTTTTTTTTATTTGCTTAAAAAATGTACTTTTTTTACGCCATCCAGATTATTTATTTCATCATTAAATTTATATATATATATATATATATATATATATATATATATATATATATATATATATATATATATATTTAAATTTCATTGATTAATTCATGTCGGTTCATTAAACATTGATAATAAATGAAACCTGTGTAACACAAAAATCAATAAAAAATATTTCATGAATGGAAATAACAAAGTAAGAAAACAAAGTTAAAAAATATTGTTCTAATGAATTTAGATGAAATTTGGTTTGCCCCCTACTTTTTTTTTTTTTTCAAATTTGCCTTTATAACTTATTATTTATTATATTACTGTAAATTTGGAAAAAAGAATTCATTTATTTCACTATTAATGCTTTTTAATTATAACATTAAATAAAAAATAATCACTACATATTAGGGCTACTTCATTGCGCATTTTAAAACTTTTTGATTATTTTAAGGCATACATAAAAACTTTCATATATTGAAAAAAAGAAAAAAAAAAGGCATGAATAAGCGATCATCCAAGTTTCCAGAGATAGCTGCCCCTAATAGCAATTCTTTCTTAAGATAAATATAAATCAATAAATTTTATTCGATTATTTAAATAAAACACAACATTACTATTTAATAAAACCTAGCTATGTTAAACATGAAATATTTTTTCAACTTTCTATCTTATGAATAACATGTGTAAAAAATGACGATCAGATTTGTCATGAAAACTAAAATCAGACAATGCACCATGCCTCTCTAGAAAAATGCACAATGTGCTTCATTTTATATCTTTAATTTGTTGAGTACTAAGTATCTAAATTGGTGCCTAGTTTAATTAATTTCATTGCCATTAATTATAGCTGTCAAATTGACCAACACTCCCATCTTTGTCATAACCTAATAAGTAACTTTATAAATAAGTATATATAAAAGATATAACTGTGGAATACCTTATTTAACCTATCAAGAAAAGGCACGATTTTTTTTTTTTTTTTTTAATGTTTAAATTTTCATCTGCGGGGTATTCTTAGTTTATGTATACTGATTATCTATACACTAATCTTTGCTGTTTTAAAGGCCTTTTAATTCGTGTAAACCTTTTATTATAAATAATGAACAAATATGTTCAAAATTTAAGAGTTTTATTCATATTAAATAAATAAGATTGAAGTTAAATGGAAGCGAATATATATATTTTTGTTTTAAATTTTACTCCAAACTATGCCGTTAAAACATCTAATATTAAAGTGCTAGTTAATTTCTAAATATAAGATATCAGACATCCCTACAAACTTCCACACTAACAATCATAACTCACATCACACAAGTCCACAACCTTACAACTAAAAGTCCGACCGATCCACCCATCTACCATTTGTATGCAAATGGATCTCGTAAAGTTAATAATACCAGACACATAACTTCAAGTTAAATTACAAAATGAGCAAATTGCATTCACTAAATATAAAGATAGGATATATATATATATATATGTATATTTTTGTTTATTAATATATATTTATTAATAATATAAAATTGGTTTAAGGCAATTTGTGCAAGCAGTCACTAGCATATGTCTCTTTTCCTAATCTCTGTAGGGCTATCGATAATTTGACCGACCAAAACGTATTTCATCTTCACCGTAGTATTATATTAATGTATTTATTTGAAATGAACACATTTATTTTATTTTTCTTAAATTGAACAACTTTTGAGTGAAGAAATGCATGTTTACAACACTACAGTGCTTAAGTTCAATGATAAAGCAAGCAATGAGCAATTGAGAACATCTTTAGAAAGAAAGGCGCTGCAATTCGTGTTGGCACTTGGCTGTGGGATAACTACCTACAGTCTGAACCAAACACACTAGCTACAAAAATGAGAACAGTTTCATAATTATGTATAAATATGCGTGACCCCTTAAATATAACCTCAGCTACATCGTTATACATTTATTGAATAACTGAAATAAGTAGCGGTGGATAAATTTGTGCATATTAATAAAACCTTGTGCTAAGGCAAATTTGAGGCTATACTGTTATAACAACATAAAAAATATTATAATCTCCTTAATTTTTAGCTAATTTAAAAAATTATGTATTAGTGTATTGACAGTCCCTGAAAATCACTAGGCCGTGTTTTAATAAGAAACTTGTTCCTTTTCCGAGCTCAGGATGAATAGGAAGCACCTTTTCAAAGGAATTCCACTTTTTACAAGCCTTAAAAGTAAATTTTTTTTTTTTTTTTATAATTATTCTCATTCTTTTATGAATAGAATATATTTTTAACATTGTATTTTTTTTTTTTTTTTTTTTTTTTTAACACTAGGTTATAATGATAAAGCTTACTATACAATCTATTAAGTTATTTACAAATACAATTACAATGGGTGAACCGTTCAGACATCCCTGAGTAATTCGCTTGACAACGAATGGTTGAGGTAGCTTAAAAGAGACATCATAATAAAACGATGTTTCTCAAATATTGGGATTCTGACAATAATTTGTCTTGAAACTAAAAACTAAATACCTATGCTAGGATAATCTAAAATCCCATGTAACAGGTTCAGAATAATGTAGATGCACAAAAATCACACGTAAAAATATATATATATCCACAACCAGATTTGCAACTAGGTACAATGGGGGTTACATAATCTTTAAAAATATGTATTACATTTGTACAATATATTTATTCTTTTTTCTTTAAACAAAAATTAACAATCTCTTAAAAATTTAGTCAAAAATGTAGTTTACGTATATTATGTTAGTAACTAGAAAAAAATAAATTAAGGCGAGATTCGTAGAGTACAACAGAAAGTTTCATAATCATTTAGCCTCTAACTTTTAGTAGTGCATTAAAACAATAAATAAATCAAAGCTAAGAAAAAGCTTAAGACATGGTAAATAGTTAAGAGGTAGATGAGGAGATAAACTTTGTATTTACTAGTTAAAAGAGGAAATGTCACCAGATCACAGTTCATCGAGGTCTGATAAGCAGTGGAGGTAACAAAAAGATCAGATTGAGGTATTCAAAAAGGAATGGCTCATTTATATCATTAAGGAAAACAAGTTTAAAATTGAGCAAAATACTCGGATATACCATCATACAAATTAACTAGGCATGCAAAAGTTTTACAATTAGAATTAAAAAAAAAAAAAAAAAACTAAAGGAAACAAATTTGGACGGACTAACTCAAAAGTAGTGAAAAGCAGGCAACAAATTTCAATTTTCTGCAAATCCAATGGAATTAATAGAAGGACTATATAAGAGGGAGAAAAATCACACACCTTTTACTTTTAAATAAAATAAAACAATAAATGGACACCACAAACTCTATTTCAAATGAAATTAGTTGGTCTTGAAGCTAAATAACAAAATAATACCAATAAATAACCCATGCCCAAATACAATTAAAGATAATTTCATTTACAATGGCCCATTGAATTTTCTGTACCAATCAGAAATAGTAGAACCTTACAGTCCCATTATATATTGAAATAAAAAAACAAACAAAGATGAATTTTAAGTACAAAAGTGCTTTCTTATTGAATTAAGATAGGAACTACATACAATGTTCAATTCATGAATATCAGTTTTAAGTCACTTTCTTAACTATTAAATTTCCCTTCAAAATAACACAAACTTAATGAGCATAAGTATCTAAATGGAGTGTCATTATTCAAATTATTCTGCTGTTTAGAAACATTTATAAATTCATCGAGATTTTTTTTAGAGAGATTATAGTTGTCCTCTGACTATAATTATACAAAAATTAAATAGAAAGTGAAAATACATTCTAGCTGTATAGCAAGCATTAGTTTATTCCTATGATTCTTAACTTGGAAGAGGAATTTAATAGATAAAAATATAAAGTAAACTCAAAGAAATAACACCTGGAATATGAAAAACATGATTAATCATTCAATAAAAATAAGAGATACTTGGGAAAATGCTCAGAGGGAACAACAAAAGGGAAAACCCAGTTGGTTTATGATTGCATTATTCTGTGGTGCTAATAGATAATGTAGATAATCTGTAAATTGTAACCTCAGGTGTTCAGTTGCTAAATACATGCTACAAATTAACTTATTCCTTTAAGTACCTAAAATGGGAATAAAATACATAAATGTCGGGATAGCAGCACCTTCATGAATTAAAACTCAATTATTAGAGGGATATTAACTCAGTGATGTTGAAATTATCAGTAACCAATTCTCAAGTAATTTTATAGAACAGTATTATAGTCATATTACTTCTTAGTAATAGTAGATTTATATTATCAAACTGAAAAATCTAAAACCTAGGAGACAGTTCAATACATTTTTAGGTTTTTCAGTGATTAAAAATAAATTAATATATATTTATATGAATTTCAGCAACCCTGATTTCAAACTGGTAATGAATTTAACTAAAGTAAACATCTATTTTGTTCTTAATAAATAACAGAAGTATTGGCTTTAAAAAATCATCAGATAATATAAACTTTTTATCAATAAAATCAATGCATATTGATAGATAGAGAAATGAAAGTTAAGTAAGCCTTGTAAAAACCAAATTTGAATTCACTACATTCCTATAAAATAACCAAGAATAACAAAAAACAATCAGAATAGTATCAGATTGTATCATAAAAAATACTAGTTTTGGGGATGATATAATAAATATAAATGAATACAATAACAATTTGTTCACTATTAAATAAGAAATAGGCAATTAAAGCACAGCATTAACATGGTGAATCATTATCCATTTGAGATTGATCAAGAAAAACCTCCAAGACTTCAAAATTATTTTTAAAGTAACAGCAGGCCAATCAATGACCGATGAATGACCACTTCTCAATACCTTGGACCGTTTTTAAAAAACAGTATTTATGAAGAAGCAATTAAAATACTTCTTCATTGGAAGAATATTAGAAGAACTGAACAGAAGCTTAAAATAATATTAGATGAAATCCATTCATATGTTATTAATGTCATTACGAAAAATTAACATAGGCTTTGATACAACCAGACAGTCTTCATTTTAAACAGCAGGGTAGGAATTTGAGTAAAAAAATAATGTATGCTTGGAAATTGCATCTAAGCATGGATTATTTTTTTTGTTTTAATATTATTAACAATGAAATTCAGACCCGACCAATAAACAGAAATATGAAACTATCCTGACATAATAAATCTCAAATAAGTTATTAAATAATTACTTCTAATTAAAAACAAGCTGACTAAAATGTAAAACTTAACTAATCAAGATAAAATAAAGGATGATTCCTGCATCATATTTCTACATTCGTATTTAACTTGATATGATATCAAAATTTAGCAATAAGAAAAAAACCAAAAATTTTAAAATTCATGCGACAATCAAATTTTTATTGATTTGAAATGAAATATGGAGCCCATGGCAGAAAGGGGGAGAATCACATTTTTTTCCAAATGGAGTGAAAACACATTAATGTGTTCATACTGTCCAGCAGAATTCGAAGGTGAAAAGATAAAACCAGAAATGGGAATGGTAGGTTTGTTAGAAGCGTTTGAAGAATACCTATAGATAGAAGAAAGGCAGAGTTCCAAACTTTAAAACTTAATTTTTTCGAAATGCATTATGGCTGACTCTCCCCGTTTCTTCTATGTGCTCTTCATATTTCTGTAATGGTAAACCTTTCCTACATCTTTCACAACAAAAATAAACTGAAAGTTGAACCTACTGGACTCTTCATAGTATGCTTAATTATGTCAAGAGTCAAATCTCTAAAATTTATTGTACACAAAACATTATTCAAAATATAAAGGGAATCATCTGTTTATATGGTGTAGTACTTGCTTTGAGTTTATAAATCTAATGTACAATATAAAATGTATCAGTTCAATTTTCATCTGATGTCATAAATGTAAATTCCAGAACATTTTCAATAACTAGCACTTACAAGCAATCGAAGAATTGCATAATATATAATTTTAAAAGAAGCATATTTCAAATATGGAATGGAGACCTTTTGATGAAAACTCTAAACTACTGATTTTTTCGGAATAGGCCAAAATGTATTATCTACATTAATACCAACAAGTAAAACATTAAGCTGAAAAAGAAAAAGGACGACAGTAGAATTAGAATAAGTTGCGTGTTAATGTTATTCTAAAAGTTTATTCTTATTTTTTTTTAATATGAAAAATTCCAAAAGAAGTAGGGTGACATTGCATTTGCCCAATATAAGCCTTGGTTGTAATTAGAAAAATATTCTACGTACTTTATGATATCAAAAGAATAAGACTCCTCAAGTTTATTCATGTCATATGGATGATCCCTAAAAAAAAGAATAAAAGCCATCTGGAAGAAGTTTCATGATTATAATAGGACATACGGCAAAATGTAAAAGAAAAAGAATTTGTGAACTCAGATAAGGCTCTTTGTTTATGGTTTGCAAAAATCAATTAAATGAAATAAAAATAAGACAATTGCTATACTGAGAAGATAAGGTTAATCATCGATTGATAGCTTCATTACAAAATTAATATAAAATGGAAATTGTATAAAATATAACAAATAGTTACTACATTATGAAATTAAAAAATCAAACAATTAAAAAGAGGTAGGTATATCACCAATGAAACAAAAATGATATTCTAGGAAATTCAGAAATATTCAGCTTTTGTTATATAAGAGATGGGGAGGAAATACTACCAGCATAGGTGATATTGAATTATCAAGAAATTGTTAGGAATGTGCTTCACAGAAGATGACCTGATGGCATTGAAACAGATGTGAGAAAACTTCTCAGACACTCAGAATGGATGGTTGCTTTTGGAGAAAAACTTGATTGAGTAATGGATCTTAATGATGTAAATGTATGAATATATTCTGACAATCAAAGTTGGAGTTATATCCATATCCTAATTATGATAATTTTATTTTTATAAATTTAAAAAATAAAGTTTTAAAAAAAAGTGTTACAAATTTTTTTATTTTCATTCTAATTAATTCATAATCTCACTCTAATAAACTTTGAATTTTGATGTTTAAGATTTAGGAAACAATACAATTATAAAAGTAAGCAATTATATGTAACGTACATGAGATTAATAAAAATAAATTAACATACAAATGTTACCAATAGTTTACAGTATCAAAAGGGCCCAAAAAAATCAATCCATCATAATTAGCTACCAATGCTTTAAATATATTTTTGAAATATGCTGCTTCCTCTACTTTTTTTATTTTATTTTTTTTTTGTTATATATATATAATGACAGAATTATATATATGTATATATACTTCAATAAAAAAGAGGAATTGCATTCAGTCTAATATATTGCAGCGTTAAACATTCAGTGAATTGAAATTACAAAAGAGGCTTTATAAATATATACATACATATATATGTATATATATACTTTGTATTTCATATATTTATAATTATTTGTATATATATTTATATACATATATAATTACTTAATACTAACATTAATGTGAACACATATTAAAGTAGACCACAAAAATATAAAATAATCGTTTCTATATAATAAAATTAAAAATAAACAGAACTATCTTCCATGGAAAGTATAATCAGGTACAATGAAATATTTTAAGTATATAGTTTACACAGTTGTAGCACAATCTCAATGTAATAAAAATATATATAATAGCTCTTCATATATATAAATATATATATATATATTAAAAAAATTGAAAACAGAGGAAAACATTACTTCTGAAATAAACATAAAATACAACAACTAATCAACAAATCATTTATAACTGAATAATTATAAGTCTAAATTAAACCTACGAAAAACTTGAAGGAAACAATATAATGCCTGAGGTTCATAAACAGGTCTCGTAAAAAAAATTAATAATAAACAAAGAAAAAATGAAAATTCATATAAAACTTAGGAACCAAATGTTAATATATGTAAAAATTATTAAAGCAATTGGTGTGCATACTTAACTCCTCATACTGTTTTTGCATTGTATGACTAACACCTAAGTTATGGAGAGGATAAGGTAGCTTCTATACCCGTTACCTCCTAATGAATTTTGTACTGGATTGTGTGCATGGTAGAAAATATTGCTAGAGTCTAGCTGCCTAAGCTCCCGAGAGTTATATCGAGGTTGCTCGTCTCGGTCTCGTTCAGAAGAGACATTTCTTCCCGCCCATCTCTCCTGCTTCCTCCAGGTTGGCACTACAAGTTAATTTTTAAAAAAAATTAAATACAGAATATGTAGAAAGTTTTTTGGTAAAATTTTAATACATTTACATTACTTATATAAATCTTAAAAGAAAGTTAAATGACCGATCTTGACCCCCTTCACTTCCTGTATCCTTACTGACAATGCGATTCCACGATCCGTATATTAACCCCTGATGTTAGATCGTAAGGCTAGTTGATAATACTCATTTAATATACATAATCCACTCAGTAACTCAGTAATTTGTATCTTTTATAAACAAAAGTTTTTTTTTTAATTAGCTCAGAAAAAGGACAATACAGAACTCTCAGTGTATCACGCTTCACAAACACTTAATTGAAGCGGAGCAAAATTATTCAATGACCAAAAAAGAATGTCATTTGGGGCTGCAATCATTTTCGTCTCTACCTTTATGAAAGGAAATTTTACATATACTCTGATCATAAACCTCTCAAGTATCTCCAAAAATGCAAAATGAAAAATGCTCGCCTAATGTGCTGGAAACTATTACTCGAAGATTTTGAGTATGAAATCAGATACCTAGAAGGTAGAGCGAATGAAGTAGCTGACCATTTATCTAGATATCCTACCACCAAATATAAATCCGATAAAGAACAATTCGAGATTTTTATCCAGGAAATAGATGACAATCTAATAATATTAACAGATCTTCAGGATGATTCAGAGTACTTAGGGACTCAAAGGAATTCAAAGGAATCGTCCAATAATCATGTCTTACTCGTTGACGATAAATCCAAACCAATTAATTTGGAAAACACCAAATTATTATCAAAAAGGGCTTCGAGAAGATACTTCATAAAAACATATTCAAAGGTAAACACATGATGACTGTTCACTTAACTTGATCCTACAACCAAAACATTACAGATGTAGAAAATCTATTATTAGAAATACTAAGACCAAATATAACATGTGGTGTATATTGCTCACCTACTTAAACAGTAATAGAAGCCGAAAATAACTGGCATAACAACTTATTTAATAAATTAAGTGAAATTATCAGAGAAAAGTTCCCAACGAACAAAATTTAAAGATATTATAAATTAGTTCCCGATATTGAAGACATCATAAAACAGAAGGTATTAATCCTTCATTATCATGTAAATGTCTCCAACCATTGAGGATTTAATGAAGCATACCTCCAACTAAAAGATAAATATTATTGGTCCAAGATGCGGGATCATATTAATAATTTAATAAATTATTAATTACTGCGATACAAGTAACCAAAACAAATATGACAGACATCCGGTTAGACAAATGTTTCAGGTGACACCAACACCTGATCGTCCCTTATGAACTAATGATTGATGTCATTCATTTAAATAACCATTATATTTATTTTATTATCGAAATGTTTTCCAAAAGAGCCTTTGCCAGATATACTGAAACATTCAACACAGTAGAAACGATCAAAACATTAAATAAATATATTATCCAAAGCCTAAACGAATAATCGCTGATAACAGACGGGAATTAGACAATAACCTCTTCAGAGAATATTTAAAATATCATAACATCGAAAAACACGATACAATCCCAAATCATCTGAACTCATTAGGAATATTAAACAGGGCTAGTTCGAGTTTCCTAGAACTAATGTGGACAATAACTATTCCAGACAAGACTCTTTCAGTATCAGCAGAGATCTTTTCAATGAAAATCCCAATATATCCAAATATCTTATTAACAAATATCACGATAATTTACGCAAAATATACAAAGCTATCAAAAAGGCTATAGAGGCAAATAAAAAGAAAACAATAACTAAATAAAACTAAAAACTAAATAAAACCCAAGAAAACATTGTAATTCCTTCTGAACCTTACTTAAAGGTACAAGTAAAAAATAAAACTGACCCTAGATATAATAAGGGTTACAAAATTAATTCTCCAACTGACAACCTCCTTGAAGATACAGAGCATGTCTCTCAGGACATGGAGCATCACTAATTAAACTAAACTCATTATATACATTAGAAGAATGATACACCTTTCTTAATTTTAAAAATTAGCACATCACGACTTACCAGCTTATCTTATCTTTTTAGATGATGAACTTTGAGACATAGAACAATCAATAGAAAAATGTAAATTGGGAGTAGTTCATCCGATGATCCTAACCTCTACAAAATTAAGTCTAATAACCATTCCTAACAAAGAATTGATTTCGACAGACTTGGAACTTTGCTGGATTTTAAGCACTGTATACTGCAGCAGTTCTGATTTAGAAATAATCTATACTTTATCAGCGTTACAAGACATATATGATTTAATTCAATATCCTACAATTCACAAAAACAAAACTGTAACCATCCAAGTCAATCAGAAATTGATATTAAGAAATAACGATAAGTTCCTAGAAAGAAATTGCATAAAATATAATATTAATCATTATTGTAAAAATATGTTAATAATTATGGATAGTTGTATTTTAGAAATAAGCAGAAATCTAGAATTAGAATATTACATTGCAGTTGAGATTCAACGACAGCATTTTATTAAATTAATTCCAATACTTAGCCAATATTTGACCTTTGATATACCAATCATCATAACCAACACAACTTCCACTAGATTACAACATTTATATAAAAACAGTATAATTAGTTTAGAAAAAGGAGAAACATTTATTAACAAATCTGTATCCCTTCAATATGAAGATCACTTTAATATCTGATTATAAAATAGACAAAATTGTAAACACTGAAAATTTAATCTCCTTTTCTATTCAGGACATTTATATAAATCAATTAGAAGATTATACAATAGATTATGTTAACTTATATAAATATGAATCATGTTGCATTTTATTATACTTAGTAATTGTACACATATTTTCCTTTATATTAAATTTAAGAAAATTGTATCTAGAAATAAGTCTAGAAAAGTTAAGGATCTATCTCTTGCAGATGTACAACTCCAACCCATTTTTCCATCGAAAATCCTATATCCTTATCATGTTAGACTGTGCTTATCTCAAAATTCCTGGCCCTCTAAATAAATAAATTTATATATCCCCATCTTAATATGAGGGTGGGTATTTATTTTTAACATTTAAATTAAAAGTGAAGAATAAACAAATCCACCCACAAAATACAGGTGGAGAATCAGAAGCCGAATTTAAGGAATTATATGGTGAGACTGATATCCACTGGCGAAGATGGTGAGGACACGTGGAAAGAATGGAGTTCTGTAGGCTTCATAAAATAATACTGAATGGTGCACCAGGAGGAAAAAGGAAGAGAGGCAGACCCAGGCACAAGTGTCTTGATGACCTGGAAAAGGATTTACAAAAGCTGGGGAATTTGGAGGAATCTAACTGGAGACTGCGAGGCATAGGGAAAAATAGTGGCAGAGGCCCAGGTCCTATAAGCGCCCAGTGAAGAGAAGATATATGAAGTATATAGTAAGGGGAAGAATTGATCGAGGAAAATTTTGAATTCTAATTTTCAACAGAAATACAAATTTTTCTCAGAGACCCCATGATTCCAAAAATGGTCAGTCTGTGTGTTTGTGAACAGCCTACCTCAAAAACGAAAAGTTGTACAAAACTGAAATTATGTATTTAAGGTAGGTTTATGCCTGGGCTATTACAGCAACTTTAAAATTTTATTGTATTTTATGGTTAAAATCGACTAACTGGAAGTGCCATTTTATATCATCAATTTTACACTTTTTTAAAATTTTCTTGAAAATGGCTCTAACGATTATGATGAAATCTGTCTAAAGTCTTCTCCTCTAAGCCCTTTAACTATTCATGTATTTATTACGCACTGAAAAATTCAGGAAAAAATATATGACAAAAACAAATTTCTATTTGTTCATAATTGAAAAAGTATGCATTTTATGATACATTATGTATATCAATTTTACACTTTTTTAAAATTTTCTTGAAAATGGCTCTAACGATTATGATGAAATCTGTCTAAAGTCTTCTCCTCTAAGCCCTTTAACTATTCATGTATTTATTACGCACTGAAAAATTCAGGAAAAAATATATGACAAAAACAAATTTCTATTTGTTCATAACTGAAAAAGTATGCATTTTATGATACATTATGTAGCGATCATAAAAAAAGGTAATCAAATTCTCTAAAAAACAAAAAATAAACCATTAAAATCGGATCAGTATTAGCGAAGATACAGCATGTTAAGAGTAATATCATCGATTTTACTCAAACGATTTTGATGAAACTTGCATAAAGACTTCTCCTCAAAGCCCTTTAACTTTTCATGTCTATAGTACTTCACCGGGTAAATGTAGGGAAAAAATTTATGATGAAAAGAAAATTTTATTTGATGATTGACATAATCAAAGTGAAGTGCTCAAGAGGTTAGAAGAGAAGTTGTACACAGAGCGGCAACAGCACTTCCCATGCATTGCGGATCTCATGAATCTAATTCTGTGAACCCAACTATATGGCCTAGTCTTGCAGTCCTTATTAGATACGCTGTCTGTATCTTTGCTAATACTGGTCCGATTTAGATAATTTTTGTAATTATTTTTTAGAGAATTTTATTACTTTTCATATGATTCCATAAATAAGTGGGAAGAAAGAGAGCTGACTCTTGTGTTTAGTAGTGAGGGTCCAGGATTCGCTGGCATATGTCAATATCGGAAGGAAAGTGTTTTTATAAATGACCTTCTTAGTGTGTTTTGCAATTTCTTTTCTTCCCAGGAACCCAGTCTTCAGGGAACCGAAGCATCTTCCTGCAGTCTTTATCCTCTCTCTTATCTCATCATCCACCCATCCATACTCATTCAGGTGAGATCCAAGGTATTTATAATCGCTCACCTGTTCAATTTCTACTCCACCAAGCCTTAACACTCTGTCCGCGCAGTTGTTTTTCCTTCCTATCCTCATATATTTTGTTTTCTCTGTATTTATTACCATGTTTATTCTTCTTAGTTCTTCTTGGAAGATGCGGAGGTTGAATTGGATGTTCCTGCAATTGCTTCCAAATACAACCAGGTCATCTGCGAAAGCTAGAGCTGTGTATGTTATTTTTTGGAGTCTTCTAAAGCCCAGTTGGAAGGGTCTCATGCTTGGTACTCATTTTTTGAGTGCAGTGTCGAGAGTAATTATGAATAGGAGAGGGCTCAAACTGCAACCCTGCCTGATGCCGATATTGGTTACAAACTCTTTGGAGCTGCAGTGACATGTTCTGACTACATTTCTTTGTTTTTTTATATAGGCTTAAGATAGCTTGTCTTAGTCCTATTTCTATTCCCATTTCCTGCAACGCCTTTTCTTTGTCTAGTATTTTAACTCTATCAAAGGCTTTGGACAAGTCAATGAAACAGACATATGCTTCCCTGTTCTTCTCGATTACCTTCTCAGAAATTTACCTTAATGTAAATATCAGGTCTTGACAACTTCTATTTTGCCTGAATCCGTGTTGTGCATCGTCAAGGAGTGGTTCAGTGGCTGTTCTGAGGCGTTTTTCTAGGATTTTGGAATAAATCGATACTATTGATAGTGGTCAACTATTGACTATTCATACTGAGAGATTGTATGAGCGGGAGAGAGAGAGCTGACAGCAGTGGAGATGCCCTGTTGCCAGCTCTCTCAAAGAGAGTCGATTTACAGCATCCACTCCGGCGCATTTGACAACACCGCCCCAAATAATGCCTCAGAGTGTAGACAAACGATGGCATATCTGAAAACATTGATTCTTACATTGGATTAAGACAAGGATATCTACTGAGTGCACTACTTTTTTCCTTGTTTATTAACGACCTGGTGGAATGGGTGAGGGTGGAATTCTAGTACAAAGACTGAATATGTTGATGTATGCTGACGATGTTGTTCTTATTGCAGCTAATGGCTTCATTTTGCAAGAAATGATTTGTAAACTATAAGTTTATTGTAGAACATGGAGCTTAGAATTAAATCTAGATAAATCCAAAATAATGATCTGCGGCAGAAAAAAAAACAAAGTCAAGTAAGAAGAAGCGGCACTTTGAGGAGAAACCAATCGAGACATTAAATTGTTACAAATATCTGGGTATCAGTCTAACTCATAACTTTTGTTCAAAAGCACATTTTAAACTTAAACTCACAGCTTGTAAAAATATTTTTAATACGGTTTGGTCTAGATTAATGTCAATCAAACAAGTCCCATTGAAGCAAAAAATCAATTTTTTAACTCCACAGTAAGAGCAGTATTGTGCTACAGCGCACAGGCATGGGTATACGAAAAGTCAGATTCAGTGGAGAAACTGCAAAGCTATTTTATAAAAAGAATAATTGGGGTGCCTGTTACTACACCAAACTACATGCACTATCTGGAGACAACATTAAATCCTCTACATAGTTACACAATATCCATACACATAAATTATCTTATAAAGGTATTAAGTCTGGAAAATAATCGGTTACCAAAAATAATAAACCTTAAAATGATCGACAAAAATTTAAGTTGGGTGAGTGCCTTGAGAAGACTAGGTAGGAGTGGTGGTATAGAATTTGTAGCCGAGGGGTTACTAGGCCAGCTAATAACACATAAAACTACCTTTATGTCCAGATTAAATGAACAAACAAGAGATAGATTTATCGAGTGAGCTAGGAGTGCTGAACATAATATAATGTATAGTAAATTAAATTATATCACCTATTATGAGTCAGGAAAAGACATACATTACATTAAGCTTATTTTCAAGGCAAGGGGAGAATTATTTAATCAATACTACCAACCTTGGACAAATAGAAGAAATAATTGCACATTGTGCAATTTAAATGTTCCCGAGGATGCAATGCATTTCATTTCGATCTGCCCGATGCTCACTCAGTTTAGGATGATTTTCTCAGGAAAAAAAGGTAATCAATCCAAATGAAATGTTGCAATTACTGAATAGTCTGGATAATGAAAAATTATATTTATATCTTAAACAAGCAAATGGAAATGAACTAGTTAAAGAATTTAATTATTAATTAATTATTTATATCGAAAAATCTGGCGTTGTTCATACAAAAATCCTAAAATGTGCTGTAAATACGTTGTACATAAAAAGCATATCTATAATATTTATAAATACAAATATTAATAAATAAACGTATTCATCTATCTATCTAATTTCTATTTTTATATTTTAATGGAAACTTTTAAAATTTATTTTCAGCTAGACAAACCAAAAATATATAGAGCACAAAATTGTCATACTGCAATTTTTAAATAACTATTTTATTGTGCTTATTATGTAAGAGGAGACATGATTATTAGAGGGTGGTCAGGGAAAGCCGTGTGATCACACCAGATTTATAGATATATTTTTGTTCAAGTTTATCCATGTAGACAATTTAATTATCTTTCAAGTGATAATATAAAATTTTCCATAAAATGTATGTTTTTTGAGTTGTGTATAAACAAAATTACTTTTTTCAAGAACTATTTTTCCTGCTTTTTCTTGTGGATGTACAATATATAGACGTTTCACACATATTATTAAGAGTTCTTTTGAAGGAAATGTAAAAAAAAAAAAAGATTATATAGCACTTATATCCGTACCATGCAGTGACAACGTGCCCATATTGTGCCAAAGGAGTAGGGGACTTTACTATATATAAAAAAAAAAAAAAAAATGAAGAGAAACAGAATTGGTCCATCTGTTTGTTAATTGTGATATATATACAAACAAATGGCCAAAAATGTGTTTTTTGGACCTAGAGTATATCAATATGATGCCCCACTTCACATCCAAAAAGTATTAAATTGCTTGGAAAAATAATTAAACCAGTTTAAAAAAAAATAAGACTAAACCGGTTGAAAAAATATTATATGGATCGAAAAAGTACTAAACTGACTAATGAAGCTATTATATAATGTCATTTTAAGACCTACATTAATTAAAACTGACATTTAATTTGACATGAGAATATTAGATAGGAATGCTTTTTTCACAGAAAAAGCACTATAATTAGGTTGTTATCACTTATTTAAATAACAATATAGATCACTCAGAAAAAAATTGTATACCTGTGGATTTTCTGTGATGCGGAGGGCGTGGCCATTAACAACTCTACCATTTGGAAACAGCTTCAATCCGTTCACTGGACCATTATGGATCCCTACCTGTCCAAATAATTCATTTAAATGACTGATATAAATAATAGTAAGATTGTAGTACCAAAAATGCTTTTAGTACCGAGAAAAGGAAACAAACTAGATATAAAAAATGGTATTTAAAAGAAAAATATATCTTATATGCTCAGACCTTTCGACGCTAATATGTAATAAATGTTAAAATCTTATTAAATTCCAAGAAACTTATTAAATGACAAATTGCAATCAGCAGATATTAGATTTAAAATAAAAGCCCAAATTCAGATTATTAGAATAAAAGTTACTAAGTTATTCGATCAAGTTGTACCTTATGAAATACCAATTTTTCGGGAAAACGTTAACAAAGCATATATGGATATAATCTTATTTTATTAATTAAATTGACAATAACTACGCTCCTTGGCTTCTATACAATTCTTCCGATGAATTTTCTAAGGAAATAAATTCTTTTAAGGCAATCTTTATATTTATAAAACAGACCAAGGCCTTTAAGAAAGAAATAGGCCACTGATTGGTTAGATGGTTACTAAAAAATTTCAATTTCCAATCTTGGACTTATTATATTACCAATCTCGAAATTATATGGTCTCCGCAACTGTGTCTCCCCCATTTTTGTCTACTGTAACCATATCAAGCTTGGTAGAGAGATTGGATTCTCCATTTTTCACCTTCCTTCAGTGGAACAAAAATGCTCTGAAGAATCTTCTACTCAAAGATAAGCTGGTCCTTTTCGTCAGTTCTAAACACGGTACATTTGTGTAATACATAATTAAGGACTATGGAGATGAAGGTCTTACACAGTAGGACTAGATTTGTGTGCCAGTAAGCTTACTTCTAATATTTTCAATAAATCAAAGCAGAATCTGTTAACATTAGAGCTAATCTGCACTTAATTTTTTCTGAGGAGTCATATATTGGACTGATCTATAATAAATACATATAAATGAGAAATGCCGACTGAATATGAGCCACATAAGTACCAAAGAAACTTGTGGTGACAACACAAGACACTTCCTCCCAAACAATTATAATAAAAAATTGATTGGCAGTGAATTCAGCAAGAAGAAAAAACGAAGAAGCGGTAATTTCAAAATATTCAGAAAATGGGATTTAGAAACAGAATATCATATCAGTAAAGAAATCTATGACATGCATGGTCTCAACAGACACCGCAATATCATCTAGCATTTCTTTGGACCAAACATCCATAAGTTTTGATGTGGCACATTGGTGAATACCCTGCCAACCACTCATAAGTGATTTGTCATATGAGTCTACCTGATAGACTTTATCTAAGCAACAGGTTTAAGCACCTTCATATAGAATTGTGCCAGCCTTCAATGAAATGCCTATCACCTCACTATCATTGATAGGTTTACTGGTTGGTCTAAGGTGTCCTGCAAAAAATCATGAGTCCTTCAGTTTCTGAAGCAGTTGTACCTAGTTCTGCCATAATTACTGTTACAAAAGTTGAACTTTGTTTACATACTTGGGTATTATTTAGATAATCCTTACCTCTATCAGGTTATTTTCTTTGCATGTCAGGATAATAATCCCAATTAGTTTGTATTTTTCTTTCGCTCAGTTAACATGGAATGGGGTGATAAAGAAAACCGAATAGCTGTGATCGCCTTACACAAAGTTGGAAAATAAAGGTCAGAGATTTTCAACACTTTGAAACCTTGGGTATCAGCCGTATGTTCGTGTACCGCACTATAAATAGATATAATGAGTCCCTATCTGTATGTGACAGACCTCGGCCGTCCCCGCACTTGAGAAGAGCAAATTGAGTGAGAGCAGTGGCAGCTCGAATCAGAAGAAATCACATTCAAAAACAACAAATCATGTCTCGGGAAATGAGAATCTCTGTCAGATCAATGTCTCGCAATAAGTGACCTCAGGATGGGTGCATTTCGAAGAATGACAGGACAAAGACTAACCACTTCCCTAAAAAAAATTAGAATGGATAGATGCAAAGTGCTCCTTGGCCGTTACACCAACGGTCTTCACCAAAAGATTTTGTTTAGCTATGAGAAAATTTTTACAATTAAAGAAAAATTTATTCGCCAAAATGATTGTGTGTACGCACACAGCTCTAAAAAAGCCCAGGAAGTCATTGGAAGAGTGGAAAGAGGTCATCACCATTCCTCAGTGATGATTTTGTGGGGAGTTTGCTTTAATGGTACCACAAAGCTCCATTTTTGTGAAAAAGGAGTTAAAACAGTCGCTAAAAACTATCAGGACGATATTTTGGAACCTGTTGTCAAGCCTCTAAATGATACTCAGTTTGCTGGAAGTCATTGGGTTTTCCAGCAGGATTCCGCTCCAGCTCACAAGACCAGGTCAACTCAGCAAAAGAACATTTAAGAGTTCATCTCTGCCTCGGATTGGCCCTCATCAGGAAACCCTGATCTCAGCCCACTAGATTACCGGCTTTGGTCAGAACTGGGGAGGATAGGATGCCATAGAGTACACCCTAATTTGGAAAGCCTCAAACAATCTCTGGTCCGAGCAGTTGAGCGCTATCCTCAAGAAGTGCTGAATGCTGCTATTGATGACTGGCCACGGAGATTAAATGCCTGTGTCAAGCCAAAAGGGAGACATTTTGAGTAATTTCTTTTTTGTTTTACTCTCTATAGATATACATTTTATTTTCTAATAAAGTTTTTGAAAACATTAATTTTCTGTTGAAATCTGTATATATTTCCTAGTAACAATATTTATGACAGAACTGGGTATATATTGAGGATCTCCATGGTGTGGCAGCATAGGGTTGCCACAGACTGAGGGAGGCAGTTTATACTAACTTTTTATTCTTCACTAACTTCATCCATGTCCTAGGTATCCAGAGAAGATGAATGATGCCATACCATCCACACACAGTCCATTGGAGGCATACAGTAGTGACACAATTCCCTTTAAATATCCTCAGGAATAAACTAAATAGGGACAGCAGGACTTTGCCAACTGTTCTAGATCTCAGTACAATTGAACCTTCCTTTGACGAGAACTGAAGTACTGCAGATATTAATTAATTATTTTTTTAATGACATGATGATGCTTAGCTCTGAACTCTAGAAAAAGTAATATCACAAGAGGAGACCTTTTTGATGGAGTTGTCTTCAGGACTAAAAACCATCTCCAGAGACAATCTGAAAGCAGTTTACTACCTGACCAGTAAACTTTCTCTGCATCAACACAGGCTACCCACTTCACTCCTACAGCCATACTAGGACGTTCTTGCAGCCCTTTGAATAATCTTTATACACAAATACAAAGATCACAGACAATTTATCACATCTGCTCTGATAGAGCAGTGAAACCAAAGCTTAGGTTCTGTGCTGTATGGTAAGTTATGTGATCATCATCTGATGATGGTGTGAGGACCAAAGAGGTCAAGTGAAATAGGTTTGACACTGCTACGATTATTTTTTCAAATATATTGATTTTTTCTAATTATTATTTAGGTTCTGAAAAGAGATTACAAAAAAATTTAAATTGTATCTGTCCAAGATCATTCAGTTACCACCATCAATGATACTATCTCATGAGTTACAACTGAGACTTCAATGCCTGGCTAATGAAATGGAAATGATCCTCAAATCAATCATTCAAAGTGAAACCACCAGATCGTTAACTTAGTCGAAACTACTACCTAATAGCAATCAGCGATAACATTAGGAAGAGGTTACATAATGTATTCATTTCTTTTAAACGTGTTGCATAATAAAAAGTAAGAACATTTTCAACACTGGTTTAACAAATATTGAAAACATAACATGTAATCATTAATCATAAAAACGCATTAATGATTAATATTTCCGATTATAATAATATATACTTAATTAATTTCTTGTAATATGTACATATCGCACGTATTGTAGAATAAAGGTGCAACTCAAAATTAGAAATTGTAGGAAAAGTCATATTTAAAGTTTCTTTTCTACATTTTTGAATATGTTCTCATTAAAACACACTGAACATTCCATTCATAATACCCATTCATAGGTTGTTACAGTGCATTTCAAGAAGGAGGTATTCAAAAGGGTAAAAAAAAGAAACTTTTAAATGTGATTTTCCAACAATTACAAATATTGAGTTGTACTTTTATTCTACAATAGGTGCGAGAGGTATCTATTTTCAATTTTTATTTTTATTTTATTAATTATTTTTTTCCAGACTAATTCTGCTTAAGTTATGCATTTTTATTATTCTTAGGGGACCGAGTGGCCCAAAATAAAGACAAATTTTCATTTTATTTCAATTCATAGAATATATAGATATTATTTTGTATTTACTGAACATTCTTTGTTTATATCCTTCCAGTCATTTTGTAGTTGATAAAAATTAAAACAAACTATTCTGTCAAAATGCAGCAGGAATCAACAGAGGAGCTATAATTGGTTTTGAACGGATTGAGCTGTAAAGGAAAAAATAAATGAAAGAAAAATGGAGCAAGGCTAAGTGACTGAGCTGTGCCAGATTCAGAAAATAAATTACTTTTTCTTTAAAGTTGTTAACACACAAATAATTTTCTAAAATTAAGATAGAAATTCTGAGGAATAGTACTGAATTTTTATTTGGTTAAAATTTAAGAGGATATATATTAAAAAATAATATATATATATATATATATATATATATATATATATATATATATATATATATATATATATATACATATATATAAATTACAAATAAAATGAGTTTTAAATAAATGAGTTTTTTCTATTTACCTTGCCTGGATTACTTAATGCAGAGATTCCCAAAGCATCATTCGGCTCAACAATTATAAAAAATAATCTACCATGAAAAATTATACATTTTATAATAAGTATAATTATAATTCCATTTCACAACCCATCAAAAATGACTAATTAACAATTGATACATATTACATCCTAACAACGTATTTTAATATTTTCATAATAAAGGACCTTTTGAGAGAAGGGTGGTGAAATTGATCGACTTAAATCAGGTCAGATGAAACTACCTAAGATGTCCTATATCAGAGGAGGCAAGACAAACAACATTTGTGTTTTTCCTTTTTTAATTTAAAAAATCTATAATCATAAAAAAAAAACTAAATCGATAAGCTCAAAATTTTTAATAAAAGGTGTTCAAAATACTGATGTTGACCTAATTTAATTAAATTTGTTGATTTTTACCATTCTGTTATCTGTCTAACTCAAAGATCAAGGACTTTTGGGGGGTTTCTTTATCTGTTGAGCAAGTATGGCCATAATTAAATTAAATATCAATCAAAACTAACTAATGTTTTTGGCATTATTAAAATATTCAATATTAATAATGCGTTACATAGATCACAGCTGTCAACTTTTGCTTACTCAAGAGATATAGAAATGCACTTGTCATGGGAAGAGGAACAGACAGATGAAATGAATAAGAAAGGAATGTTTTATAATGTTTATCGGTAACTAAGGATCAGTAGCACTCACTACCTAGTGTAATCCGTAGAAGTACAACATAAACTATTCAGTAGCCACAATAATGGAAGTGCACCAAATTAATAATTAAAAACAAAATAAAGAATTGTACCAAAAAGGAATGAAACACCATATAATTTGTGAAAAGTATGTAATTTCCTCCTTTCTAATTAACAAAAAACATGGATAAATGGAAAGAGGAAAATTCAAAAGAAAAATATAACAAAAAAAAATTACCTTTGTCGCTTGAAGATGAGTTAAGGCAGTCATTTCATGTTGACTAGGCTGTGCACTGTTTTTCAGACACCGCCTTCTATACAGCAAACTCCCACTACAGACCATTATAAATATTATGCTTATCCCACAACCAACAAGAATACCTGAAATAGGGGAAATAAAAAGCTTTAAAAACTTTATGACATTAAAATAGAGTATATAAGAATATAAAATCTTCAAAAGTAAGAAAAAATAAATTATTTTCCAAAAAAATTATAATTACCAAGAAACTGGTCGGAGTTTTTGTTGGCATTGGGTTGGTGAGGCTCAGGTGGCAAATTGCTGTCAGATGTTGAAGACAGAATGAAGTATAAGTTAGGAGAGAGGGGACCAGGTCCAGACATACCGACACCTCTCATCGTCAGCACATACTTTGTATTGCTTTTCAAACCAGTCAGCTGTAGTGGGCAAGCAAACAAATTTTAGCAGTTACAGCTTCCATTAATAAAATTCATGCCTTATGAAAAGCACTATTTAAACAGTATTCTTTAGTTCGATAGGCAATAATTTAATTAAATTCCTTCTTGTTTGAAATTTTAATGTTTTATTTTAGAAAATGACTCAGAAGAGTCACCATGTGTGGATTTAGACAAGCAGTAATTCACCCGTATAGCTAAATTTAAAGTGATATTAATTTTTTTTTTCATCCATTATCAATGGTTTCATACAAGAACAACCCACATCAATTTTTGATAAAAATGAGAATGGTTGTGAAATTAGTTATTAAAAACCATACAATCTATAACCACCAGATTAGAAATGGGGCCTTCAGACATTACCATTAATATCATTTTTGTAATTTAAAAACCAATATGAAGGAATGAGATGGTCCAGGAGGCTTTCAAAAAGTGGAACACTAATGGTAAAAAACTATTTATCAGGAACTGACGTTTCGACCCACTTTGCATGTCTCCTTCATTCAGGGCTGAATAAACAAGATAGAAAAATAAAACAATGGTATATACAGTGAAGTTCTTATATATTTACTTTTATTTTAATTTATTATTTACATTTTTATTATTGTTGCTTTAGATTTATCTTTTTCTTCTATTTTCAATACTACTTTTATTTATTGTTAGGATTAACCCTCATTATATTGACAACTCCCATCCACTCTCTTCTCTATATAACTATTATGACTTTCTTAATAACTACCCCTACACCTCTCCTTTATTACTTTGCTTATTTTAAAATTACTAAAATACTGAAAACTTTCTATCAGTATTCCTTTGTTTATACGTATGTACCTCTAATGTATAAATACTAATAATTTATAAACTATGTAGTTTTTGTTCTTTACATCCCCTACAGATGACACTTATAATGACAAGCCCTCCCCACTGCCTTCTCTATATAATTATTAATGACATTCTAATTACTACTCCTACGCCGCCACCTTAATTACTTTGCTTTTTGCTAAGTCACTCCTCCAACCCTCTTTGAGCTTAAAGGCATTAAATTTTGTCTGTTTATTTATTTGTATTCCCATTTTTGCTTATTTAACAGAGTTATTAATTTTTTGTTATTGTTATTTCTCTTTTAGTTTATCTATTTTTATTGTTATATAGGCAGTTTTAAAATAATCAGCTTAATATATTAATATTCACTAATTTATTTTTAGTTGTTTTATTACTCAATCAATTTCATTTTACAAATTCATCACTTTTTTTTTTACTAAGTCTTTTTAATTACTAATTCCTTCACTGTATATACCATTGTTTTATTTTTATTTTTTTATCTTGTTTATTCAGCCCTGCAAAGTCCTGAAGACCTGCAAAGTGGGTTGAAATGTCGGTCCCCAATAAATAGTTTTTTATTATTTGTGTTCCACTTTTTTGACCGCCTCCCGGACCATCTCATTCCTTCATAAAGTTCTACGGTCAACCATTGATTATACAATATATACCTTTGAAGTTTAGTATTCCTATTTAAATGTCACCTTAACAAAAGTTTGAGATTTGTTGTTCTTGTTTTAAACAACATAAATAATTGTTTAAGACATTGCCATTCATTATTCATTCAAAACTGTACAAAAAAAAAATAATGATAACATGAGAACGAATAAACATTTTAAGTGCCACAATAAAAATTTTAAAGGAATGTTGAGAAGCATATTTTATTACTTGATTCTTTTTTTAAATATAAATGCACAAGAAAATAACTTAAAAAATTAATATTTTACCCTAACAGATGTCTCATTGGCCTGGACAGACTTGGAATGCCAAAGGTTGATAGGAGCTGCGAGATCTCTACTGTAGAACACATTATAGCTATGGACTGCAGGTACTTGAAGAGGAGCCCATGTGACCAACACCACTGAGCTATTTATCGGTTGACACTTCACATCATTTACCACATTTATAACTAAGAAAAATAAGTTATATTACTTTTCAATTGCACGCATTGGTTTCATGTAGCTCTTTGATCATAAAGAGCCCAGAACTTACCATAAGGAGGGGTCCTAGATTCAATTTTGATGCTGTATGAACTGGTTTTATTCTGATATCCATGTGCCCTAACTCTTGTTTCATATACTGTATCACCACTCAAGTCATTTACTTCAATCTCCGTCTTGTTCCTATATAAAATGAAAATATATCATTAATCCTATTTTTAAACTGAACTTTTACACAATCTCATTTTCATAGAAAAATATAATAAAATAAATATTAATTAAGTCATTTTCCCAAACAACTTCGCACCAGTTTGTGTTCATTTTAATACACTTTATTCATTCATTGTGGTCAATAAATCAATTTAAAGTATGCCTTTAATTTCAGAGGATATAAAAAAGTAAAAATAAAAAAAAAATAAACCTTCAGTTGGATTTTTAAAAGGTTCAGATCGGAAACTGTTTAGCTACATGTTCACACGAGCCACAACTCAATCAAAGGTTAAGGTTGTACTCAATAATCAGGATTTTCGTAATGCATGAGTGGACTTAGCAGTTAACAAAAAAAGTTTTCCAGCAGAACTGTATAGTTATATTTGACGTGTATGCACTAACTGCATATAGCACAGTGTGAGCAATATTTTATTATATTTAAATTTTATTTATGTTCAATAGCTGATGTAAGAGTAAACGTGTTCACTACTGCACTTTTCTTGATTTTACATTTTGTGATCCCATTGCGTGGACAGAAGGTGACACGTTAACTTGTAGGGAATGTGATAGCCAGGGTTGTCAGGAGGAAGCATCAGACAGAACAAATGATAAAAAAAATAAGCCTTTGGAGATTGTCATTCATAACACCAGTGTCATATGTCATTTTGTAATTATATACCTTTTGAGTTTAATATTCTTATTTCAATTGCCCCTTAACCAAAGCGTAAAATTTTGAGATTTGTTGTTCTTGCATTAAATAACAGAAATGATTGTTTAAGACTTTATTCATTATTCATTCAAAAATATACAAATTATAAGCTGGAAAATGTAGGTCTTTATGATGGCCTATCTTCCCACCACATCTACCAAAACCAATATTTTTGAAACTATTACATATCTAGATCTAAAACAGACCTTAAGTATTTCAGAAACAACTATAATAGTTAGAGCTTTTGTTATTAGCACAATATAGCATAATCGTGCAAGAAATGTTTTTTTGTAAAAAAAATTCCTATCAAGTAATGTACAACATAGTATATAGATTCAGAAAACAACCAACTTACGTAATAAGAGTCTTTAAAGTTTTCCCCTTACTTTCTATTTCGAGAGTATATTGGAAAACAGATGAATGTGGAGGTGGCTTCCATGAAACTCTGTAAAGAATTAAAAAAATATTTTTAATAATCTGTATCACAAAATATAACTTAAAGTTATACCCTGAGGTTTCTAAGAGAATATATGAGGGTTGGACAAGAAATCCTAATAAAAATATTTCATAATAATACTCGTACTAATATTTAAAAAATGTAACCTAATAGTCGAAGGTGACAAGGGAGCAGCTTCCATTAAAATTGGAGGAGGAAGAGCACCATCGCCACCAACAAGGACTGTCACCGAACAATCTTCACCAAACATTTTGTCTCCATATGCCTTCAGGCTGATATCATACCAAGAGCTGCTGTCTATGGAGGAAAATTACAATAATAATATTTGTTACACATAGTATCAGCAATTGAAAATTTTAATACAAATTTTTTATTAGCACTTACCCAGCCCTGAAATAATATGTGAGGTAGAATTAGCAGGGATTGAAATATTTCCTTCATTCCCTCCTCTAACTTTTCTATAAGTTAGTAAGAATCCATCGATTTTTTGTGGATAACTATAGTTCCAATCGACCTATAAATGGTAAGGCAAATTTGAAAAATAACTAAAAATAGGTTTTCATATAAAAAAAAAACTTTTTTGTTTTTTTTTATATGAAAACCAATATTTCATAATCGAAAAGGTTTTATTTCATGTCCTAAAGTACAGCAAGAGATGTACATTTACCTTGGAAGTAAAGTTAATATTAGTCTTAGGAATGTCAACAAAACTCTGATGAACCCCAACTACTTATGAACTCCAATCATCAATAATTTAAATGATCATAATAAAAAAATTATACTGAAAACATTTCTAAGAACCATTCCTAAATTTTAATTAAAAATTTAATAATTTTTTAGTAAATTATATTTGATTTTTTCTTTTTTAATTATTTCGATTTTTTTTTTATTACAAAAGATTCCACTAATTTTCATGAAATTTATTGGGAGTACAAATTAGTTGAGTACATTTTTTTGCAGTCAAAAATGCATTTATTTCAGAACAAAATGAATAAACAGATTAATCAAGTATTCTCCATCACTAGCTACTACTTTTTTCCACCTCAGGCAATTTTCGAATTCCACTTCAGGCCATTTTCGAATTCCATCTTGAAAGAATGTCTCGTCTTTTGAGACGATCCAAATTAGAAGCCAGTTTTTGATTTCAATGAAAGAAGTGAATCGGTGACCTGCCAAATCGTGCTGCATCTGTCGGAACAAACAGTTATCTGATAAAGGAGCATTATGCAGAGATTACGGTGGGTACGGTAAAATATCCCACTTGAGCGCTTCTAAATATTTTTTACCACTTTTACGACATGAGACCGAGAGTTGTCATGCAGAAGAATAACTTTGTCATGTCTTTGCTCGTATTCCAGCTGTTTTTATCGTAATGCATGGCTCAAACGAATCAATTGTACCCTTTACCGATCGTCCGTAATGGAATCGCCAGGTTGTAGCAGCTTATAGTGTACAACACCCTTTGGTCCCACCAGATACAGAGCATGACTTTTGAACCATGAATATTCGGCTTTGGTGTTGATGTTGAGGTCGATGGTAACAATTGACCGGGCGGGCATAGCATAGTATTTTTCTTCTTGGGGTTTTCATAGAATATCCATTTCTCCTCCCGTCACAATCCGATATAAAAAAGCCTTTCTTTTGTTGCCTTTGAATTAGCTGCTCACAAGTGAAAAATCGCCATTCAATCTCTCTTGGGTTCCAGTTCATGAGGCATCCAATTGCCAATCTTTTGAATCATTCACATGAATTTCAATCATATGGAAACTACTTGTTGAGTCACTCCACATGAATCTGCAAGTGCCCCTTGTGTTTCACTCGGATCTTCATCGAGTAATGCCTTCAATTCTTTATCTTCAAATTTTTTTAGCTATATAGTGTACAGCAAGGCTTATCTTCAACGCTGAAATCAACATTCTTGAAAAGTCGAAACCATTCCCTACATGATTTATCAGTTGGAGCATTGTCACCATAAACTTCCACAAGCATTTGATGCGCTTCAGCTGCACTTTTCTTCCAATTAAAGCAGAAAACTAAAACCTCCCACAAATGCTGCTTAGTTAACACCAAATTTGATATATTCAAAACAGTAAAATACAAGCTTTTTGTATGAAACTCAAAGCGATATAAACTGAATATTATTAACAGATGTATAACCTCTATGAAATCGTCAAATCAGCTGTCACTATGAAACATTCATAATAGCCAAAGCCATCTTTTGAAAACGGATCAAACTAACTTTTACTCCCAATAGTTAGCAGTGGAAGGAAAAATAATTTTAGAGATAAAACCTTTAAAAATATTGAAGCAAAAGATCAGTATTATCGATTTTTTGAAAAATTATCACAAAAATTTTAACTATTGTTAACTAATTTCTAATTTTTTCAAACTTAATTCATATTTATGCCAGTTAACTATTTAACTATGTCCTCTTCCTCTAAAATAGCTATTATTTTTTAAAACAAAATCTAAAATAATTATTTTTTATTTCTGCTTGTAATGGGATTGTCAATAATATGATGAAAAATCATTTACTTACTCTCAAAGATGTTAGATTAATTGAAGATGTAGAAATAGAAGGAGGAGGAAAGTTGTTTGGTGTATTTGGTAATGTGACATTTATCCAGGCTTGAGCATCAGGGAATTCTGGCCAACCAAGAGATGTTGCGGCCAAAACACGTATCATATATCTTTCTCCGGTATCTAACCCTGTAATACAAGATTAGTTAAAAAGTATTAGTAATCTGGACCAAAAAAGAGGAGTCTTGTTGATTCCTTCATTGTTATAAATATTCCCAAAAGAATTCTACAAATTTACAAATGGAAAACGTAGCTACAAAAATTTTCAATTTTGTTTCATTCAGTTTAATCATTTTATACAATATAAACATCAATTCACCGGATTTAAATGTGAAATAAAACTTTAAATATGTGCATATGTGTGTATTTAAAAAAAAAAAATAATGTGAATATAGCAAAATAATTAATAAAATATGAAATGTTACTTCTAAAAATTATTAAAAATCACATACATTTTTAAATTTTCAAATGTAAAATTATGTCGATCTGGGGCTAAGATATTTTTATAACTGCTGAAAAAATGTTCCATTTCTATCAATGTAATTGTGTCTATAGTGCACAATTGAATGATACTATTTCATTGAGCACGAGAGAAATTTCTTGTTTAAAATTTTTTCCATTCAAAATACCTCTGATTTCTTCAAAATCAGAATTTTTTCCAATCACATCCTGGAGTTTTTGCTCTTCTTCTTCCCCAGATCTGTAAAGGAATCATAGTAGCAATGCTGTCACAGGAAGAGACATTCTGGGATTCCAATAGTATAATTTTATTTGGTAAAAAAGATATTTAAGTGTATGATAAGTTATCTGTATGCCCAGATGTCACAAATAATTAAATTTACTAGGCGGTCCTTGAGCGGTCCCGAGCATGTGAGGAAAGTTGGCCCAAACAGGTGGTCTCCATGGATGGAAAGGGTCAGCATACGGAAAAACTCAGAACTGAATGAGCATTTTTTTGTATACCAAATGGCTTTTGAAATTAAAATAAAACCAATTACTGCTAAAGACTTTGAAAGAAATATATTAAAACTTTTATCATTGTTTAATTGATAAAAATATATTAAAACATTGAAAAATTAAAAACCAATGATGTAGGGCTATTGCACCATGCCAGGACGGTTCTCTAAAGCTGTAAGTTCCACTGGAAATTCCATGTCAGCAGTCCAGTACTGCTCTAGCGATCTGTGCGTGGAAAAAAAAATGATTTTATTAAAATCATTATCTCACCTGCAATCCTGTACTGATTGATATGAGCTGGGAGTAGCTCAAAGTTGACTGATGATTGATTGAACCTCTTCCACTGGACTTTGTAGCTAGTTATTGTCCCCCTAGCCTTAGTGGTAGGCGGCGGTAACCAGGCCACCAACAGGCACTGGGAACCTGTGATAGTCACGTTTACTAGTGGACCTCCACTTGGAACTGTTGAAGCAATTAAATAATAGTTTTAGAAATGTTCTCTACTAATAAGCCCAATCCTACAAAATTAAATAGTATTTTTATATATATAATTCATGTTCATAGGACTCACCTGTCTCACCAGTCGAACAAACAACACGCTGACTTTGTTCAGAAGCTGATGTGCCATATGATCTGATGTAGAAGGTGTAGTTGGTATAGGGCTGGAGCTTCTGAACTGTAAAAGTGTTATTCGGTGCTACTTCTTTATACTCCTCTCCTCCTTCTATTGGCATAAAGAATATTTTTACATTATCTTAGTCAAAAAAAGAAGCTTATTATTGTCATAATTTTAATGAAATGAGTTAATCTAGAGACAAAAAATTCAACTTTAATTCAGCAATTTACTCTTACTTAATGAGATTTAAGTTTACTTTTACCTAGATAATTATATAGTTATGAAAAATAAATTTGAGGAGTATTGGAAAAGACATGATTAAGCAGCTTCTGAATTAAGTAGGAGAGAGAAATAATTTATTTATCAAGCAATGATAAAAAATTAAAGTTAATATTAGTATTTAAAGATATAGAAAATCATAATACTTGTGACAAAACATTTCAGTATCACTTCTTTTAATTTAATTTATCAGAATTTTAGGAAGAACTTATTTCCAAACACCTTGAGCTCAAACTCATTTGTTTTAGTATACACAGTGTTACCAAAGGAGCTCTGAATTTGCGAGACTTCATTGGCTCCTCTAAAAATTTTTTAAGAAAACTTTTTTTATGCCTTATTTCAACAACTATATGGTAAATTCAATTATCTGTCTAATTAAATTAAATTATGCATTTGAAAAGTAAAAACGTGCCACTTTCACAACACTAGAATCCTATGCATAGAAGTAGGTTATTACTTTTAAATATAATTTATTAATATTATATGTTTTAACATCTATATTTTAAAGGTATATTTTTTATTTGTTAATATTTTTCTTCCTTTTATATAATTAATAGGTAAAACAATGAAACATAATATTCATATAGATGATGCAGAAGAAAAATAATAAACACATAAGACCAAAAATACAAATTTGTAAAAGTATATTAGATAAAAAATTCACTTTTTACAAATAAAAAATTGTTTAAAGAACTTAAAAAGCAAATTAGTCAGTATGCCTATATATAATAATTTATAAACTTGCCTGTCGGAAAGTAATGAACTGAATACGCTTGAACAACTCCAGATTGTGTCGGGGTCCAGGAAAGGCGGATCTGTGTGGAGCTGAGAGGGTTGCAAGTCAGATTCGCAGGTGGTTGTGGCTGGTCTGGTCGGGAGTTGACCACAATCCTAGCAGCTGCCCATACGTCACCAGCAAAACACTGATAGACCCCAGTATCCTGGGTCACTGCAGCTCCTAATACCAGTTGTTTAGGATTCTTTTTTATCCTGCCTGTACAACAATTTTATTTAAATAACTAATAAAATAATGATGAAGACATATAGAAAACCTAGGCTCAGATTAATTAAGCTGATATTATTAATGGGTAGGCAAGAGCCACTAACTCAAGTTAAATTTATTTAATAAATACTAAAAATTTATTATTTTTTTATTTAGTAAAAAATAAAAACTGGAATATGGAGATACCTTTTGGATCTTACGATACTATTCGCCCTAAGGTATGGAATGTATTTTCATATCTGCTTAAACACATTGGGTTATTAGTGAAGTTGACATCCATTAAAAATGTAACTTGGTGTTTGAACCGGCTGTTGGGTGCGAAGGTACCTGGAGAGGTTATTGTGTGCCGAACGACTTTGACCACTGGCAGGGTATGCAACAATGAGCCCACCTCGAGACGTCGGCGTTCATATTTGGCCAGAAAAAACAGTAAGTGACTAGCCTTCTCGAGGTTCGTATCCCGGAATGGCTGAGCCCATGCAGATGGTGGAAGATCTCTTCTCACACGAACTCAGGGATGTAGGGCCGTGCCTGAGGGACAGCGGTCTCACAGAAAACTGACACTTCTGTAGCGGGAGGCTTGATCCAGCAAAGCTAAAGTCGGCTGTTCTTCTGAAGCTCTGGAATCGCTGGATCTTTCTTCTGCTCTGCTGCAATTCGCACATAGTCCTCGGTACAGCTGATGTCCTCCACCCTCAAGAGTGCATCGGCTACCGTGTTATCTTCCCTGTGTACGTGTCGGATGTCAGTAGTGAACTGGCTGATAAGGTTCACCAGCCGAATCCGCATGGGCATTGCTGTTTCTGGCTCCTGATGGAAAGCATATTCCAGCGGTTTGTGGTCTGTCCATATTTCAAAATTCCCTCCTTCCAGGTAATGTCGGAAGTGCTTACTGGATCTGTATACAGCTAATAGCTCCCTATCGTAGGTGGCTTACTTAATCTGCACTGGAGCGAAGGCCTTGGAGAAAAATCCAAGAGGCCGCCAAACGTTACTATCCTTCTGCTACAAAACTGCTCCCGTGGCAGTGCAGAGGACGTCACACACTAGGACGAGTTCTGTGTTCTCCTTCGGATGTCCTACTGCAGAGTTCTGGATGGCAGTTTTGCATCGTTCGAACGCATGGATGGCTTCTTCATCCCATTCGACAGGCCTCTTGTCGTTTTTCTTCGCTCCAGTCTATTAAGTGGTGGTTGCAAATCTACCGCTCTGGGCATGCAACGACGGTAGATGTTAAACATACCCAGAAAACATCTCATGTCCCTTATAGTAGCGGGCCTAGGATAGGATGCAATTGCTTCCATCTTCACTAGAAGAGGGCTGATTCCTGCAGTACTCACTTTGTGACCCAAAAACTCGACTTCCTTGACGAGTGAACACACACTTGGTCAGGTTCACAGTGAGGCCGTTTTCTTCAAGCCGTCGCAGAATTTCCTCCAAATGTGTTTTGTGCTCTGCTTCATCATTCGACCCGATGAGGATGTCATTTAGGAATCACCAGGCGAAGTCTAAACCTTGAAGAACAGATCTAGGAATCGTTGGAAGGTCTGCAATGCGTTCCTAAGGCCAAAATCCATTTGGAGGAACTTGAAGAGGCCGAAGGGTGTGATAATGTCTTCGGAATGTCTTCTTCTGCCACCGGAATTTGGTAATATGCACGGTTCAGATTCAACGTCTAAAGATCTTTTTGTCGTGCACATTTACATTGAAGTCCGCCAAGTTAGGGATTGCATCCCAATAATTGCGAGAGATAATTGGGACAGTGGCAAACCCATTTTACACAACCTCTTTGCTCTCTGCCAGCTCTGCGATGGTAACCTTCCATAACCTCACTCCTGTCACAAGCTAAACTCATTACCCTTCTTGTAGCATTGCCCCAGTCTGATAAAAAGAAGTAAATAATTTTCTTGACCTCAGAGACTTATATTTTACAAAACTAAGGGACATTTTCATAAATTTAAGACCTTCATACTTATTAGCCTTTGTAATGTTTTTATTTCATTTGTTTAACTTACGATTTATCTTCTACTTTTTTTAATTTGCAATTATTGCTTCAAATTTTATGCTTTCTTGTAAATCCTTTATATAATTTATAAATATGCTTTTATTTATAATAATTGTAATGCCAAAATTTTAAATTACTTATTCAGAGTGAAAAATACTAAAATTATGGAATGTGTTAGTTTAATAGTAACACAGTTTGTTAAGATGAGTGAAAAAAAAAATGGAAATGTTTAGCATGAGAGTTATAAATTTGTAAGTGAATTCCTTTCATAGGGCTACTGTGCAAGGAAAAGACGTAAAAATATATATAAAAATCCTTTTGCTTTGCCTTTCTGAAAACTTTTCCTATATCCTGTATCTTCTGCTTAAGCAACCTAATATTAAATCATTGAACACCTGAATTGAAAAGTTCCTTTTCAGTTGAGGTCGGGTCCTTACCGTATTTTAAAATATCACTCCTTTAAATTATTATAAAAATTTGCCAAGATTACCGGAAGTCGACAGCACTAACAATTTTAAAAATATGTAATTAATGCAATCATAATTTTAATAATTTCAATGATTACGAATGTTACAATAGAATACAAAGCAGTTGGTTAGCACAAATGGCGCTAGAGTGTGCTAGTCCTGTGACCTTCGGGTGATCTCGGAAAGAACAAGTGATAATGCGCCCCTAGTGTAAAGTTGTACCATTAATTCTAATAAAATGTGTTGAATTTTGAAAAGTTTCAAAATATGTACCATTAATATAAAGTTGAACTCCATCCTTGTACCAGATAACTTCAGGCAGTGGATGCCCCTTCACTTCACAATCAATTCTAACGGTTTTCGCAGCAGGGTAGACTTCTGATTTTGGTTTTTCTATAATCTGTGGAGGTGTTTCTACAGATACGGTAACTTTCTGAAATAGAAAGAGGAAATCATTAAAAATAAATAAAAACTTGGCAATGCCAAAAATCAATTCTATATAGTGATGCTTATCAGAAAAATACTTATTTTTATCTATCCTTGATAGGATAGTAATACATTTTAGTTGACGTCCGCATGATGGTATAGAAGGATCAATCTAATTAGGGATTATATTTGCCACTTCTATAATTTTGTTTTTATTGAAAAATAGTTTCGAATGTTATACATTCATCTTCAGGTCTAAAAACACACAAAAATTAAAAAATCAACAATTATAAATACAGTTCAACGGCTGATTTTTTAAATTTTTGTGTGTTTTTAGAACTGAAGATGAATGTTTAACATTCAAAACTAGTTTTAAATAAAAACAAAATTATAGAAGTGGCAAATAATATATCAATCCCTAATTAATACATTTTAAACTAAATCTAGTAACACGTGTAGTTCTAAGAGAAAATGAAATTATTCAAATTAAAACAAAAACACTGTATTCTATAATATAACTTTAACATAACCTTCATTCTTATAAAAAATTTAAACATAAACTAATTATTAAAACAGCTGTTCGATCGATATAGGTATATCTTCCTAAAATGTATAAAAATAAAATAAATAGATAAAATAAAAAATTATATACAAAAGTATTATATAATTATAATAAAAGTATAAGTTTCATAACTTAAATCGGTTTAAGGTGGTTATATTATTAATAATACAAGTATTTTATAATTTATTAATTAATTATGTTTTATAGTTATTACATGGAACAAACTTCTCAATTCATCCACCAAATCATAAAATTAGAGAAGAAAAATGAAATCAGAGAACGCATTTTTGAGAGAAAAATGGTGAGTAAATGGATTTACATCTGAATTATATTTTATTTAGCTTATAGTTAAAATAGCGACTTTTTCCAAAAAAAAAAACAAACAAAAAAAAACCCTGAAATCTAGATAATTTTTTTTCATATTTAGGATACAATATTACAATTCAATAAAGTACCTTATTTATAATATAAGTTTTCTCTTTGGCAGTTTGAGTTGCTGTACAAATGTAGACACCAGAATTTTGAACTTGAATTTTATTGAAACGATATATATTCAGACCATTATTCGTTGTTAGAAGTGTTACATTATTGCCATCTGTAATACAAAAAATCATAATTAATCAAAGATACACAGAAAATATCAAGAAATTAGAGACAGGGATCATCAGAAAAAATCTAGGACTCAATAAAAGACAGAAAAAGGCAACCAATTGTGGTGTAAACAAGAGACTGAACAGATATTTAACATAGTACACAGCATGACAAAATGTCGACTGAAGTTACAGGTATATCAAGAGAATGCTGGGCACCCGGCAAACTAAACAGATCTTGGAGTACACAGAAAGCATTAAGAACATGAACTGAATCACCGAAGTCAGAAAAGGACTGAAGGATGCTGGAATAACAGACTCAGATATACAAGACAGGCAAATATTCAACCACAAAATCCTCAAGTGGAAAGTCTGCCAAGAGATAATTAAATTGAGGACAGGAGCAACTTGATCAGAAGACAGAAAAAAAGGCATAGTGCGAAGATGAAAAAAGTGTGGCACTTGAGAAAATCCCACATCTAGTAAATTACGCTTGATGGTGCTATAGTGGTCTACATGTTGATGATGGTGATAATAAGATGGGTAGATGAAAACAATAAAAAAAAGGAAAATATAGTGAAAACAAATAAAAATAAGTATAGTACAAACTATTGGGAGAGAGAGAGAGAAATGTTTTATTAGCAACAATGCTGCCCAAATACCTTGGGTTGCTATACACACAGCATACTCATCAATCCAATGCTAGACATAAAATAAAAAGGAATATAATGGTGGAAATATGGTTGATCATGGAAATATATGTAGTAGAAGCTTAGTTGGGGTGTGGTAAATGAAGAAACACACAAAAAAGAAAAACTTATTATATTGTGTGCCGACATTTCGGCCTAAGTTTAAGGCCATCATCAGGGCTAAGAAAAAAACTGATGGCCAAAAATGTCGGCACATAATATGAAAGGAATATACTTATATTTAGTTGTTATACTGAAATTACTTGAAAAAATAATTAATTATAGATTAGTAATTTATTTAATTCCATTTACCATTTTAATTAAATCGTATTAAGAGTAAAATTATAAACTAAAATTGAATAAAATAACCTTGCTTTGTGTGAACCCAAGAAAGGGTAGGCTTTGGTAGTCCTGAAACAGCACAAATGAGGGAAACAGGCTTTCCAACCTTGGCTGTCAATGTAGAAGGAGGTGAATTAGGTAGGAAGTGGGCGAGTTTAGTTGGAGATCCTTCTTTAACATTAACAATGCCAGTTTTGCTTTGCGGTATTTTCTTTACATGAGGGTTTTTAGCTTCACAACTAAAAACAGAACAAAAGAAAAATTAAGTGGAGTAGAATATGAAATATAGTTATTGAATCAATAAGCATAAAAGAAAATAGGAAACACTGGTTCTTTTAAGTCACATCATGGATTCAATTGCATTAAAATGAGAAAAGGATATTATTGAATAAACCACTCACAGCATTATTAAAAAAAGATTGTGAAAATTAATTAAGAACAATAAAAATAAATATGAACAGTGAAAAGTCTTAAGACAATGAGATTATAATTATTTCAATTACTACAATAATTAATAAATGAATACCATAATATTTGATGAAATAAATTATAATGATTTTACCATTTTAAATATTCATAAATTTATATGTATGTATGTATATATATATATATATATATATATATATATATATATATATATATATATATATATATATATATATATATATATATACACACACACATGCTTGTAACAGAAAATATATTTAAAATACTCACGTATAACTACCAGCATCTTCTTGTTTAAGATTAGTTATATAAAGTGTACCTGAGTCAAATGCAGTAAATCTGAAATTAAATATTAATGGTAAGATATTTTATAAAAATTTTAAATCATACAAATAATTAAAAAAATAAACCAGACAAAGTAATAAAAAACATTTAAAGATAGTCAAATAGCCTTCCGACAGTAATCTTGTGAGTAATTAAAGACGAATCTGTTGAAAAAACAAAAATAAGTTACTGATTAAAAATTATCACAAAAAGATTAAACAAATATTTGTACTTCATAAATATAGGGCATTATGTCCATTTTTGCCAGTTCAGCATAATTAAACATTTGTATTTAACTTTTTTCGGATTACTATGTCCTAGAACAATTGTATGGGGAGTTACATACTTTTAAAAGAACTCTAATTTAAGTCCACTTTCATTCGGAGAGACATCTGTTCAAACTGCTCTCCTGTAATGTTAGGGCAATATGAAATAGTGTCCTATGCCTTCAAGGCACAGATATTAATCATTTATACCAATTTAAAACTATCTATCTATTTATCAGATGGCGCTACAACCCTGCGATGGGTCCTGGCCTCCTCAATGAGCCTCCGCCATTCGGCTCAGTTTTGGGCTGCTGCCTTCCAATTTCGGACTCCAAGCAGGTCTCGTGTGTCTTTTACCACTCCATCCATCCACCGGAGCTTGAGCCGTCCGACTCTTCTAGGACGATGAATTTCCTCTTCCATGATTCTTTTAGGCATTTCATCGGGACTCATCCGTGCAACATGCCCTGCCCACCCAAGGCATCCCAACCTAATAAAGGTCACTTCTATATACTGGAGCAGCTCAAAGAGTTCATTATTTCTTCTTCTTCTCCTGCCTTCCTCGTCCCTTACCGGCCCATAGATTTTCCGAAGGATCTTCCTCCCGAAGACCAGGAGATTATTTCTATCCTGTGTGGATAGTGTCCATTTCTGGGAGACGTTTGTTAGGAAAGGCCTGATCAGAGTTTTATATAAATGGACCTTTTTTTTCCTGCTAATTAGCTTGCTCCGGAGCTGTTTCAACAGACCAAAATAGCATTTGTTAGCCGCTGTGGTCCTTTGCTTTATTTCAATGGAAACATTATTTGTTGCTGTGACCTGAGATCCAAGATAAATAAACTCCTCCACTCTCTCAAAGGTACAGCTTCCTACGACAACCTGTTTTTCTTAAGGTCTGTCTCCTCCGGTATACATATATTTTGTTTTGTTTTCATTAATAGTCAGTCCCATGCGTGCGGCAGCTCCCTGTAGGCTTAAGAGAGACTCAGTATGCACAGTAAAGGATTGTGCCACTATATCAAGGTTATACGCATAACCGAGCAGTTGGACCTATCTATTGAATATGGTGCCATTATTCTGGATACCTGCTTCTCTCACTACTTTTCCAACACCAAATTAAACAGGAGGCACTCCAAAGCATCTCCTTGCTTTAGTCCTTTGTTTGAGCCAAATTCAGAAGAGTATTCAGACTGTATGCGGACCCTGCACCTAACGTCTCTCATTGTTATTTTTATAAAGCGTATTAGCTTTGAAGGAACCTTCATTTCTCTTAGTGCCTCATATAATTTAGGACACTTGATACTGTCATACGCGTTATTAAAATCCACGAACAAGTGGTGAGTAGATATCTTATGTTCATGGGCTCTTTCCATGATTACTCTGAGGATATGAATTTGGTCCACTGTAGATTTTCCTCTCCTGAAGCCAGTCTGATACTGTCCGATTTCTCGTTCTGCATGAGGGGTCAGCCTTTGGTAGAGGATATTGGAGAAGACTTAGTAAGCACAGGGGAGTAACGATATTCCTCTGCAATTAGCATATTCTAATTGTTCTCCATTCTTGTGAAGCGGCCATATCAAGGCATTGCTCCATTGCTGAGGCATCTTCTAATCAACACATATCTCAAGGATCAGGTCATGAAGTGTCCTGTGCAGTTCATCTCCACCATATTTAAACAATTCTGCCAGCAATCCGTCCTCACCTGGTGCCTTATGGTTCCTCATTTTCTGCATCTACAACCTCTTCCAAATCTGGTGAATCCACATCTTCTTCATTTCCTTCACCCACTCCGGGCTCAGTATCCTGTTCATTCAGCAGGCCACTAAAGTGCCTTACCACTGCTGAAGTATCTCGTCCTTACTGTTCAAGAGAGTCCCGTCTTCTTTTTTACAAGCTTGAATTTTAGGTTTAAAAGGGGCTCTACCATTGTTCACCCTCTGAAAGAAGAGCCTGTTTTCATTCGCACTCCTGTAAGCTTCTATTTCTTTCAATGCCTCTATTTCCCTTGGTTTCTTCTTCTCCCTATGCATCTTCTTCTCATCTCTCCTCCTTTTGCAGTATTCCTCTTTTGCGCTCCTTTAGGCCTAAGCATTCATTTACAGTTCTTGTAATTGACAGCTCCACATTGTCCCACACTGCCTGAGAGTCTTCATTAATGACACTACCCAGTGTCTCATGCAGTGATGGGGCTGCCACCTCCCTACACCTTGAATTTAAAACTATAACTTAGATCATAAATGCTTTAAGCTATGCATCTCTAAACATATCATACATTTTTTATGTCAAATAGGGATAGGAAAAAGTGTTGGAAATGGATACAGAGGTGGTTAAATAAAAAAAAAATAAATAAAAAATAATCGGTTATTTCAGAAGATAATTCCTTCCTCAACCTGGCCAAAAACTTTTTTCAATTCTTGTTGAAAAAATAAATAGTTTTTACCATTCGTGTTCCACTTTTTGAACGCCTCCCGGACCATCTCATTCCTTCTTTTTTTCAATTCTACTTTGGCTACTTTTACCCATCAAAAAATAAAATAAATGAATGAATGGTATAACTGAGACATTATTTCTCCGATTTTTATTGTTTGCATTATTTTGCACCCAAATTTAAGCTTATTGGTAAGAAACAAACCTCTCGTATTTAAACTTTTTGGGTGTGTGTCTTTGAATAACCACATCAGATTCTATCCCCAATTCAATACAAACAGAATAACCAACATAACCAACTGTTGTAATAAATCTAAGTTTATATTAGCTTTGTACTGATTTTAATTTAACTCTTTTGAACACTAATTTACATAATATTTCTTATTCTATCCGAAAAACAAATTTTGCTTATCAGCTTATTTTCTAAAATTTATAGTCAGGCTCAATACCAATGTTCTCATTCAGGAGCATTTAAAAAAATATATATATATTTTTAATAATGGTGATATTTATTTAGATTAAGACTTAGTGAACTTGAGATTCATTAAAGCATAGAGACCAAATAAGATTATAAGAAAATCTTAAATAATTATAACATAATAACAGTACTGAATTAATGATTAATATATGTATAATTATCTTAATATATTATTAGTATATTATATTATTACAGAAATATTGTAATACGATGAATTTCGCTTATAATCAAGCAAAACTGGAAACAAGACGTTTCCTAAACAGTTTGCAGAAAGGGTAAATTGAAGGCAATTGAAATGTGGAAAGACAGAGGCTGTTAATGGTTTGGTTGAGTCTTAACAGGATCAATCCAGGCTTGAAGCAATAAATTTAACTGGCTTACTCTCCACACCTCCTCTCCTTTCCTTATCTTCATTTATCTCAATCCTCTATCTATACACATGTCTAAATACTGACAAAGTATTTATAATAAACAACATTTTTAACTAACAAGGGGGCGTGCACGATGTGCCCGTTGCCAATTTTGATCAAACTTTATTTCGTGATTCTGCATCGAAAAAAAGTTGACACATATCCAACCCTTTCATTCAATGGACCTTAAGAGCTGAGAAAAAAAATAAAATACCTTGAAAATGCTTTCTTTTATATCTCGAGTTTAAAAAATGATATCAATATGTTTTTTTTTAAAGCAAAATATTTGTTTTTCAGAGTAAATTGAAGGAAAAATAATAATATTCAAAAATAATTGATATAAGTTCCGCAGAGCAACTGATGGGTGTGGCCTATTGGCAGGCCGGCAATGTTTTTTGTACAGTCTGTACATCGAATGATGAGTCTTCCTCGAATAAGGTAAGTCTTCGATATCGAAATCTAATCACTCCTAACTTATATTATTATATAATATAGTTTATTTATAGTAACAATTTATGATAACATTTTCTTATAATTATTTTACGAAATTTAAAAGTTGTAAATTTATACCTTCATACCTGGTTTTAGAACTTTTATAATTTATAATAAGACATTTATTTATTTTAAAATGAGATCTTCATTTATGGATTCTAATTGAAGGGTATATTTAATTTTAGACCCTTTAACTATTTTAATAAATTATTAATGTTTAATGATAATAAATTAAGACGAATAAAACGAAAGATAATTAAAATAGATTTACAAATACTAAAAGAATTAAAAAAAAGAAAAGATAACCCACTATAAATAAATATAACTATACTGTGCTATTGAAAACCAATAAATTATATAACCACACGAATCATAAATCATAACCTCCTAATTTCAATAAAATAGCTTATAAAATTATAAATCAAAAATGCAAGAGGCTAATTAAGTATAAACAAGTAAATAGTAACCAACTGAAATTTGTTCAGGCTGATATCCTTGCTTAAAGATTAAAAAAAAGGTGGAATCAATGATTAATCAAAAGAAAGGTAAAAATTAAATCTATAAAAACAAAGAAAGTGATGGCCGCTTCAACGGACTCGGGTTTTATATACAGATCGTGCCAAAAACATTAGCCGACCAGTCAAGAGGCCACGTCCACAGTAGCTCAGCAGAACTTTTATCCAAATAAATTTTAAAAAAGTATTTAAATTATTAAGTACACTAGCCTTACATATTTTTTCACAACAAAAATTATGGCAGATTTTGATCCAGCACATCAATTGACGTTCTTGGACTCGTAAGAAAGAGGGGAGTTCTTCTTTCAATGCATATAAACAACATAGCATTAGCTTACAAGGTCTGTGTAACCACATAAAAACCAAATTTTTTTTTTTTTATGGATAATGTTGGCTCTAAAAACATCTAGAAACACCACGTTTAAAGCAAATCTCGTAGTTTTAAGAACCTTTTCTGATGACCCAAATTTGGTTTGAATCGTTCAAAGGGTTCGCGATTTATGGGCGATTTTATGTATCTTTAAAAACAATTGGATGGTAGATTTTTGGCACAAAAAGTTAGACAAAAAACTTTATTTTTAGGTTCGCCCGAAAATTTGAATATATAGGTTTTAAATAAGTGTAAAATTTACTATTATATCACTAATAATGTTTTTATATTATAATATATCAATGGTTATGAAGTCTTGCTCGGGACGTCATAGTAAATTGAAATTTAATTTGCATAATTAAGGCCGTATTTTAAGTGTTATAAGTAATATACGAGCATTATTCGTATTAGAGAAATAGTACATTTTAGGGTGATCCAATTTTTAAAAATGAAACTATTGAATTTTAGAGCGATCTGAAGGGTCCATTGAACCATACGAAATCTAATGAAACAGTATACTTCTAGGGAGTGATGTATATTAATAGAATTTTTATATTTAAAACTATCTTCAGATTTAGTTTTAGCAATTTGAAAAATACAAATTTTCAGGTGAATGAAGAAATAGGCTACCGAATTTTAAAAATATTTGTTAAACAACTTTTTGGGATCAAATTTTTAAATATTGTTATTTCACGGAGCTACAACCCAGTTACACGCTTGGCCTCCTCTTTCTTTTTTAAGACTGATCACATCCGAGGCTGGTTTGTGTTTCGCGATAGTTGTTTCAGGTAGGAGGGCTATCCACCCTCTCTCCGTACCCTAGTCTGCTGATGGGGCTGCCATCTTTAAGCATGGGACGATGGGGTCGCCACTTCACTACGCCATGAAATATTTAACTTATTTTGTTAATAAAATTGAAGACTTCAACGTTAGACATTAGCCACATATAAACAGTGCGTGTGTGTGCGCCCGCGCGTCTGTGTATCTGTTTGTGTGTGTGTGTGTGTGAGTGAGTGCGAGAGTCTTGGCCTTCTGCAACAACCTTTTCCAATTGTCACGATCTCGCGAAGCCACCATCCATTTGCGGGCTCCCAGGATACTTCGGGCATTAGCAGCAATGCCATCTACCCATTTTTCTCTCGGTCTTCCACGCCGCCTTAACCATAGATTGGTTCTCTCAGGAGCTTTTTCGGTATTTCATTCTCTTCCATCCTGACCACATGACCATCCCACCTCAGGCGGTTCAGCTTAAAGAACTTTATTACCTCAAGTTCGTTATTTATATTGTACAACTCCTGATTGATGCGTCTCCAATCATTTCCAACTTACAATCCTCCTATTATTCAAGGCAGAACATTCCTTTCGAAAATGCCGAGATCTTGCTCTATGGATTGAGCGGTTGCCCAGGACTCTGATGCATACAATAGAACCGGCCGGATCAGAGTCCTGTAGAGTTTTATTTTAGTTTTTCTCGATCGCGCTCTACTTCTGAAATGCGGTACTAGCCCGAAGTACGCACTGTTTGCAGCCTGAATCCTTTTCTTAACCTCCAAATGTGGTACATTATTTTGTGTGAGCATTGAGCCCAGGTACACAAATTGAGATACCTTCTCAAACTTGTACTGGTCGAAGGTAATCATCTCTCCTGGAGTCCTACGATATCATATATTTAGTTTTCAAGGCCAAGGCATTGGCCTCAAGTCTGATACTCGTGGCAGGACCAGTCAGGGTTAGAAAAGCTTCAAGTACTGCTCCATATGAGTTACCTGCTATGTCTAAGTCATCGACATAGGGGAGGATCATAGCAGATCTATTAAATATTGTTCCATCGATTTCGATCCTTGCTTCTCTTACTGCTTTCTCAAGTGAAAGGTTAAACAGAAGACAGGCCAGTGCATCTCCCTGCCTCAAGCCCTTGTCCGAGGAAAATTCTCGGGATACTTCGCTTTTAATTTTAACTGCACAGCACACATTCTTCATTGTGATTTTCAACCTGACTAATTTTAAGGGAATCTGTAAGTCATATAGAGCTTTATAGAGTTCTTCTCTGTTTATATTGTCGTAGGCTGCCCTAAAATCAATAAATAAATGGTGCGTCTTGATGTTGTATTCTCGTCCTCTCTCGAGAATTGTTCTTAAGCTGGAGATTTGATCCAGTGTAGATTTGCCTATTCTTAATCCACATTGATAAGGATCAAATTGGTTCTCTGCAAATGGTAATAATCGTGCGAATAGAATATTTTATATGCAGATAGGAGTAGTGAGATTCCTCTGTAGTTGGCGCAATCTCGTTCGTCACCTTGTGTATGAGGGATGAGTTCCATGTTGTTGGCATTTCTTCTTCTAACCAGATAAAGGTAATAATATCCTGCAAAGCCTTAAAGAGTTCGTTGCTACCACACTTGAACAACTCAGCATCGGGCCCAGGAGCTTTATTTTTTTTTAGTTTGTTTATGGCGTCTATTATTTCGCCCTCGTCTAGTGGTTCAAGATCTGGTTCTGAAAAATATTCACTTTCCCTGTTACCAGCATCCAATTCATTATCGTCGTCGAGTGGTCTAAGAATAACTTCCTCATTCAGAAGACGTGAGAAATGGTTCTTCCACAGGTCCAGTACTTCCGCTCTATTGCATATGAGGTCGTTGGCGTCATTCAAGCAGCAGGAATGTAGAGGTGAAAACGGTTTCCTGCTTCTATTCACCTTCAGAAAGAAGTCACAATATTGTTTGTCATCTCAAAGTGCTTCAATTTTTTCAAATTCCTTCCGCTCGTACACCTTAAAACTCCGATGCAGATTTTTCTCTTCTCTTCTTTTTTGTCGATATGCCTCCACTGTTTGTCTGGTGCTCCTCTGTCTGTATCAAAGCTCTATATGGTTCATTCTTGGTATTTGTAGCTATTCTGCATTCTTGATCAAACCATGGAGATCTTATTTCTCTGACATCGCGGCCAAGGACAAGCTCGGCTGCCCTCTCAATATCCTTGGAGCAGCCATCCAAGAAAGACTCCACGCTATCCTCAGTCACAGTAGTATTCTTGAGATTGGTGTTGACAGCCTCTAAGCAAATGTTTTGCACATCTGGAGACTTTAATCTTTTGATTTTTTCCTGTGGTGGGGTATTCCTCTGGGCAGATAGATGTGAGCTATCTGGTTAACAATGGTTCTGTCAGGAGAAATTATATTGAGCCCTTTTTTTCATTAATTCTTTCTTTATACTTGCACAATATATAATACTTAAGCTAAATGCCAGTATATATACTGCAATTTATGAAAAAGATAAAAAAAATCTATGTACGCGAGGATGCAGTAAGAAAGAGCACTATCGATCTCACCCTTGGGTGTTTGTGGAAGGTAATTTTTTTTTCTACACCGAGTGTGTTGTGCTTAAAAACTGTGTGCCATATTCTTGTATGTGTAGTGTATTCTTGTAAAGTGTAGAATTAGATTTTTATGCTACTTCCTACTATGCTAATTTTTATTCTATTTGATTAATTTTTATTTTGTTTTTTATTTAACAGGAAACTTTACAATGGCCTTGCATCCTCATATTTTCGTGCAAATTAAAACAAGAAAAATGGATTTCATTTTTAAATAAATTCATCAAGCTTAAACTGTAACAATTTATGCAATGATAAGTAAAAAATGTTAGATTTTGTTCTTTTAGGATTTTAACAAATTTCTGATTAAATTTTCTTTTTATGCACGTTTCTTTCCGTTTCCACAATTTTAAAATAAAGGATGAAAATTTTCTGACGCAGCACCAAAACTAATTTTATCTACGAGCCGCCAATGAAAACAAAATGAACACCACTTTATTGAAGGCAGAAGTAGCATACATTTTTTTATCAATGTTAATTTATACTGAAGATGAAAGCTTTTATTATAATAAGCTTTTAGAAAATATATTTATAATAAATGTTATAAAAATGTATTTTGAAGCTGAACGATTTGGCGTGATAGGATATTGTGAAAAAGATGAAATACGTTAGGCTATCAACAGCCATCTAAGGTCATTGAGAGCGATACCCTCTGTGCCGAAGTATCAAGAATACAATGAGGACGAGTTTTATAACGGAAGGGCTGGAGAGAACCTCTCGACCGTCCAAGTTGAGGGCCATCAAGCTAGCAACACTTTCAACGAAAGTGGTGCGATATATTTGGCGAAAGGAAGCGACTGTCCGATGAGAGAAATAGACAGCGATTTCAATCGCCACAGAAAATATCTGATGTGGACAACACACGACTTCCTTGTACGCCTATTAAACTAGAAATCGGCGGGTCAAAAAGCGATCCTGAATTTGGTTACTAGTTTCCGAATATTGCAGTATCTCAAAAAAGATACTCGGCGTCGCGACATCCATCTATTGACACACATGCAGACATACTCTTGTTTCTGGAGGTCTGAAATTTCCACGAAATTTCTTCGTGTTCGGTGACAACATTAAAACTGTCAATATCACTAGATAAAGCATTGGAAATCGACATTTTAAGCGGAAAACCCCACTTAACTTATATCTTATTATCCTGCTGCAGACTTATTCATCTCACAAATGGGGAGGAAAGAGAGGATTTTAAAATCAATTTTAAGACTTAAAACAAGTAATAAAAATGCTTAATTGGATTGGAAAACAAATTGCGTTTGTAATCTTTATTACCGAAACATATGATTTCTGTATTTAATTTTAATACAATTTTTGATGTAAGTTTATAATGAACTTCAAGTAAAGTACCCTTTTCGGCTCACCAATTTGAACCAAAATCTAGTAAATACATTCATATCGATATAAAAGTAATTTAACCAGTACCACTTCCTGTCTGCCAACGTTAACCAACATTTATTATATTATTTAAATTAATATGTAAGTCTTATATATCTAATTTGAGAAGTTTTTCATTATATTTTAATATAATTTTTGATGAAAATCAATAATGACCTTCAAGAAAAGTACTATTTCCGGTAATCATGTAGTGACAAAAAAAGGGAGGTTCACAACTAGAGGTTTCAATAACCCTAAATACAAAATTTTAACTTTTTACGGCTAACCATTTTTGAGTTATGCCAGATCCGCACGTACGTACGAACGTACATGCAGACGTCACGACGAAACTAGTCAAAATGGATTCAGGGATGGTCAAAATGGATATTTCCGTTGAAATCTGAAAACCGAAAATTTTCGCGATTACAATACTTCCTTTACTTAAGGAAGTAAAAAACATTGTAATGATTTTTCTTCCTTTAAAGTCTTTAGGATAGCATTTTTATTAAAACTGTTCAATGTTTGACCTTCGATGCTCATAAACATTAATGAATGGGTGTTTTAAATTTTGGTTGTCATCACTAGTTATAACTCTCGAAGGCAACCAACACAGCCAGTTTAATATTATTATTAAATATATATATATATATATATATATATATATATATATATATATATATATATATATATATATATATGTATCTTAATATACTTCTTCTTAATACACTGTTGGACAAAATTAACAAAATATATTGATTTATTTTTACTTTCCCTTACCTATATACGAAGTATATAGTAAGGAGAAGTATTGCGATCGTGAAAATTTTCGAATTCGTGTTTTCAACGGAAATACACGTTTTAACATTTTCTTTAAAACGGCTCCAACGAGTTCGATGAAACTTACCTGAAGTCTTCTCCTTAAAACCCAGTAACTTTTTACTTTCCCTTGCCTATATATGAAATATATGGTACGGGGAAGAATTTCGATCGTGAAAATCGTGAAGTTTTAACGGAAATACACGTTTCAAGGTGCCCCGAGTCCAAATAACCAAGCCTCGCAAAATGGTCTGTGTGTATGTGAACAGTCTAGCTCAAAAACGAAAAGTTGTACGACACTTAAATTACGTATTTAAGATAGGCACATGCATGAAATGTTACAGCAACTTTTTCGTCAAAATCGACTAACCGGAAGTGCCACTTTATATAATCGATTTTACAATTTTCTCGTAAACGGCTCAGACGATTTTGAGGAAACTTGCCCAATATATCAAATGCAAAATATATCCTTGAAGCTCTTTAATTTTTCATATATGTAGTATATCAACGAGAAAATGCAGGAGAAAAAATTATAGCGAAAAGAAAATTTTATTTGCTCATAGCTCAAAAAACTGAGGATTTTCATGCAAACTAAACCGAAACTCTTAAAATATATTTTCAGCTTGACAAACCAAAAATATTTAGTGTACAGAATTGTAGTACAAAAATTATTTAAAAACTAATTTATTATACTAACGTGAGAAAAGACTTGAAGTGCATTCTGCTGAGTTTATTTCGAGTAGTGATTATGTGAACTCTTTAAAATAATTTTAAAGATTATTATTATAGGTTATTATTATAGATAAGACTGAAGTTCTAAGGGAGTTGTCCCTTAGAGAAATGCATGTTGAAGCAATTTAGGGAATTCTTCAGAGCAGTTAATCGGAAAAGAAAACCTTTTGAAAGCAAAACTACCTACTGCTTGAATGAAGACGGAAAGCTACTCACGAACATGGTGGATGTGCTTGGAGAATGGAAGAGACACTTCTTTCAGCTTCTTAACAAAGATCTGCCGAATGAAGTTGAGAACGACAACCATGAAGATTTTGCTAATTATCAGCCTATAGAACCCCCAGATGAAGAGGAGACTCTGGACTCTCTGACAAGGCGCCAGAGTAAAAAAAAATCATAACGCGCCAGGTGCTGACGAACTGCCTGCAGAATTACTAAAGTGTGGAGGTATGGAGCTTGTGAAAATCATCCAGAATATTATAATTTGGATCTGGACTGATGAAGTAATGCCGGAATTTTGGAATAAGTCTATAATCTGTCCAATACACAAAAATGGTAACCGGCTGGTCTGTAGCAATTATAGAGGCATTTCCTTACTCCCCTGTGTATATAAAGTGCTGCTAACATCCTCTTTCAGCGCTTACTCCCCTTTGCAGAAAAGATCTTGGGTCCGGACCAGTGTGGCTTTCGGAAAAGATGATCCACAATTGACCAAATATTCTGCTTACGCATCATACTTGAGAAAGGCCGCGAATATAAGCTTAAAACGCACCATCTGTTTGTGGATTTTAAAGAAGCCTACGACAGTGTCCACAGGGAACTATCGTACAAGGCAATGAGAGAGCTTGAAATCTCGGAAAAAGCTTATTAGAATGGTAAGACTCACCATGAGAGAAGTGAGATGTTTGGTGCAGATTGGAGTCCCTGAAACTGCAGAGCACGTGATCGTGTACTGCACCGCAGTAGAAGGACACCGAGCCAGGTTGTCGAGAAGTACCGGGATGTTCGCCCTCGCCGAGTCGGACTTCCCCCGTCTGATGGAGGAGGAGGCATACCCCTCCTTCAAGGACTTCATATACGGGTGGAAGGAGGTGGTCGGCCCTGAGCACTTCACCCTGGGAAGGGTCAGACCACCCGACGGCGGTGAGCCTCAAGAGGTATGATACCGAACGGATGCAGACTGGAGGAGATGGGATCCGGACGGATGCAGTGGACCAGGAGGGCTGGACCAGTATCCGGACGGATGCGGCTGACCAGGAGGGCTGGACGGCACCGGGCGGATCCGGACTGGAACCGGACGGATGCAGAGCGCCGGAAGGGCTGGCCACGCCGCGCGGCAGAGGATAAGGTGCAGCCCTAAGGTGCGCAAGCACGCACCGGGCTGCATCACAGTAGCAGGAGAAAAAAAAAAAAAAAAAAAAAAATTGTCTCCACAATTAAAAGTTTTCACAATTGTAAAATAAGAACTTTTATAATAAAGTGTTGATTTATGGGAGCAGTGGCATGCGCTATCCCAGCGCACTACCCCACTGCTCCTGAACCCCGTATGCCAGAAATGGCTAGGAAGGGGGAATAAAAAAAAAAAAAAAAAAAAAAAAAAAAAAAAAAAAAAAAAAAAAAAAAAGGTGCAGATTGGAGGAGCAAGATCTGAGGAATTCACATCTGGGAAAGGACTGAGGCAGGGAAATGCACTGGCATGCCTCCTATTCGATCTAGCTCTGGAGAAGGCCATTACAGAATCTGGCATTCAAGTGGGCGGAACAGTATTCAGCCGAACAGGACAACTTCTGGCTTATGCTGATGATATTGATATTGATATAGCCGGACGATCCTCCCAGGCTGTCTCTGATGGATTCCTTAAGCTAGCAGAAGCAGCTAAAAAAATGGGACTTAAAGTGAACGCAGCAAAGACCAAATACATGGTCACAGAGGAAATCCCCAGGCCTGGCGAAGAAATCACTATCGGAGAGTAAACTATTGGAAAAGTCTCCGAGTTTATCTCGGGTCCCTCATAACCCAAGACAATGCTGTGGATTCAGAAATTAAACGAAGAGTGCTAAGCGCCAACCGTTGTTATTATGCCCTCAGTCCATATTTTAGGAGCCGTGCATTGACTTAGGACACAAAAGTTCTATTATACAAAACAATTATCCGGCCAATTCTCCTTTATGCCTCAGAAACGTGGACTATCTCCAAAACTGGTGAGCAGAATTTGATGGTCTTTGAGAGAAAGATTCCGCGTAAAATCTTTGGAGTTGTGAAGGTTGACCAGGTATGGAGACGTCTAACAAACCAGGAGCTCAAAGATTTGTTTAAGGAACCAGACGTGGTGCGGTGTTTGAGGCTCAGTAGATTGAGATGAGCCGGACATGTTGTTCGGATGGTTGAGAATGACCTGCCAAGGAAAATAATGACGAAGGTGATAAATGGAACAAGGCGAAGAGGAAGACCTCGTCTTCGATGGAGTGGCTGGAGATGCTAGTTCCATGTTGGGTGTGAGGAGCTGGATGGCAGCAGCGCAGGATCGGAACAATTAGTGGAGGCTGGTGCAGGATGCCAAGACTCGACATCGAGTTGTAGCGCCGATTGAATGAATGAATGAAGAGACCCAATTTATCAAGATTAGAAATCTTGGTATATTGCAGGTCAGAATTAAGTGTTTAGAACAATTACAGAAAGAAACGCTAGCAAGCACTTAAGAAATATATGGCCTAAACAAAGAAGGAAATCGAATCTTCAAAAAAGAGCTTAGTAACCTGTAACGGGAACCAAGTTTCTTGTATTAAGAAGAGAAGAATGAGGAGAATGGTTGGGCCAGATTTATCACATGAATCAAGAAAGACCCCATTTGAACATAATGAAAGGACTTCCAGACGCGATAGGTGAAAGATGAAAAGGATGATCTGAACTGCGGTAGTTGGATTCTCGAGAGTAGTCTCGAGACCTATGGTCTATGGAGTCTCGAGACTCGAGACTCAGTGATAGGAGCAGTGTTCGGCTCCTTGAGGTGGTTATGGAATTGACGATAAGTTTGAGTAGAGGAAACCTGATCTAGTGGTCAAAGCCATATATGAACCATACGACCGGCATGAGTATCACAAACCTAAATTCTTTGATAGTTTTCAAGGCGAAAAGCAAAAATTCTAAAAAAAAATAAGATATCAGAAACATCCAGGGATAGTTACCGTTTATTTTGAGGTAGAGGTTGAGAGTCTTTGAGCCAGGTGATAGAGGCTGGAGGAGTTGACTCGATGTAGCAGGTAAGCCGCGCGACGTCGCCTTCACTCACTTCAGCGGACTCAGGCCAAGTTCGGAACTCGTGAGACAGCACTGAAAAAACAAAGATAAATCAATTATTTAATAGTTGTGATATGAAATTACTAATGACAGAAAACAATTGAGTCTTTTCATTATATCTAGAATTAATTTAATTGAATATAATTATTTGGATAATTTATGTCTGTTTTGTTTATTATTGAAGGTAAGAAAGAGCCGATCAACGTCGCATGTTTCAATTATTTCACAAGATGGCAGTGATAGTGACGATGGGGAGGCAGGCGGATGGCCCGGCAGAGATGATACAGTCTGTTGTTTGTTCTAAGATCGAAAGAGTCCAGTCCTCTCTTTCGGCCATATCGAAACATGCGTCATGGTACAAAAGACCAAGAATAAATTACCAGACAGCAATTCTGATATTAATTCTTAGAACAACACCGAGTAGTACGACCATGCTCCGATGCTGAGGATGACTCTTCGCGGGGATAGGAGGCTCAGCTCCGTCATTAGAGGGGCGTGGCTGTGACCTAGCAGTATGATTTCACAGAAACGTACATACATTTTTCTTCTATCTCAAATAATTATAAAATATTCATTTTGTCATTCACTATTTAATTTATAGTATGTGCATTAAATATACAAGCATGTAATGTCCAATATAAAAAAAAAGTCCCTTATGCAGGTATTCATTTGTTTGTTTTCATATTGGTTTAATTTTTAACCGACTTCAAAAACAACGAGATTCTAGGTCGATATCAAAGGTTCAGTTTTGAAATTAATAAACCAAAAGCTTTTATATAGATTTTTTTTTTAATGCTGATACCAAAATACCTTGTATTTTATCTCCATCTTCATAAATGGCCGAGCTATAAAAATAAATTGAATAGCCGGCTTATAAAATTTCTAATCGGTGGCCATTTTGATACGAAACGACGGATGGTAATGGCGAGTTCCGATAATCAACCTTGGCCTGTGACTTTGTTGCAAAATCTCAAGAAAATCGGTCTAGAAGTCTCGGAGAAAAGCCGCGGTGGACGGGCGGATTTGTTTTATTCGATATTTGGATTTTACGTAAATCCTCAAATTTTGAGAGGGAGGGTTTAAATTTTGTTTTCTTGGTCAAATACAAAGGCTCATTATTGAAAATAATAAACCAAAAGGAGGTTATGAGTTTGACTTTATTTATCATAACATTCTTTAACCGATATCTATGATTCCTTTTTTAAACAAAAGTATACACCTTTCCATGAAAGGGTGGTTTTAACACAAATTTCTTCAGGATTCGATAAAAACATTAAAGAGATAAAGTATTTTTTTATTTTTCAAGAATTGGCAATTTAAAATTTATTCCATATGGCAATAAATTACATATGATATAAGCCAGAAAAAACAAGTCCAGTATACTTAAAAAATATTATAACATATTTTTTTTCAGTATTTTGAGCTGAAATTGACTCAAAAAATTAACGCGATTTCCCGAGTAATTTCAGCCACCAAACTTCAAAAATCATTGAGCCGTTCGCTCAAAATAATCGATATATAACTAAAAGGTGTTGGTCTTAACAAACAACTGAGAAGTTCGATTATATCCCGCCCCACGAAATGCCTCCTTTACAAGACCCTCATCAGACTGTCCTTACTTACGGATGGGAGACAAGATCCTCACCAACATGGAAAAGAAGGAGATACTTGTTTTCGAACGAAAAATCCTTCGTTGTATATTTGGACCCGTGAAGAAAGGCAAGAACTGGAGAAGGAGGAAGAACAGGGAGATCTACGATCTGTATTGGGATACTGATGTAATGAGGCATATCAAGCTGGAAAGACTACGTTGGGCTGGACACGTTGCCAAAATGCCGGAGGAAGGGATACCAAGAAAAATGCTGGACGGAAGGCTCTACCGTACAAGAGAGAGATGCAGACCACGGCTGAGATGGGAGGATGCTGTCACTCGCTTATTACTAGTATTTAGACCTTATAAATACCCGCAATAGGAGAGCAAACGCACAGGATATAACCAACTGGTGAAGGCATATTGAGGAAGCAAAGTGTCACATCAGTCTATAGCGCCACGGATATAGATAAAAAGACCTACAAGCGGACAGATTAAAACATATTTAATACATTATCAGCTCAAATGGTTTCAAAACATTCACGGGATCTCAAAAGAGTAATTTGAGCCATCAAACTTGAAACTCGGTTTAGGCCCCTGCAAAGGGAATAGAAAATGTGCTACTGTAGACAATCGAAAATTATTCAAAACTATTGAAAATTCAATAAAATCATAAATTTAGTTGTGTTTTTTTTTGTGAGAGGAAATCCTTTAATGAAAAACAACTAATCACTCCCGATAATTATAATAGTTTATTAAACATTATTCATTTCCGAGTCTATTGGATTCTTATCTTTTCAAATAAATGAAACTGGCATTTGCCCAACAGTGGGACACTCAATAGGCAATTAACAAACATAAATAAGTAGGTACTTAAAAAAAAGTAGGCGAATCTAACAAAAATTTAATCTAATTTTTATTTTATACTTAATAAATAAATAAGCTAATCTTTGCAGTCTCATAGGAGCAGCGCGTTACTTTTTAACAATTTTAGAAATAGGGAAATTGTTATTTAAATATTTCATGGCGTCTTTTGAGAGTAATATAAATATTTGTTACGGATAATGCAGAAAATTGATTCCTCTACTAGATTGGTTATCATGCATTTTTGCACTAAAAAAACAGTTATTAAGTTGCCCACTCCAACTTTTTGCATTTTCTTGACATTCTGCAGATGTTCCGAATTTGAAAAAAATATTACATATAAAACTTGCAGGAAATTTAACATTCTTTAAAATTGGTTATTCCAAAGATTTGCCTAAAATCCACTGGAAGCGAGTTACTGAGGAAAATATGAGAAAAGTCCACTTTCTCTAAAATTGTTATTTCCATATTTCAAGGCGTCTGTTGAGAGTAATTACAAAATTTTTTGTAGGAAATTTAAACCTCTACAAGATTGATTATAAGAATTTTGCACTATAGTGCACTGAAAAATAGTCTTAAGGCGAAACCACAGAATATCTGTTCTTTAAAATTTGCTATGTCAAAGTCTTACCTAAAATGCACTGGGAGCGAGCTACTGAGGAAAATCTGAAAAAGTGACGAATTCTTTGATCTATAAAATTTGATTGCAACCGATCTAGGGTGCCAAATGTTCATATTTTCAGTCTATTATGAGGATACTTTCGACCTAGACCATCAACTAATTTCTTGAAATCAGACACGTATTTTGGCCAAGGCTCCCGGACTTGAATGTCTATCCATGTTTTTTGTAATAAAGATTTACCCAAGGAAAAATGTGAACTAATAATAAAAAAAAATATTTCAAAACGGTATATAAACACCACTAATAATAAATAATAAATAAATAAATAAACTAGTAAAAAAAGAGAATTCAAAGCGGTACATAAGAACCACTAAAATAAATAAATAATAATTTTTTAGAAAAAAAATATTTGATGTGAACAACATATGACTTCCTTGTACGCCTATTAAACTATAAATCGGTAGCTCAAAAAGTAATCCTGAATTTGGTTACTAGTTTCCGAGTATGGCAGTACCTCAAAAACGACACTCCGCGTCGCGATGTCCATCTATCTCTGTAGTAAATGTCGATATATCATTTGATGTAAGTTTCTTATGACCTTCAAGTAAAGTACCCATTTCGGATGGATCTCCAATTTCAACCGAAATCTATTATATTACTTTTATTGATATAAAAGTCTAATTTACCAAATTTGAGATGTTTTATATTGTAGTTTAATATAATTTTTGATGAAAATCTAATATGACCTTCAAGTAAAGTACCACTTCCGGTTTGCCAATTTAACCAAAATTTATTATGTTATTTAAATTAGTATGCAAATCTTAAATACCAAATTTGAGGAGTTTTGGATTATATTATATTAGTATTGGATAAGTTTTGGATTTGGATATTTTAATAGAATTTTTGATGAAAATCAGTAATGACCCAATGCTATGTTCATTATTATATTATTTAAATTAATATGTAAGTCTTATATACCTAATTTGAGAAGTTTTGCATTATATTTTAATATAATTTTTTATGGAAATCAATAATCACGCATTGACCAAATAGGGAGGTTCACAATTAGATTATACAATAATCTCAAGTACAAAATTTTAACTTTCTATGGCAAACCGTTTTTGTGTTATGCGAGATACATACGAACGAACGTACGAACGCACGTACAGACGTCACGACAAAACTAATCAAAATGGATTCAGGTATGGTCAAAATGGACATTTCCGTTGAAATCTGAAAACCGAAAATTTTCGCGATTACAATACTTCCTTTACTATGTACAAAGAAGTAAAAAACGACTTAAAAAGAGTATACACGAACCCCTAAAATGAAATCATTTTTCTTATAAAAGTATATTATTAAGTAACATAACTACACAACTATTCTCAATCAACCTGAACTGTATAATAATTGATTATTTTTTTATATCGGTGCCAAACTGCATCACAACTCTTTCGTGTCAACTATTAAGTTGTTAAAATTTCTTTCCTTTTAAGTTTTCAAGTTGATTCTAAAACGTCAAAAATGTTTACATGTATGTATGACATATTACCTAAGTTTTACTCCAAATCATTTTTATGAAAAAAAAAAACACGATTTATTGTAACTTTCAAATTCTGTACTTGAAAACATAAATTGTCGCTTTCGAATCAACTAGTGGAGACGTAATGATTAAATAAATAATATCAGTAATAGTATTTTCAAGAAACAATACCGTCAATTTTGTCAAAAATGTATTAAACAAACATTAATTTTCTACATAAATTATTCTATAAGGAATATTTTTTTGGCATCAGTCACTTGTAAATTTGTTAAGATTTATCTCACTTAGAACAGTTAAGGGAAGAACTTACAACAAATTAATAGTTGAAACGAAAGAGTTGTGGAGCGGTTTCGCACCGAGATAAAATAATAATAGATTATTGTAAACCTCAGGTTGATTGCGAATAGTTATGTACATACGTTACTTAATAATATATACGCACTTTTGTAAGCATAATTATTTCTTTCTTTTTAGTGTTTCTTGTGTACCGTTTTGAAGTCGATTTTTTTTTCCTAAAAATTTATTACTAGGTCAATATATATATTATTATTTAAGACAATGGCAAACATCTTTCCTTCCAAAAATTTATATACGATAGTTGTATGGTGTTTTATATACACTTATATGATGGATGTATTTATATTCATATTTTTGTTAATGAAATACATTTATATCAATCACCAGCCATTTTTTTTTTTTTTTAGGCGGAGTAGTAAGATAGGAAATACGTTACGTGGATCACCATCGAAAACTAAGTTTAACCCCTAATCTCACAAAATATCGACAGGGATGGTGGCGAGAAAGGGTTTCCCATCCCTCAGTATAATAATAGTACCCCCAGCCCGGTATCGAACTGGTACCTCTCCTGAATTGAGAGTTATGGGTACTCCCCAAAGCGATCGGCCACCACGTTAAAGAAATATAATCCAATGATTACGAAAATTATGCGATATTATGACCACAAGTATTATGGGTATATGCGATATTATGGCCACTTAGTTACTTCTCAACTCCGCTCTCATCTCCTCGAAGTCGATATCTCCTTGGAGGCCCTGTAAAGAGTAACTCAAGCTCAAGACTAGGTAGGCGACTGACGAAATTTCTGGCTTTGATCAGGATGGAACGAGGGTGTCGCGCGCTATCATACATATACCAAAAGTCTGAATTTTAAGCATTTATACATACATGGATGGCTATTCAATGGGGATCATCTATTCTCTGTAGGTGAATCGGAATGAGGGATGCCCGGTACTGACCTAGTGGACATTACACAATTGGCACGAAAGGCATGAGATCTGTACAGCACTGATTTCGCTGTGAACAGGCGTTTCCAAAATAATAATAATAATAATAAAAGGCTTAGCGAACCCGGAGGTTCGATGCCGATACCACTAATCGCTGTCTACAAATCTCGGTCCACCGACTACCTTCCAAACCCAAATTCATTAGATCACTCTTAATACTATCCTCCCACCTACGTTTCGGTCTACCCCTCGGACGTTTACCAGTCAACTCAGCGTTTATTAACTTTTTAGGAATTCGTTCGTTACTGAGCCCAACAACTTTGCAAGCCCATTTCAACCGTCGCGATGATAACACTTCGATTATATTAACAGGGTGCATGCTCCGCAATTCCGCGTTGTGTAATCTCCTAAACTCTCCGGTTGACTCATCCTTTTTCGGACCAAATATTTTACGCAGTACCTTATTCTCGAATACCTTAAGGCGTTGTTCGTCCTTCAAGGTTAGCGGCCACGTTTCACACCCATACAGAACTGTAGGCAAGATAATAGTTTTGTATATTCTAAGTTTTAAGTTTCTGGACAAAATGCGCGACCTAAGTAATGTTGACACCGAAAAATAACAAGCATTTCCCGCCTTTAACCGCGCCTTTATTTCCTCTTGAATTTCGTTTTTTCTAGTAATCACAGACCCCAAATACTTAAATTTCTCAACGTGTTCAAACCTATTTTCTCCTATATCTATATCCTCAAAATCGCCTCTGTTTCTATTGCTAACCATATATTTCGTCTTCCGTATTTATTTTGAGGCCAACCTCTTTCCCAGCTGTCATCAACGTTGCTGTATTCAGTTTTATAGTTTCCGCGTTCTCACTTAATAATACCAAATCATCCGCAAACCCCAGCACGGATATTCTACCACCCAGATCTAAACCCCTTTCGGTAAGCATTACCTTTCTAATGACATACTCTAATGCTAAATTAAATAGGACAGGTGAAAGGGAATCGCCTTGTTTTAACCCCGAGCGAACTTCAAATTTCTCCGAAAAATAATTACCTATTCTAACTTTATTGAATGTTTCGGTCATGCACATCCCTACTAGATTTACTAACTTCTTCGGTATTCCCTGCTCAATCAAAATGTTATACAGTCTCCGGCGATCAATGGAATCATAAGCCTTTTTGAAATCCACAAAAAGCTGATGAACTACACCGTTGAATTCTAATTTTTTTTCTAATATTTGCCGTAAGGAGAATATTTGATCGATAGTTGATCGGTTCCGTCTAAAACCACATTGGTAGTCTCCGATAATTTCCTCGGCATATTCCGTGATTCGACTAGTTAGGATCAACGAGAATATTTTATAACATACCGGGAGGAGTGATATTCCGCGATAGTTATTACACTCCGTCCTCGGACCTTTTTTGTGAATCGGAATAAGTATAGATTCTTTCCATTCCTCGGGCATTTTTTCATTTTCCCAGATCTTTTTAACCAAAAAATGTATTTTAGAAACTCCAGCTTCACCGCACGCTTTTATTATTTCACTGGAAATGTTGTCGATTCCCGCTGCTTTATGAGATTTTAATTTTCCGATGGCTATTTCGACTTCCTCCTTACTCGGTTCTTCAATTAACGGTTCAGCACTCTGATATTCAGAAGGAGGAGATTGATTATTATTTCCCGAATTCAAAATACTTTCAAAGTGTTTTTTAAATTTATTCACAATGGCCCCCGGATCGGCCAAGATATTGTTATTTTAATCTCTAATTCCATTCATTGCTGGTTCAAACTGTTTACGCGATCTGTTTATACCCTTGTACATGTCTCTTACGTTGTTTTCAATTCTATTAGTTTCTATCTCTATTATTTTGTTTTTAAGATATTCTCGTTTTTTATTTTTGAGGAATTTGGACGTTTCATTCATCAAGACCCGGAAATTAGCAACATTGTTATCGCTTGGATTATTCAAAGCTTTTAGTTTCGCGGCTCTTCTTTTTTCGCACAAGTTTAGACAATCATTATCGAACCACGGTTTATTCTTTTTATTGTCCCTTTTTCCAAGACACAGATTACTTACCTCTTTAATATTATCCCTAATTCCGATCCATAGCTTGTCTACATCTTCGCGATCCTCATCTAAAGATTCCAAGGCTTCAAACCTATTCTTGATTTCTACCGCGAATTGATTTCTAATTGAAGGGTTTTTCAATTTATCTAGATCAAAATTTTCGGAACAAATACGGCTTTCTTTCCTTTTTTTTATATTAAGTTTTTGTCGAAGTTTCGCGATTACTAATTCATGATCTGACCCACATTCTGCCCCACGATAAGACCTCACGTTAATTATACTATTTTGCCATCTTTGTTGTATCAAAACATGATCAATTTGATTGCGTGTTTGTGAATCCGGCGATGTCCACGTATACTTATGAATATCCCTATGTTTAAACGTAGTACTTTTGATTGTTAGGTTTTTCGAGATAGCAAAGTTTATTAGACGGATCCCATTATCATTGCTATGTTCGTGCAAACTTTCTTTACCGATCGTCGGATAGTATACTTCTTTCCTTCCCACCTTTGCGTTTGCGTCCCCTAATATTATTTTCATGCAGTTTCGAGGTAGTTTATCATATATCCACTCTAGTTTATCAAAAAATTCGCATTTAACTTCATCATCACTGTCTTCGGTAGGGGAATGTATGTTTATCAGCGCGATTTTTAACCACCGCCCCTGAAATATGGCCACAGATATCCTATCACTAAAAAATTTTACGTCCCTCAATGCGGAGAGCAATCTATTCCTTATTAGAAATCCAGTACCTAAGCAATAATTACCGCTCCCACCGTACCAAATAGAATAGTTCCCTTCTGTTAACGAACCCTCCCCTGGCCACCGAACCTCTTGCAGTGCCACGATATCTACATTGTATCTCTTAACCTCGTTTGCCACCGATTTTAACCCACCCGCTGTATTCAAACTTCTTACGTTCCACGTCCCTATACCTAAATCTCTAATTTTCAACTTGCGCCATGAATCCCCTGAAGCAGTCCCCACCCGGAGACCCGAACGGGGGACTAGTTTACTTCCGGATAATGAGCGTTTTACCTCAGAGAGATCCATGACTTTTTGTGGTATTTTGTGAACTAAAAATATGTGAGTAGGGCGTTCAAACCTACGTCACACCCTCCAGCAAGCCTGGAGGGGCGCTCTCATTGTTGGTCAGCGAGTCCATCGGACTTAGCCGGGAGGAACTTCCAAGGAATTTCCACCGACCATCCCCACATCCGCCACCCGTGGGACGCTCCCCTACGCGGTAATGAGATCCGCGCGAGGGGCGTTTCCAAAAATTAAGTTAAAATCCATTAGCCTCAGTATTTGCAAAATTACAAGATGGAGTACAATCTAACATTATTCAATAGTAAACTATGAATAAATGCATGTCGAGCAGAGGTTGAACGATAAAAATAGAACCCTGAGAAGATGGCGCCAATACAGTATGTATGCCTTAGCGAAAAAAATAATCCTAAAAAATTCCCACCTCGTGCAGCTTCTATTGAAGATTCACATCCTCCCAACTCGGAAGAAATTATGACAACCTTATCCAGCTTTAAAAATAAAAAGGCACCAGGCAATGAATGCCATGCAACGGAGCTCCTCAAGTATGGTAGAATGGAATTGAAACAATGCCGCGAAGTTGGTGCAAAACATTAATCAGCCTTATTCACAAGAAGGGTGACCAACTCGAGTTTAATGACAACCTAGGGATTTCACTGCTAATAGTGGCATGTGCTCTTACATGTCCTTTTTCTAGTGCTCTTTGACCGTCTGAAAAAATTGTGGGACCTTAACCAGTGCGGCTTTCTTATAGGTAAATCAACTATGGTCCAGGTCTTCACTCTGCGAAAGGAGCTGGAGAAGGGCAGAGAATTCATTTAAACGCTACATTATTCATAGACGTTAAAATTGCCTATGATAACATCGACTAGAAAAAACTATGCATTGCCCAAGAGCTTGGGATACAGTAGAAGCTCTTGAGGATGTGCCAAGTCACAGAATATTACATAAGAACCCAAGTTGGAATAACCGAATCACTTTTCTCGGGTAAGAGTGTGCGCTAAGGAAATGCGTTAGCTTGCCTTCTTTTTAAAATCAGGCTAGAAAAAGTTATCAGAACTTCTAAACTTCGAATTGGTGGTACAATATTTAACCGTATTGCTATTGGTGGGAAAACTTGTCCGGCAAGTGGGCCTTTTAATATTTAACCGTAGTGTACAGCTCCTCGGATATACCGACGATATTGATACCATGGGACGATCATTTCACACTGTCCCCGACGCATTCCTTGTCCTCGCTGAGACTGAAATAAAGTACATAGTATATGTAGAAAAATCGGTAAATGGTGAGGAAATCCGAATTGAGAACTACAAATTCGAGAAAGTGGACGGATTTGTATACCTAGGTTGTCGAGTGGATATGGAAAACGACGAGTCCAGGAAAATTATGTCTCGTATCATCGAGTCTAGCAGATATTTTTTACGGTATACGTAATCATTGCCCTTAGTTACCTGCTTCTGAGAGCGACGAAAGTACGAATCAATTAAACCTTAGTCCGTCCAGTCAGTCCTAAGCTACGGTTATATGGCAAGTACACTGAGCAAGTTGGAATGCTTTTAAATACCTCGTTGTCATCATACTTATAAACCACAACTTATAAATTACAACTTTCTTTTAACCGAGTTGCATTGATTGCACAGACTTAATTAGTTACACAAGTTCGACTGTCTAGCTTCTACACTTAACTATCACTGCAGAGATGGGAAATCAGAGATTGAGAATGCCTAGCAAGCACGAAAAGAGATATAGTTCTTGAATAGCGACGATTGACAAAAAATTAATGGCCAACAGTAATGATTTCAAAGATTTATTTAGTTTTTAGTATGGCAACTGAATCAGATCGTTTTGAAGAGTGATTCATTTTTTAGCCAACGTCAATCTGCACCAATATCACAGTATCAAGTTGATATAATAATAGCTGAAAGAAAGTCAATCAAAAGCGAGAAGAATTTCATCATTAATTGAGGTATGAAATCAATAACGGATATAAGGCTCCTAGTTGATTCGGATAAGAATGGAAAATAAATAAGAATTTGAGTTGCACAAAACATGCGAACCAAAGAATCTCGATAAAATTGATCGGTTTTAAAAGGGATTATTTTTTTTTAAGAAAGCTTATACAAAAATAATAACACACATTAAACCTCAAAATGTTTAATAAAACCATATTAAAAAAAAAAAATTGATCCTGATATTTTTTCCATTCATAAAAATCTATTTCGTGCTCGAGTATTTTCAACAACTCATATTTAAAAAAAATATATTTTTTTAAGTCAGACCAATGTTCCTGAAATTCGTCGTTGAAATGTTAGTGAAATTCGATGATATTCATTTAACAATTACAGTGATAAATGTGATCTGTTAAAATTTCGCTGCCATTAGGAAATGTAGATACAAAGTTTAAAAGCTTTTTAAAATATACCGAAAACATAACAGAAAAAAATAATTAAATTCATGTGGCAGCATCACATATGATTGTCAATATTTAGCATTAAAGTTTTCTTCATGCATTATAATAAAATTCACAGTAAACAACAACGACTACAAAGTCGACATCGAAGTATCGTGACAAACAGGTATGTATCCTTTCTTAATGTATGCTCAAAAATGTAGAAGTCGCTAATCTCTCGGATGGTATAATAATAGTTTAATTAATTTATTTATTAATTAGAATAAAGTAACCGTATAAAATTGAGAAGCTTCCGGGAGAAGTAATGATATTCCGATAACAATGAAATTCACATTAATAAATTTGTTTGGACTTCAACTCGAAGTCCTATTTTGAGTTTTGTCTCTCAGTACTCCAATTGATGATTCTTGAGAATGTTAAAAATCGAAATATTTAAGTTAATTAATGATGTGAAATTCCTTTAAATGAATTTAATTCATAAGAAGTGTTTAGGAGCTAAATTAAATAGAAATCATGCCCGGTAAAGAGATGTAGGTACTAACTTCAACTTTTACTACTCAAGCAGTACTTCAAGCTGGCAAGAGCAACAAAGTTATTCAAAAATTATCTTTAAGTGCACAACAGAACCCAACAAAACAAATAATGAAACTTAAGTGTTTCAATCAACCCATATTATTTTAGAATTCTAGAATTAATTTAAACATTTTTTCAAAAGTTATTTTGTAATCTACTATTTATTTTCAGATATAATCTACTAATTTAATGTTCGACTAGCAAATAATTCTTAATATATGTCTGAAGATTAATTTATATTATTTATTCATTTTTTTTTTTTTTTTTATATATTTTCATACAACAATAAACCCCACAGCCTTATTTAATTCACAATCTGTTTATTAAAAGAAACAAATATTAATTATTAAAATTATTATTCAATATGTTAAGCATTTATGTGAGGATGGGATGAAACATCACGTCAATAAGTATCAGTTAGAAGTAGAACCACAGTTTGAAGCCAGCTTGTTGGAATAGACTTTTAGATTAAATCTTGACTTTCACAATCAGGTTAGAACACGTTGATTATCTGTAGGATAACCCTTCCTACCTACCTTAGCTAAATTACATACGGACGATTAACCAAACTAACCAACGAGTACACACTATGTAATATGACAAAGCTGAGGCGCGCAGAGACAAACATGTGGTGCAGGCAGAGCAGAATAAAAATAAAAATTCGCAAAAAAAGTTTAATTTGATTAAAAAAAAAAAAAATAGTTTTTGTAGATTAAATTCCTAAATGTAGTTGAACAACAAGTACATTGAACAACAACGTCATGCAGTGTTCAGCAAAAGTTTCCATACTAACCAGCTGAATTTCGAAACGTCTCCTGTTCAATTTACAAAATCTTTAGATAATCACACAGTTGTTTTTACGTGCTGGACAACTGAATTTTTATTGGCCGTTCACACTGCTTTTCCACAACACTCACAGAATAAAAACACCGTCAATATTTGTAGATTGTTTTATTAATTACACTAAATTGTTTTATTATCTCACAATAATACACTCAGTAACCTTTCCCACTGTTCCCTTCCTTCTCCGCTCTTGGTCAGTGTTGCCGTGACAGTTTATACAAATTCCAAGGTGCACCCCTCACATCACTCCCCTCTTTTAAAAAGGGAGTTCCATCTCCCGAGCACCGTTCAGGAAGAGAATCTTCTTGATAGTTTTCTTTCTCTCCTTGGGCTCCACTCTATCGTGGGCTGGGAAGCCAGAGAAGACGGTTGCGAAGGCGGACGCACCCGTGGTCCCTCTTCCTCGTGCCGATTTTCAGCGCCTTCCTTTCTCTCTGTTCCCTCTTCTCTGTATTCCACCTCCTCTCTGGGATCTACCTCCTCGTCTTCTGATTCCACCTCCTGGGACTCAGGCATTTCATTTAGGTTCTCGAACAATCCTTCATATTCTCTGAGCCTTTCTGGTTCATGTAAGGGGGAAGGATTTCTAATAAACCGCCTTGGAGGTCTTCTCTATCGGTTGGGTCGGCTCCGACAGTTTGGTGATGCGAGATCCCTTGATTGTTGCTGATGAGACGTTCCCGCACGTACTATGGGGGCGCTAAATATACTCATCCTCGTTAACTCCATGGAACCTTCTTCCCTTAATCCTGGGGCAAATTCTACCTACTCTTGATCCGTCTCACTTCCAGAAGAAGGTTAGCAGCATCTGTGCATCCTTCTTTACATCCCCAGCCATGCATGATGTATTTCTGGAGTTGCAGCGAAGACAATAATGCCATCAAGATAAACGAGACAATCCTCGCCACATACATTCGCCAGTACATAGTCCACCAATCGTTGGAAGGTGACAGAGGCTCCGGCCAGTCCAAAAGCCATGCGACGATATTCATAGGGCCCGTCGGTGGTACTGAACCCTGTCTTCCTCGCGCATGAATATTTGATGGAACCTGCTAGCGAGATCCAACGTCGTGAAAAAAATGCTATTCCCCAACCCATCGAGTGTTTCGTTGATGTTAGGAAGAGGATAAGTGTCAAATCTTTCCACTGAATTTAATCCTTGAAAATCAGTACAAAATCTATATTTGGGGCGCTCTCCTGGTTCCGTTCTCTTCTTCACAATGACGATCGGCGATGTCGGCTAAGAGATCCCTTTTCTTTGAAAATCTTTTTTTGACTGACCTCCAATCCTTGGCCTCTCTGAATTTCCGGTCGTGGATCCTGAGATAACGTTCCGCTGCTCCTATGAGCTTCGAAATTAACACTTCGATCGGCATCCGACCAGCCAAATCTACTTGCAACTCGATCAAATCTTTCAAGATAAAGTTCAGCGTCGATAAATGTCATCTAACCCTGGCGCCTTATTATTCCTTAGGTCGTTTATAATCAGGCTAATACCATCATATTCAGGACTCACTTCAAGGCCATTTTCTTAATATTGAAACTCCTAATCTGGGGACTCACCATCTTCCCGAGATTTAGCAATTTTCGAAAATGCTCTTCCCACCTATTTGGTACATCATAACCTAAACAATCCTTTTCCCTTCCGATCGCTAAATCGGGCAGTAATTTATGAAGTGACAGATGTTATTCTGCCAATTTCACCAAAAAATTTCTTGGCTTCATTATTACTTCTATGCCCTTCCAATCGGCTTAATCTCGTCAATAAAGCATTTTCTTTTGCTATAAAAGTCCTCATTCAAAAGCGCAAAACCCAAACAAACTGCCAGAGAACGCTCAAGTGTTAAAGCCTTGGAAATCGCGGATAGACACTGATGTTCCAGTGGATACCCAGTCATGTCAACATATCGATCCTACCATGTCCAACTATCGAATATGCAAAAATGCAAATTTTCATATTTATCTCTTTGAAACGCTCTATTTGAAGCACGCTTGAATTACTAAACCATAGGTGTTGACGCCTTGTGTCTTATGGAGGTTAGGAATTTCAAGACTATGCCATAATACGCGCCTCAACTAGAGCATTTCAAAGTGACAGATTGGTCATGGTAGGGACTTGTAAAACCCTATGACCATACCCCACAGAAAGAAAGCTCAGACTGCATAGAAGCTCGTCTTTACTGGCCAGCACGTCGCCGAATGGCTCAACAACCAAGAGCAAGTAGTTGTAATTGGCAAGAAGTAATAGTACATTCATTTTTGAATATACATATCGTATCCATCTCGCAAGTGTGAAAACGTTAAAAAGTAGTATTGTCAGAAAACGCATTTGAAGTTTTGTATTCCAGTCTTTTCTCTATTGCTATCTTAATTGCACAAACACCTAGATATTAATATTATTTTTTATTAATTGGGATATTTTTCTTGTAGCCTATTAAAATTAAAATTTTAAAAAGATTAAATACAAAAAGTGCAATATTTTTAAATTACAGGAATACTTCGTTATACTAGAGCCCAGAGAAAAATAGCTCTTTAACCGAGAAATGAAAGAAAACAATAATTTTTTTTTTTTTTAATATTTGCGAATTGTTTGTAACGCGTATTGTAATCGCGAAAATTTTCGGTTTTCAGATTTCAACGGAAATATCCATTTTGACTACCCCTGAATCCATTTTGACTAGTTTCGTCGTGACGTCTGTGCGTACGTTCGTATCTCGCATAACTCAAAAACGGTTAGCCGTAGGAAGTTAAAATTTTGTACTTGGTATTGTTGAAAAATCTAGTTGTGAACTTCCCTTTTTGGTCACTACATGACTACCGGAAGTGGTACTTTACTTGAAGGTCATTATTAATTTTCATCAAGAATTATATTAAAATATATTGTAAAACTTCTGAAATTAGGTATATAAGACTTACATATTAATATAAATAATATAATAAATTTTGGTTAATATTGGCAGACCGGAAGGGGTACTTTACTTGAAGATCATATTAGACTTTCATAAAAAATGATATTAAAATATAATGTAAAACATCTCAAATTTGGTAAATAGGACTTTTATATTGATATGAATGTATTTACTAGATTTCAGTTAAAATTGGTGAGCCGAAAAGATACTTGAATGTTATAATAAACTTACATCAAAAATTATATTTAAATTAAATACAGAAATCACATGTTTCGGTAATAAAGGTTACAAATGCAATTTGTTTCCAATCCAATTAAACATTTTTATTACTTGTTTTAAGTCTTGAAATTGATTTTAAAATCCTGTTTTTCCTTCCCATTTGTGAGATGAACAAGTCTGCAGCAGGAGAATAAGATATAAGTTAAGTGGGGTTTTCCGCTTAAAATGTCTATTTCCAATGCTTTATCTAGTGATATTGACAGTTTTAATGTTGTCACGGAACATGGAGAAATCTCTTGGAAACTAGTTACCTACTGAAAGAAAACGAAATATAATACGGGAATGAGACTTCCAGAAACAAGAGTACCTATGTCTGTGTGTTTTTGTGTGTGTCAATAGATGGATGTCGCGACGCCGAGTGTCGTTTTTGAGATGCTGCAATCTGCGGAAATTAGTAACCAAATTCAGAATCTCTTTTTGAGCCACCGATTTATAGTTTGATAGGCGTACAAGGAAGACATCAAGTGTTGTCTACATCAGATTGTTTTTTTAAAGAAAAAGATTTTCGCGACATTTTTTCTTGAGCGCGAATCAATGCAACCGTGGCAATAATTAAGATTCATATTCGTAAATCTAAAAACCTTTCAATCCATAGAAACATCTCATCCAAACAAAAACAATAAACAATCTAAGGAACTACATTCGTGGGACCAAAAGACTGTTGTTTCTTACCGTTTCACTGTCTCTTTCCTGTACTGTATTCAAAACTTCAATCATAAGTAAATCATTATAAACGGGAGCATTATAACGAAGTATTACTGTAATTGAAACGACGCGGTGGAGTTTTACTGCAACCGATAAAGAAGACGAAGACACCTATCGGCCGGCAGCATTCACACATTGAAAATCTTTGGTACTTAGGGATTAGTACGGGATAAAGGATAAGGATGATCGATAGTTATTATTATTATGCTATGTGCCAATAAATTTGAAGTTTTTAAAACGAAAGGAATTTTCTAATCTATATGTTTTCATTTAAGTGTGCAAAGTTAAAATCAGGAATCAAGAAAATGCCATCAGGCATCATCAATCTGAATGGACATGACGCCGCTGCACAAGAAAATATGAATAACGCAGTATGTTAATTTATTTATTTTTTTTAGGTATCAATTTACTATTTTGGTGACATATACTAATACGCACTTAATTCATTTAACTTTTTTTAGGATTCTTTTATAGAATATGTACACCAGTTACTTTTCAGTAACTGCAATGATCTTTACCAAACATCAAATGATAAAATAGATATATAGATCATTGAAACAAGGGGTGTCGGTTTTTTTTTTTAAACCGGCTATTGGTTATTACGGTTATATTGTCTTAAACTAAAAACGACCGGTTTTAACCGATGCAAATAACCAATTTTGGAATGATATCTCATCAAAACATTTATTGATGACCTCACAAATAACAGTTACAGGAATCGTTAAAAATAAAGGCAAGACCTTCAATTCAAGTAAATTACATATCGATCTTCTAGAATAACCTATAAAATCTTTACACAAGTAAAAAAATAGCTAAGATAAAGAAAATAGCTGGATATCAGAAAAATCTTTGATAGTACTTGGTGTTGTGCCTTACCAAAATCACTGATATGAGCCGGTGTGAAGTAACACGTTTAATAAAAAATCATTTTTGACTCCATACTGCCGTGATAAGTTAAAAGACCAAAACTCCAAATAATTTTTATAAATGCATTTTTGTTTTTGCTCAAAAAACTACACCTTTTTACGACATAGGAAAAGGGGATCGCGCTAACATAAATAATAGATATGATTGTTTTCAGCGGTCCAATGTTGTCAACAATAGAGATGGACAAAATCAACCTTTGGAACCCCTCAAACCTCCTAGCCCCGCTATTTGCAAAATTGCGAACTCAGGAATTAATATTAACGAAGAACAAAATACCAACAGGGGTCAGAAACGTGGAAGAAACTACTACCAAGAATTATGGTCAGATGCGGGAAATAGTGTAAGTTTTTTAGGAGATAAAAAATATGTTAATTAGGTAGTAAATAGAGCAGTCTTGTGAGCCTAAAAACTCCAATGCTAAAAACCTCATTTTTATTAATGTATCTATCTATACATTGGCTCTACAACTCCTGTAAGGCGGCTTTGGCCTCTTAACATATCCTCGTCCACTCGTTCCTGCGAGCTGCATGTTTTCTCCATCTCTTCGCCTCCATCTGGCGCAGATCTGCCTGCACGGCATGAAGTCATCTAAGACTCTGTCTTCCAAGCGTTCTCCTTTTTTACAGCAATTGATATAGCAGCCTTCTTGGTTTACGATCCGCTGGCATTCTTTCCACATGAACAAACCAATGTATTATTGCTTTCTTGATGAATGCCACAATATCTTGTTCACCATACATCTCCATGGACTCTTGATTTTTTCTGGGTCGTCATTGTCCTGAATCATTTACTGGCCCATATATCATTAGGATACCCCTTCTTTTCCACACCTTAATTACTTATTAGAATTTTAGAGATGAAATAAAAGAATTTATTGGCCAAAGAGACAAGAAAGTTTTATAACGTGATTAGACATCTCAAATCAGGATTAAAGCCCCGACTGGATTTTGTAAAGATAAGGATGATAATCTTGTTGCAGATGAGACCACTGTTGACATGGGCTGATCATTTTCAGAAGCCCTTCAATCCCTGAGTTAACGAGAATGATGAACCATCAGGAATATATTTTCAATTCCTCTCGCGAGACTTTGCAGACGAGGAACTCCCACCAGAGAAGGACAAGATTACTAAGATAAAGTAATTCCTTCAAAATAACAAGACAACAGGCATCGATCAGCTACAAGGAGAGTTGCTCATGCTTGAGCGGTGATGCTGTGACTGATGAGATGTATAGTTTAATTTATGTTATCTGGATACCTGAAGAGATGCCCCAGGAATGGAGTACCGCACTGCTCTATCCAATAAACAAAAAATGTGAGACTACCATCCTTAGTGTCGCTTATAAAATATTACCAATGGCCATCAAAAATAAAATGTTCACTTGGGTGAAAAGATTGGTTGGAGAATACAAAGGCCCGGCAGATTAACTACTGACCATATCTTCGGATTGAGGATAATGTTGGAAAAAACTATGAATATAATATCGATCTGCATCACCTATTTGTGGATTTTAAGAATGCCCATGATCAAACGGATAGAGGTGAAATGCTGAAAAATTTGCTGAAAAGTCTTAGGATTGTCACAGAAAACCGTGAAGCTTGAAAAGATGACCGAGTGAAGATTCAGATCGACTTCTCCACAGTTTTTGACGCGCCAAATAGCCTCAGACAAAGAGATCCATTGTCCCAAACCTTGTTTAAATATAATTTGGAAATGGCAGCGAGATCCATCAAGACCAATCCTGGACGATTAATAATGAACAGGGTAACTCAGCATATGGCCCATGCAGACTACGTGGATATCACAGACCGAACTCTCACATCATTATCTGGTGCCTTTCAAGAATTCAATGGTGCTGCCAGTAAACGTGGTATTAATATAAACGTAGAATAGACCAAATATATGAGGTCCTCCAGAAATGAAAGGCAAAACCAACCTCAGATTGAAATTTGTAGTAAGGATTTCGATAATTTGGACAGTTTTAAATATCTAGAAGAAGAAATAAAAGCAAGACTGCCAACTGTATATCACCAGCATGGCAGTGAAAGGAGGGTCCTGACTCAAGACAATGGAAAAATTATTATAATATTTGTTCAGAGAAATATAAAACAGTAAAAATAGTATTCAATATAAAACAAAATTACCTAAAAACCAATTGATTAACAATCCATTTCTTCTGTAATGTTTTTTACTTCCTTGTACAAAGTAAAGGAAGTATTATAATCGCGAAAATTTACGATTTTAAGATTTCAACGGAAATATCCATTTTGACCATCCCTGAATCCATTTTGACTAGTTTCGCCGTGACGTCCGTACGTGCGTATCTCGCTTAACTCAAAAACGGTTAGCCGAAAGTCTATATAAGGTCATTTGAAGGTCATTATTGATTTTCATAAAAAATATATTAAAATGTAATGCAAAACTTCTCAAATTAGGTATATAAGACTTACATATTAATATAAATAATATAATAAATTTTGGTTAATATTGGCAGACCGGAATCATAATTAGACTTTCATCAAAAATTATATTAAAATATAATGTAAAACATCTCAACTTTGATAAATAGGATTTTATATCGATATGAATGTATTTACTAGATTTTCATAAAATTGATGAATCGAAAACTTAACTTGAAGGTCATAATAAGCTTACATCAAAAATTATATTTAAATTAAATACAGAAATCATATGTTTCCTTAATAAAGGTTACAAACGCAATTTGGTTTCTAATCCAATTAAACATTTTTATTACTTGTTTTTAAATGTTAAAATTGAGTATAAAATACTGGTTTTCCTCTCCATTTGTGAGATGAACAAGTCTGCAGCGGGAGAATAAGATATAAGTTAAGTGAGTTTTTCCGCTTAAAATGACGAAACTGTCGATTTTCAATGCTTTATCTAGTGATTATGACAGTTTTAATACTGTCACGGAATACGAAGAAATCTCTTGGAAAATCTCTTACCTACTGAATGAAAACAAGATTATGCGTGTGTGTGTTTGTGTGTGTTTGTGCGCGCGTGTGTGTGCGCGCGCGTGCGTGCGTGTGTGTGTGTGTGTGTGTGTGTGTGTGTGTGTGTGTGTGTGTGTGTGTGTGTGTGTGTGAGTGTGTGTGTGCGCGTGCGTCCATCAATAGATGGATGTCACGACGCCGAGTGTCGTTTTTGAGATACTGCAATCTTCGGAAACTAGTAACCAAATTCAGGGTCACTTTTTGAGCCACTGATTTATAGGGGTACAAGGAAATCATGTGTTGTCCACATCAGACATTTTCAAAATATAAAACCATATGTAATCATTAAATGAATAACGTATAAATTAAAACTTTAGCAACCAGCTTACTATTGTTTTAAACCATAAAGACATGTTTTGGACCAAATATGATCAAATTGTTTGTTTACTTTAGAGAATGAGAAAGCGAATGAAATTAAGAGCTGAAATGAATGACCAAGACATCCAACAGAAGTCACCACCCGAGCAGGTAATACCACACCATTTTCAGAGCTATTCAAGTAAAATTTAAAAATTGCAACAGTTCATTTTTATATAACATAAGGATTTAATCAGTACAGTTTTTGAGATAATTTATGCATTATGTTTACATATTACTAATTGGAATAATTTTCCTATTTTCATACCAATCTTTTAAAAAAAGAGAAGTACAATTTTAAAATTATGAGAATTTCTCAACAACATGCTCATGATAAGCACCTTTTCTGCAAATGCTGTAAACAACAGCCATTGCCAAAAGTCTTTGTCGTTATATACTGGAACTAGGACAGCAAGATAAGCGGGTTATTCTCCAGTTTACCAGGTTTGAGATTAATATTATGTCTGGATCGGGATCGGCATCATTTCTGACTATAGAAGCTGAGGCGCTCTCTCAACGCATTTTTCATTAACGGTTTTGTCAAGATTTTTGCTTGGTATTGAATTCTTTATACCATTGTCACATCTCGATCATATTCAGCCAAATTAAAAGCAATATTATTTGCCAAATTTCGTTTCAAATTTAATATGAAATAACATAGCATTCCACGTTCTGTAATGACACCATGATAGTCAAACGCATTGAGGCGAGAGTTCTAGATCATCCGGTTCGGATTGGATCAAGTGTCAATTAATATGTACTCACTTTATGGATGCCCCTTTGAAAATCTCATTCTGGAACTGTGCGGGAGTCTCTGGGTAGCTATTAGGTGTTGGCAAAGAGGACTAAATTCCGCCATACATGAGGGAGCCATCTGGTTCGGGTACGGTTGGATTCGGTACAAAACGGAGGTCACTCACGCGCCAATTCACACCGAGTCGATCGGAGAAAAGATTCTTATGAGTATTTTCCTGTTGGCATTAGGGCCCTTTGTTTTAAATATTCCCAATAAATAGTCCAGGGCACGATTTCTTTTAATTTTGCCATTATAATCATCACGACACACCTGCCATAAACATGTTTTTTTTCTAAACTTTTTTGTTACTTGTTATTATTATATTATATCTATAATTATTATCTATTGTAATGGTATTAATATTTAACAGTTGTTTAATATCATTGAAATTAATGAATGATAAATTATATTTTTCTGTTTATTTTTTAATTGTTATATTTAAGGTAGTTAGGCTAACTGACCTCAGTTATTAAAAATAAATAAATCCAACCAACAAATACTAAAAGCGATTTCCGATTTTAATCAGACAAAAGCTACTTTATTGAAGTAAGTTGTTTACTTTGAATCAAATAAAAGCAATTCTAAATAAGAAAAATAGTAATAGGTCAAGTCGTAAAACATTTCCGATTTCGTTTTCTTGAAAATTGTAATCCATTGTCGGCTTTATTTATTTTCAAATCCAATTAAGATTGATGAATGTTATAAGGTTGGTATAGTAATGGGTCAAGTCATAAAAGAATTCCGATTTCTTTTTCTTGAAAATTGTAATCCATTAATCGGCTTTTTTTTTTTTCAAATCCAATTAAGATTGATGAATGTTATAAGGTAGGTGAGTCTGTAAACCTTAACTTCAGTTTTGAATTATCATTATACCATAAATCGTGGTCTGCATAACTTGGGAAAAGTTAATCGCTCACAAGAGTTTCCCATGAGTTAAACACTGAACAGGAACAACGAGCAGAAATTTGCCTACAACTTTAAACAAGTACAAATGGCCACCATTTCATTAAAAACATTGTGATACTTTTGATGAAAAGTGGATGATTTATATATTGGAGAAATTTTAAGGCCAAGAAACAATGGCTAGCCATCAGCCTGCTATGTAAGTTGATCCGCTTTGCAAGTCTTCAGCAGGGTTTTGAACAAAATTAAATAATGGAGTAAGAAAACTATATAGAAGTGTGAAAAATGAATATGTGTATCCAAGTTCACAAAATTAAAGGAAAGAAACATGATAAAAAATGTAATGTGTAAAAAAATAACACGAATACACAACTGAATTGCAGTAAATGGGCCATTCACAAAGAAATTTCAAATCGGGTTTCCAAGGGTTTTTAAGGCATTTCCTCAAATCTGTTAATCCTGAAAAACAATTGTTGGATATAACGTTTTTCGTCTCTTTCCATTTGGCTTTGAAACTGTTAGTTATATTATTTTATATGAACAAAATGTCTAGGACATTAAAATGAAATTCCCTCACCAAAGCGGACTTTTACACCTTTGTCGCTTTAATAGCATCTTAATTGGGCAAGGGTCCTCTTACTTTTTAAATCATCATATTCTTTTGATTTAAAAACTATTGTCAGTAATATTTGAACAATTATTCTTATAAATAAAATATGATTAAATAGGAATGTCCAGAGGTTTTATAGAAATTCCCTCATTTTCTTAAATTCTAACGTTTTTTCTTCAATAGAGGTGGTGAGAGAAAGAAAGAAAAAAAAAAAGGTCACTTTTTCGCTCTTTTCAACATTTATAGCTAGTTTTTGTCCCAGAGAATTCAGTTGCCACAGGGTCCTCACTGTGGAAATGAAGGACTGATTAGCGGCTTGTACTTTTACTAAATGTTATACCCTCATTTATTTTTGCCAAGTATGTTTTGGAGATTTTTTTTTTTAATTGATAATCTTATAAGTTTTTAGTTGATTCTTTCAAGCTATATTTTGATATTGTAAAATTGTCATTCTAATTGAAAAATGTATGGATAAATATAAATTTATAATTCCGTCACCTGTAATTTCCTCATTTTTAAGATACGGAATATAACGTATACGAGGGAACGTCGCTACACTTGATAGGAAATAATAACAAAAATATTTAGCCTAATATTGATCCTACTGTCAATCTGCATATTTTTTAATGCCTACTGTATAATGATTTTACTAGATTTAATGCGCAAAAAATGTAGAAACAGGTCTCCATATAATACTTCAGTTCGCAATCGTAAAGGTTTTGCCCACCTAAATGGGAGTTTGTCCCACTGGGAAGTATTCACATTTTAACCATTCTCATCTCTGAAAAATCGTTAAAAGTGAAATTAACAAATCACTTCATTTTCTTGAATGCCTAATGATAAGAAATCCAGATGATTGCTACTCAGATCGAATTTTACCTGCCTTTCTAATACGTTAACGGTTAACAAAATAAATGTAAAAAAAAAAAAAATTCGACAATTGTTTATTTAATGCTTAAATTTATCTGATGCCGAATCAAAACAATCGTACATGGAATAAGAAAGATTCTTCTGATACGTTTCCAATTGATACCATTAATTACCATTAACATCCTTCGATAACCGACTCTCCTACGATACTAGCTAGCCCCTCTACTATTTTTCATAATAGATCTCTTAATTATACCGCTATTCACCCTTTATAACGTGAAGAAATCTCAACACCCTCACTTAATGAGATCCTACAACAAAGTCGATAATAAAACACAAACACTAAACTAAAATATCCCATCCCAAATTAACAGCAAAAATAACATTAACAGCATAATAACATAAAACATTAACATTAATAACTTTAATACATTAATATTAATATACAATTAATTAATATAATTAATTAATTGTATATTAATATTAATATACAATTAATACATTAACATTAATACATATAACATTAATAACATTAACAGCAAAAATTGTCTACAAGGATGCACCTTGCTCCAATCCTATCTATATTTCCTTAAAACCAGCCTTTAAACTCTCTGAAAACGCTCCATCAACTTCTGTTTGATTTTGATACCATCTCCATTCTAGCCATAGCCCGAAACAATATGATATGACTTTTCTGAATCGATCCAGATCCACCTAGAACCCAGTTATTAAGTAGATAAACGATACATACCCATCACATATTTCTCTAAAATCTTCTTAAAAACTGTTACTATTTCCATTGTAAACTTTGAGCCCCAGAGCCAGCAAGGTAGACACTTGATAACCCTTCCAGTAATTTGTCCATTGTAGCTGCAATTACCCCCACCACTATCTCTGTAGGATTGTTCCTTCACTACTATTTTTCTTCTCATATTTTTTCTCTCAATTTGGATATGTCTGCAGTAGAAGGAAGCGCACGTTTATTATTAAATCTACAATTTATTTAGTGGCGAGTTTCCTGCATTTTATATTTATGTTTGGTATTTTAAATATATTGTTATATATTCGATATCTGCTCTCCTTATTGTTTTACCACTTTCATGTATACAATATTTAGTTCTTTACGATAGGTTCCATTAATATATATTTTACTACCGTTTTATCCTTACCATTAGATTTTAAAACTACTTGTTTCGTTAAGTTTTTTATATACTCCATTTCGTTTGCTTAGTTGTCTGAACTTCTGATACATAATTTTATTTACAATATGTATTTATTACTTTAAATTTTTACTTCTTACTTACATTTCGCAAATTTGTAAATCAATGTATTTTACCTATTGTTCGTATATTGCTGTCAGCATTGATTAAGGCCAGCGATGCGGACTGAAAAGTCGTCAAACAATGATACAAAAAATATTTTAATAATTCTTACTATTACATCGATTCGATAGCCTCAAAGATCCACCCATCAGTATGAATTAGAATTGAAATCAAAGCTGTAGGTGTAGTCTTGGCACCGGTCAAGACAGAGCGGTATGTTACTATTCGTACCAAAGAGATATTAGATGGACAAGCCACATCTACATGGTGTCCCAGGAAGTAATGTCAGTACCTGAAGGAAGAAAAGACTACCAAAACTGTAGTTTAGTGTCACCAACCACACCTTCGTACCTCAATTCGTTTTCGAGAAATTATTTTTTTAACGATTGTCCAAGAAAACCACGTAGTTTATTTATCCAATACAAGTCCAAATATCTCACTCACTGAGCATTTTTCAACTTTCGTCGCAATTTTTGGAATTTACGATAAATTTCCAATAAAATAGCAACTAATTTGTAGAAAAGTATTGCTTCGCCAGACGATCAAAGCAGCCAAAGTAAAGTATACGAGTAAATAATAATTTTCAGAAATACTCGGTAGAATCTCACGGAATGAATTTTCTAGCAACAGCCTTTCTAGCAACGAGATTAAAAAAAGTTGATTTATATCATGAGCTTTTCAACGATATACCCAACTTTGCGATGCTGGTCTAATTTCAAAGAGAGGTTGGGAGATAAAAAAACGTTACATACCTACAACAATTCAGGTAACTAATATATTTTACTTTCACTTACCAATAGATGAAATATATGGTAAGGAAAAGTATTGCGATCGTGAAAAATTTCGAATTCGAGTTTTCAACGGAAATAAAAGTTTTAAGGTCCCCCTGGAGTCCAAATAAACAAGTCTTGTAAAATGGTGTGTGTGTGAATGTTTGTGTGATTGAATGTGAATGTGAATGTTTGTCTTCTATGTGTATGTGAATAGCCTAGCTCAAAAACAAAACGCTGTACGAAACTGAAATTACATATTTAAAATAGGTTTATGCCTGCGATTTTACAACTTTTTCGCTAAAATCAACTTTCCGCAAACGCTACTTTACATCATTGATTTTAGACTTTTCTTTGTTGTTGTTGCGATTTTTCTTAAACGGCTCAAACGATTTCGATGAAACTTGCTTGAAGTCTTCTCCTTAGAACCCTTCAACTTTTCAAATATGCAGTATATAGCGGAGGAAATACAGGAAAAAACGTTGACGATAAGAAAATTATATTTTCGTTGAACTCAAAAAATTTACATCTTATGATAAATTATATAAAAGGCAATAATAATATATAAAGCACTAAATCAGACCAGTATTGGCAAAGATATAACGTATTGGAGTTAATGGAAGTGGCACTTAATATCATCGATTTACACGAAACTGAAATTATATATTTAAGATAGGTATATCCTTGGGATGTTACAGCCACTTTCTTGCTAACATCGACTTATCGGAAGTGCCACTTTATACCACTGATTTTAAACTTTTTTACAATTTTCTCGAAAACGGCTCTAACCATTTTGATGAAACTCGTTTACCAATGCAGAATTAAATGATCTTAAATACCAGCTAGGGTTTATCCTAATTGAAATAATCTGACAGGGCATAAATGCCGAATTTAATAAATTTAGTATCTTTAATTTTGTTAAGTTTGTTACTAGAAATTGAAAATAGATTACTATAAGCGATGAAAGAATATGATATTAAATTAAAGGAGAAATATTAAAATATAATAAATATATTTAAATATAAAATTGGCCCAACTCCTTTGTGTGAATGTGGAAGAGGCGAACAGACCACAGAGCATCTACAGTCATGCATAATTATGGAGGAGCAACGGAGGCACAGGTGGCCTCAAGCTACTGACTTGGTGACCAAGCTCACAGGGGTGAGGATCTCAGGAGTACCGCCGACTTTCTTCTCTCATTCCCTCACTTAGCCATTTGGATGGGAAGATCGAAGAAGAAGAAGAAGAAGGGGAAATATATTCCCAGATTAAAAACAAATTTCCGGAAACAAGAGTAGTAATATCAATGTATAATAGACCGTTGGAAAGCTTGAGATGTTAGAAAAATTAATCTCTAACAAAGAAAGTTGAAGAAGATAATGCAGAATGGCGAAAAACGCACAAACTTAAGAGATTGTTTTAAATAATAATTTATACTTTATATCATTTAGTGGAAGCTAAATATTTCCATGGAAACCAAATGAAATTTCCTTGGAAACTAAATGGAAACTTTTAACATTTCATTCAAACAACTATCTCCTTGTGAAGTGATATTTGTGTAATGCGCGCACCAGATTTGTTCGTCCTGATTTTGTTATCTCATAACTACTGTATCTGGGTTACTACTGCTACTACTAAATTTACACCAGATTCGAATCTGGTTTTAGGGTTTTCTTATGTCATAAAAAGGTGTATTTTTTAGACCAATTCGGGTACACAACAAAAATGTATTTGGAAAAATCATTTGGAGTTAAGATCTTTTATCACGGCAGTATAGTTGCAGGTATCTAACATTTTTTTGGCCTCCCAGCGTCAATATCACTTTGAAGTTAGACTAGCTTCGCAAATTTCAGTATATCGTTAGAAAGCTGATGAAATAAAGCAACTTTTTTTAATTCTTCATGGTGGCAGCTGGAAATTCATTCCGTGAGATTCAACCGAGTATTTCTGAAAATTATTCGTTTCTACTTGTATACTTAGCTTTGGCTGCTATGGTAGTCTGACGAAGCAATACCTTTCGACAAATTGGTTGCTATCTTATAGGAAATTCATCGTGAATTCCAAAAATGATGATAAAAGTTGAGAAATGTTCAATAATAGAGAAATTTTAAATTTTATTGGAAAAACCGTGGTTTTCTTGGACAGCCATTTAAAAAATCATATATTGAAAACAGATTGAGACAATAAGCCGTGGTTGGCGGCATTGAACTACATTTGTGGTAGATTATCATTCCCTCAATTACTGACATTTCCTCCTGGAACACTCTGTATAAGGCCACTATGTCAGTCTTTTTTGTTACATGGAGGGATATTTATCCAACCTTCTGCATCTTCTTCGCTGGATGAAGTGAGATAATTGGCACCACTCAATGATATGGGTGGTTGTCAATGATTTGTGGTCAGTTGCCAAAGACAGCAGTTGTACAAGATCTATATAACAGGATCTTGGGCAGCTACTAATTCCGGGTTCTCACCTATTGGGATGAAGCTTATTGAATTAGAAGATGGTTTAAACTCGGTGAAGTCCGATTTTGATAAAACACAGGTTAGTTTCTATTCGACAGTGACGGTACGCAAAAGAAAAGGGGTTACAGTGGTAATGGATTTTTCTATCGACAACTGTGCAATACTGTCAACTACGTCATACACAATTTAATATCGATAACGCATTCATTTCCAGATTTAAACTCCTCATTTAGGCTTTATTATTCAGAAGCGAACAGAAATGATTATTAGATATATTTATAATTCGCTTAAGTCCATCCTAAGATTCGGATCAGAAAGTGAGAACTAGGCGTAAAAGCTTTTCCTAAAGGATTTCACAATTCTGTGTAAATGATGAGCTTATTTTCAAATTACCAGACAGATAAAAGCAAGATTAGCTGGTTGCAGTAATCGTAAGACCATTTTAGCATGCTATTATATCAGCTAATCGATGAATAGCTTATTTCATTATCATAATATGCATCGATGGTTCTTTGTTGTTAGTTATACAATTTAAGTAATACAATTTTCTTTTTTGTAAGGGCTTGATCGATCATACTTCTTTTTGTGATTTTTAAGCAGAAACCATGTAAACCATCGCCGAAGTCACCGAAACAGACACCATACATTGTGAAAAGCTGCAGAAAACCACAAAGCTGTAGAAAAGCCCAAAGCTGCCAAAAACCTCCCGTCTGCAGAAAACCGTATTACAGGAAAAGGAGATACTGCTGTCCTGGCAAAAGGCGGTACAAAGCTTCTAAAAGATGCTGTCCCAAAAAGTTCAACCGGAACAAAATTAACATCTGTAACAGAAACTGGGCCAGGATTAGTATAAACCCGTTCATAAATTTTTTGAGGATCTTTCGGAGGAAATTTTGCAAGGGCACATCACCTACTGAAATAGCCAGGTATATATTTATTCAAGTTAAACTAAATTACGCTTAGATAATTGTATTGAGGGCAATAATATAATCATGAATGTTTTAACTTGTTGTAGAAAAGGCAAATGTGAGTGGAAGAAAATGTCGTGCAATAGCAAGAAGAAGTACTACGAGCAGGCGAAGAGAGCGAGGATCAGGGGATATAGGACCTAACTTGACTCCCTTGTATTTAGCATCGGATAATGTTCTTTGTCTTGTCTGATCTGTCAATAAACACTACGTTTAGTCACTATCAGATTATTAATTATTATATCATACATACTACTTAATTAAAGATCGAATCATTCGGGACCTTTTGGAATCGATTACTAAACAAAATTAAGGGCAAAAGAGATTGTTTAGAAATTTTGTGGAAGGAGAGTAGGTATACATTTAATTTGTGAGAGTTCTTCAGGGTTTTACAAAATAGTCCGTATCATCGGAATAATAAGAGGTATATGGTTTTCTTAAAACCGCAACTCAGTATCGGAAGCCCGAAGTAGATTTGTAAGAATTCGAGTAGTGTATTCGCTTTTTAGAAGTAGTAAAAGTAAAAATCTACAAGCATTTTCATCACTTTCACTATTATGTAAGGCAAAAAAAAAAAAAAAAAGAAGAAGAAGAAAGAAAATTAATAATCAAGAAAAACTGTGATCGTAACTTCTTCTGACTACATCACGCATAAAAGAAAACTGAATCAAATATAAAATTACATTTTCAAAAAATAAATAACAAAAAAAACTCTATCGGGACAAATGCCCTAGTGTACAAAAAAAACAAAAAAACATTCTGGGTCAGAGTTTCATTTTAAATAATGAAATAAATTATCTTTTTGTGTAGATAAATATAAATGAGTTTTTTATCACATTATTTAATTGGAAAATAATTTTTTTTAAATTATTAGTGGGCATTTCAAGGAAATAAGGAAAATGTTTATTGAAAATGTTAATGTGCAACACCTATTTGACAGAGGAAAATTAAGGATCTGAAATAAGCTGTAAATAATTTTTGGGTGTAGAATATTAATTCTTCAAAAAAATCTTTGTTTTCGAGGAGGGGATTATTACCTTTTGACAGGAAACTCGTCAAATGTATAAACATTCATTAGGTAAGAAACAGTAGATAAAAAATGCTTCCAAAAAAAAAAAATAATATACAGAGGACAAAATAAATAGTTATTTAAGGAAATAAATTCTTCCACTTAGTATTTACTTCTTCAATAAATAAAAATCTATGTTATCTGACATGGATAAAACTGAAATAAAAACTATTACGATAATTCGCTATTGAATATGCATAAGGCGTCAGTCCAGTTCGTGAGGTTTTGGAAAATAGAGTTCACCGAAGAATTCAAGAGCACGTCAGAATGAGCAAGCAAGGGGCGTACAAATTATTTGGTTCCGTTTTGAATGAAAGGAGATTGTGGATATAGGAAGAGTGAGGAGTGATAATAATTTTGTAAAGCTATAATACAAGATAATGTGGTGGTCAAAATTCTGAAATATTAAATTCTTATGCATATTGAGATGCTGAATCCGAAAAACATATTTTAAAAATCTAAAAACTCATCTCAAGCAGTTATTCTGAATTTTGTGGTATTGTTCGAATCTTATGACCAAAAATCAGTATTGTTCCTATACCTAGAGGAATATGATTAGTTGAGGAAATGAACGAAAGTATTGAAACTAAGAGGATAACATTATTTTAATAATAAACAAATAGTAAATTATAAAAGTAAAAATTAATTTTCATTGTCCGATGAACTAACTGAACAATAACTTTTAGCTTGAATTGAAATATTTACAATCATAATCATATTCCTAAAACTTCAGGACGAAATTCTTTAATTTTTTTTTTTTTGTGGTTAATTTCCAAAGGGTTAAGGGTCAAGGATGTTGTTAGGTTAATGCCCTGGTTTAAGTTAGGTCGTGAAGATTTTATTAAATTAAATAGCTCCTTCTAAAAAGCTTCACATCTTAACTTGGATCTTCCTTCGCTTCCTAACTCAGCTGAAAAGCGTGAAAGTGAACACTCGACATTAGAACGAGAAATGCAATTTTCGCAAAAGGTGCAATTTTTTTTTTTTACCTTCTAGTACTTAGGTACTTTTGAAAGAGTTTTCAGAGTTTTTCACGGTGGAAAATATCATATTCCTGCCAGTTCAGGAGCATAAAAACAAACTCACTTCATACTCGATATCCGGATTTAAATTTTTTCGTATTTTGACCATATTTTAAGATTATGGCTCCACTGTGCGACGCATTGAATATGACGTCATTGGTAAATACATATTGACTATTGGTTCAGCTATCATCTAGTAGGAATTAGTTTTATGAAGACCTACCAAATGTTTTAGTTTGACAAGTTTGACAATTAACAAGTCAAATACCGGATTGAAATTTAATATGAAAAAAGCAGATAATTAAATGATAGAAAAAAAAGGGACGGAGTCAGAAGCCAAGAGATCCAAATTATAAAATGCCAATTTTTGAGTTATTTTCATTAAAATAATTAAAAAAAAATAATAATAATAATAAAAGTCGTGTACCGTAAAATGCATATGATTGTATCATTCTCAGATAAAAAAATTAACACATTTTACGGTACTAGATTTTTTTTTTGGAGTAAATATAATTAAAATGAAAATAACTAAACATTTATTTTATATTTTATTACTTGGACCCTATGGTTTCCGACTCCCTCAATTGTACACAATTTAGAATACCTAAAACCACATAACAGAAATATTGAGTGGATAAGAAGAGAGCAAAGCGAAGTAGCTTCATCGCCCGCCTGCAGAAGAAGTGAATGCAGTCATGCACTCCTGCCGGCTGTGCGGGACTGTAAATGCACAAATACGCGGTATAAACTCCCAAGTTCTCCAGAACGTCTTCTTATAAGAAAGTGCTAAGAGAAGTGTACCATTTGCGTAAGTGTTGTTGTAATGCCAACTTCATACCCGTGGAAGGCAAGTTCATTATACAAACTTTTTAATGCTGTGAAAATTATTTAAGTGAAACTTGATTGTCGTTTACATAAACGTATTGCCGTATGCCTCCAAGAAATTACTATAGATAGAACATTTTAAAGGTTATTATTTTAAAGTTTATTTTGTATTGAAGAGGGTTAATAACACTAAAAAATACGGGTTATTACTACCTGTATAGCCATTTTATTTAATTGTCATGCTTACTTTCAAAAAGACATTTCAATATCCAATTTAGACATTTTTTCAGGAAGGTGAAAAAATGGATTTGTTAAATAATCTTCGGAACTGAAACTTTGCAAGAGTAAGGGATTTGTTTGTTCATTTTTGGTAGGAAATGATTGGAGGTTTGTTCATCTAAATGAAATTAAAAACTTGAAAAAAACACTTTATTCATTTTATAGATATATACCCTTTTGAAAGTAAGCTCTTCCATTACGTTTCTCAGTTATTGTTTGCTGAAATCTATTTCCCAAGTTTTTTATTTGTTTTTTTTTTACTGAAATAGGGTGAAATCAATAGCTAAATATTATGTTTGGTATTTCCCCAGTGATTAAAACCGTACTTGGGTCGGGCCTCGACCCTCGAGCAATTATTAAAAAACATGGTTGAGCCAAAGTGTCACTAATTGATTTTTATAAAAATAAATGAATCAAAGAAAGAAGATGTAGCCGCTGAGAAGAGGCGAAAGGAAAAGAAAATATCGAGACGCGTCAGACGAAGCAAAACAAGGAAAACGTGTACTTAACACAGAATACCGGACGATTTACCGAACCACTGTAAGACCTCAAAAAATCACTTTTTAAGAAATAACATAAAAGAGTAGAATAGAAAACCTGATTTAAAAATCAAAAACGGAAAGGAAAACCTCAGAAACGAACCGGCATACAGTGTGTCCGAAAAGGAAAAAAACATAATTTTAAAGATGAACATTTTTAATTTAAACATTGGTTCATCCACTATGAGTTGTAGAATCTATGTTTAGTACATTATATTTTATATTTTTTCTTCTAGTGGAAAAATAGCCAACAACTTGCATCACTAGGTACTATCAAAATCGACATTGTCAGTAACTACGCCATTATTCAGAGACACACAATTGAAATTTGCACAAGTTGCTATTCATAATGGCTTGTTTATTAAGGAATATTGTTTTGGAAAAATAAGACCTTGTGGAACCGTAGTAGAATCGAAGTAAAGTAAACAATTAATTTTGATGAATTTTCCAATTGTCGTAATCTAAAGTTGAACTATCGCCTGATTTTAATATTTCACCCATCCGGACCAATCCTTGGACTTCATTAAATTCCAAATATTGAAATACAATATAAGATAATATAAACTGACTAAATCCTTGCTGAAACAAAAACAATTTTTCTAGATAAGGATTATCAACGATTTGAAAATAATATTATAGCTAGCGCTGTTTGCTGTTATACTGTTTCATTATCAAGAGCAGTGGATCGGAAAAGGAATGGTCACACCTGGATCCGCGATGGGTTAGCAAGGCGTCTGCGACTGACTGGTGAAAATAAGTTTTAAAATACCTTTTTATTAAATATTTTTTTGTTATTTTCTATCATGACAATTTTTTTAAGCATATCTCATTACCTACCTATTTAGATAAATAAAATTGATCATATTAATCACTAATATTAATAAAAATAGTAAACACAATAGCTAACTCGATGTCAATACTTTTCTCCAACATTTTATTATATTTTTTATTCATAATTAAATTTAAATATCAGCTATCACGCCAATACATGGACATTAGTTTCCACCGAAACATTGTAATCATCGACAGCGGAATGAAGGAATCCGCCAGTGACTGATTGTTACTTCTTTGATTTTTTTTTTTTTTTTTTTTTTTTTTTAACTTCGCTAGTTATTTGGATATTGGTAATTAAAATAGATTTATGATTCCTTGCCAGAGCCGACTCGGTGACCAATACAAGGTGCAGAAACGGATGCGTAAAGCTCCAGAATGGGCGAGATATATCGACTTGCCACGCCCCGTGGGTCATCGGGCCTGCTAGAGGCAGCTGGTGTCACCCTCCCTCCAACTTTGCGCTGTTTAAGAAACTTCTTTAAGAAAGTAGTTGAAGACTAAGATGGATTCCAAGTCCGTCCTCTTGGTCCCCGAAATTGGCAACTTTTTGTGACATCCCTTCAATATCGTCTTGATAATATTAAAGAGGGGCTGAAACTTCTTCCAACTTACGCCTACTTTGAGCCTAAATAACGTTACGTGAAAGGCATTCCTATTTCTTGCTGATGTATTATGGACAAATTTTTCACCAGTTTTTGTTCATTTTTTTATTTTTAAAATAAATTAGATAGTGAACGAAAAAACACCATGATAATGAAAAGAGGAGTAGAAAAAAAAATTGAAATAACATTAAATCCAAGTTAAGGGACGGAGATAATGAGACGGATAATCTTTCATAGTCTCCAAAACACGCCAAACTATTCTGAAACTTTTCCTGCTGCGTAACACATTCCATACTTCATTTTTAAATATAAATGCATGACTGTATTCGCATCCTATATTGATTTCGACAATAATCATTTTAGAATTTGATAATTATTCTATACCTGACTCATATTCAAACGGGAGCCGATTGAACGATGTTCGCAGATGGACGTTGTTTTTGAATCCGCAGTCGATTAAGCTGTCTGTGTGTATTACTGATGCGTTGACGGGATTGTCTTTGTATTAATCTATCTGCTTGCCAACATTGGTAGCGTTGTGTCTGACTTTCTTGTAACTGTGCCATTTGGTTTTTTGTATTTTCATTGTCTTGCGAGCGTTCGATTGTCTAGTAAGAACCATTCATTTCGATTTTTCCGTGTGCGACGACCAATATTTAATCGTGTTCTTTCTTTTGACATGTTATTATAATTACGTAAAGATAAAATTTGTAGGTGAATAAAGATACAATTTTTACTTCAAACAAAGGTCTTAAATTTCACATAACTATGGATACTTTAATTACGATAAGTTTTTAATACGGTTTTTAATAGTATCTTAGACGACGATAACAATAAAACTTTAAAAAGTTAAATTAAATAGTCAATAAAATGCGCACATATACAACAAATCGTACCTGTCGTAGAATAGAGAAACAACTAAAAATTCGAAATTGTTGAAAAACATATCTAAAGATTTTTTTTTTTTTTTTACAGTTTTAAAAACCTTCTCAGTACTTAGGTATTTCCCGGTCGACCAAGTTAGTGTCCCTAATGACCTGATACTGATAACGCCAAGTTTTTCTTCCTATTTATGGGAATGCATGTTACGGCGAAAAAAATAAATTTTTATATATTTCATTACTAAAATTCCTTATGTATAATGAAACGGAATAGTAACAAAAAAAAAATTGGCAAATGTTCAGTGTGTTTTAATAAAAAGGAATTCAAAAATGTAAAAAAAAAAACTTTAAATATGATCTTCCAATAATTTAAATTTCTGGTTTGTATCCTTAATCTACGACTGTTACGAAATATAGAATGTTTGTAACTTAACTACAGCACAACTTACCGGATCCTAGCATAGCTATAAACAATCGTCTCGAATTCACAGATATATAGATATATCGGTCATTCATGTCGTTCAGATGTTGCATGATTACTAACAGACTATATATATATATATATATATATATATATATATATATATATATATATATATATTATATATATATAACATATATTAACCATTACTTTCTATAAATATATATTTAAATTACAAAAGAAAATTGGGAAAAGTTTGGATTTGAATATCAATACAGAGACCTGGAGGACTCACAACTAGTAACTGTTGACCCTCGTGGAGATTGGTCCAACTTCGGACACTAACAAAGTTCCTTATTTGAGGGCTCGAGTGTTCCTTTAGCGAGGCAAGATAACGAGTGGAGAGGATACTCATTCTATCAGTGCAACTGCCTCAGATTCAAAACCAAAGTGTTTTCGACTGTTTCTAGATCTCAAGTCCTGAAATTTCTGTAAAAGGTATTGGAGTCAACAGTACTGTACCATCTTAAAACAATTTTTACAAAAATCAAAAATGACCGTGAAAATCAACAAAAGAACAAACTTTGCGTAAATTTTACATCAACTTTTAATTTTGGAAAGACAAACGCAACTCTAAATATAAACTAATAAATATAAACTAATACCATTTTATTTAGCGGTTTATGTGACAAATATGAAGCATGTATTATTTTAACATGAACATTTATTCAAACTCGTAAATATAAATATATTGGAATTTATATTTAAGTATTGTTTTCACGAGCTTCCATTATTTGAAAGTACCTCGGGACCTCGAAATTAGTTGACGACATTTAATCAAATGATAAAAAAGTCATCGAAATGATATAGTAATAATTCCAGTATTGGCAGAGAAACAACGTATCGAACCTGGCAGACATGTTTTATGAAATATTCTGCACATATTTCTATAAAAATCGATTCACTTTTGTTTAGTTATTTTAAAACTCGAAAACTATAGATATCCCGGAACGTTACAGATGATCATTTATAACATAACATATATTTTTATAATAACACTACAAAACTAAAAAAAAATATGAATCAGACTAATATCAACGAAGATAGAGAAATTTTGTATTGGCGTTTAATCCAAAGCGATAAGGAAAGGGTTGGGATTGGACAAACCAGATTTTTTTTTGTTATATAACTATTAGTAAGTAATAAACTAATGAGTAATAATTTGTTAATTTTTTTATTCTTTGACAGCTTATTATTTTTTATAATAATAATAATATTGGGATAATCAAAAATTATATCAAGAATCCAGCTAGCGCATGCACAATATTTAGAAAGTATTCATTAACTACGTATTTATTTATGAAATAGTTGTAGGGTAGTGTTGTAAATGTAGGGCAGGTGCGCACTAAATTTTACGAAGTTCGTCTTACAGGACAGTACAATTTTTATTTTTGAAGGAAGAGAGGAATCATAATTAAATAAGGAGTTGTCAAAAACGGATATAACAAAGAATAAATAAATATTTTAAATGAATAGGAAATAAAAATATAACAGAAATCAAAAGTTAATAAGGTTCTAGTATTGATGATGGAGATCAGAGTAGATGGGATATGGGAACGGACCAATAACAAGTTATTGTTGTTAAAATAAATTGAAAATTTGGGAATAGGTTAGGGATAGGTTTTGTTTATGAGGTTTTTTCATTTACATCAAGGAATTCTAATTAGATGTAGATGCTTTCTGAGAGGAGCCATTTGCCATAATTATACTATTAGTTGTTAAGAGACTGATGCGTAAATTTCATATTGTTGTACTTTTGATATCTATTTTTCATGCTTATACTTTTATCGGTATATATTTAATTTGTTTATCTATATTATTTATATATTGTTATGTTTTATATTTGAAAAATGCCATATTGTATTGGTTATCTCGTTGTTTTCTATTTAGTCCTGATGAAGGTCTACAATGTATACAGAAAAGTTGGCACACAATATAAAATAAGTTCCACAACACCCCACCCCCGACCAAATTCTTCTTGAAAATAAAATAATATCAAGATATTAATTGAAATGTAGTTTTTTAGGTCAAGTTTTCAATTATATTTTCAAAAAACATAATCACAATCTTACGAAAACCAACGAATCTGTCACGCTCTCGTTCAAATTGAAACAGCGAGCCATCTAAGTGCTCGTTAAAAATCCGACAGGAGATGGATCGCAGTGATCCGAGCACGCTCTGCTCTAAAGCACCGCACAAATAGAGAGAACATGGGACTCGCGCTCGGCTCGTAAGCGAATCGGATCGCCAGTGTGTACACACCTCAAGGCCTAGTACACACGAGGCGTTGAATCGCGTGATCGATTCGCTTGCAGCGAACACATTGCATTGTGGTGCTTGAGCTCACGTTTTTGGTCCAGTCTTACAATGGAAGTCGAGGATATAGTTTGCTTGTATTTCCACTGTCGTTATAAACTAAGAAGACAAAGGCAAAGATTGGATTCATCCTTTTTTAAGAGATAAATTCACACAGAGCATGTTCGTAACTCTCCAAAGTAGCGTGAATATGAGCCAACATTTTTCAATTACTTTAGAATGTCATTTAACTCTTTTGCCAATTTGTTGGACTTAATAAAATGCGTTATTTCATCATCACCTCAATGCATGAGAAAATCCCTCTCGGCAGAAGAAAACTCGTAACATTGAAGTAAGTATATTTATTTAATCTTTCGTATTTTTTTTTTTTTTTTTTTTTTAAATAATGGTATAAAATCGAAAAGGTTGACATTGCAGAACAAGATTGTAGGAAATATCAAAAACGCATTTAAGATAGTATATTTATATATATATATATATATATATATATATATATATATATATATATATATATATATATATATAAATATTAAAGATTAACATAAACCAAAAAAAATATTTAAAAAATATCAGTCTTTTCCGTCATTTTGCAATGAATCGCTTGGAAAGCGCGCGCTCAACTGAACACTTGTATTAGGATGTAGGTACCTCGAGGCGTTGGTCAATCGCGCGTTGGAGCGCCTGTTGAGCAAAAGCGCGCGTTAAAATGTGTCCGCTTTTACTACCTCCTTGGTATTTCGCTAACGATGTAGTTAGTCCGGTCGTGTGATTCTAGTTGTGCGTACTGGGCCTAATAATGTGAACCCGCTAACAATGCCTGACTGGAGGTCATAACAAGATTTATTTAAAGTTAAATCTAAATTATTTACAGAAAAAGGAAGAATTTATATTGGCGTATTAGAAGAGAGACAGAGGCGGCTGACACCTCTAAAAGAAGACAGGGCATTAATGAGCGGGCGTAGGCCCCGGTGTCAATGGCGCGGCAGTCGATGGAGGGCGGGGCGCGACCTACCCCACGCTGGGAGTACTACTGCCGTTCAGGCTGGATCGATAGCGGCACTGCTCTTGATATACTCTGGCTTGCGTCTCTACTACTCCACGCTTTAGTACTCTATAGCCGGCTTTCAGGGAGCTCGTTTTATGACGTCGGGGATATCCGATTGGAGGGAATGCCTTGCGGGTTAAATTAAACTCCATGGTTGTTGAATCGTACAGGAACAAAACATCTGTGCCTCTTATCAGTGTTCATATCTATTATTTAAACTACAATAGACTATGAACACCATTTATTATTCAGTTGAGACATGACTTTCAGAAATGAGAAATTATGAAAACAAAACAATAGTCGACTTATATGGCAGGTTTGCACTTGAAAAATATGAAAATAAGTGAATGCTGTTATGAATAAATTAATAGAAGGAATTGTACCAGCAACGGTTCATCGTGTTACCCAGTGAATAAGGATTTTTTCCTTGAGGGAGGAGGGGGGCTTAATTTTGCCACCTTTCTTCCCACCACCCCCTTCATTAAAAGTGAATTTTAATAAGTTTTATAACTAGTATAAGTTATATTTCGAAATGAATATCATCATCTCATAACATTAATTCATTTTATAGAAACTAAAGTACGGTTTAATCTTTTAATTTGTATAATATAAATACAATAGTAATTTGCAGGGTTATAGTTTATAATGAAACTCCATTTTATTTTATCGTAAATTTAATTACATATTTACGTAATTGAAAGAATACATATTAAAATACAAATGGCACCTCCCTCCCCTACTCTCCACGTGGTCATCGGCCCTGACTAGAAGAATCATTACCTTAAAATCAGAAAACGTTTTTTAATAGAAGATGCAAAGTCGAGAGATGTCCTAACCTGTTTGTACAAGAGGCGAGGAAAATTTTATGTCCAATTCCAAGAAAACTTTTAATCATAAACGTTCATAAAATATTGTGAAGGATATGTATATAGTATCATGTATATATGGAAAAAATCATCTTCATGCGCACAAAATTGCATTGTTGGCAGGTATAAGATATAGATATCGGTATTTTCCTTCGAAAATCGATATTTTATTCCCGGCATAATCGTTAATACATTTAAAAAAAATAATAATTATTATTATAGTTAGAAAAGTCAAAATCAATTGCCCTCTCAGTCTCCTCTATTTTCAATATTGATATTATCGAAAATTGTAAAGTTTTTGGTATAGTAATTTTGGATAGGACATATTTTTCTAAACGACGCATCGAGATACTTGCTATAAATCCAAGAAAGGGTCCAATGCACTTACTTTTATTAATTTGATTATAGAGAATTTTAAGCCACTAGAGATGAGATATCGATATCTGGTTTCCGATAATACCATAATATCGATATTTTATTCACGATATTATCCATAACACATTAAAGAAAAATCAATTGCACTCCCCCAATTTTTTTTTTAAAGTCAACCGAAAGGTAATACAACTCCTTACAAAAAAAAAAAAAAAATCATCGAAATCGGACCAGTATTGACAACAGTCAGCGCAACCCTTTGCCTCGTGAGTTTTCTGCTGCGGATTCCCGACTTCCTAGGCATCTCTTCACTTCATTTTTTCTTGATTCCATCCTCCACTTCCACCAGGTTCTTGGTCTTCTCCTTCTTACTTTCCCACTGATCTACGCCTCCAACATTCAACCTCCATTCTGATTCATCAGAGAGCCCATCTTAGCCTACTTGCTTTGATACAGTTATTTTCGAAAACCCTCAGTTTACAGCAATCATCTTGGCTCTAACAATAAATTTCCGCTCCATATGTCAATAAGTTTAATTTCTTTGCTTTAGACAACAGTTGAGACTTGAGAAATTTCAGTTTTACGTTTGGTTTTTTTTTTAACTTAAAATTAACGACATTTTTGTGTTTGTATTATTAGGGCATTGTTATTCTTAAGTTTATTTCCAACAGGATTGAAAATATTAAGAAACAAATCATCTCCTAATAAGTCTAGATTTTGTTTTTTTATTTTATAAAAATGTTAACGATACTTTATGATATCGATATTGTAAACTGATGTAGATATCTATATTTTGTTTTCGATATCCCATCCCTAATTGTTGGACGTTAAAAAACTGGAATTTCTGGAGCTTTATGGCATCTGAAGAATGTGTAGTTTCATGTGTGCTAGAAACAAATCACCTTCAAAAAGTGCATTAGTAGACAAAAAAACGCGGATTTTTAATCTTGTCTTCCAGTACAACGTCCTTTTCAAAATACAGCAGACTAAGTTTTTTTGACATCTTGAGGATGTGCAATTTCTTGTGTTTGAAATAAATCATTAAATAATGGAATATTTTACCCCTTTTACAATGGCCACCATTTCGAAACGCCCTCGCTCAGGATTTGCACAAACAATTTTAAATCGAATGCTGAGGATGGATATTTTACGGATGTGACATTTTCGCCCCGGCTCTTGGACTATGTAGAGCAACGAATGGCCACAAATGTCATTGCGACTCATTATGCCACTCTCTGCCAAACCCAGTGAGCGAGCGGAATAAACAACTGTTCTTATATTAATTTTATAATAAACAAATGATTTAAAAAATGAGCCACCATGCTAGTTCATCAGGTAAGTCGAGGATAACATTTATATCTTCCTGCTACATTTGGGCACATTCAGCGCCTCTTTGGACCATATGAGATGGAATTTCGTACGTATGGTTGTTATATAGGCAGAACAATATCAAAGAAGTGGAGGTAAATTTTAGCCACTATTACAACATTAACCATTTCTTAAGGTTTTGCTCACTTCTACGGTCCCTCCAAATTGAGTTAGAGGGTTCAAAATTGGTATGTGAAATGAATTGTTGTCCGAGACTAGCCTTTTGGGGTTCTCAACTTCAAACCCCGCTATTTTGATTTTTTCAATTTTGTATTTTAGAGAAAACACGACCTTAGGGACGGAGCAGTGCTGCTCGAGTTTTTTTTTGTTTTTTTTAATTAGTTGCACAACCAAACAAAGAAAAACATTATTTTATAATAAAATCAAGTTTCGGAATGTAACCTTCAACTTCATCAAGTACTAGCATCAAATATAGCAAAAATAGTCAAACCAAATAATTTAAAAATATATATTAAATAGGAGCAAGTTCAGACTGACTTTATAGATATAAAGTGTTGGTAAACTAACAAATAATATTGGATTTCCGAATGCCCAAATATATTTACATCTCTACGATGTAGAGTCTACAGCCTCTCCGAATTGAGATAGAGGGTTGAAAATTTGTAGGTATGTGAATTGAGTTGGTGTTGGAGAAGTCTGTGGGTCTTATTTTTTTTCATCCACATCCGCCAATTTGATAATTTAAATTTTTTATTTTAGTAAAAATAGGGCATTAATGACAGAGCTCTGTTACTCACACTGATTATTTAATATATGTGAGTGTATAATTGCATTTAAATGCAAGATTTAAACACATTTCAAAAGAAAAAAAAAACAACGTAACGACACAAGAATTCTGAATACACACATACACACACACACACGCGCGCACACATACACACACGCACACACACACACACGCGCGCGCGCGCACACACACACACACACAAACATACATACAAATCCTTCCAAAAAGACCGGAAACAATTGCATTAAATTCAAAAAAAGGTCCTATTCTGATTAAAAAAATATAGAACAAGAATCAAATTAATACAGCAATTTATACAAGCTGATACAATATATTATCAGTGCAACAAACTCGGATGCTTAAATTTATGTTTCTGACAACTTAAACTGAAACGGCAAACCATTCTACCTTAGAAATATTGCGGCTATAGTAAATAGAAATGTCTTCATTGCATGTTCATTAAATCGCAATGGGTAATAACGAACGCAAGGAAGTCAAACCATGCGCTGAGAGAGCAGAAAAAAGAAGATAACTGTTAATACCATCGATAAATACTTGGCCAGCGGATGAGATAAATAAGGAGTGCTGACGAGGAAGCCTTGCACCACCCCGCACGCACTCAACTGGTGAGGAAAAAAGTATGAGCCTTCGGGGAGAGAATGAGAGCTGGGAGTTATGAGCGATCCGGTCAGGTGCTCGTAATTAATGTCGTATTAGCTCACGAGTAGGACGCACGCGAGCTTCGGCGGCTCACCGGAATGATGTCAGTGTTCTGGAATCTCTGACCACCTCGTTCTTGTTCGGTTTCTGGAGGATTATTGAACTGGTGTAATCATCGAAAAAAGTTAGAACTTATTTGAGTTTTACATTTAGCAATTACCATTGATTTATGCAAGTGGGATGTGGAATAAATTAATAAATGTATTGAAAAAAATAATTTTTCTTTTAATTTGCTAGTCTGTAGTTGCCTCGACAAAACATGATAGTAAGGGTATTTTTATACCACAAATACACTTATCACACAATAGAGGTCCGCACTTGCCCCTACATACTGCGTGACTGCGGACAAGCGCTTAAAAAAACAAAAAACTGTCAAGAAGAGATATAAATCACGAAGTATTTTAAAGTATTTTAAAGCTTCTGTGGGTTTCGCTTACGATTAAAAAAATAAAATAAAAAAAATCTACTGGTAGATCAACACCGAAACAGCTGTATAGCAAACGTTAAAAGACAAAACTTTATCAACAAGTTGGAACTTATATTTTTATAACTTGTTATACTTCACTTTAGCGAACTGTCGTGACTGATTTCTGATATATCAGTGTTTAGATTTCATGCTCCTTAAAGGGCACCTCTTACCAGTTGATGGTTTGGATTTAACGATACAATTACGCATTTATCCCGAAAACGAACCTACCCCAGATCACCCTACATATTTTAATAGATATTGAAAAAAAAAGTTTGCTAGAGCAAGTTTCGCGATGTGGCTTATATATTACGCGAAATAGCAAATTTTCAAAAACCTCAAGACTGTGTTATTGCCTTAACGGAAGCTCTTCTAATCGTTTCATATTTTTATAAAATTCCGTAGGAATAATAACAAGTATATCTAGTATTTAACCCACCTTTTTTCCCTCTTGAATATCGTTTCTTTCAGACCCCGGGTAGGTACTCAAAGTTTTCTACGCATTCAAACCTTATTTGTGTCCCCCACAACTGTTATTTTTGCTTTTAACAATGTAGTATTTCGCTTTAATTGTATTTACTTCGAGCCTAATTTTTCACCTTCTAACACCAGCACTGTTTGAGTTGATAATTCTCGAATATGCGCCTAACAATATCAAATCATCGATATAGCCAAATCATCGGTTACATTATCACCACCAACTTCTTCTAGTTTGAATTACCTTTCTCATGGTGCATTGGAGTGATAATACTGGAAAAAGGGGGCCCTCTTTTTTACAACTCTACTGAACTCAATGTTCCAATTTGCTAAAATAGGACTCATTACTGGGTAAAATAATCAAAATTAATGTATCTTATTAATTAACTATCTGTTAAAGTCCTGTCAAATAGAAGTATTTCTTGGGACATGCATAGGAATCTGTTTAGATATTCATCTAAACACTTGGAGTTATTCTTTTTAATATTGTTAAGGCCAAACATAAGTTCCATGTCCTTTCCATCAGTGAAATCTTCAAATGATTCCTGAATTTTTACCAAACTATTTTAGCATTTCTTTCCCTTTTAATTGATGGTAATATGTCGCTACTTACAGTTAGAAAAATCGTAGAAAAAATCTCTTTATTTTTCTCCTGCTAGATCTTTACTTCAGCCCAGCATCTCCCCCTCCCTCCTTTCCGGCACTGATTTATCTATCATGGCTTCATAAAGGTCTTTTACCTTTAAATATATTTCTATTTCATCGACCATAATTTGTAATTTTCCGCAGTTAGCTTTCCAATTCCAAATACAGTCGCTTTATAGGGCGATTAGCCCGAAAAACAACAAAGCTCACGCTTCCATTAATATACCCATTAAAACTCTCGTCACTTCAACTTTCAACAAACACAAACCGTTCCCTGCTACCAAATTGTTAGGGATCATAGAATATTAAAACAAAACAATGTAGAGCTGATAATACCTCAATGGACGACACAAGTGAGTAGAGCCAAGACAAAGCTTGGTTGTAATATTTTTATTAAAGCAGAAATTACTTAATATTAAAACAAATCATAGCTAAAAAATGAATTAATATGAAATAATAAAAATAATTTTCCATACCTCAACGGTTCATAAATTCAAATCCTCACCAGGTTAAGTAGCGGTTTAATTTATAAACCCTTATTTGGAGTTATTATTTCTAAGGGCAAATGAAAGTTAATGCGCTGGGGTAAAGATATTATAAAGAGATCTGGTAGAAATGGCTGTTGCACCAGTCTAATTAGGTTTGACAGGATATACACTTTTAAAAACTATAAGAGAAATGCATAAAACAGAATCAAAAACCATTATAACATGTTTTTCCATTGATTTGAATCAAAAGGGCACTAAAATTAGCTGTGCCCGTTGAATGCTATCGAGAAAGGGTCTAAATTCGTTTGGAATGCAGTTAGCAGAATGGAGTGGCCGATTGATCTAGCTGGCATTCAATGGCCTCCCTCGTCCTTCCTTTGAGACCAGGTAGGCACGGATTTGATTAAGTCCATTCAAATTAAAATTATAAATTACTAATAGTAACCCTACTATTTCACTATTATTAGTACCCACATTGCACATAGTGTATTATTTACTATTTGATATTTTATTTATTATTTTTTTGTATTTTTTTTTCATCTTATAATCTCGTACTAGTAATTCCTGCCTGTCAGTCTGAAAAACGGATCTGATTTCCGCGTAGTCCTTTACAACTCTCCCTCCTCCCTTCTTCCCCCCCCCTTCCGGGTAAACTCTTGCTTTGAAAAATAAAGAAACGCATGTCATTAAACAAAACTAACGAACCGCGTTTATTTATTCCAGTCAAGTCTCATTCAAAGAAACAATATACAAATAAATAATTCATCATTAATAATTTTATTTTCAATTTTTTTGTCCTTTCATTTTTACTAAAATATGAAATTAATTATTTTAGTAAAAATTAAGAGACTATAATATGAACTTTCGACAATTAAGGGAGAAGATGAAGCGTAAAATTTTCTCTTTTAATTTCTCTAATGATTACTAATCGTAACTTCAACAACTGAAAACATGGCCCAACTGCCTTATATTATCAATATTCGTTTTTTTAAATAAGAAAAAATATCGTTTGATCACGATGCCGTAATAAATAAAAAAAAAAGTATGCTTTAAATTCAGTCATCAAATGTAAGCCTCCGGAAATAGTAAAAACAAAAAAAAAAGTTAGGTGGTTAAACTGTATTATCGTCTTCGTAATATGAAGATAATAAACCATGAAGTGATATTTATTGACTTACTTAGAAATTACTAACAGTATCTCAGAAGCTTTTATTTTAACCTATCTAAAAAAAAAAAAAAATTGAATCATTTCACAATTGTAAGAACAGATTTGTCCTGATCAGGCAAAAGGCCTTTCCAATCCAAAATATTTCCCTTAGTACATATTTGTAGGATACCCGAATTGGTCTAAAAATTACACTTTTATGACGACAGAAATCACTAAATCTAATGGTTCGATCCCAATCATACGTTTTAACGGCTTTCTAATGTCATAAAAAGGTGTATTTTTTAGACAAATTCGGCTACACTAAAAAAATGTACTTAATAAAATAATTTGGAGTGAAGGCCTTGGCTTATCAGGAAAGGGGTGTTTGCTAATTAATCGATATATAGATAAAACCTATACAAATTAATAATAAACAATGGTTGCTAAAAATGAATCCAAATTCTGAAATGCCCAGTAACAAAATGGATATTGATGATTCATCAGAAAATATTCAAGGAATATCTCATTAATTTCAAATACGTGTGTTTACATTTTATTGTCTAATAAAAAAACTCATTCGGCTTCCTTCATACTCCCTATTTTTGAATTGGGAGTGCAACTATTTTTATTATTATTTTCGAATATAATCTTGTTTATATGGCATTCTATATTGTGGTATAACCTATGTACGGGCAAGACATTGCTAGGAGAAAATAAAATATAAAATCCTTCATTTCTATATTTTGAATTATCAGAAAAAAATAGTTTAATTTTATAACATTACATTAAAATTTTATATAAGATTTAAAAAAAAAATATATATATATATATATATATATATATATATATATATATATATATATATATATATATATATATATATAAAACATCTCATTAAATTTTAAATATTTTTGTTTATATTTAATTTTCAAGTAAAAAAAAACTCTAATGAATTACCAGAAAAATAGTTATACTTTATAACAGCACTATAAATGAAACCGTAAGCGAATAATGATCTTTATAATTCTAATATATCTAATTAAATTTAAATGTGTTTATTTATATTTTATTTTCAAGTAAAAAAACTGTAATGAAATTATGAAAATGTATATTATGTCATTACAAAAAGTTTTCTCTCTTCCCATTCTGAAGCAATCAAAAAGTTTCAAATTCCTACCTCACAATTAAACCTATTAATAATTTTGCTATTTTTTTAAAAAAAGGAAGTTTATTGGTGAGATTCTTTTATAAATGAACCCAATCGTCCCTATGACTTGATACCTAAAATTTAAAAATTGTAATGCACAAAAAAAAATTCGATTCTGGTCCAACAACTTAAATTAGAGACTATCCGGCTGACGTCAACGATTTCAAAACGAAATCTGCTCTGGAATATATCAAATATATTATATTAAATGCGTGGAGAAAAATTATTCGATCGGAATAAACGAAGGCCATCTAGAACATTTACCCCAAGAGAAGTCATCAGCAATCTGTTTACAAGGTGAGCAAATCGATTCAGTTAGAATTAGCACATGCCATGAGCATTGAATCGAAATGAGGTTTCTGTTAATTCTTAGAAAGCTATTGACGTCAAAGATCCCTATTTTTGCGCCGAAACCTAGAACAGACGTCAAGCCCGAAAAAAAAAAATCTTTTAAATACAACGGAAAAAAATATTTTACATTACGTGTAAATAATCATAAATATCGTTGCCATCACGTTTAAGCAACGAATGTTAAAAATCGTATTTTTCGAATTTCTTGGTTTTATTAATTTACCAGTATGCATATTTGGAAAGAAAAATCTTATAAACACAATTCTAGAGTTCAGAATAGTAAAAGGACTCAGAGATGAAAAAAAATTATTCGCAATGAGGAAGCTATGGGTAAAATGTTAAGTTATTTTTTGGTTTCAGGAAAATTATATTCATATTCTTCACTATATACTATCATAAACTATACAACTTTGATTTTACTAATAATAAACATAAAATACTTTCATTGAACGCATAATATCTCCAACAGTGACAAGCTTATAATTTACGAAACAAGTTTACAAACACTTTATTTCTATCAATTATTAACAAAGCCAAACCAAATTTCAAAGATTTTTTTTCTGTAAAGTTGGTCTAAATACATATTTTTGAATAGATTGGTTTTCACCAGGGGGTCAGTGAAGAAAAACAGACATCAATTAAAAATATTTGAATGCGGCCTAAATTTTATAGCATCACCAAGGCGACAGACGAGGTCTTCAAACAATGCCATGACAATTAGTTCTACTGCAAATTCCACCATATATACGCATAAATAAATATATTGTAGATCTTATCAGATAGTCTTCCTCAAAACCTGAAAGAGCGAAACATCGATGTCTCTGTACCATCTCTTGTTACAGCAAACGCCACAGAATAATGACTGATTAAGATGTATTTTATTTTTTGCATGAGTTTCAGAACAACGTGACCTATGTAATTTAAATATAAAAAATGACACAAAATAATCGGGAGAAAAATTAATTAATTTATCAACTTCAAGTAAATGTTTGTACAAGTAAATGTACTATTCAACTACTCTATCACTCAACTAATAAGTCTCTTCTGTACAGCAATCATGGAATTACCACGAACCAATAACTAGCAAATCGGGAATGGAGGGGGTAGCATGCGGCAAGAGAGTCGTAAACAGAAAGGCACTAATTCGCCAAGACTAGGAAGAGGAAGGAGGGGAGGGGCGATCAATACCAATCCCGAGGCCTACCACGGGGCCCCATTGGATAACCGACTGGCCAATCCCCGACCACCGACACTGCCCCTGGTCAGGGTTCCAAGGATATCGCTCCCTCATAGGCCAATAAAACTCTTGGCTGTCCACTTCTCAGCCAATGGTTGGGATCCCTCCCATTTGGAGTTGTTTACTCTCTTGTTTACTGCCCTCGGAGCCTGCCCTACACTCAGTCCTATTCTATATACTGATCTAAAGGACTATTTTTGTCAAGAGATATTGCAATACAAATATTGATGGCCTAAGAAAGTTCTCTTCCCAAATTTAATACATTTAAAATGTAATAGTATCTCGTGAATGCACTTAAAAAAAAATGTTCTATTAAAGAAATAATTAACGATGGTTTACTTAAAGACCGCATCAATGCGAAACTAGGCATGCCTAAGAATGACTGTAGACTCATTATGCACTCTCAATTAACGAAGGATAAAAGGAACAATGAAAACCAGTAACGAGGAACATAAATCATTTTAATTCGAGTTCTACAACTGATTAAAACAGCAATGTTACCCGAAACGCAACGGTATGGAGTTGATGACTTCGGTCATGCAACAACCGCTCAATCTTCCGTTTTAGCAATGGATAAATTGCCACCCACAACAAGAAGCATAAATAAAAACTATAAATAGGTATTACATTCTTAACAAAAACTTTGATGATGCAATACGTCAAAGATGACGAAAAACAAACAGAAGCAAAAATTCAATTGAAAAATGTAAACCAATCTAACGGTCGGTTTCTGAGTCAAGGTTTAGAGGTTTAGTGTAGTCCTTGATTCTACCTTCTTCCTCCAAGCTACTCCAGTACTAACCAATTCCGAGACTAAAAAAAATGTATAGACAGCAGTCCCTTCCCACCACATTCAGCCTCAACCCACTAAGAAAAATCTTCTCTAAAAGATATCTTGATAGAGAGATACGATATCTAAAAGATACCCGAAAGATATCTAAAAGACATCTTGTATGCCGTTTTTAGCCCTATATAAGATACTGAAAATATATCTCACAACTGTATCCAAAAGATATCAGAAGGATATCTGAAAGATATCTTTTTTTACCTTATCGCTCAAAGGTTCTATATAATCAATTGACATCCGCATGACATCCTAGACCCGGATAAGTCCTCTGAAAGGTATCGCTGATATCCAGGAAAAAAAAAATACTTGTTAAAATAAAATTTGTATATTTGATAATAAAGTTTTTATTTTTTTATTTTCTTGGAAGCGCCTTATGGGAGTCGATCGCTTTTTGCAGCCAGATTTTCACTACACTTTTAACATCATCCTCCGTCGCTTAGTCGACATAATCAACAACAGTATCTAAAATTATAAAATGAATAAACGAATAAATGAATGAAACTATCTTCTTAATATGTACAGACAAACTGAGTAACTTTGAAATTTAAATTAATTATATTTAATTCAAACCATAGTGAAAATAATTTGCTGGTGAAACATTACCAGTTAATTTACTGTTCGGTCTTGAATACCGAGTATAGTCTTTGGATCAGATACTAATTATTTTTTTCACTGTTTGCATTTTTAAGGGGTTTAATAGAGCTCTATAGGTTTCGTGCGAAATATTATACCGCAACATGCATTGGACCATTTATTTCTCTTAAAGTGAACGATTGATTTCCATTACGCTTGATTACGCTGGAATCGAAGTTCTCTGTTGATCTCAGTTCATCACTAGTACCACCACAATGAGTATATATTGCTACACTTTCTTCAGCACATTGTTCTTCAGAGCCTTCACCAAAATTCGGGTAATTTCTTTGGATGTAATCTTGATCCACATTTTGATGAATATCTGCAGACATGGTGTTTTCCTCAATTATTTTTCATGAAGAGGCCTGCCTGTCTTTCTAACTTTTAAAAATCAATTAAATTAAATCAATTTGGATTATTCAACTGGGATCAACTGAACCGTCAAGTTCAGTTGAAGATCTTCAAAATGTTAAAAAACCATAAAACTACCTGATTTTTTCCACTGGTTGAAATAAATAAACGTTTCACAATGAGTTTAATTCTATAGGCTAGGAAATAGAGATGATAACATCTTTATGACTATTTTGCGCATGCTCTTTAATGCTATCAAATGTTCATCATGCAAAAGATATCCTTTAGATATCTATAATACTTGTATATTACAGTACTTAGAATAATACTTTAGTACATAGCACGTTGGAATGGCATTTTGGAAATATAGTTCCGAAGTGCAACTGCAACATGGCGGGTGACCACAAGATCTCAGAGCCTCACTGTAGGTGGAATGCCAAGTGTGCCCGACAGTAGATCCCCTACTTTCCTCAGGAATATAACAATATTTCCAACAGATGTCTAAAAAAGATATTTTAAATATGTCTTTTAGAGATCGGTGATCAGTGGGCAAGTCAATAATTGAGTAATTTCATGCAGGAGCTAACACTATTCCGAGACTACTATATTCCGAGACTAAAAAGACAGTTATTTAATGCTGGGTTTAGTCTAGAACTGGGCCTAAAACCAGACACCAAACCGACGCTATTTCTATACAATTTTTTTCTATACCGCTATTTCTATATCTTTTCGTTGAAGAAAAATGAAATGCGCATGTTCAAACGAATTTTCCTTAATACATCTATATTTCGAAAACGGCTTGTCCGATTTGGCCTGAAGTTGGAGAAAAGTTGGGGATTAGTGTAAAAATGGTCCAAATAATTTAACGGAACATGTCGAAATAAACAATTAAAAGATTAAATTAATTTTTCCTTACACATTTGTTTTTCCTTATGTATCTAATAGAAACGATGTGGAATTTATAAAGGCCTACTAGGGAGAAGTTTTTATAGTTTAAACCCGAGATTTCGGCCCAAACCTGTATTCTTGTGATGTATTAGGAACTCATACACAAGAGGGTTCCTCCGGTATATCGTTTCAAAGTGCAAAATGTATAAAAACTAAATTTTTGAGGAGAGCGATTAAAGTCATTTATTTTTGATGTTTCTATCTATAATTCAATACGCCGGAGGTAAACTATCGTAGGTAACGTTTTAATAGTTTTGAGGAGGACAAAAAGAAATTTCAGATCGCACTTTATTGCTTGTTGTAGAAAATGACCAATCTTCATATTTGAAGTGATACATATTGTATTACCCTTTTATCTTATTTACGATAGTAATTTGTCCAGAATAAAGCAAATACGACAATAAAATCATAATCAGCAAACAATGGCATGGCCAGAGGAGAGGTCCAGGAGTCCCCTCCACCCTCTCCCCCTCCCGAAATTACAAAATACTTTTACTTATTCTTATCTGCAAACAAAAATTGTATAAACCTATTCGAATGATATTTTATAAATGATATACCTAGGCATAGAAAACATTATGTAGAGAGTGCTCCCAACATTGGGTTGGGGCTGGTTTCTTTAAAATAGATCCTTGAATTGAGCCCCTCCAGCACCCCGAAACGAAATCCTTGCTACGCTAATTTCATTAAAATTGGAATAACGATAGTTTACCTCAGACGTATAGAATTATAAGCTTTCTGTTTTATCCTTAGTTCAGCATAATATGCGATGCTGAACTAAGGATAAAACAGAGCGACGATGTTAGCTGTCAACCGATATCAGTATTGTAAATCCTGAAGATGACCCCATGCATGGCTGGGCCGAGACGTGCCGACGTTTAATGCCGATTAAATAGAAAACAAAACCTTATTATTTTGTTTTTATCTCACGTTGATTGATCCTCAGGCTGATATATAATCCTTAAAATAAATTAGCTTTAGGAATTGATTAATCACTTTGAAAGAGAAACGGAAACGGAAGATTCATAATTATTGAGATATCAACTCAAAAGGACAGAATGTTTGCTTTATAGATATGGCCTCAAGTATAATGTTTTATCATTACAATTAGTACGGATATATATATTGAAACATGAGTATTCAATTAAACTTGAAAGAACAGCAAATCGACGGTGCCTAGGACGATTATTAATTTTCCACACAATTTGAAAGATTAATTGGCTGGAATAACCACGTAATTAATCTCCTATCAGGAAGGAAATTTCTAGATCACGGAACTCAATCACAACGCTGTTGGATTTTAAACTCACCTCAATCGGCTGGGTTGTAAAGCCGACAAAAGCTCACTTCCATATTGATTGCCATTCCCACAAGCATCGGGATTGCAAAACGCTCTCTCCCCCTCTCCCCTCCAAGTGGTAGTGAAACATTTAACTATATCTCGGTAAGATCATTGGTTATGGAAATAACTAAGGGAGACGTTGTCCTTTTAATATGAAAGCAATAAAATTTAGGGGCGACGAAGGAACATTATAGTAAGAAAGTTTGGCCTCATAGAACTTGTGCTTCTTCCGTCTCTACATTTAAATCATAAATCAAAGACAGAAAAGGTAATGGTTTCATGTACCTAAAAGTAATATTTCCTCCAATAAGTTTTGAAAATGTAAAATAAGGCATATTTATTGAACCTCAAATAAGGAAGCTTCTAGATGATTTCCGTTTTTAAGAAAAGAAAAAAAGGGAATTGACAACTTGTGACTGCTTTTTAAATTAAGAATTTCTAGGCAACAAGTATGATGTAAACGATAAAAATCTCATAGATGAACTCTTCAAAACATATGAAATACGATGTCGTAGGTCCTTAAAAGTAAATTTTTTAAAGTCCCATTGGATTTCTTTCCAGAACATAGGTTTAGTAAACATTGAACAAGGAGAGAAGTTTCACCAGAACATCAGGAGAATGGAAGCAAGATGCCAGGGACGCTGGAACCCACCCATCTATGTAGGGCGACTACTGCGGAGTTTTAAAAAGATAGGGGGAGGGGGGAGCTACAGAACACAAGAGGAAGAAGTGAAAGTTGTTTTCGCTTTATGACACTTAATCTAATATATTTTATATTCACATAATCCTCAGTAATTTATTTGCATAGATTTAACAAGTTTTACATGTTTATATTAAATAAATATTAAATTGTAGAAATATGTCGTCTATTTTATGTCATCATCCAAGTCCAGCAACATCTGAACGTGTTACATTAATTAGCAAAGTTCATCCAATTACTATTATATTAGAATTTTCTTTTTCCATATGATTTCTGTTTGTAAGATTCACAAGCGGGACAATTTTGTTTTTCTATTTAACACTTTTTTAAGTATTTTATTGGACGTCATAAAAATACACATGACCGTCACTATTTCTTTAAATATTATTTTTTTCATATAAAGAAATTATTAATGTCTTCAAATGAAGGAAAATCTATTAAAAAATATATAGTAAAGCTAATCAGATAACAAAAAAAAGGAATGTTGATTTTTTTTTAAGTTTTGTTCTTACTTCTGTACTTGAAACGATAACGAACTGTAATCATTCTTATAACCAACTTTCCAGATATATATAAAAATTATTGTGAAAAAAAACATAGTAATTAAAATCCAAAACCAATGCAATTTTTTAAAATATTTTTTAATCAAGCTTTACTACTTTTAATATTTTTTGTGGTGTGAATTCAGTTTGACGGTTGTGAGCAATATAATACAGTAATCAGAAGGTACATCGACATCTGTTAATGAAACTAGATAAAAATAGGTTAAGTGTTCATTAATGACATAAACATAGCGTCTGAACATCGCTAGAGTAATTCAACGAACTAGTATACCCGAGCGAGAATTCTCACATTAGACATCTATCTATCTTCTCCCTAATGCATTCCATGTATAAGCTAATTATATTGGAGAACCATTTTTCTTCGTATAATATTAGCATGAAAGTTTATTTAACAAAAACATTTGGTAAAGCAGCATAGTTTATAATGATCATGTTGAAGTAATAGTTTACTTAATAAGTAAATTAGTAATCCCTTCAGTTTAACAGCTAATCAAGAAGACTCAGCTATACCATTTTCTATGTATAGTATTCATATTTAACAGTGTTTCAAGGATAGACGCGGAAAAGAACATATAACCTCCTCAATCATTCATAGAAACCTAAAAATAACAATTTAACAGATTAATTTAAAACTTATTAAAAAGTTTTTATATACAGACTCAACTTGTTTTTAATGTATAAAGTTGCCATGACAACGGCACGTAGGCAAGATGGCACCAAGCCCCGTGCAGACCTATATCGTGCGTTATCTCGAAAACGGTAGGTTTTAAGGCTTTAAAAAGCTGGACCAATATGATCCAGAGGATCATATATGATCTTAATGTCCGCGTCAAAATCTTTAAAACGCAACTTATCCCGTCTCGATCCGCCGACTCTCAGTCGTCAAAGTTTTGAAACCTTCCAGCTTTTTCATCAATTTTATTTAAGCCCTTGTAAGATTTTAAGAAATAAAATTGGAATTCGTCACTTCTTTATGAAATTCCATTTCTTTTGATACCTCATTCATCAAAATCCATCGCTCCTGAGAGCCGGAAAAGGGATCTATACTACCGTAATAATATATAGTAGTGACTAGTATACCCGGGCGAGAACCCTCGCATTAGATATCAATGCTAATTCTAATCCCTAATACATTCGAGGTATAAGCGATATTAGGGAAACAATATAATATTACCAAAATAGTTTATTTAACATACATATATAGTTTGTAATGACTATGTTGAAATTACAGTTCATACTTAATAAGTAATTAGCTAACCCCACTCGAAAATATCTCTTCAATTTAGCCATTAGGCAATTAGATTCAGCTATAACATTTTCAATGTGTAGTATTCATACATAGCGGTACCCTTTAGGGTTGGACATGGGAAACAATATATAATTTCCCACTCATTAAAAGTGTTTGTAAACAGACTCAAATTGATATAAAGTTGCCATGACAACGGCACATACGCAAGATAGCATAGGGAATATGTGGTCTTATATCGTGCGTTATCTCGAAAACGGTAGGTTTTTAAGCTTTAAAACGCTGGTTTATTTAGCACACACATTTGATGAAGCTTTATAATAGTTTAAAATGACTATGCTCAAGTACATAATACTTAATAAGTAATTAACTTTCCCTATTGGAAAGTACCCCCTCAGTATAACATTTAAGCAATAAGACTCTATTATACCACTTTCTGTTTGTAGTATTCTATCATTCATGGAAACATAAAAACAATATTTTATTACAAAACGTTTTCACAGTCATTAATACGTTTTTGTTAACAGTCTCAACTGGCTTTAAAATGTATAAAGTTGCCATGACAACGGCACGTACGCAAGATGGCATGAGGCCCGTGCGGACCTATATCGTGCATTATCTCAAAAACGGTAGGTTTTTAAGCTTTAAACCGCTGGACCACCTGTACATAGTCATTACTAACATATATAGTTTGTAATGACTATGTTGAAATTACAGTTCATACTTAATAAGTAATTAGCTTACCCCACTCGAAAATATCTCTTCAATTTAGCCATTAGGCAATTAGATTCAGCTATAACATTTTCAATGTGTAGTATTCATACATAGCGGTACCCTTTAGGGTTGGACATGGGAAACAATATATAATTTCCCACTCATTAAAAGTGTTTGTAAACAGACTCAAATTGATATAAAGTTGCCATGACAACGGCACATACGCAAGATAGCATAGGGAATATGTGGTCTTATATCGTGCGTTATCTCGAAAACGGTAGGTTTTTAAGCTTTAAAACGCTGGACCAATACGCTCCATAGGAGCGTATATGATCTTGATGCCCGCGTCAAAATCTTTAAAACCCAACTTATCCCGTCTCGATCCGCCGACTCTCAGTATTAAAATCTTTGTAACCTCCCAGTTTGTTCAACACTTTTATTTAAGCCCTTGTAAGATTTTAAGGAACAAAATCAGGATTCGTCACTTCTCCGTGAAATTCTATTTCTTTTGATACCTCACACGTCAAAATCCATCACTCCTGAGAGCCGGAAAAGGGATCTATACTACCGTAATAATATATAGTAGTGATAGTTTCTCGAAAAGTCTACTACAAAAAAACTACATCATATAAATTAGTTCTATAATGCTTTGTAAATATGTTCTAATTGTGTACTTTGAATCTATGAATCATAAATAGAAGGATTTGAGAACATAATCTCTGTTTCAATTCTTGACAAAAGCTATCCAAAAACAAAATGCTACTTTATGAACAACCCAAACCCTATACTTTAGAAAAATAAAGAAAAAATATTACACCACAGACTTTAGAAAAATTCGTGGATATGTTACATCGAATTTATATATATATATATATATATATATATATATATATATATATATATATATATATATATATTTATCTACCAGTTCAAGAAATAATCGTGGCACAGAAAGACTAATGGTCGAAAATGCGTTTTTTAGACTCTGTAATGTACATCGAAAATTTCACTAGATTACAATACCTTCCTTATCTACGATGGCAAGGTAAGTGAAAATATTCAATCTAAATAAATTTTCAAATATTTTTTTTTTTGGCATGGTAAAATGATTCCGAAACACTTTGAGTTGTTTGTTATCACTATTGATTAGAGAAGAATAGTAATTTGTGTAAAAGGGTTATATGTATTAGGAAGTAACAGGCCATCGTGTAATGATTTGCAGCGTTATTATTATATTGCTGTGTTGATTAGCATTCTTTCTTCAAAAAGTTCAACTCATTGTCTTATTGCCCAAACCACGAACGCCAGCTGTCCATTCCCCCCTCCTCCCCCCACCTGTACCACACGACAATGGTCGATAGAACGGAAGCCCCGATCCAAAACAGAAGCCAGCTATTTCAAGCCAATACGCATGTAAACACACGCGTTCCTCCTCGAGGAATCGCCACATTTAAAAATAGCCTTAAAGCCGCTTTAAATACTTCTTAATGTAAACAAATAGTTTGCATACTCCACAACCCCATTTTATTGATTAGTATTGGCCGTAAAAACAACGATATAGGACCTCAGAAATGGTTCGATATCAAGAGAAAGGAATACACTATTTTTATCATTACCGAAAATGAAACAGTATCAATTTAATTAATAACATAAGAATACGGTAATAAGTTAATAACTTAATATAACAATTTAGCTAATTAAATTACCAAAGGACTGGAATGAAACAATAATAATAATTATTCACTGATAGCACATGTCATCGGCAAGAATAATTTTAAGGTAATAAATATAAAAGCATAGATAATAAATGTTGATAATAATCAACCGTTACCAGAATAACTTCATTCAAGAAAGACCTCAACGAGAATAGCGTTGATTAGAGACCTGAAGTTAGGGACAAGCCCACGTTTCTGTGCTAAAGGGAACGCATATCTGTACTTGATATTTAAGTGACAAAGGCCACCATCACGTCATAAAGGGCTCAACCGACAGCCCTTTCATTAAAGATAACTGGATACTTAGTACTGATTAAACAGTATCTTGAGGATACTTATGGTGCCACAAGACCTCAGTAACAAACATCACGAGCCGAACTATGCAGACTTGTTAAACACTGACAAATTCATCGATCGATGTGTTAAAAATGCTCTAGATATATATGTCATAAATCGATCATTAGTTAGCATATTTAGCTAATAAAGAAATCAGAATTATATATTTATAAATGACAAATGAGACATTAAATTAAACAGTTTCGGATAATCCCAAAGTATCTGTTAATAATATATCATACTTTAAAGAATGAACTTTCCCAACGCAAGATCTATTCTACAATGTTAGAAAATTGAAGATGAAGCCATAGCAGCCATCTCCACACAAAACTGCTTCTCCCGAATCCTTGATACGCCATCCACAAGACGTCCTAATTCAGTTAGAAGCAGTCCCGTTTGTGTGCCGCAAACAAAACATCCAAGGGCAATTTGGCAAACACAATCCTCCGAGGGGAGAGTGCAATCCTAACGAGTCGGTGAAGCCGCCCTGATGGACACTGAAAAGTCCTGTAATGAAAAATTGTACTAGTCCTTTCATGCGGGGCATTCCCAGCTCGACAAAAAGCGATTTAATTAAAAGACAGAATGTAATTCAAATGAAATGGAACGTTGAATTGGTCAGGGGGAGAATACAACAAACGTAACCAAATGTCGAAAATGCATTTACAAACGTTTACCTGAGCGCAAACGAAGTATTCTTAGAAAAAAATGCATCGAACATTTAACTGCAACATAAAGTTTGAGCTGAATTTCAACTATGTGTTGTTCAGCATCTACTTTTGAAATTCATAACTAAGCATAGTTCCTTTGATTTCAAATCGCTTATTTCATGTAACATCATACGAAACAAAACTTTGCGACATCACAACCAAAATTGACTGTTAAAAATAATACGAAGCGCCATAAATCACTTGAGAAACTGCATTTATTAGCTAAATTACAGGCAATAGGCAATTTTATGAGGATAAAGATCTTATGCTAAAAGAAGATTCAACAGTTTTATAGCCATTGTAAAGGAGGCAATGACAAAACTCATGAGTTTTCCTGTCCGGATATAGTTAAATGGATAAGTGTGAAGACAAAGAACAAGATATTTATAATGTGTAAAATTCCAAGGTGTAAATGTCCCGTTTTAAGTTGAGTTTGGGTGTATTTCGAAGTAGATAGAAAAACTATTAGAAACCATTTTCTTTCCATAAGGACCAGATAAAGAAGTACCCAAACCACAGTGTAGTATATTATTTGTGGTTTTGTTAAACGTCCGAAGGGTTGGCATAGAAGTAGATGGAAGGATTAGCGTATGTAGACAACTGATAAAATAATTTAATTTCCCAAGAATTATCGAAATTATTATTAAATAACTGCACTTATAGAAGTCCATGATGAGGATTTTGAATTATAAGGAATCGAAAATACTTTCAATCAATTACACATTGAAATTAATTTTAAATACTTTTATTCACTGAAAGTAGAACATTCCAATGCTTCTTTCAAAGAACATGCATGCTTGATATACAATTCCAAGCATATTCTATCTTTTTTTTTATAAAAATATGTTGCACATCATATAAAATAAAATTAACAATCCATGTATATTATACTGAATAATACAAACAAAAGATGTCATACACAAAGTGGCTTTAATTATAATAAAGGATTAAAACAAATGAAACTATGAAATTAAAATGAAGTAAAGAAGCGAATCAAGACAGCTCAGAATCACAAAATCTGAGTTTCTCATAAAATAATTTCAAAGGATTTCTTGTGTTTTAGCCTATGTCATGGACCAAGCGGGATAAAAAAATAAAACAACCAAATGGAAAAAATATCAAAGGATTTTCCATTCTCAAGAGACTTTCGCATTTTTTTTTAACTTAAAATCTCTATTTATACCTGTCAACTTCTTTTAAAAAAAAAAATCTTACTTTATAGCTTTACTTAACATTTCTACCAAATGTTTTAAGTGATTATGAAAACCACTCCCTTTTTTTTCTCATTTCTAATTAAACCAGATGTTGACATTTTTAATAAAATGGTTAACTCTTATAATTTAAATAAAATATTAATATTTTTTATGTAGGTTGACAGCATAAACTGCTTTATAATCTTTATTTATTTAATGATATATACCAATACAAAAGAATAATTATGAACAATTTTTAGAAAAAGATTTATTGATTTTTTTTTCATATACATTATATATATATATAATATATAATATATATTTATATATATATATATATATATATAAATGAAAATAACATTTTAAATCAAATTTATGGTAAAAAGCTAAAACTAAATTAACATATTTCAACTTTACAATTTATTCTCTATATCATCATATAGCCGGTGGCCATAATTTGGCCTTCTTAATATTTATTAACCTTGTAAACTTTAATTTTTTACTTCCATGTACGCAGTAAAGGAAATACAGTAATCGCGAAAATTTTCGGTTTTCAGATTTCAACGGAAATATCCATTTTGACTGTCCCTGAATCCATTTTGACTAGTTTCGTCGTGACGTCTGTACATACGTTAGTAAGTATCTCGCATGACTCAAAAACAGTCACTCGTAGAAAGTTGAAATTTAATATTTGGGATTGCTGTAACATCTAGTTGTGCACCTCCCTTTTTTTTACTACAAGATCACTGGATGTGGTTTTTATTTGAAAGTCATAATTGATTTTCATAAAAAATTATATTAAAATATAATCCAAAACTTCTCAAAATTGGCATACAAGACTTATATTTTGGTAAAAATTGCAAAACCGAAAGTGGTACTTCATTTGAAGGTCCTAATAAACGTTTATCAATAATTATAAAAAAATATATTGCAAAACATCCCAAATTCACTTGTATAACAATATAAATATTATAATTGGGCTCAACGGAAGTGATACTTTACTTGAAGGTCATAATAAACTTTCATCGAAACTCATAATAAAATTTAATGTAAAACATCTCAAATTTGGTAAATTAGACTTTTATATCAATATAAGTAATATAGTAGATTTTGGTTGAAATTTAAGATCCGAAAGGGGTACATTACTTATAGGTCATAAGAATAAGAAGGTCAATATGAATAATATACTAGATTTTATATTCAACCAGAGGCAGCGATTCACTCCAAGACATCCAATCAGATATTCTTGTATTGAGTGTGTGATAGGATGTCTTGGAGTGGTGATTGCTGGTTGATGCGTCTTTTTGGACAGTTGATATGAGATGTGCTGTATTTGATCTTCATAGATGTGATTTTTCGGTGTATGTCCTGATGCTGCCTGAATTGGCGAAACGTTGACTGGTTAGTTGTTTGCCGGTATTTTAGAGACTTGAGGCTTTGTGTTTTGGAATCTTGCAATTGTTTTTTAGAAATTAATTTTTTGAGTTTTTGCTCTTTTATATTTATTAACTTTTAATGGCATATAAGTCTCTAATATCAAATTTGAAAAGAATACCATGATACTTTGACATATTTTTTTTCCTAAAATCGTTGTAGTGCTACGAATAAAGTACCACTTCCGGTTGGACAATTACAAACAAAATCTAATCCTCTCTTCCCTTAAAGGAAAGAAGCCTAAACACAAGACTTCACACCATTTGGTTAATTAGTATTTGAACTAGAGCGTATACGACATCCACCCTTCTACAAACCACACATAAACACAGGCACGCACACACTTAGTATTCAAAAGACCTGAAAATGTTAAAATTAAGAGAGATCTCTAAGGATTTATTTTTATTTTTTAATTGGTCACTGAACTTCCTCTGAGTTCAGGAAGTGAAAAAAGGAGATAAAACTGTTTAATAATTTATAAATTTGGTAAAAAATTCTCTCCTTTTACACAAAATAAAAAATTGCAGTGACGCTCGATACTAAGAATATTGCCAGACATAATATAATATAACGGAAAAAAATATACGAGTACCCGAAATTAATCGTATTCAGAGAACTACAGGAAAAATATAATACTTCACAAATACATTTTCAAAGTTTTATATGTTTATATATACACCAGCATATGATTAATGAACATACTTCAATGATTATTAATAAAAAATAATTATTTTTTTATCTACATTTGCAACAAAGCGTTCCAGAAATTATTCCAATCCATTCCGTTAGTGAAGAATCTGACGCGACGGACCAATCAATTTAACAAGAGGCAATCAAACAATGAAACGGCAATTGATTAATTGAATTCAATGTTAGTGACAATTATTTTCCATTATGAGAATTAGCCGCCGATGTCCTCCAGATCAGCTAATTTAATATCAAAATGGGATGCCGAGGTCTGAGGCCGGGCTAGCTCGGTATCTCAACAAGTACTACCATAATTAGCGTTCTGTTGATTGGTGTCATTTGTAATGAAAACCTGTTCTGGGACTGATGTCGAACACGATTGGTCGTCGGCAGCAACCCCAAATAAATTATCAGTCGTCAGTATCTGATGGTAGACCAACTGAAACTTAAATATCGTATTGCTACCTTGGTTTCACAAGGTTCTAAATGCTTTAACCTTAATTATAAGAAAAACGGGCTTAAAAATTTGAAGTGCTAACATTTATTTCGTTATCAATAAAATTATTAATTTTCCCCTCATTACTTTACATGGTTTTAATTTCAATTTAATTTTGAAGTCGATTTAATAAAAAATATCTGATGTGGACACCGCATGACTTCCTTGTACGCCCATTAAACTATTATAAATCGGTGGCTCAAAAAGTGATCCTGAATTTGATTATTAGTTTCCGAACATAGCAAAACGACACTCAGCTTCGCGATGTCCATTTATTGGCACATACACACATGCACGCACATGCACACGCACGCGCACGAGCGCGCACACACACTCACACACACGCTCGCTCGCTCCCCAACGTAGGCGGACCCAGAAGTAGTCGGAGACTATTAGTAGCAAGTGTGGTCCCATCTACTCTGCTCTACGCAGTCGCGATATGGAGTGGGGCCTTGGACACACTGGCCTACAGGAGACCAATGGTATCTGTCTACCGCCGGAGTGTTCTCAGAGTGATCAGCACGTTCCGCAAGGAAGCAGACGGCCGAGAGATGGCAACGTAGCTGGGATATGACATTGAAAGGGAGGTACCCATAGGCTGATACCTCAAATCCAACCTTGGCTGGATAGAAAACATGGGGAAGTAGATTACTTACCTAACACAGATGCTCACAGGACATGGCCGCGTCAGAGCCTACCAACCTGGACAATACCGCTGAATGTCCAAGGTGCCCAACAATAAATGAGACTGTAGAACATGTATTCTTTAGCTGTCCCCGCTTTCAAGAAGAGAGGGGAGAATTTCTAGATATCTTTGGCTCAGGAGCCACAGTAGACAGCATCGTCAGCCTGATGCTGGTTTCACAGGAGTGTTGGATGACAGGCCAGCGCCTAGCGGCAGAGGTCATCAAGAAGCTGAGGAAGGAGGAGAAGGAGAGGAGCGCCTAAATAGTGGCTGCCTAAAACAATGAGGCGGCACACAGCCAATCACTCTCCATGAAATTATGCCTAACGGTGGTCCCGTGGAGGGTGGGAATGAGGTGTAGGGAGGTGGTTTTAGTGGGTAGAAATACCACACGCGGATAGGACCGGGCTATCCGTGTCTTTTGAAGATTTTCACCCACCCTCGTATTAAAAAAAACACAAAAAAAAACGCTCGTTCGCTCGCTCTTATTTTCCTGAGGTCTTATTCCGTTATTGTATGTCGTTTCAGTTAGTAACAAGTTCCCAAGAGATTTCTTCGTGTTGCTGGACAACATTAGAACTGTCTATATCACTAGATAAAGCATTGGAAATCGACGTTTTCAACATTTTAAGCGAGAGAAACCACTTAACTTATATCATATTCTCCTACTGTAGAATTTTTCAGCTCACAATACATTACACTCAATTTTAACACTTAAAACCAGTAATAAAATTGTATAATTAGAGTGGAAAAAACATCGCGTTTATAACCTTAATCACCGAACCATATGATCTCTCTAATAAATGTTGATACACGTTTTGATGTCTTTCTTATTACCTTCAAGTAAAGTACCCCTTTCGGATCTTCAATTTCAACCAAAATCTATGTTACTTATATTGCTATAAAAGTCTAATTTACCAAATTTGAGATGTTTTACATTATATTTAATATAATTTTTGATGAAAGTCTAATATGACCTTCAAGTACAGTACCACTTCTGGTTTGCCAATTTTGACTAAAATATATTATGTTATTTATATTAGTATGCAAGTTTTTATTACCAAATCCGAGAAGTTTTGCATTATATTTTAATATAATTTTTGATGAAAATCAGTAATGACCTTTAAATAATGTAACACTTCCGATAATCGTGCAGCAACCAGAAGTAGAGGTTCGCAACTAGATTATACAATAATCCTAAATATAAAATTTTAACTTTCTACGCCAAACCGTTTTTGAGTTATGGGAGATACGTACGAACGTACGTACAGACCTCACGACGAAACTAGTCAACATGGATTCAGGGATGGTCAAAATGGATATTTCAGTTGAAATCTGAAAACCGAAAATTTTCGCGATTACAATACTTCCTTTACTGCGTACAAAGAAGTAAAAACGCCATACCTCTGATTTTATATAAAATATGGCATTAGAACCTTGCCAAAGACCAAATAAGTAAAATCAAAGATGATATACATGTAAGTAGAGATTGAAGATAATAATAAAAAAAAAAAAAAAAAAAATATTCAATCGTTTGAAAGATACTAAAACTGACAAAGCTATAACTGAAGTATTTAAAATTAATATTTTTATAAATTTCCATAGTTTGTTTCTGGAAAATTAATTTCACTGTAAAAATGTTGGAATTTCCATCATGAATTTTCAACTCGGGTGAGAAATTTCAATATTCTCGGCCTTAAAAAAAAAAGTATTAAATTGAAACTGGTTATCATGAAAATTAAAAAATTTGAATTTCCCACAACTGGGAGCTCTACGTCAGAAGAAGAAAAGAAGCAGAAATGGATATTAGAGTGAAAAAGGAGAAAAGTTGAGAGGAGTTTGGTGGAAGCTTTCAAAATGGTTATTAAGACAACTCCAAACTCTTCTGGAAAATAATAAAACCAATAAAAGGAAAGACGAATAAACCGATTAGAAATGTGAAAGATGAAATAATTCGTTTGATTACTTGAGATGAGGAAATATTGGAGAGATCGCGACCCATTACAATAATGAAATATTCTCTGATGGCGCTGACGAGAGTGTTAGAAAGACCAGGAACAGGAGCTGAAGAATGATGGCGTGGTCTGGGAGGAGGATGTCTCATGGGTAGATTTGGCATTGTACCAAAACTTGTTAAGTTTGGAGGCCCAGATCTACTGAAAGCTCTAAAGGGTTTATTTCAGAATATTTTTGCTGCTAAAGTCAAACTGAAGGAAAAAAGGGAAGGTGGAAAAAAGCGTTAAATTACACATCTTCAAGGTCGTCTACCTACCCTTCGTTATAGAAGTAAAAATTGAGAGAATCCGGGGCAATCTTAGGGGCACTGTTCAGAAAGACAGCTTAAGTGTTTCGGTCATCTGTGCCAAATGAATGAAGATCAGGATCCACGGAAGTTATTCAAACCAGGTCCTCAAAGTAGGCCTAGATTGCTATGGACGGATCACATCTCCAGGATTGGACTGAAGAAGGGAAAGAGTTTGAAATCGATGAGAGGGCTGGCTCGGAATCATGATGCCTGGCTGGCTTTGACCGAGGCAACTCCACGCTGAGGGGCACTAAATTAACACCTGAGTACCAATAGAAGGATACTTATTATTATATTATTGTTATTAGGATATTATTGTTATATTTAAATAAATTGTTTTATTTAAATCCAGTTAAAATTATGAAAATTCTATCATGAAACTTCAGATTCACACCTATAGATCACCAGTGTAAGATACAGCAAACTACTAAAAATAAACAAATTACTTCAGTTAGAACTTTTTCATATTAATAAAACAGCTATTTCTCAACATATCGTAGAGCTAGTTTATCTTGTGCATTAGACAAATGAGAGTCAGAATCACCAATAATCTCACTTAGCCAAAAATGTCAATTACAATCTTTTCAAACCAAGATAGCGGTGTAGAGCGACAGATTACAAAGGCGAAAAAAAAACAACAATAGATTAAGATATTTCAAATGAGAAGGTATGCGTAAAAAAGTTGGAAGGCATCCAAACGAAAACTCGGGTTCAATGTGATTGTGAATCCGTGATCAGCTAAATGCACAATCACATCAGAAATCACAACTACGAAAAAACTCTTGATGGTGTCGAATATGCCAATGAGGTCACTTGAAGCCTATCTCTAAACAAACATACTACATATTGCAGAACCTATCAGAGATCTCCGAGTTACAAAGGCAAATCGAGCGAAACATAGGTTCTTTTTCAACTCTACCGTTGGGCATTTCGTTTGTCTGTCTGTATGTGCTACACGCCATGGCGCAATGGCGTGTAGCATTGCGACCAAACGCATTCGATTGTCTTCAAATTTGACACAAAGGTTCCTTAATGTCAGGAAAAACGACTTATGTATAAGTATTATTACTTTTTAAATTCCTACCCTAGATGGCGGTCCTTTTAATGGCACCGTGTAGTGAAAACTCTGTTTGAAGACACACATTCCAAAAAGCATTGTTATACAATCGAGTAATTATTAAAAAAAAATGAAAATTTTGATTGAAAGTGTCCCAACTCGACCGTCTATCTAGACTGGCATATCTTGCTATAATAAAGAGATTTTAGATGTTCCGTGAAGTCTAAAGCTCACAGAACCACTAGTTGAGATCAAGTTTCAGTTAGGCCTTTTGACATTTCGTTTGCCTGTCTGTTTTTAACGCGATTGCAATTAAGTACATCGTTCAATTTTCGTCTAATTTGTCACAAATGTTCCTTGAAGTCAGGGATTTGTATGTGTAAGGATTTTTATTTTTTAATCCCGATCTCATTGGCCCGGTTTCATCAAAAAAATCGTTTCGCACTCAGAACCAGATTGACATGAATATTCCTTAGAGGCATTTGATAATTTATTTTATTCATTTTTTTAATAGGCACTGTGAAGGGATAATGACAATAATTGTGAAAAGATTAAATTGTTTTTTTTAATGCAGAAAATCCTTCAATTTTATAATGGATTCGGTGATTATTTGTGAATTGTCGTTGATGTCTCTAGAACGGATCTTGCAAAATCCTGACGATGTTTCAGCATTGAGAATTGTAATTGTAATTACTGATCTCGATATTTCACGAGGACAATGTGAACTGAGGCAAAAGAAGTTTATACACACTCACATTCATATTCAGCAGATTTGCATTGTGATGGGAATAAACGGATGCTAAATGAAATAAAAACGTATAAATTATTTCGTCAGATCTACATTTCACAAAACTACGAGTTAATAGTAAAACTTAGTTAACTTTCTATTATTCTTGATAATACTCCTATCAGACGTTAGCAATATCTGGACGTACACTCAAAAAAGGCGGAAGAGAAAACAAATACATCACCTCTAGCACAAATAATGTAGTAAGAGTTGTTTCTCACAAACCAAAAATTATAACACTTCTCAACAACAAATAAACTAATAATTTTTTTTAAAAAGTGCAGAGTTAACCAAAAAATTGCAATACAAATTGTTGCATATTCTCTTAGATGAGACAAATTATAATACTTAACAATTATAAGAGTTAACTATTTAGTAATAAATAATAACAATAATTATATTTGGATCGGATAAGGGAATATTTAACTACAGATGCACCAGGAAGACGGGTATTAACTGCATCCAGTTAGCCGTTCATTGATACGGATCGCCTTGCAGGGCGCCTCTAGTGCTAATTACGTGAGATACAACTAATTACAGCATAAATTAAAATGGTTAATTGTAATTATACAATGAAAATTATACGGGACATGTACCTGGTATAATGAGCCTAGACGGCCTGGACAGGAGTGCGCCGTACTTGTTCTGAGCCAGGCACCTGTACTCCCCTGCGTCGCTTGCACCCTTCTTCTTGTGCACCACCTGCCGGGATAGCAGTAATATAACATCATTTAGCATAGCTAGTGTAATAGTTAAAAAAAAATTTTAAATTATGGCAAGTAAATATAGTGGATATTGTACGAAATACAGCGACAGAAATATCCGGTCTTTGGGCACACGAAGTCTTTACAATGTAATAGTCCACGAGTGATAGAGAAAATATATTCATTTTTTTAAACGAATTTCCAATGAACTTTCTAAACATGATAATTAGAAGAAAAATAATTTTTTGGTACAAACGGTATGTGAAAAAATTCTTATAATGCCGAAAGATTTTTCTTTTACGTTCAAGATATGAATTTTTTAAAAGTGAAAATAAAAAATAGTACGTAATATCGTTAAAAATACATGCTGAATGAGTTTTAAACAATTGAAGTCGGTTAATAACGTTCCTAGAACTACGTTAATAACGTGTCAATTACTATTGCTTTTGATTGCGCATTTCATTCCCAGGATAAATAACGTTCTAACGGAATCGGTGAATCAAATTTGGATTGAAATAGGTCATCGTAAAGAATTAGAACCCATATTTACAAATACTACTGATGACTCACAAAGCTTACCGTGATTAATATAGCAATGCCCTGGAGTGACACAAAGTAGTCATGCATTAACAATTCTTTAAATGGAATTTGTCATTGAGCAAAGAGAAGAGATAAACCGCTCTTTTCACAGAATAGAACAGAACGACTAACTCAAGTCATAGAGCTCTTTTTCGTGATTCAATGATTTGTTAGCCCTATGGTCATCAGAACCATATCATAAAAATCAGTATTTGTGACAACAAAAAAAAATCTATCATAAAATAAAAATTAAGAATAAAAAAAAAAACTTTAAAAAATCTTTTAATGGATGGATCCGTAACTTTAATGGTTTGCTATAGGATTCTCAGAATTCTTTTATTAATTTGAATTTGACTTATTAAATGAAGGGCAATATATAACTTCCAATACAATCTTCTCCTTTATTTAATTATGTTCTGGGAAAATATTTTCTCATCATCAGAACAATTTTTCTCAGCTTTTATTGGAAGCTATACATTGCCTTCCATTTAATATATTAATAAGAACATCCTAAGAAATTAAAAGATAGAATAGAAGATAATGTAATTTGAGAATGAAAGACATAACTGTGTCTATTTTACTGATTTAATTTCCCAAGGCAACGTAGACATCGTCTGCTATTCCTATTTGGACGAGGGAGCGGGATAGCTTAGTGAGTAAGGCACTATACTCCTATCTCCAGGGTCCGGGCTTGGCAGATTATTATTAATTCCGTTATGTCAGCCGTAGATCGACCCTGGGATCGGGAGACCCTCCTAAGGCTCACTCAGCCTCAATGAAATAAGAATCCTTATTTGGAGGAAAACCCAAAACCACCCCCATCTCTGATACTAGGATATAGCCTGATGTTATTCCTTGTCTTATAATTGCAGATATACAAGCATCAATAGTAAAATGTACGAGCAATTGTTGGAAACTTTGTCTTACCTTGGAAAAGACGAGAGTTCCGTTGGTAGTAACCGATATTCTATTGTCCTCCTTGATCGGCTTGCCGTCCTTGAACCAGTAGATGGAGGTTCCGGGGGTCGGGGGGCCGCAGGGCAGAGAAAAGAACCTGCCCCGGATAGCCACTGCCTCAAGCGGCGGCTCCGCCCCCAGCCGCACCCCCGTCTCACTCTCTGCAATAAACAAAAAAATAATAATTATCAGAGATCCACAAACAGTAGTTAGCAAAAAATGGTGAATAACAGTTTAACTAATTAAGCAAAAAAAGAAAGTCTCGTCAAATCAAATAATAAAATACAAATGACCAACTCTTTTACATTAAATGCATTGCAACGCATCAAGCAAATTGCTTGTCGTTTTGTTATCTTCGATTGGCTTGATCTAAATTTTTCTTTATTGTTGAAGCAGGAGATCTCTGGGTCACTGTCAGCTTAAAAACTGTGTTTAGGTCTGCGGGTTTACAGTGAAATGAATGGATTTCGGTGATAATGAAGTGAAGAGTAAAATGTGATGTATTTGTCTTGAATCCAAGGTTTTACAGTTGCAATGCTCATGCCGGTGCGTATGCTAGGATATGAAATAAACAAAGGTGGGTTTATAATTTTTCGTAGAATTTTGGATAGTGTAGTTTGTATTTTGTTTATGTGAATGAGTTTTGCTGAACTCCAAAGTTCTGCTCCGTATTTCCAAATAGGTCCTAGTATATCTAGTGTGGTATAGTTTAGACGCTTGTTTCGTAAGTTTCCGCAGCACAGAAGATGTGACAGATGATTCTTTTATCTTGTCCGTTTTGCTCTTTTTAATTTTGTATGTATGTCCCAGGTGAGCCTTTTATCCAAATATACTCCGAACTGCTGTACATAGTTTTCTGAAAGTACTTGGTTGATGCCAATTGTAACAGGATGACAAGATGAATTCAGTAGAAAAAATTTATTTTAATTTTCCATATGTGGAAAACATTCGAGAATTAAATAAATGGTTATGAAGGATAATAGATGCAGTGATTAGATTTTTATGGAAAGAGAGAATTTCTGAATCGTTAGTGAATGGTTATGGTGGTGGAATGGTGCCTGAGGATTTCAGAGTTTTAAAGCGTACTTGTGGTACGCCCGTATGTTGAGGAAAGGAGGAAAATGGAAAAATGGAATACAACAACCAGAAAAAATATAAAAATTATATTAATTCTTTGTTTTTCATACGAAATACAGCTACAATGCCAGCGAAAATTATGTAAAACTTATAAGAGGGTTAAATGAAGTTCACTTTTCTCAATTATAATTGTCAGGGAATGAGAGTTCCTTGGTACAGTTCTCGTTCGAAGTCAGCAGGGCTGGAAGGAATAACTCCCGAAATGATGCGTTACATGGGCAACAAAGGTGAAGAAATGTTTCTTCATCTCTTAAACCTGATATGGCATAAGAAAAGGATAACAAAGGACTGGGAAATCGCTGTGGTTGTGCCTATTTACAAGAAAGGAAACAATAGAGAATGCAATAACCATCGAGACATATCTCTAGTCAGTGTGCCAAGTAAGCTCTACTCAAAGATTATAGAAGAAAGAATAAGAAGAATTGTCGACTGCCAGATTGAAGAGGAGCAGTAAACTCGAGGAGCACCCAGGACCTTATTTTCACTCTGAGACAGGTCATAGAGAAGTCCATAGAGAAAGAAATTTCTGTCTGCTTCGTGGATCTGGAAAAGACCTTTGGTAGAGTCAAAAAGGAGGATATATAACAAGCTCTGTGTGAAAGGAGAGTAGATTTTGGCAAGAGCCTAGCTTTGAGGAGTCTTTTCCATCACAAGATGGGAAAAATTATAAGGAACCATACCTCCAAGGAGTTTGAAACGACATGGGGAATACGCCAGGAATGTAGTTTAAGCCCTCTACTCTTTATATTGGTCCTAAAATATTTTTTCCGAGCACTGAAAAAAAGCTAAACCTAGATTGCGGCACTATCAACTCGGGCATATGAATCTGAAGGCTAAACTTTATACTACACTTGCATTTGCCGACGACCTCACCATTGTTACTGCCAATGACCGGGACCTACAACATAATGTGAACATCATGCAAGAAGAGCTATCCTGCGTCAATATGGATATTAACCCAGAAAAAAACGAAATGCATGAGAGAAGGAAGAAAATCCCACAGAGTTATGAGAATTCTGAGGTTGAAGGGACAAATCTTGGTTCAGGATTTCAAGTATTTAGGTGCCTGGTTGAATGAAAGCGGCAATATCGACGGGGAGGAGACACAGAGGTTAGAAGCGGCTGGACGAATGTTTCACTCGGTCCGAAGAGGCTTCCTCAACAGAAGAGAAGTCACTAAGAAGATAAAAATGTCTGTCTACAAGTCAACGTTCATGCCCATTCTTTCCAATTCCTCGGAGAGATGGAGCTCATCTCAAAACACAGGAGCCAGATCCAGGCAATGGAGATGCGATGCCTGAGAAAAGTCGAAGGGAAGACCAGAAGAGACAGGATCCGCAATACCACTATTAGGTCAAATCTCGAGGTGCATCCGGTGGAGACTCCCCTAGAGGAGTATAAATTACGATGGTTTGGACACCTCCTCAGGATGAGCGCAGCGAGCGGAAGTCGATATCTGTGATCTAATTAAATCAGTAATAATTTTAATAATTCCCATGAATACGAATGTTAGAATTGAATACAAAGCAGTTAGTTAGCACAAATTTTTGTTTCAAATCTATGTATTACAGCCCTAAAGATGGCCAAAAAAGTTAGGCCGAAACGTTGACTGAAAAACGAAGAAAATAAAATCAATAAAAAAATTTGTTTTTCTTCGTTTTTATTATTATATTGACTGATCTCCGACGAATTAGGTGTATTATAAATAAATAAATACAAATAGTGATATATTTCAATCATTTTATTTATTATTATCTGATTAATCTACTTAAAAGAAACCACCACAAAAATTATAATAAACTATACGCACGGCAAAGTAATAATTACAAAAAATAATTAGATAAAGGCCATAAAATGTTCTTTTAAGAGGCAGTGGCTCATTGATAAACTGTAGATATGCTGAACAATTCGGAGAAGTATAGTCTGCGAACGGAAGTGACATACATAGCCGGGGAGAAAGGCCAGTGCGGTCAACTTCCCTTTCGGAATCCCGCTCTAAGGAAATGCTTAACATCTATCAGCCTCCTATAGGGAATTATTTAATCCTGGGAATTTATTTAAAATAAAACCGTTTCATTTAATTTAATAATGAAAGCTTAGTTATTTCACATTAAATAATATTTAATAGTTTTTAGACTATTTTAGGCCAGTCAAAACAACAATAAGCTAAGAAAGACCTCTCCCGAGACGTTATAATATAATACGAATAGATAATTCTTAAAATAACAAGAAAATCCTGTTCTCAACTTGTCAATTTGCTATTTAAAAAAAATTGGGATCGTTTTAGCATACATTATGTAAAGGTAAGAGAGCTGTTGAACCAATGACTATTGTTTTATTAAGTTGGATGTAGAATAGGCTCTTGAATAATATTGAAGTCTCATCATAGTAGAGAATTTAATTCATGGCGTTAATAAAATAATATGCAGCGTAGTACAGGTTGGAATGTAGGCAAAAAAAATTGAAAGACATTTTTTAACACCCAAATTACGGTAATATTTCATATATAACATAATTATAAGAATTATGTTCATGCCGGTACTTTAGTAGTAACGGTGTTCCTAAAAAAAAAAAGTATAAAAATCATATAATCCCCACTCCATCTCTGCTGTATTAGTACATAACTTTCCAATTTTACATCAAGTTTTGCTTCTGTCTAACGGAAAATTTAAAATACTACCATATTTTAAAGCTCCAAATTAACATCTTCTTTTTGTTTGTGTATGTGTTTGGATGGGCTGTTTAAACTGTTAGGAGATATATGGAACAAATCAGTAAAATAATGAAGACACTGGTGGCAGTGGTGCTTATACTCCATGATATGGTTAACACCAAGTCGAGAAACCACGCTCTCCTCAACTTTATGAATGACCATTGTCATTCATATTTATCGTGCGTAGTTATTTCAACAAAGTCCAGAATGTGGGATATGGATGTCTCACCGGTCTTGCATTTATTCTATTCGCTGTATTTCTTTTTTTCAGTAATGTAAATGGGTTTTAATATGCCCAGTTCTCAATCTTGAAAGGTTTGTTTGATGAATTTGGTCATGATTTTGAAACTGAGTGAAGTCTCACATGTTTGATGGTTCTTAAGTATGATTCGATAAAGACTTCAGTTGTTAACTTTTTTGTATGATGTGTAAATTTCATTGTAGTTTCAATATTCAGTTCATACCATTCATATGTTAGCTCCACATTTCTTTTATATCAATATTATCCATACATTTATAATTTTTTCCTTCACCATTTATGTACATCCATTTTGTTAATTCTATGAATTCCATCTTTAATGTATCTTGTTCTTTGCAACCATGAAGAAGACCTTCATGTGGACTGAAACGTTGCATCCAATAAATAGTATTATTTTTCAATTTCTGTTCTTACCTTGACCATTCTGACCATATTCTCCTTAATTAATTAATTTGTGTTCATTTATCTAATAAATAAGAATTGGACAGAAGTGCAATATCTGTCAATAAGTATACCTATATAAGTAATATTACCAGATAGGTCTTTGACACAGGGATTTATTGCAAAGAAGTTTTCTATGGCATTAATGCTTTAGTGTTTTTATTAGTATAATATCCGATTTGAATTCTTGAATACTCTGTGTTTGTAATCTATTAGTTTCAATAATTTCAAGTAAAGAGCGAAAATGACAGTCAGATGTTAAAATTCTTTGATAAATTGTATACATAAATAAATACATGTGTCAAGTCAATTCAATATCGAGAGCACGTGTATGGGCATGGGCACCGGAATAAGTTTTGATATTAAAGCGTAACTTGAGATTTATGTTAATTCAATAATTAACAATCCACAAGTAGACAATAAAATTCTATCCCTAAAAATATGAAAGAATCTGCCAGAGGCGAGGTACGATAGCCCTCAGGTTCACCGACCTAAACCCAGTCGGTTACCGCAACCTTGACTAAACAGGGCGCACCACAATTCGGGTAGGTGGGGAGCCTTCGAGGCTTTCTAGGTAAATCAAACCCTTCCGATCCAAGGCCAGCGGGGCGTAGACCTCGGCAGGCCACTTGGTCCGCGTCGGAAGGAGAGGAATCCGTCCAAGTGTCCTGAAGAGGATGCGAAACACGAAGGTGTTCCTACGGGCCAGGTAGGAGGAAGTGAGCGGAAGTAAGTTTCAAGAGGAATAAGTGCTGTAAGACCTAACAATATTAAGCCACCATAAAATAAATTAGCCTCTCATTGGTTAAATAATTAGGAGAGTTCTCATCTTTTTCGTTTATATTTTTGTACCACTATCTACTGTAATTTAGGAATCTCATTAGAGGGGAATCTTTGATTTGTATTTACTTATATTTATTTTATTTATAACTAATTTATAATTATCACCTTCTCTTATGCTTAACATAATTTGGTTTATTAATTAATGTTAAGTAAACTAAAAAAAAATTTATCCATCACTTAATTAATGGGACACTTCAACTTTATGCAAATCAACTATGCATAAAACTTCAATATTACTACTATTTATATATAATTAATTATTGTTTCAAGCATATTTGTATTATATATTTAGATTTCATTTATATAGCGAGGGGGAGTCAGCTGTATAAACAGCAGAAAGATAGGACGCAAGACATTACGTTGAGAAACACCAACAAAATAAGGAAGGTGGTACGAATAAGGAAAATTATGTTTGCCTTCGAATATTCAGACGATGAAATGGAAACGGATAATGATGAAGAATGTAGAAAGAAGGATTTATAAACTAAAAGACTTAAAATAGTTTTTTATTTCTATAAACCCTAAAATCTCACACGAAATCTACTCCCTCAAATCTTTATCTTTTTTAGGTATGTACATTAAGGTACGTTAGTCTGTTGAGATTATATTTTAATGACAACTATTATTACCGATTTATAGTTTAATAGGCGTACAAGGAAGTCATGTGGTGTCACATTAGATATTTTTTAATTACAGTTATTGATTATCTTGTAACTGTTTGTGTTGTTTATTTTACTTTTTTCAAATAAATCCTACAGATTGACCAGTCAATAGCAGTAATTTCATTGGCTCCGAAATGCTGTAAAAAATAAATTCATTTGGTGATCTGTAAACTCACTGATGTGGTGAGTATACTTAAGAAAAAGTTGAAAGAAATCTCTATCGAACAGAAAAAACTGAATTAACCTAAACAAGTATAGTAAAAAAGATTAAAGATGAGCAGAATAATCCGTTAGTGATTGCGGTAATATTCGTTATAAACGTCATTTTTATATATGCTTCTAATATTTGGTAATTCAGGTGTAAATAATCAAATCGGTTTATTTAAATATCTTTAAGTAAATGAATAAAATAAATTTAGTTTAAAAAATAAAATCAGTTTTTATCAATAAAATAAATGAACAACCGTAATAGAGTTGCTGATCACAAATATTCTCTTTTCTTCAATCAAGGATTAAAAATAAATAAATAAATAATAAATGGATAAAAATAAATTGGCGCGGAAAAGAATTATCCGCAAAAGGTTGTTTGTATGTTAGTGACAGTTGGGCAAATATTGCCTAAGACCGACAATATCGGAAATAAGAATCGATAGATAGCTATCGAAAGGAAAAAAAGACGATAAAGAACGGTATCATTGACAGAGCCGGTAGAGAGCGCTGACACTATCTCTGCAACAGATCAGCTAATTACAACCCATGGGAGCATTATACGGTGCATGCAACCCACAACATGTGCACCTGTCATCCGCCGAGTAACAACTGCCTGATTACCCTACAATATCTTTACCTTTGAAGTATACCGCTCTGATATCTAGGTCCTTCTTGGCCTGTAGTGTAGTACTATAGGGTATTCTTGATAAGGATCGGAAGGTATCGCCAACTGTAGGAAGGGCCTCTCCATTTGAACACGCTACTGAATACCTAATACTGTTCGCGGAGCAATAAGAATTGCACTGATACGGACATCTGACTTCTGAAGCTCAGTTCATTATGGGGCTATGTAATTTTTATTTTATTGAATATTTAACTGTTGGCCGTATAGATAATGAAGGATAAGATGGTATGGGTGACAGTAAAGAAATGTATGTCATCGACTATAAACTGTTTATTCAAAGCGAATATTTCGAAAGATCTTCATTAGGATTAATGAGCAAGATATTAGCAAAGGTAGAAGCATAAAATGGCATATATAGAGAATGATATGACTATTAAAAAGTAAATAAATAGACATAATGAGAAAATTGGAAAATTAAAAACCAGTGCCTCATAACTGATACTGATAGGTTTTTATCTTTTAAGAAATGGATGCCAAATAATATAAACTGTTGTATTTAAATTGTAGTATCTAAATAAGAGTTGTATTTAAAAATTAGTATCCGTCAAACCAATTCATTGGCAACATTGATTTTAACACCCAAAACCTAACCTCAGTTGGCGCTTGACTATACGCCACTCCAATGTCTTTCTTGTTATTAAGTATTTTTTCCTTCTTATCCATCCTATTTGTATCCTTGTTTTTTTTTTCATCCCCATGTATGATAATTATTTATGATTATATTATTCTACCTTTAAGCTTATATAACCGTATATCTAACTACTTTATTTTACTTTGTTATATTTACATACATTTTTATATTTATTTTAATATATCTTGCATGGAAATCATAACTTTTAATACCTGCTAAATATAATACTATAAAACATGTTTTTAAATATATCCCTACTTAGTCCGAGAGAGTCCAAATTGAGTCCCAAATGTCAAGAAAGGTACTAATTCAGACCCAGCAAGCTTTCAATGGAGTGCCCATTGAGTCCCCCCCATTACCTGTGAATAGGGTATCCAGGACCCAATACCTTTTTTCAAGTATCCGGCTTATCACAGTTACCCAGATACACCATGAAGCTTGCTGGGTTGTTTCCCATATACTGTGAGCGTTCAAGTATAAGTCACAAGTCCAATTAGTGAATTTTTGCGTGATAAATGATTTCTGCCTGGTAAAAAAACGACAAAGATAAACAGTTGCATGAATTAGTCTTGTCAGGTGAAAATGGTTTGCTAAGTGAAGAATTGAACTGTGAATGTTTTTACAATTTTGCTTGAATGCCCACGATATGTTTCCCCCTCACATCAGTCATAAATATCAAGCAACAATTAAGGGTTGTATTGCAAGCCAAAAACATAGGATGGACTTTATGTAACAAAGAATGACAAATAAAAATTACATAAGTAAAATACAGTATTATTTTTAACAATTTAAATCAGTCGGATGTTGTGGAGGTTGAAGCAGTTAATAAGATGCATTCAATTTTAAATTTATAGCCCATAAGATTAAGCATATGAGGGGAAATAAATATTAATGACAACTAACAGTAATTATAATAACAGAAGTTATTATAGTATAATGGTAAATTTCGTTTTCAAAATACCTTAATACATATATTACTATTATTGACAAAACTAAAACAAATGGAATATTGGGTGGAAGGGTATTATTTTGGACTCAGCTGACGGCTGCCCTGTCTGTTACTTTAAATTTTCATCATTTCTTATAATTAATTCAGCATATTATATTTATTTTCCCCCATATGCTTTTAATCACTCGTTAGAAAGAGGGAAATTTCTTTTTTTCAATACATATTAACAACTATTGCATTATCTTACAAGGTCTGTGTAGAAAAATTTCATAACCAAATAAAAACCAAATTGAGGTTTTCTGTGGATAACGCAAGCATATCATATTGAACTGTAAATATACAAATACGTAGTAATAAACGAGGTAGAACACTAGAAATTATTCTTGAACAGCCACATCCACAGACGTTTTCAATATGATGAAGCTGTCATCAGATCCAGTCATCAATTCTTTAACACCATACCATTATCCATGAAGGAAGTTCTTCCCCTAAACGATGAAGCTAAACGCTTGATAATAAAGGGTATCAAGCTGTACAAGATGAAAAAATCTAAGCATAATTCAAGGATTTCAAGGTTGTGGAGCTGTAAAATTCAAGGTGCTTTTCGTCAATTTATTTAATTAAATTCAAAACAAAATTGGAACCATAAAATGTTTATGATAAAATGTAAAATTCGGACTTGAGACTGAATTTAAATAATTACAAAGGCTGTATTTCTGTTTGATAACGAAAATTGTTACTTAACTACTGACACTGAGTGCTAAACGCATCGCCAACTAGAAAATTTACAATGTAAATAAATTAAATTCACGTATTGGAATATATTTCTTAACCACGATTTTCTTCATAAACTTATTTTTCATAACAAAACAAATTAATATTTATAAAACAAAATAACTGTATGCAGAGGAATAAAATGAATCCTGGCAACCCCTTATCCTTGTCATTCTACCCTCGGTCTCAAGGGCGAGGGGCGAACTGGCGAACTTATCATAAGTTCCGCTGATTCCTAGCGGTTTAAACCAAATCCAGTAGCAGGTGTATGCAGTTTATTTTTCCTGGCGGTATTTTCTGGATTTTATTGCTGTTTTTTCAGCTTTTATCTATAGATATAATTAATTCTCATGAAGTCTATATCCCAACTATAATATTTTATATTATATTAAAATAGTTGCAAAATGCAATTATGCATTAACATCCGAGTTAGGTCCAAGCTCTCTTTTTCAAGCTTGATTTTTGTTTGAATGGCTGTTCGGGGTTGGATGTTGTTGGCTGTCACATGCACAACCCAGAGAGAACGATGGCAATTAATAATACACAAGCACCATAACTTGTTTCTTATACATATCCTCTTGCAATGGACACCATCTAATATTTCTTCATGACTTCAGTGCACAGTTGTATATTCATAAAATTGTGGAAAAAGTACAGTTGCGGAATTTCCATCAAACTATGTGGCCGACAGTGAGCAGCCTGTGAACCTGCTTTCAGAACAGCTTGCAAAGCAGTTTTCAAAGCAACCAAATAAACAACTTCCAGAGATGTCTCAAGATAACTCAAATGAACCTCAACACGAGGCGAGTAATGCGTGCTTAATCGAACATCAATCTGGGCCTAGTGATTTACGCCAGTAACTTCTCAATAGTAAGAGTTATACCAAAAATACAAATAGAAACGGCTGGAACTAGGATATTTACCAGGGGGGAAGGGGAGAGGAAGCTTAATTTTGCCGTCTCTTCTTTCACTACCTCCCTTCGATCAATTAACGTAAACAGTTTTATAAAACTAGTTTAGATAATAGTTATATTTATAAATAAATATCATTGACTCATTTTATTGGCTAAATTGAGGTTGAAACAATCAAAAAATCTAAACAGATATTTTTTATGTAACTGAACTTAAAATTTCGCTCGAAATTTGCCGTCCTCTAAAATATGGCGGCCGGAGCAAGTATCCCAAACCTATATAATTTTCGAAATTATGAGCGCTCGAAAGTGATTCGCAAATACCGCAATGGCCTCAATTTTTAGGGGAAGTATAGCTAAGGATACATATTACAAGATACACAAATAATAGAAAGGAAAACTATAAAGATCACAAATTGTGACAACCTGCCCCGGTCTTCCCTAATGATAGGAAAATGGAATTATTAGCGTAAAAACGAAAAATTCTCGACGACTGGCTATTTTTCAAGTACCTTCCCGATTTTTTGCCGACGCGAAATATTCAAGCAGGATTCCCAATCTTCAAGGAATTCAAGGCTGCATCTGTAATGACTGACACCCTGTAATGTAATATTTTTATGTTGTAAAGCAATCTGATTAATAGCGTATTTCATCTCTGTATACTTTATAAAACAATATTTGTTTGTTTTCTATAATTGACTTATATTTATTAATATTGAGCTTTTTTTTAAAAAGTTTATGGCACAAAACACAGTGAAGAATTGATTTGTCGGCCAATCGTCATGGCTACATTTTTATTCAGCATAAAATTTCCTATTTGGATCCGTAGACAGCTCTAATTTCTTCCCCAAAAACACTATTTTGGTACCACTGAGCGGCTCAATAACTATGGTACATTATCCGCGTAATGACAGCGTTACTAAATACTTGATTAAATAGATTAAGTAATGATTAAAAATAAAATAAATAAATAAAAAAGTAGAATTCCAAATAAAGTAATTTTTTCTTTTTCTGTTAAGTATTTAAATACTAAATTAAGTTATCGGTAAGACCAGAAATATCTGACTGATCAGACGAACTACCAGGCACATGCGTGAAATCCTTATCATAAAGCGAGCATTGAATTAATAACCAACAGCACAAAGTTCTCAGGATCTCTCCAGGTTATGTGTATATATGCAAATGGGTAACATTAACAAGACACCCCAAACTATAACTGATAAAAGCACGTTTGAATTTGCATAAAAGCATTTCCAGGCGGAAATACGAACAGTTGAAGTATTCAATATTATTACCATGACTTATTCATTGCGAGTAAATAAATGAAACGAAATTTCTGAAGCTTTCAACTACACAAGATTGCTATAACAATATGAGGTAAATTGAATTTTCATTAATTTTATTTCATTTTATGGGCATAAATTGCATAAGTAATATTTTTAAAAATTTACGAAGTGCCTAATAATTCGAGTATTTATACTTTAAATGCTAATTTGAAAGGCTTATGGTAATTGGATAATGGAGTCCTTAACATTTATATTAATTTGGTTAGAAATAGCGTAAATATTAAAAATAGCTTATAAATAGTACATTAGCTTGCAGGACAATGTTCAAGCATGTCAGGAGAGAGTAATTCGATATTGTTGTACCACATGAAATGACTGCTCAGATGGCGACATTATAAACAAAAAAAATGTAATAATTAATAAACTAGTTATAAATTAGCAATCAGTAACTTGAGTAATTAAATTTTTGAAATTATTTTCCAAGACGATTACTGATTATTAGGTATTCATTTTTCTAATTATTCAAAAACTCTCTATTAAAAAAATCAATTAATAAAAATAGATTTATTGAACCAAAATATTTACAAAATTAATTAAAATGAAAAAGAATGAATTATAACCTCGCCTATTATTAAAATTAGGCAATTTAAACAACTTGAAAAATGTAATGTGCTATTTATGCAAAATAATCAAAATTAATTGAATATTTTGACGAAAGGAAAACAAATTAAATCCAACATAAAAATTGTAATGAACTACTAATAATAATATATTTATTTGTTTTGGGAGAATTCCCTAAACAAACAGAGTTAGCCGGAACAGTTAATGCCATACAAGTAAAGGTGTAGATACTAATATGAAACAAATATTTTATTTGAAAAAATTATATATTAATATAAACAATATATATTAATAATGGCAATAAAACTGAACTATTATTCATATTTTTGACAACTAGAAACATTACTGAATATTTAAAAATGACTAGATTGTAATAATCACTGCATTATAATACTTATTCACTTCAAATAATAATATTTAAGCTATTCAGTTAAAAATATGCAGATGCATATTTGTAGGTATCAAATATGCAGGTATCGAGATCTAATTTTGAGGTTCTGCGTAATATATACAAATAAAAATTTACGTTCTATTTCATTTTCACCGGTGGACCATGATAACAGAATCAGATCTTTGCCCAAATTGATTGGTATTACTCTGAATTATATGAAATCCTGGCAGCATCTACTGAAAGTAATGAACTAATATAAGTAATAGTACTTAATTAAGTTAATTAAACTATGTACCTATTAAACTTGGGGATTCATCTAATTTTTTACTACAATACTCAATCATAATAACATTAGGAATTACAGATGGAATAAGTTTATTGTAATAGATCCGTGAATTAATATAGCGCCAATCGTATCCAAGATATTTGACTGCAATATTTTCAACAATACATCTTTAAATTGCTTAAAGGCAATTTTTCATAAGGATTGATTAATCAACTGCAACATAGCAATTCGAGAAGCTTGGCTGATATCCTAAAACTAATTATTATAAGGGTTATTCAGTAGAGTATTGCAGGTTTTGATAAAAAAACAAACCGCAACATTATAAAGAGCACCGAAAATACATTTAAATAATTATTTTACGTAGATTTCGTCAAAAAGCGGAGATTGTTTGTTTTCATCCTACGTTTATCATTTGGATTAATTAATGAAAATCTATTCCACCCAATTTTGCCAATATTATCCCCGAAAAATTGGAATGTATGGTCAGATGAAAATATTGAAAAGAGTCTGCCATTTAAATTTCAAAGCAACGTACCAATTTTTTTGTAAAAACCAAGCTGGTTCTATTTAAATGCTATTGAGTTTCAAAAAATACAAATCATTCATCGAGTTCATATACCGAATCAAATTATTTTCGAAATAGAAATTAATATGAGAAAAGTAGATAACATCTCACCCTTGCTTCATCACCACTCCTTCTAGTACTAGTTATAGGCGCGAAAAAAAAATCTGAATAATAGAAAGGGAAAACAACAAAATAATAATTAAGGGCATACATGAGGAACTTTAAATCGATTAGTAATAATAATCTTTTTTAAATAATTAAGCATTTCCGAAATGAAAGGGCTACTGTCATTTAATAAACTATTAAATTTATAGCATCCCAAACTTTTTTTTTAACTTCATAAAATCGAAAACTTCGAAGAACTTGACCTATTCAGGTTCATAGTAAAAGATGATTGCTGATATCTTCGTTGACGTTCACTGTTATATATTTAAATAAACAAAACAGGAATATTACAATTATAGAGAGTTTAATAGGGTTTGGAATGTCTATAAGCACAGTGCATCGAGTATAGGCTTCCCCCCATAATATAGACCTTCCCCCCTCCCTTCCTCCTCCGTGTCGTTTTACAAATATCTATTGATTGTGAATTCTTATAAAATATGGCATCCTGATTATGAATATATCCCATAACAAGGGTCAAAAATGACTATTTGGCAAATAATGGCCAAAAAACCAATTAAAACAATTTTATTCGATTTTTTTTTTTATTGTATCAGCACAAATGATATGAATAATGTAAATAAAAAAATTTCAATTTTTTTTTTCATCGAACAAAACTCAGTTTAAGTTAGCTTAGTTTTTTCATTAAAACAATTTTACATTCACTGAAGCCAAGATGCTCATGAAATTATTGGCAGTTGCTAGCGAAACTGTAGAATTTACTATTGAAAGACAGGCAAAATAGCTGACTAATGTTTGGTAATTCTCGCCGTATTGTTCATTAGATTTTTCTACATGCAACTGCGAACATATTTTATCAAAAATTTGATATAAGTATTCGATAGCCCTTTTCATGATGGAAACATATCTCCGTCAGCTGTACGTCCGTTGGATAAAATCATATAACTATTAAAGTCGCCCACAGAAGCAGCTAAACTATACCCCATATTAAAGCTAAAACACAAAGCAATAAGAATATGCAAAAATAATAATACGATATTTGATATTTTAAAAAAACAAACTTTTTTACAGTTAGAGATTTAAATAAAATTGATTGATCACACTTTAGAGGCCTGCAATGTTCTCTAACGATTGAATCTTCCCAATTAAAATGTACTGTTTTAATGTACCATGACTGTACCATGTACCATGTACCATGACATGTTTTAATTCCATGACTGTCAATGTTTTTTTTTTCTAAGAAAGAGATGCGCTTGGAACGAAAAATAAATTGTAGCTGATGAATCGATTACCTCAAAAGGAGTTAATTTTTAAAGTTTAGCCATTGTATCAGCTCACAAAGAAATTAAAACAAGCAGGAATCAGTGGTCTAAATATTAGTTTAATATACCCAGTGGTAGATAACTCTTCAGAAAATAACTTGATTTTGAACCACTAACGATGAACTGTGCTATGGCTCACATTAGGTCAATTAAATTTGTCAATACCACTTAAAATAATCAGTAAATTTTATTTAGCCCTAATATACATCGAAATTAATAAACCCTATGAAAGGAGCTCGTAATCTCCCTCAGACGAAGCACAGAGAGCTTAGACCGAATAGCCGGGCAGGGCTTAGCCAACAGATTAGCAATGAGCCGGGCTTTGTGCAAAGCTGGCCCAACATAGGAGCGATGTTTTTCATAGCACGGTCTTCTTGGACATTGTAAGAGTTCTGAACCAAATGCCAAGCTAAAAGAGAAATTTATCACAAAGACTATGTTATGATGTAATGTTTAAGGTCAATATAAATGAAAAATTAAATACCGGGGGTCCATGATTTATGCCAGCTAATCTTTATAATTAAAAAAAATATATAAAAAACAATAAAATTGATCTATTACATCATATGATGCTGGGTGCTGGTAAAGAAGTTTTGGATTTCAAAACAATGCTTTAGGCCTCTCAAATGCCAGTAAATAACTACCAAATGAATCTTTCGCCAATTAAGCCATCGTCAGGACAGATAAATATATAATAACTTAAACGTAGATCGGAGACACACATCTCACATTAACGGTCTAAAATAGACTAGCCAAATAGATAGAAAACAATTTAACATACACCATGTGATACGTTTTATTCAATATTTTATCTCAAGCATAAACCTTAAGTCTTATTATAATTTTTTGTTAAATTTAATGCGTTAATACAATTTCTATAAACAGTAGTCAAAATAAGTATTCGTTCACCTGGTTTTTCGGGTAAAGATACGTTTAATAATTTATTGAACCTAAATTATCTGATGGATATGATAAAAAAATAACATTCCGCATTAATTTTAATAGGCGAAGGGAATTAAAAACCCGTAACAACATTATTACAAACAAAATTAAAAATTTCGTCTTTTCAGGTAGAACTTAATCATTTCGATTTACGATCCATTTTGGGGGAAATGGGTTCTCAGCCTAATGAACAACAAAAATTGCAAATATATCTTACGAAAAAAGTATTAATACAGTAACAGTTAACTTGAAAATAACTTGTTTGTTATCAACTCATGGTTTTCACTTAATACATAGTCTCTTTTACAACCCAAAATGGGCCAAACGATCCGAATTGAAGGATAATTCCTCCAAAATGGGTCGTAAATCGGAATGATTAAGTTTTATCTGAATGTTATTTTCACAACTGCTACTGTATGAATACTTTTTTTGCATGATAAATTTTTAATTTTTGTTGTTAATCAGTTTAACAACCTCTCAAAAATCTCGAAATGGGTAGTAAATCGAAAATTAAGTTTTACCTGAAAAGGTGAATTGTTCAATTTTTGTTGTTTATTATGTTGTACGGGTTTCTAATTTCCTTCAACTAAAAAACTTAATGCGGAATGTTGTTTTTGATCATATCCATCAGTTGATTTATGTTCAATAAATTAATAAACATATTAATTTTTAACACATTTTACCCGAACAACTAAGTATATGAATATTTATTTTTTGAACACTGTGTGAGTGTAATTAATATATAAAATTTATATATTAAACAAACAGAAAAAAATATGCATCTATTCGTGACATAATTTTTAACCAAACTTTATTAGATTTTATCAATTAATAGCACTTCTTTAAAAATAAAATTGAAATACAACAGCTACCTATGTAACTAGGTACGGTCCCGCCCATTTAATGAAAGAGCTCTCAGAAAATTTCATTACTCCTTGGGTACACAGAGAGCAAGAAAACTAATCCTCAATCCAATTAATGTATGTAACTCATTACGGCAGTTCAGCGAAAGACCAAGGGGATTATTTTTATTAAAGACAAGAAAAAATAAATTAAAAAATAAATGAAGAAACCCAAAACAATTTTACAATGTTATTCAAATTACATAAAAGATAAAACCAAACATTAAAAAAAAAAATTTACAATTACAATAAGCCTCTGTTGTATTTTTATAAATCAACAATCAAATTCATCTATTAAAAATTAAAATGTAATCTAAAATAATAATGAATTAACATAACAATATGATTAACAATGAATTATTAAAATTTTCTCTGATTCACGTGGGATCTTACTATTTCATATTAAAATTATAAAAGTGAGATAAGGCTGCATCTATAAATGCACCATTTGCATATAATAAATTACTTTGCATTAATTCTGCATCCTACGATATAAGATATGAATATATTAGATATGAAATGTTATTTTCCACCGAAGTTTCGGTATAATTAATGCTGTTTTAACCTTTGGTTTAATTATGAGTTCAAAAAGTAGAAACATAATATTAAACAAATAAATCAACTTTTTAACTCATCGCCTTCTTTTTTTTTTTTTTTTTTAACTCTAAGTCGAACAAGAGGTAAAAACAAGAAGAAAATTATAGGCATAGTATAAATTATAAAAATAGATAGGCCAGTTCTAACGATATTTGATTTGGTAATTGGATAATCGGCGAATTGCATGATAAAATCTTCGATCGATGAAGTTACAAAGATTTCTTAAACGACTCTTAAGAATTACCGTATCTATATTGATATCTACTGAGTGATAGATACGATAACTGATTATATCACGATAACTTTCGCATTAAAAAAAAAAAAATTGGTTTTAATATTATTAATTACAAATAAATAGAACAAGTCTAACATATATTAAGGGGAATAAGCTACCATAACTAATAAATCCTTTCCTGAACGTTTACAAGTCATTCGGAAGGAAAAAAAGTAATTACAATTTCATTATAATTATTTTTATGATAGGTAAACACAGGGTGTCCAGCGATATAGAATGAAAAAAAATCAAGCATTTCAAGGCTGTGGACTGTAAAATTCAAGGCGCTTTTCTTCAATTAATTGGATTAAATTGTAAATCAAACTGAAGCCATAATATGTTGTATTTTGTAGGATTATGATAAAATGTATGATTCGGACAGAATGATTTGAACAATTGTTAAGGCTGTATTCTTGTTTGATAATGAAAAATTGTTACTCAACTTCTTGCATAAAAACAATTTCAAGTGTAAATAAATAAAATTCATCACAATTTTATCCATACAATTATTTTTCACAATGAAACAAAATAATAATAAAAAAATAAAAAGTAATTCGGAAATGGAAATCCACAACTGTTTAGAGCTAATATATTATTTTTCCGTGCATACCATAACATACCTAGTTCACTTAGCGACAGGCAGACAGACACGGTAAGGTGAGACAGAGCACAGAATGAGTAAATGTTTGAGAAAGGATTGAAGAACAAAGAAGTGGTTGGAGGCTTTTTCCAGCATTCATGGAATTAGACAAGTGCAACCTTCTTATCAATATTTTATACATTTGTTGCTTAGTACTCATGGAAAAATGAAATTATTAGACTAGAAATTATTCTTGAAAATTACCGATTTCTTCTCGACACAAAAAATTCAAGCAGAATTCTCGGTCTTCAAGGAATTCAAGGCTGCTGGAGACACCCTGTATATATCATATGAAGAATAAGATAGAATAGCCAGTATTATAAATTGAGATTTTGTTTCCTAGAAGTTGTCAGTGTTTAAAAGTAAAATTGAAAGCGCTGAAAAAATAACTTGAGCTGTAACGAGACTTTCTGGGTGTGGTAGCTGATGTTGGTGATACTTCTCCGTTTACAAATGTCAGGGCATCGTAATGCGAGCCAACTTCATTAGCTGAAGGTATACCGTAGTTGACACTGTAATAACTGCGGAGTTTCTTCCGGTTCCGTCATTATTTAACTCTTATGATGAGTTTAAAAGGAACAGTTGAATAGTCCGCGAGATGAACTGCATACTACGCTTGAAAAGTTGAAATTCTAAAATGTACATTTTTATTTTTGACTCAACACCACTTCACTACAACAACTAAAATGTAATGTTTAGAGTATAGCTATAAATGAAAACTTGAAATTGGAATATTAATGTAAAGATCGTTTCCCTAAGCCAAATTCGAAATTTCAAATGCACATTAAACTTAAGTTTAAAATTCCCGAAAAATTATTACAAGTAGCTCTGTTCTATACAAAGATGGTATCGTTTTGGGCAGAACTAGATGATCTTTCCTTTGAGTAAACAAATGCAATATTTATCTAATCGTTAGGATTTTATAAGAGTGGTCCGTATTTTGTCCGCCAATTAAATTCATAAATTATTACTTATTTGAAGCAGGGGATCTTTAAATAATGGCAAATAACCCTTCAAAACGAAATTAGTTGTTGATTATTTTATTAAAAAATGTGGACGTTCACAGTAGATTAGAATTAAATTTTTGAGTGAAAATAGGAGGGGAGGGGAGAAATAATAGAAACAAAGAAGGGACGAATTTCAGATCCGCGACCTTTCACCTCCTCCGCCTCCAGATCCCCGGAACAAGTTGAAAAATCTTTAGGGGAAAGAATGTAGGTCTTGGCTCATGAAAAAATGGTAGTTTTCGCTATCTATATGAATTACGGGTCTTGTACAATTTGAACATGGAAACAATACCCTAGCCTACTAATAGTGGAGATCAAATAAAGAATATTTTTCCTTGGTGCTGTGAAATATATAACCTTAATATATAAAAAAAATATGATTACAATATAAATTCTCCTCGTTCTATAGTTACTTGGAAATACTGAGCCAAAATACTAATTATCACAATTATTTTACTTTCAAGAACCAATTGGGAACTGAAGTATTTCAAGAGTTTTTTAGTTGGTAGCAGCAATATCAACGCTACGTAACTATTTCGAGCAAAACGAAAAACGAAAATTTTGCCCAAGGGTCCACCCTTCAAATTTATTTTCAGATTCAAATAATCGATCGTGAATCAGAAACCCTTCAAACAATTTAATACGAATTCGGGACATCGGTAAAGGTTCTTAAACTCCCAGATTTGCTTTAACCGTGGTGTTTCTACGTGTTTTAGAAACAACGTTATCCACAAAAAACTTTAATTTTCTTTCTATACGGTGATCTCCTTTTTTAACACTGGCATTCAAAGATAATTCTATATTTTTTTTATATGCCTGGAAAGAGGAAATTTCCCTATTTTGAACGAGTTCAAGAACATCGATATCGGGTAAATTGAAGACGAGATACAGAGCTTCAAACCCAAACGTAATTTTGTGGCTTTCAAAACTTTGAGCACCCTCGGAACTGAAAAAAAAAAAATAATATTTTCGATAATATTATTAACATTGAGGTTTTTTGATGTGTTGAATCCAACGCCAGATTATTTTTGGTGTGAAAAAATCTATGAACCTAATTTACTTGATAATTTAAGCACTTTTTAAAATTTATTTGACGAAAAATCAATTATTTTTTAATGTTTATATTTTTCCTTTATGTACTTTAAAGAACAAATGTTAAACTGGAAACACCATGCCGACATCATTCTTCAAACTCGAGATATAAAATAAAGCACTTTCAGCATGTTTTATTTTTTTCTCACCTCCTATGACACATTGGATGGTGATAAAAAAATAGCGTGGTGAATCATTTCAGTCGTAAGCTCCAGGTAAATTTTTTTATTGAGCATCTTCATCACAATTAACGACAATGAGCGAAACCGCACTTTCTTCGAAACAGATCAAATTATTTATTCTCGGAAAAGATTCACTAAAAAGTTCTATGCTAGGTCACTCACTAAAAATGCAATGACTGTGGAGAGAGGGAGTGGAGATCCCCAATTCGTTTTCCCTTATTCACGAACACCTACTCAAGTAAAAGAACCAGCAGGCTCTATTAATCAGTTCATCTCTTGAATCAGTATATCGACACTAAACACTAGACCCAATTCTATATACTCGTACATGGTCCATCGAAGATAAAAAGAGGCATACAAATACTCATTTCCATCATAATAACCAGCCAACTGAAATATCGTATAGAAATGGACTAATTAAAGAATTAGTGTAATTCACTTACAATTCCGCATTTCGTCGTTTTAAAATTTACAACGGAGCGGACCTGCGGTTTCGGATTCGACCGCACAGCTAAATACCAAGCACCGGCCAGGAGCAATAAAGACATCCACCATGTGAGAAGGGGCCATAATCCGCGGTTGTGGTTGATGTGGTGATTTTGTATAATGGTGAATGAGAGACCGCCCGACGTCGGGAATCAAGGACAAATAACCAGTTCCTGGCCGGAATCAAAAACGGCACTTCGGTCCTTGCCCGGTCTGGAATATTTTCAGAAACCGAACGCTTCTGTTTAAGGACAAAAACGGCGGGCATTTCAAAGCGTTCTCATTCGAAATCACGTGGCATAAGATATCCTGAAAAAGTATTGAAATTGGTTCACTTAACAAATCGAGGAAACAGGATGAAGATTAAAGTATACAACCGATAATGACTATTAATCAAATGTGTTTTTAAGCATATTATTTTCAGAAAATAATCGCAGAACAACAGTTCGCATCACAACGCTATTCACCAAATTTTTATTACTTTTTTTTTTTACTTTTGTTTTCTTAAAGAATCTATTTCAAGATTAATACCCACAAATAAATTTTGCTTAAATAATTCACTAATATACCTGTGCAAAGACTTCGGTGAAAACTTATAATTTTTATATTCTTCCTCATACATTTAATTATCTGCAATTATTATTAATATTATTCAATTGCTGTTTTAATAAAAATCAACCGGAACATTTTTATGAAATTCAGCCAGAAAGTTTTAATAGGTTTGCTCAATTTGCCTCATGTTTTTTGCCTATATTTAGAAAAAAAATTAAAATTTTTAAGTCTAGAAAAAAAAATATCAATACCTGAGTATGAATGATGAGGGTGAGTGATTAAGTTCCAATTTACACTAAACGGTATCAATGTATTTTAATTATTAGACGTAAACATATTTAAGAATATAATAAACAGTTTTTATAACTTATTATATACAACAGACACAATAATAGATATTTAACAAGATACAATATTGAATTCCGACAAATGTTGCGTATATTTGCCAACTTCGTAACGACGCTCAGCCGTCACTCGTGCTGCCCTTGAACGGGTTCAGGCCAAGTTTGATCCAGTATTTTCGGTGAGGACGGGTCATAGCAGCAAGTCATGATTTATTCAATACTACTTCATATGAATGAGGTGTCTAGGAGAGAAAGCCGACTTAAATCTATGATATTCTAGCCATGGTCAAAAATACGAGGGCTAGATCGCAACTGGAAACATTCACTGGTGTCTCAACCGGCCCAATTCCAGTAACATGAACTCGCTTTAAATTTCAGCAACAAATGCACTATAACATAGTGATCTTAATCACTATAGATATTCTATACGAAAAATACTTTTTGCCATTTCCCACAAAGATATTTTAATAAAATAGAATGGCAATTTCAAACGATCCGAGCTAAAAAAGTGGTCAGGCTGATTCGGCCAACAAGCCGCAATTTAATCAACAGTGAAACGAAGAGTAAATCAAGGGTCGGTAACCTCGAAAAAGCCCGAGGGGCTACAAAATTTATATAAACGATATTGATTACTACTGGAGAATACAATATGGTACAGTATATTTTACAGACTTTATTCTGTGTGTTTTGAAGGTTTATATTTAAAAAAATTACACCATACTCCTAAAATTAAAGGTCATACTTTTTATTTCATGACATCTAAGCACAAGAATCAAAGCCACAGTATCCAAGAGAACAAAAACAAAAATTTGTTGAACCGATCATTGAGCCAACAATTACTATTTTTCATTATTTTTATTTATTTTTCTCTTTTGTCACACAAGGCATACTAAAAACTGGTCGGTTATAGCCTATAACCAGTTTTTTAGTATCTAATAAAAAATGTTCACACTATCAGCTATAAGCGTTTTTGTTTTGTTTTATAATCCAAAAGCCGGAAAAAAACCCTATTGAAAATAAATTTCGTAAAAAAATACAAACTATTGTGTTTTTTTTTATAAAAAAATACAAAATTAGCATCCTACCTTTTATCCACCTGCCTACCTCCTATTATTTATACCTGCTTGGTAAAGTCACAGCGTAGCAGGGATTACAACTACAACTAAATTTTCGTTATTTCCCGTTCATCAGTAACGCTGTAGCGGTTTTGAGGTTTATAGATTTCATTTTAGTTTATTATTACTCGTTTATTTCTTTGTCTCATTCTCAATTATTTCTCAAGTCTGTCGGTTTATTACTTTCTTAAAACCCAGACCAATTCAAGGACGCGAAATTCGTCCTTTGGATTCTCCCATGTTCTGTGGCTTTAAAAAAATCCTTGAAATTACTGCACATGAAACAAGTAATCCCTCAAAAACCGATTTTTAAACATTGTTATGACGAAATAGTGAATAGTTTCAAAATTATTAATGATTTTAGTTTTAAAAAAATAACAGAAAAATAATATTTTGCAGCCGAACCACGTACAAGGTGTCCCGTAAGTCACGGTTAGCATTCAACAAGGTGATAGCAGACCTGAAGAGCAACAAAAAATTCATAAGGATCCATAGTCCGATTCCACGCAGAAAACTAGGAAACCTTATTTCTGTGATTTTTTAAAAAAGCCGTATTTTTGTAGAATACGAAGCTATAAATAAAGAACTATTCAAAATGTAATTAAGTCCCAACTGCACCATCGTAAATAAGACAAAGTTCTCTTTAAGAAATATAGGTTGGCTTAACTAAATATACTAGGTTTCTTTTGGAATTAGTCTAGAATTTGCTAGCAATTTGCCAAAAAATGAGGAATGGAATTAGGTAAAAAATCTTTTGTGAATGATATTTATTGAATTAGGTACGCGGCTTCGATCAGATACACATGGTAAATTGTGTGACAGGTGTAAATTGTAAATAGAAAATAATCCTAATGAGAGATTTAGATAAGTTGAATAACGAAGGCATGCACTTTGCATTCTTGGGAAAGTAAACAGTATGACTAATTGCTCACGATTTCTAGGCGAAGAGCACTGCTTTTAAGCCAAGGATTAAATAAACCAGTTCTGGGATCGCTTTAGAGAATTTTATAAATTTTCGATGGAAACACTCAACTTTCTTTGAACGTCTTTGAAAACTAGCAAACGCAACTTCGACGCTCACTAAATTTGCCTCAAGAGATCGCAATGAGTTCACGCATTCGTATACTCTGTTAGAGCTTTCAGTTTAACATATTTACAACAATTTAAAAAAGAGATTCGTAACTTTTTTCGTGCGATAGGTACTTTACAAGATATTGAGCAATGAACGAAATTTTAAGGCTACTTATTCAATAAGATGAACTTCCAGAGGCGTAAAAATGTAGGAAAATGTATATTTTAAATAAATCCATATCATTCCACATCAATCCATATCAAATCAACCAATGAGTGTTAGGGACAAAATTTATTTTTTTGCCTTTGTTTGTACTATATTCGGAGAGGTGAAAATAGATATTCGTCAATTTTTTAGAAGTCCAGTTTATTTGAGCATTTTGTATTGATGTGTCAGTCTATTATATGTATATTCGGCAGTGGCCTAACCACTGACACACTCGGGTTTCAGGAGAGTGACAAATTGGTCTAGATCCACGGATTGTCACTGTTCGGGGTGAGCACGTGCACGAGGAGTACTTCTTACCCCGAAGGAGACAGTTATTTGACATCCTGGAAGACCACAAAGTGTTTCGCGATCAAGGTATACGGGATAGGGTCATCATTTCTACGCCCGGTCTGCGTTACTATCTCTCTCTCATATATAGATTAATATATATATATATATATATATATATATATATATATATATATATATATATATATATATATATATATATATATATTATTACGGATAACTACACAACTCTCATTCCCTTTAAAAATGCAAAGCCACACTCCTCCTCGCCCGGGAGACATAGGAAAGAGATTTAATTTCTGGGATTAAATCTCTAGCCGGGTAAGACATCCTTTATCCTTAATTCGAATCCCTCCTCCCTCCCCAACAGTGGTTTATATACAGCAAGGTTTGCTCCCTTATTCAGCTTGCTGATCTCGTTTGTGCCAGTTGCCGCTATTTTCTTCCACACAGTTCGTTTTTTATTCACAGTCAGCTACTTTCGTAAGGTCGTTTTGTAATTTATTTATGAATAGATACTAAACAATTAATCTCTTTAACTTTTTATTTCTTTCTTTATAAAGTTTAAAGGAAAAAAAATATATTTTTTTTACATCACAAAAACGCAAAAAAATGGGTTCCTAATTGGCAATCAGTTATTTTTTAGGCACAAAAGAAAGTTCTTGTTCTCTGAATAGAATTACTTTAAAAGCAAACTTCATGAGATCAGTCTTAAAAGTAGCATAACATTGCTAATTAGCTGATATTTTAGGAAAATAAAAACGACAATAATCATGATTGAATGGCGGCAGTTAAGAACAAAAATATTTCAATGTTATTAATAAATTACATGAAGATACTAATAACACAGAATCATTCATATTTCAATTGAATTTTCAAAATCATTATTTCTTGAAGATTTTTTTTTTTAATATAATAATTTAATTCTAAACGTAAAACTCTGACAACTTAATAAACTGTCACTTACGAAATCTGCAAAAAAAAAAGAAAAAAATATATATTCAAGTGCTTGAAAAGTAACCATGGTTTCTATCTATGTGTTATACCAGTGTCAAAAAGTGCAAAATCTGACTAGGTTTACGAGTTCAACGATTTTTCAATATTCTTTGAATTTTAAAGAATAGACAAGACTTATATGTCAAGAGTTACGCGCTCAAAAAAATTATTTCTTTTTTTTCAAGTTCTTTTGCGTTATTACCAAGTAGGACTAGTTGTGCATTGGAACTCCAGTAATCAAGATATGCGTTTTTTATTCAAATATTTAGAGAAACTTTTCTAAATTCACTTCTGGAACTGAATGTAACTCTTGCAAACTTTTCAAAAGATTTTTTTTTACAAACTGATTATTTATAAAGTTTATCCATTATATATCTCAAAATGTACTCAGATTCAGACGAACTGAGCGGTGATTAAAGGGTTAAAAAAAACAACGAAAACCGAAAAAATTAAAAATGAAAAAGCTCCTAGAAATCTCCGGACAGTTTATTTAAGTGACATTTTGATCAAGCCCATTGAACGTGACTCTAATTATTTAAACTGTTAAGATTTGGAAATCTGATTTCTATGTTTAACATATTAAATAATATTTTATTACTTTAATAAAATAATCATTAAAATTTTATTTTTATTACATTAAAATAAAATAACATTTAATTACTCAAGATGCAATTATAATTTTAATTATTATTATTTTTAAAAATTGTGTTACATACATTTTTTCACTAAAAAAAATCATAAAACATAAAATGGTTTTTATGCTTAGAATATTTAAAAAAAATTAATATATTTTTTCTAAAATTGTCTTGAATTGTCGGCAAAATCTATTCTAAACAAATATTACGGACCACCTGAAAGAGATATAAAAATGAAAGGTCGTTCAGAAAGCATGTGTGCAAAATCAGACCAAGGTTTTAAATTACGTAGATTAGTGCCATTGGCTGAATTGATGATAAAGAGAAAGTTAAAACGGTAATATTAAATAACTGATTTTTTTTTTATTATTTTAGAATTCAGCAATAATATCATGGCGAAGTAAATGATCATAGCGAGTTTGGAAGAGCTTCAAGTTTTTGGAGTACTTCAATTAATGAGAGGGTTAGGATGCACTTGCTAACCTCGGAATTTTTTAAAAATTATAACGTTCAACTAAAGTGTGTATTCCGAATTTCCATTATTTTAAACAATTTATCTTTCATCCATCTACGTCCAAAAGAACTTTTTAATTAACTAATGAGTGCACAATTTAATTTGCAATTACGAGCCTTATTTTCTTTTTTCTCTCTTTTTCCCTTTCAAAGAAACCCCTTGTGTATTATCCACCTCAACTACATTATTTATAATAAATTATTAACTGAGTTAACTTAAATGTAAATTGTATAGAAACATTATAATAAGTAACAAAACATATTTTACAAACTTTATAACAAAACATGAAAGATTTCTGATACTAATAATACTTAAAGGAAGTATAGTTCATACATTTATATACTTATATTTTAAATATATATACAAAGGTTTATGACTAAGTTCATTCTTTCACCACTTTCCGCCACTGTAGCTAATTATTATTATTAACTACAAGCCTTGAACCATTTTCTAAAAACATAGGGCTTCATGATAATGATCGAAAATTCCTTCGTGGCAGTCGTGTTTCATCTTCTCCAAGATAATTCGATCAACTAATAAAATATTTATACTCATTTGGTTTAAGTAAGCCTTCAAAATGTTATCCAATGAGATGGAACCGAATATATCGTCATTTCCAAGCTAAACTAAAGAATATGAAAAACACTACTTTTCAAGAGAGCAAAACAACCGTTGTATTATTCCCTGTATAAGAGGCATCTTCGAAATTTTATGATTTTCTGTTGGCTTTGCATTTATCCGCAGAAAAAAAATAAAAATCGAATGCGCCCCTTATACACGGAATAATACGTTTTTTTTTGTCCTCAAAAGCAGTGATTTTCATATTCGTTAGTTTATCATGGGAACGATATGATCTACCAGAAATATTCGGAATCCAAAATATAAATCATGCAGTATTTTTAGGAATACCTAGTATTATCTCTGTAATGTATTGATGAACTTTAAAGAAAATTGTTTATTGTGTCTATAAACAAAATTAATAAATAAATAAAATAAAATAGCTATCCTTAAGAGAGTAAAATTAAAAGATTGGGTGATTTCACTAACTAGTCTTAGACTAGGAAAATCACATAAAAGAAGCTACTAAATAACAGCTGGATTGATTTTTAGATTTTTTTTATTTCTAATATCCCACTAAAAACCTTTTTTATTTTAAACTTACGACATAAACTAACTAACTAAATATTCCTGTAAACCAGGCCCGCTGCCATAGAACGTTATCTCGACATGACAATAATTACGTCTATTAAAATGGCATTATTTAATACAAATAATCTTAAATCTTCCGAACCCTCGACATCACAAGAAAAAAGTAATATTCACATTAAAAAGACAATTGAAATATCAATATAATTAGCGAAATCGGATTAGTTCAAAGCGTTATTATAATTGAATCGTGGTGGCCGAGAGTGTTAAGGAGTCATCTTAGCAGTCTCGAGACTTCTACTGCGCTGGTTCGAATCATGCTTGGAAGGGTTGAAATAAGTCAGTGAAGTTCCAATTAATATTTGAAAGGGATGAAGAATCAGAAGACTGACTAATCTAGTCTGAATACACTTATATTAACAATTTTATCATAAATAAAAACTTTTTTCATATTTATTGGTAATTACTGATCAGTAAACATGATTGATTTGAGAAAACTCATATGCCAAGCAAATTTAAATTTAAACACCATAATGACTCTCTTGATTGGTGATATAATAAATTCAGATTCAATCGCATTTTAATGATCAGTCGTTTTGGGTCGCCTTGAACCATAAAGCTTTGGCCTGGACTGTTGTTTTCCAAAAATTAGATCTTTCAATGATTTATAGGGTTTCTCAAATCTACAATTCTATAAATGATGTTATAAAGTGGTTATTGAAACTAGAGCAGCAAATTAATTTAGTTCTATATATATATATATATATATATATATATATATATATATATATATATATATATATATTTTTTTTTTTTTTTTTCTATATACCTATACGTATTAAAAAAAATCCATTATAATGAAGGGTTTATTTGTTAATGTTTTTATTTTTTTAATTGGAGATGGATACAAGTAATATCTATAAGTATTGAAAAGATGTTCTTCTTATAATAACAACGTAAAGAAGAATGTAAGTAAAAAAAAAATAAACTATAATTATAAAACAACTCTACTTATAATAAATTGTACTCACGAATTAACATAACTAATTAATAGAACTTGATATTACTGAAGCATCTTACCTGAAAAAACAAAACAAAGGATATTAGATTTTAATACATGTGCGTAGATTTGTATAAAATGTATAAAATAAATAAAAAAATGTTCACTTGACAATTTTAATAGGATGTTTTCTGTATGCGAGTAATAATTTTGTTTATGTTACTAGAGTTTGTGCGGTAATTCAAATAATAAATGCATAAAATATGTATTCTAGGTAGGTGTTAGTCTGTAAGTTGCCGATGCAATTAACTAATAATTGAAATTGACTGATATGTTCATGTTTAGTTTACACAGAATTATAATACAGAGCTATTAAAATAAAATTTGCTCAACAAGCGTTACACAAACTACTTAAAATCTATATTTATCTGCCTTTCAAAAACATATAATGCAGCTACTATTTTCGCTGTTGTTGGAAAAACAGTAAACAAGAAATGATATTCAGTTCCAGTTAAGGCCCGTTTAGAAAAACATTCATGATATTTTGCTGTATAATCTGCGGCTAAGTGGAAGGAGGCATATTTTTCGGGGGCGTTTGGAAGCAGCGGGGAGTGGCGCTGTCTGGGGGCGGCAACTGTAAATAAAGGACAACCCTGTTTTTCTCCCGACCGCGACCACATTTCACAACAGCCCCCGACGAACTTACGCTTATACTAACTCACGTCCTGCCAAGAACCCACAATCCGACCAGTCATAATTCACATCGGGAATCGGCACGCTCTCCAGGGTGCGTGTACGAAATTGATGTAATTCCTCCGTCTACTAACTGAGGTCCCATCCCAGAGGACTCCATGGTCGGACTTGTTTGTTTACTGTAGTTGCCATACCCTTCCAGTACAAAGACAGGATTTAGAATGTATGAAAAACTTGTTTATGAACCATACTAATTCTTTTTTTTTTTTTGGAACAATATCCTTTAGGCCTAGAGCGTGCGATAAATTTTTAGTTGTTCGATTATGCAGCTGTGAGTCAAAAGAACATTGGGTAGTCCAGATGTGCGTTTACAATTGACTGAATTGCCCGAAACATATCACTCAACAACGGCATATCTAATGCTATCTATTGGATCTCTAGTACACTCGATTAATATAAAGACCATGGTTAACGAAAGGAAGAGATAGCGAGCCCTACTCCTACTTCCTCGCAGTGGCCAAAGAACAACGAACGCCTTTTTAGTATGGATAAGAGGAGAAAGTCTAGATGGGCTTCTGGTGCTTACAAACTAGAACTTTCGGGTAAGGAAAGACAGCACCAAGAGAAAACTCGGTTCGCCATAGTTGATATCAGAATTTCCTAAAATTCAGGGTAATGATTCCACCCTGTGGAATAAGAAATATTAGCACAGTAAACGCAATGGGATGATAGAGAATTGTATTTTTAAGTATAATTATTATGTAAACACCTAATTTTCTAAACTCTCTATAAATAATAAATAGTTCAATATCAATTCATTAAGTAGCAGGACGGCCTGCGTGATAGTATCCAAAAACGAATAATAAGAATACGGACCTGAGACGGGCAACTAAAACAAATGCCTAATGTTTAATGGTTTAAGTTAAAAAGCAAAACCATATTATAATTATGTATTGGTTCAGTAACTGCTTACTTTCTTATTTTTTTACTGAACGTAAACCGTAACAGAACATGAGGAATATAAAAAATCGAAGGTATAAATTTTTTTTTTTATAAATTATTTACAAATGGTTGCACACAACCGGTCAGTTATAAAATTTGGCAACTACATGGAAATCATGTTATCCCTTTTGACTTTACTTCAAAACTAGATGAGTGTACGCAGATGTTACTTATACAAATTCCATAAAAGAAGAGAAAGATATTGCAATTTTTTAAAATTTCTTTTAGAAAAAATAATTTGAATTGCAATAATAGGAATATTAGAATTATATCTCCGATATAATGTAATACCGATTATATCTCCGATCATATTATGCAAGGAATAATAACCGTCACTTTCATTAAATGGCAAGTATTACAGAAAAGAGTATCTACTTTCTTCCGAGAAAGGATCACTCCCACACCACAATAACAATCAACAGAAGAACTAATTAATTTGCATGCTGAAGCTCCTCTCTTGAACTCTCTAATAACACAGAAGGTAAATCACAGCCACAGACATCGAAAAACACAACCCCTCGTTCTGAATATCGACCGATAGCCCACGTGGCGGGCCGGAAGCAAAAACAGGGAGGTGTTTGTCGCGGTGTTGTGTAAACATGAAGTCCTCTCGGAATGATGAAGTGAAGATGATATGATTAGGTGTCCAACTCTGGAGGAAGCTATTAGTGTCTGGAGCCGGTCCAAAGTGCCCCGGATCTCCACTCCACAGCAGCTCCCTGCTCTGCTCCTTCAGCGGTCTCTGGTTGTAAATTTAAGCGACTGCAGCAATGTCTTTATAACCCTTATTCCACGACCTGGGGAGGAGTGATGTTGGAAATTAGGCAATAAATGAAACTTCAAGTAAAATAAAAAAATGGAAAACCAAGCAATTCAACAACGTGATTTTTTCAACTATTACAATAGGAAACAATTATAATAATAATGTTTAATACCATGGCGCTACCTGGCGCTTCGATATCAATACCTTTAAAAATTATTGCCTGCACACCACCGTCCAATGAACCATATTAAAACCTAAACACCAAAATCATGCAAAATCTTCTCATCTATGCTATGCAGTCTATAGTGAAATGATTCAATTTGACATTTCAAAAAACAAACACCATTACTTAACAATCAAGTTAAGAACTTTTAGTATAACTAATAAAAGAAAATCAAATTAGCATGAAAAAATGTAGATACACATATCATTTTATTTTTATTTATTGTATTTATTTTATTCAGTTTTCAAATATTTTGTGTAAAATTAGTATTTTCATGTCTGCAGTAAGCTTCACAGAGTCTTTCAGTATCTGAGATCTATTGTTGCTTTCCAATTTACTACGTGAAGAAATGTGGTTAAGCTACGTCGATATCCACTGACAACAAAATCCGATAAAACACAGTTTCTTAAATCACATTATTGACCAATGAAAGAGAGTGAGGGAACGAATGTGTGAACCCAAAGTGCTTCAACAACTGCGCAGTTTCCCAGAGAGTGGGCGAAGGTTTGCGATATAAATGAAAGTATTATAAAAGTTACAAATTAATTAATACTGTATGTACAACTGTGTGTGTGTGTATACACGTAACCGATAACGAATGGCATACTTTTGAAAGATATGGCTCTAAAAATAATTGAATTTGGATATTCTTTATTTTTCAACTAAAATTAATTGGGTAAAAAAAAAACTAATGGATTTGTAAATTTATTTAAACTAAAAATATAATTGTTTAACGTAAAATATATGGTACTAAGAACATTGAATACAAAATATATGTAGAGGAAAATAATAATAATATGGGTATCAAAAAGAGAATAAATAAATAGTGAGTTCATGAAGTACGAGAAAACATCAACATTGCTATGTAAATGTATTTTATTTTTAATTTAGTATACATTTTCAAATTAAATTGTGAATAATTCAAACATGCCATGAATATGTATTTTATAAAAAAATTCATCCTCGTATCACTCTATACTAATCAATATACATACTAATTGTATAAAATATTAATGATTTTCCCATAAGATTAAAATCAATATACCATTTGTTATACTTACTGAATGTTTGTTTAGTCCTGGCATTCAACAAACACAAGAATAAAGAATCTTAGTGGACATATTGTTGAATGTAATGAAGGAGAAATTGATTGGGGGGTGTGATCAAGAAAAAAAACACTCAGAAAATGTATCTAATGCTTCTTTTAATGTGTGGTGACGTTTCTGCCTATGTTGTAGGGCTTCATCAGGGGTACTCAAAACAAGTTAAAATCATAAAAAGTTTGTACATTTTATGGTTGTATCTTCTTTTACTTATCCCTAATTGTTACAATTTAGGTCGAATCGTCGGCACACATTAAAAGATGTATATGTATACTGTAGATCTTCATTATTGACCGCTCACCCGACCAACTTCTCGTTGAATAATAAATGTTATTTGTACCAAAAATAAAATAAATTGGTTCAGATATGTTACTGCATTTACTCGTCTTACTCTTAGTCCGGCATCCAAGACATAATTTTCCAGACAAAGTTGGAAAAATCTGGATAAAATATATTGTGTGTAGGATTTCCTCGTGATTATTTTTAAATGTTTTTCAAATTTAAATTGTTTAAAGTATTTATGTCTTGTACTTTTGTTTTGAAATCTTTCGCGATTTTGACATTCTTATTCTATTACAAATAACCTTAAATTTTCATACAATTCCTTAAGAAAAAAAAAGATTTTTATACACAGAATTAAAAAAATTGATGAATAAATAATATTTCTTGCAAATTAAAAAAAAATTGTATGAACTGAACCATATTTCGTATTAACTTCACATTTTTCTCACGTTGAGTTCGAACAAGTTCGAAAAAATGGGAAAAAAATTATGTCATTGACTCCAAACTTAAAGTACTGTAGAACAAAATGCACTCCATCAATCACGATAAAACAATAAAAAAAATAGTAGCCATTTTGATGTTTAACAAAATGAGACATATTTCATTGTAAAGTTGTAATCACTTTTCTTAAAACTAATTTATAAAAAAAAGAAAAAAGAACCAGTATTTCAAAAGTTTATATGCTTCAGGGCAGTTTCACTAGGGGCATTTTTGGTTGACTCCTAAATTTTACATTTATTATTTTCATTCAACATATCGTAACTTATATTTCCTAATTCACGACTTGAATAATTTCTCTAGGCCGAACTCAACGAGAAATAAATGTGAAGTTAATACGAAATACGGTGCCGATCATATATTTTTTTTTTTAATTTGCAATAAACATTATTTATCCAACAATTTTTTTTTCAATTTTGTGTATAAAAATCTTTCTTTCTCTAAAGAAATTATATGAAAACTCATACGATTATTTGTAATAGAATAAGAATAATAAAATCTAGAAAGTTTTTAGAGAAAAATACTAAAATGTTAAAATTTTGCTTTTTTTTTTTTTTACTAACGATTTTATTTGATCTTAAAATCATGGTCACTTCAAGGAAAATTTTTAGCAAAATTTATTTATATATTTGATAATTTAAATATATTATTTTTAAATAAATTACAATTGTTTTTATATAATGGGATTCAACACGTAGAAACATGCGTTTAATTTAAATTCTTAAAGTGTGTAATACAATTTTATACAATTGTAATACAATTTAAGTGCGGGTGATACAATTGTTGTTGGTGATACAATGTGATTCAACACGAAGAAACATGCGTGTAACGCAGATAAATGTTTTTTGTTCTGTTTTTTTTATTAATAATGTTATAGGATTATTCTGTAAATTACACATTTGTTACTCTAATAAAGTACTTTCGCTTGAATGTAACATTAGATAAATCAGTGTAACGGAATACTTATAACTACAAAGATAAGTTAAATATGAAATAAATGAATGAATTATGGGAAATAAACTTTCGAATTCTACCTCATAATGAAGCTCTGTCCAAAGCGGACCTTTCCAAAAATGAAAGCGTTTACAATGGAAAAGCGAAAGCGATTTTAATCGCTTGTGAAATCGATGAAAACCAGACCTTACCAGATTCCATGTAAAATTTAGAGGAATATTAGTGATTTTTTTTTGGTGGGGGGGAGGGTGTTACATAATCCTCAAATTATTTATCAATAATCAAATAATTGGATAAATAAGCAAGTAGATGATACGATGTGTGTTTATCAAAAAATCTAAAACAACAAATTTTTAATTTATTCAATACCAATTATAAAGAATTTAAGAATTTCTAATATGAACAGTTGGCACAATTTATTAATAACAATAGTGGACGTTCAATGTTTATATTTTTGTTAGCCGATAATATAGATATTTATAAAATGACTTCAGGGAGAAATGGACAAATTTGGTATATGTATCAGAACTGGAAAAAATCAGCTAATCGCTCCCTATGTAACTCAGGGAAACAGGGTAATCACCAACCTTTCATTTTAGGCCATGGGATGTTCAGTATCTAAAACTGTGAATCTAAGAACTCCATAAGCTATCTTAAATTTATATTTGAAAAAATTAACAGTATCAGCAAAATTAAAAAAAAAAAAAAATTCTGTCCACGAACTGACATGAACTGGAAATTTCTACATACATCAATCCGTAAGTTTTATAGTCGAAGAATTTAACTTTATTTTTTGTCTACGTGATATTTTTCTAATGCTACGTGATTACGTTTGATTTATTTTATAAAGAATAAGATTGGACATGTCATTTTTATTCTCTTTATTAAGATGCAAAACAATTGTTATAATTCATTTTATTCAGATTAAAATGTGTACTAGATTGTGTATCATATAATTATATAATAGTACAGTATATTTTTCGTTTGTAAGCGCTAACGGTTCCTAGATGGTTTGGCAATAATAAAATCTACTGACATCAATATAACGGCTGCGCAAATGTCTATATTGTTGCTCTCACAAAAATAAAACTCGTAAGTATTAAATCATTTTAATACTTTTACTCTATTAAAATAGCAAGCAGTAATATTATTCTAAATAATTTTTTCTCATCAGATTCGGCAACAGGATAATATTTCAATATTATCGGGGGAATTGACACAGTTTAGTGAAAACAACTAGGGTGAATCTTGGTATTTTTTTTATTTCAATAATTTTCTTTTTTATTGTCATCCCAAAGTACTCCAATGTAATTAATATTATTATTAATTAATTAATATCTAATTTCAATATATGTATATTTTACTTGTAATTAAGTTTAAAGAAGTTCTAAATAAATATATTTTTATAAATTTGACATATTTATTTATTTTCAAAAACAAGAAATAAGGAATTTAAAACTCATCTACACAGTTGTGGTACACCAAATGTACCAGTGGCCTCGTAAGATCAAGCTTTTGCAAACAGAGATATATTGTACCAGTCTATTATTCCCGAATATTTTTTTCATAAAAAAAGCACAAGAACTAAATATTAGATACATAAAAGAATAAATATATTGGTAATTTTTTTTTTTGGGTACTTTTGGTCCATGCATATATTCCAACGATTGGTAACAGATGATAGTTCAGAAAATAGGTAAACTTTGTTCCAAAGAGACTTTGCAAGAAGTACAACCCGAAAAAGTATTGTTATTTACTGGATGGACCCTTCCCCACTCCCGAGGGCGTGGGCGTCGAACCTCGTTTCAATTAGCTGATTATGTTCTACACATGTAAAATAAATTGCCAAGGTCCCAACGGAGAAGCGCCAACCGGACTAATCAGCCGAAGAGGCGTATATTATCTCTAACAGAATTGTACAATTGTCCAGAGTAAAAATTAAAAACAAATGGAAAAGAATGGATACTCCCGGAATCGAAATATAGATAATTCATGAAGCCAAGGGAATCTATCAATAAAACAACAAACAATGTTGATAAAACATTAAACATGTACCAAAATAAGATAATCTGAGAGGTGTAAATAATAGAAAGATTTTCAATACGGTTCATTATAAACAAGTCTATAGGTATGTGTAAACACGCACACGCACGTATATATATATATATATATATATATATATATATATATATATATATATATATATATATAAATATATTCTTCTGAAAACTATGATACAGATATCCGCAGATAAAGTAAATTAAAATAATTAAGATGAAGTTATTCTCATGGTAAAAGGTTTTATAACATTTACAGTTTTACTACGCGGCCTCTCATCAACCAAAATAGTTTTGGTCCAATCATTTCGACGACATTGAATCATTTCGATTATGTTAGTTAGTTAATGTTAGTTATCTCAACTGACCTCCAATACCACGTCCAAAAAATGAGATGAATCGATTAGGAGTAAACAATATCATACTTAACAACACCCCAAGCATCAGCTTTAAGGTGCGTTCACACCTTAGCCAACCTTAGCAAAGTACTTAAGAGTAGCGTGCGCTCTTCCGACTAGTTGAACTTTTGTCAGCTGTTAATTTCGGTTTAAACTATTTTTATTTTAAAATGAAACAATTGAAGATATATAACTTATATAAATGCACGAATGTGTGGATGCTACAAATCCATTAAGTGAAGTGATTAAACCTGAGCACGTACTCAATCCTCCAAAACTGAGCAGGTGCTCTGGTTCGATGTGAATAAATAGAAGTTACATAACGAAACACTTAAATATTCCATTATCATTTATTTAAAACTGATTTTGGTTCAAAACTAATTATCTATATTATTATTTTACAATTCTTTTAATAATAATTTTACTAAGTGCATGGAGTACGTACTCCACAAATATGGAATGATTTTTTATTCGGAGTATCTGCTCAACTTTTTATGTGAATAACACTTGAGAATGCATGTGAGCAGACACTCAATTAAGTGCCGATCTACTACTTCGTATACTCAACATTTTATTGGGTACCTCAAATAGCATGCATTCTCACTTTTTATTCACTTAGAAAGGTGAGCAGGCGCTCCGAATCAATCATATTTATGGAGTACGTTCTCTAAACACTACGTTTTGAACGAAAATCCGTTTTAAATAAAAAAAAAAAAATAATACAGTATTTAAGTATTTCATTGTGCATCTTCTATTTATTCATATCGAACTAGAGCATCTGCTCAGTTTCTTGAGTAAAGAGTAAGTGCTCACTTTTATTCCCTCCACCTACTACGTGGCGCTTCCCGCAGAACTGGATCGGACTCCAACACAGACAAACCAAGGCAAGCCAAACAAAACTACATTCTATACATGTTTGGTTTGCCAAAGTATGGGAAAGGTGTGAACGCCCTTTTATTTCTTGCATTTTGAACAATTTAGTTCCCAGTACTTGAAATGTTATAAATTGTCATCTATTTTTGCATTTTTTAAAACAATTTATATAAATTGACTATTTTTGTTTATTGATAATTGTTTTCGTTTTCTCAATGAATACAATGTGTTATTTTCATTCCTTCACCATTTTGTCCTTTTCAGCTTCTCTTTAAATTTTATTTCCTTTCATTCATTTTCTAACGATTCGCATATCATGATCACGAAATTATATTGAATGGAAAAAAACAATCTCAGCAATATGTGAGTTACCAATGAAATAAATTAGCAGTGGCCAACATATATATATATATATATATATATATATATATATATATATATATATATATATATATATATATATATATATATACACACACACATATATATAAAGATATACATATATACAAAGATTTTATGATGTTTATCTAACATTAAATAATCCTTTACCCCACAGTACCAACAATAAAAGAGCAATAATCGGAAAAGGGTAAAATTTATATCAACCAATAACAGATTTATAATTAGTGTTAATTATGATTTCAATTAAAGCTAAAATAACACCGTAATTACGAATCATCATTTTGCATAGGTGTCACATGATTACATTTCAGTAATTACACAAGGTAAATATTAATTAGAAATGTCAATATTGATATATTGCATGTTCATTCACCGCTGATTGCTTTGGAAGTAGACTGATGCATGACCACGCGGAAAATGCAATAATCCTGCTAATTACACTGAGGGGGTTAACATATTAATTTTGTACATCAATTAAATCGTCAGTATTGTAATTAATCTGCAGAGCATAGCAAATTTTGAAAAGAAAGAGGAGTATATACATGAAAAAGTATTAAATAGTTCTTCTATTCTCTAGTCATATCTAGGAAGAATATGCTTATAAGGTTTGTGTATGGGCCATTATACCAGGAAGCGACAATTTTAAATCTGAATTATCGAAAAATTAAAAACACTCCAGTCTAGAAAAAAAATTAACTATACACAGCTAACCACCAAAAATGAATATTATATCCCTCCAAACAAGAGCGAGCATTTATTTTGAAGATTAATGAAATTGACCTGATTTTTTATATATTTTTTAATCACTTCAACATAAAAAAAAGAAGGTATTTTCTTTTTTATCATGACATCCGAGTATCAAGGGTCTCATGAAACGCTAAGAACCATAGGGGTCTTTTTGGGACCCCAAACTATTTTTTACACCTTCAACCACAGATTAATGAGCAGAAAGTTAAAACTTAGAACTTCCACTTGCTTTTGGGCGCTGATACTGAATTTCACCTTTTAATTTAGTTTTCTATATACCTGAGCACATTAAAAAAAAATTTGCATCGTTTTTTCTTCTTTGAGTGTGAGCTCTTTGATAAAAATAACTAACTTCTTTGCATATTTCAAACTTAAAATTCGAATATCCAATATTTCTAAATCTAGATGCTATTAAATAAAGAGGTCATAAATATTGAAAAGAAACATATATTTATCAAAACAATTTATTGGAAAAACAGACAATTTTTTTTTTTGAAAAATTGAAGTTAAAGAAATAATCACTCGCACATCACACACATAATTTTTTTAGACCAAAACAGCTTGCACACAAAGTGTTTGCAATTTTTGCAAAAAATGTTAAATTTGGCAAGAAATACTTCGGTAAATAATTCAGCTATTCTAACTTATAGATCCTTGTAATAAATAGTTAAATTATGGTTATGTATGGTTATATGATAATATAAAATTCAATAATTAATAATAATGTCATTCTGAAAAATTGTTGTTTGATGTAACATTTCCTAGGAATTTGTGTGCTTCCTTTTTTTTAATTAGTTATTTTTAAAAAGATATTATGAGAAATATATTTGAAATAAGAAATTATTTTAAAGTATTTTTTTAAAAATTAATAAACAAGCAAAAAAAATAAAAAGGTTAGTTTAATAACAAGGGAGTCCCTAAAGGATTTTCTAAGACTCCAGCACCGGTTTTTGAAGAGAAAAAAAATCATAAATATTCGAAAAGTTATTCTAATATTCCCGGTTCCGTTTCTAAATATTCCAGACAGTTCATGCTAAAATTCATTGAACGCGGTAGGTTGAATTCTTCAAACGTTATTTAAAAAACTCGAAATGTGAGAGGTCCTAAAATGTACTTGGAGGGCCTATAAAAAAAGGGTATTTTATAAATTTTATAATCTCAAGCTCTGCAACCGTACGCTAAATTTAAATAAAGATATTTTTAAAAAAAACTGTACAAAAATCAGTACGAAAAGTGTGAATGAGCAATCTACAAATGCAATTGAGTAGCCAAGCAATGAGAGGGCTGTGCACCAATTATACGGAAATCTTCACTAACGCACATCACTGCACGCAATTCCAACGCAGACGATAATAAATTGCTTGCATCCTGTTAAAAAAGAAAATAACGCGGAGTTTTAGAAAACATCTTTTCTTACCGACATGTTATACTTATAAATAAAGTAAATACACTTATATATGCATATTTTTATTAGTGTGATGTGTGATTTGTAGAACTTTCGAGTAGAATTTTTAGAAGAGTTAGATCATGTAAACAAACATATCTAATTTTTATTAGGCATTAACAGGTGGTGTATTTAAAATACTCTTAAACAACATACAAATCGTAATATTAGATACTATATTTTCATTAATTTAAATTTTCAATTTATAAAACCAGTAACTCATACTTTACAGGTTCACGATATACTTAATGTCTTTATTAGGTGTGAACAGGAGTTCTAATAAAGGACATGTAAAAACAAATCTGAAGAAAGTTATTATCACGAAGAATAATTTATCTCATATTCTTCTCGAAAGAAGTTAAATGAAGACATGTAAATTACTTTATTATTTCATTTTCAGGTTTTGGTTTTGGTGAAAGAATTTTCGTATCCAATTAAATAAACTTTATGTTTTATAATATAATTCGGTTCAATGCATTATTAAAATTATAAGGAGTGGTATCAGAGGTCGTGGTGGCCAAGAGTCTGCTGTGGTGCCGGTTCGAATCGGCTACGGCGGGTTGAAATTTATTTCGTGACAGACCCACGGAATGAATCTCGAACTTTCCAGTCTGGTTAGAATAGATTGGTAACCTGTAAGAATAGCCCGTTCTTTCTGTCTTAATAGGAGTAAGAAAGGGAGTAAAACATCAATTAAAAAAAAAAAAAGAAAGGAATGGAACAGAAAACAGAGTAATTACTTAATACTTAATTCAGAAATTTGAATCAATTTAAAGATTAAATCAAAAGGCATTAATAGAAATTATTTAATAAACTTTTTCTAAAGGCTTTTAATTAGAAAATGTTTAAAAATGTTATTTCAATTATTTTTATTTTGCATAATGAACGCAAAATTTTGCTATAACTCACACAAACTATTAAATTTAATTTTGATTGTATTTGTAGCCTATCATAAAAATAAAATTTTAAGATTGTTGAAATAATTAGCTGACAATGCTTCATTTTTTAATTACTTTCTTATTGAAAAAAATAATATCTTGCTTTTAATTAATTTGAAAACCATGTTTTAGACACGTTCATATTCCAAATTTTTCTACGGATTTCACAGAAGGAAAAGTTTAAGTCCAAGACCAGGTGTACCCAGAGAGCGGTTCACGTATCTACCACTACTGATAGGTAAGGGAGTTCCAGGTGATACGCAAACAAACAAAAGTCAAGGACAAAACCAAGCAGATCAACAAATTTAAGCTCGTTTGAAGTAATTTTGATGAAAATAGATGTATGTGAAGTATTTTCTAGTCCTAAATCCGAAAATACCTAAGGGAGACCCTTATCTTTTTTTTTGGGGGGGGGGGGAGGGAGCAATACTTAGAGATTCTGGTTAATGCAGGTCTGGCGGGTAGCTTATAATGAGGCTATTAATTAAATTATTCTTTAGGTAATACCCAAAATACATTTCCTAAAAAATAGCAACTATGCCAACTAACCCCGCTCTGGGGAGGTACTCCCCCATCCTTAAGTTGTGGGGGCGCCGTTGTTCGTCTTGTTCGGTGTGGTATTTACGCATTTTTTGATCTCCATGATTCCCAATGAGAACCCTCATCATCGTCTTGGTAGGAGTTGAGGGTAAAAATTATTACCCATATACAGGTTCTGAAGCCTCTGAACTATGATTAAGGATGGCCAAACGGGGGATTAGTCCCTTTCGGTAAAACTAATGTCTGATACGCCGTCAGTAGAATCCATAGAAGAAAATTCAAATCGGCGTTTTCTGGAAAGTTTATTTCTTCTTCCACTTTCCCAACCATAACCATGTCGCCCTGCATGATTATACATGGATTTTTATTCTTATCATGTTCCTATCAGTCCAAAACTTCTTTATCGGCCACGGTTGATTTATGTCGTGGAACAGCTCTGGGAAAGAGCGTCTTTCCTCTGGAGTGACGTGTCGGAAAGATGATAATATCCACCAATGCCGGTGTGCCTGGAAGGTCATTTGTCGTTAGTCACTAGCCACCTGAGCCAAGCTTTTGCCCTCAACATTGTGAGCGTGAACTGCCTTCGGTCACCAACTCAGCTGGTATAGACTCGGCCAATTTGCTCGGTCTACTTTTCTGTTGTAATTCCTCACAGCTAAAAACAATAAGCGGTTATTATTCTCTCGGATCCTTATTTATAAGTCGTATTTTTTACAGAAATTGTTTCTTTGTTAATGAACAGTAATGAAAGGGTTAATTGGTATAGGTGTAGGTCGAGTCGTCAAAGCTATGCCAACTGATTCTTTAAATAACTATTCCAAGTAGCCCCGTAGGTATTTCCAAAACAAGATGATTATCACACAATCCCAAACATCAGAAATAAAAGGTAATGATACATGCACACAACTCCAGTTAGCCAATCTTTCAAAAAACACGACCAGTAAGTAGCGCATCAGTTCGATCTATAGCTTCAACAGAAAAAAAAAAAATCGTATTGAAAAAATTTACTCTCCAGTTAGAAAAATGATGGAACAGGGACTTTTCCACACTTCAAGAGTTAAATTTGCATAAAGAACAATACAACAATTATTTACAGAACTTATACAGAATTACAACTTTTGAGCAAATATAACATATGTTAAATAATTTTTGTTACTTCCTTCTACGCAGTAAAGAAAGTATTGTAATCGCGAAAATTTTCGTTTTTCAGATTTCAACGGAAATATCCATTTTGACTATCGCTGAATCCATTTTGATTAGTTTCGTCGGGACGTCTGTACGTACGTTCGTACATATCTCGCATGAATCAAAAACGGTTATCCGTAGAATGTTTAAATTTTGTACCAAGGATTATTGTATAATATAGTTGTGAACCTCCCTTTTTGGTCACTGCATAATTACCGGAAGTGGTACTTTACTTGAAGGTCATTACTGATTCTCATCAAAAATTAAATTAAAATATAATGCAAAACTTTTCAAATCCGATATATGAGACTTACATATTAATATAAATAACATAATAAATGTTTGTTAAAATTGGCAAACCGGAAATGGTACTTTGCTTGAAGGTCATATTAGACTTTCATCAAAAATTATATTGAAACATATTGTAAAACTTCTCAAATTTGGTAAATATGACTTTTATAACAATATGAACTTATTTATTAGATTTTGGTTAAAATTGGTGAGCCGAAAAGGGTACTTTACTTGAAGGTCATAATAAACACATCAATAATTATATTAAAACTGAATACAGAAATCATATGTTTCGGTAATAAAGCTTAAAACGCGATTTTGTTTCCAATCCAATTAAACATTTTTATTACTAGTTTTAAGTGTTAAAATTGAGTGTAAAATAATGGTTTTCCTCCCCATTTGTGAGATGAACAAGTCTGCAGCAGAAGAATAAGATATAAGTAAAGTGTTATGTAATGTAAGTTAAGGTTCATTAAATAAGCAAATTACAGAAGGAAAAATCAATATATTTAAAATCTTTAAACCAAAACAACATGCAAATTATAAACATAAATTAAAAGAATAAAATCAAATTAAACATTCTCCTGAATTGACTATACAAATTAACTATTTGCATGCCAAAGAAAACATAAAGAAAATGTAAATAAACCTTACTACTCTGTTGCGCAACAAATTCACTAAAATTATAATAAACAGTCTGTTTTAATATTTTTTACATCAACTACAAACTACTACACATACCTAAAGGGTTAGTTACACAAATATAAACAAATATGCACATAATTGGGCAAGCACACACCACACAGGCAGTAACAAAAGAGAGGGTTAACTTAGCGTAACCATGGTGATAATAAGTCCCCAGCTGTAATAGTTTTAGACGTTGTTATTACAGGGTGACAGTGGCTAAGTGTGTTCTTCCGCTTAAAATGTCGAAACTGTCGATTTCCTACAGAAACTTGTGTGTGTGTGTGTGTGTGTGTGTGAATAGATGGACGTCGCAACGCCAAGTTTCGTTTTTGAGATACTGATATCTTCGGAAACTGGTAACCAAATTCAGGATCGCTTTTTGAGCCACCGATTTATAGTTTAATAGGCATACAAAGGTCACGTTCTGTCCACATCAGATATTTATATTAAGCCTAACATGATATTATGACATCTATGATAAAATTTGAAAAATTTACAAAAGTATGTATTCATTGTTCTGCAATGACCCTTTCTCAATGAGTGCATGCCTACCTTAATTCCTATCAATAAATCTACTTAATCTGTAATGTATTATGAACGAGATTGTGAGATTCTGAGGTTGTTGGGATTCTGCAATCTTCGAAAACCAGAAACCAAATTCAGGACCACTTTTTGAGCCACCGATTTATAATTCAATAGGCGTACAAGGAAGTCATGAGTTGTCCACATGAGATATTTTTAAAACAGGTGGTGGGTGATAGGGAAAATAAAGGAAGCATTATATTTTTACTATCTAATATTTATTTTATATAAACATGTAAAACGTGTTAAATCTATTCCAAGACATTAATGAGGATTATGGGAATAAATAATACATTGTATGAGATGTCATACAGTGACAAAATAAAATAAAGACTTATTAATAGAACCTTAAATAAGGAAGGCTTTTAGATGGTTAAATATATATGAAAACGAATTGGTGTTTTGTAATTGTAGTAAAAGGATTTCTGGGCAACGAGAAAGATGAAAAACCTCATAGATGAATACTAAAAATAGATACATAGATAAATAGATGAAACCTATGAAACACTAGGGTGTCGCATGTGCTTAAAATGCATTTTTTACACTCCTATTTAGATTTTTTTAAAAAACATTTGGATATAAAATGTATATATAAACAAACAAGGAGGGATGTTTCAGCAGGACATCAGGACGATGGAAACGAGATAGCAGGGACGCTGGAACCCATCTATGTTGGGTGACTACAGCTGTTTTTTAAAAAGCCGTGTTGCTAATAACACAAGAGGAAAAAAGATTTTGTCGCTGTATGACATGTCATTTAATATATTTTCAATTCACATAATCATCAGTAATGCCTTCCATAACAATTCCAAGCAGCCAATTAATTTTAATTTAATTTCCCTTGAAAACAGAAACCTTCTAGAAGCTTCCTTACTTGAGGTCCAATAAGTACGCCTATTTTAGTTTTTCCTGTATGACATCTTATAATAATATATTTCTTATTAACAAAATCCTGATTAATGTATTTTTATAGATTCAGCATGTTTGCACGTTAGCATAACATGCTTACATTAAATAAATTGTTCTGTAAATTTTATTGTAAATATGTCATTTGTCCACCATTACATACCCCCACTGTAACAAAGAAAACTGTGCGTGATCCATCGATGTTACAAAAATCATATCGATCTGTGTCATCTTTTTAACAGAGAGGGATAATTTTGTTTTTTTACATTAACTAAAGTATCAATAATAAGATGAATTAATGCGATCTACAATGAATAGTAATAATTCAGGATGGCTACCGTAGTAAAGGCGAAAGCATTCATTGTTGAAGGGAATTTAAAAATAAAGTTGAGCTCCATCAAGTCAAACATTGATGGTTTTCTTCATAATGTCCAAATTCAAACTCTTAGCTTTAATTTTTCTATGAAGACGAATTTTTAATACTGATATCATAAGATCAGATAGTGGCAGGCCAATCATCTGAGACAAAATGGTACGAAGTGACACAAGTCAGAGAGCCCCAACAATGTCTCAGACTACAAAGAGGTAGACAAATTATAAGCTAATATGTCGGTTGCTTCAATGTATAATATTTATATAAGTAATTAATGGAAGTTTTGAAAAGGAAAGACTGAGAAGATTCCAAAGAGATCGTATCACAATACATTTAGCTGTGACGCAGTGGCCTCCACCAAGGTCTTGCTCTGCTGGTCGCCTAACCGGCCCCTTACCACTTAAGAAGACCATCAGTCATAGTTTTAATTAAGAATAAAATGCGATAATGTATAAAAAACAAATTTAAACACGAATAACAGCATTAAGGTTTTTCAATGGAAGATTTTAAAATAAGAAGACCTTATTTTAAAAAAAAACATTAAAAAGGATACATTTTGCGATGAACTTAGGCAACTTCCATTGAAGACGCTTCTTACGGAATTTATTTGCAAAGCGAACGAACATAACCGTATGAAATAGCACAATAAACTGTAAAATTTACAGTTTTGTTTGTGATATTGAATTATAATAAATTAAAAAAAATACATAACAAAATTTAAAAAGACATCAGAAAAAAAAATTGACTTGAAAAAAACATATTTCATACTAACAAATAGAATAAATTACAGGATTTTTATGCATATAATAGAAAATGAGGAACTAAAGAGAGAGAGAGAGACCAAAAACTGAACTAAAATAATTAAATGAATGCATTCATACAGACAACTGAATAATTAGATGATATCTACAAATAGAGAATTTAAAAAAAAAAAAGAAGTTAATGTAATTCAGTAAAAAATGAAAATTAACGTATTTGCTCTTTAAGGTTTTAACACTTCGCCATAAATATCGGCCTATACCAAGCCGAAACGTATCTGAAAGCAGCTATTTTATTTACTATCATTTAATAATGCCTTAATAATGCTGTCGAACTTCGGAAGATGTTAAATTTCATAAGTAACATTCTTTTCTCGATGAAGTATGTTATTAAAATGTATCTAGGTAGGAGGATTGATTGAATTGATCATTTGCCTTCAAACTTCTAATTGAAATATTGTCGTTTTGGATATTCGTCCATTAGCAAAATTCATTTTTCGATAACAAAATATTTACATCATATATATAAAATTAGTCAACAATATATTATTAAACTGTATAAATTAATATAAGTTAATTATATATAAGTTAAATTGTAAACGGATAACTATCTGTAATTAGTTGATTAAAATTATTTACATAATTGAATTTCATTACCTTAATAAATTATTTTTTCTTTCTACATACATCAAAGGCCACTTGACTTTACATTTTTATATCCTCAAACATTAAGTTTAATTCACCTAAATACATCTTGTTATGAACATATTATCATTAATAAAAACTCGTATATGAAGAAAGAAAAAATGATTTATCAAATCAATAATGTAAATAATTTTAATCAACTAATATAGAGATAATCATCTATTTCCAATTAAACTTTTATATAATTACATAGTATAATAATATGCTGTTGACTATATATATATATATATATATATATATGATGTAAATGCTTTGTTATAGAAAAATGAATTTTGATAATGAACGTATGTCCTAAACGTCGATCTATGAATAAAGATGTTAGAAGTTTGAACACAAATGATTATTCTTCCTACCTTGATACATTTTAATAATGTTATAATTAGATTTTTGCCCCATATTGTATCAATATAATTCCCAGTTCAGGAAAATCCTGCATACAATTAAAATTTACAGTTTAAAATACTGCATACAATTAATAGTAAAACATACTTTACTCCAACGCATTTGTATGTTTGGCCTTTCCCTGATTGTATCACTTTGACACACTATATTTTCTTCCTTATCCTCCAATTTTACTCACAAATTAATTTTTTCACCCAATGATTTCACACATATTAAAAATTGTTTGCAGTCAATTTGCTTCAAAAGGTATGAAGAGGTCTACGACACGTACGCAAGTTGGACACTTTTTCTCTTAGCAATTTATAAATCACTTTTTTTTTTAAATCGGTAGATTTTATATTATTAAAACTTTTAGAGGATTAGGAAGATGATGTAGTTATAAATTGGTAAAGATTGGTTCAGTAGTTTACGCGGTTAGCGGTTGCAATTGAAAAACGGACAGTTCTTTTACATAATAGTACGATTAAAAAAATTCAAAGTAATTAATTCTGTTTTTAATTTCACCTCTACATTTCAGATTCATTGGCAATGGAATGATTTTAATAGTTTTTAACACTAATTATAATAAATCTTTGGAATCAATGGTGATGTCGAGACTTTGGTGAAGAAATTTGTGCTTGGGAAATAATATATAATAAAAAAAAAATATTAATAACATATTAAAACATAATATGATTATGTACTTATGTATATGAAATTTCGTAGAACGTTAATACGTAGACATTTATGACGACATACTTCTAGACAGCAGAAGTAGATAAGGCTGACACCTCATCAGCAGAGTGTGCAGTTTTGCTATCTCCATCTCCGGCAAGCTTTGAGCTCATTCGTAGTCAGTTTGTGGGCCTATATTGCCTTTTAACGGCCTCGTCTCATAAATTCATTTTAGCGAGTTAGTAGCCTTTCGAAACAAAATTTTAAATAATTTAACTACTAAACAAACTACCAACCGTTGCTAATTTGTTAAAATATCATATGTGTAATACACATACACATATGTATATGGGGTCGTGGTTGCAAAGGCGCTTGCAAGAGGTGAGATCAAAGTGAAGCAATGTCAAGGTGGATAGTACTAGGATGGGTTACCGCCCGAATTAGGTGACTACCTACCTAATTAAGCCACGCAGCCCGCGATTTATCTTCACTTCCCCCTACGGGTGGGTATGTGAGGGCCGCTACCCTATACCTATGGCATATCACATAGACCGGGCGTAGGAGTGATGACCCTACTCCGTACACCTAAAATAGTGAATCGCGTTGTGGATTTCCAGGATGTAAAATAGCCGCCTGGAGGTTAGGTCCATGGACGGTCTGCTTCAGGGAAAGAAATGTGGGTCCTTGTGCGCCTGCCGAATAGCCATAGTCCGTGGATCTAGACCGGTTTGTGACTGAGTGAGTCGGGGCGAGGGCACTGCCGAATTGGACCAAATGGGACTAGTTATCGTTATGTCGCTGCACAATGAAAACCATGGTTCGTAGCAACGTGATAGGGTCACCCAATCGACCCACTCCAGGCTGTCAGTGGCTCCCGCAAACCATAAATATCTGTAAGAAGAGGACATCGTGCGGCCAAAGATCTACGTGGTCTATAATGCTAATAGAAAATATTTTTATAGTTGTGCAGGCATATTTACAGGATGAAAATATCAATTATATTAATAAATATACAATAAAATTAGTATTAAATGGGCGGAAATGCGGGAATATATATATATATATATATATATATATATATATATATATATATATATATATATATATATATATTCATCTTAACTAATTCTCAGCATTATAATGTTGTTTTCTTTTAATATATTCGGTTCATATAATTTTATAACTGTATGTTCTTGTTTTCATTCCACAGTGGGCTATGCCTGGAACCTGATTGTAGCAAAAAGAACATGAAGATGCTGATAAATTGCTTAGAACACACAAATAAATTAATACGCATGATTAAAATTATCATTATCTCATTCACATCACTGAGATGAGAATATACTTTGTTGATGGAGGTAGGCATCTGAAAATATTCGGGGGTTGGAAACTGTTAACAACTACCGCCTTCAACAATAACAGAGCTGAGCATTGAAACGCATTTGCATGGCGTTTGAATTTATAAATAGGTCTAATTTGAATTTTATGGTTGTTTTAGAAAATGGAAACGGAACGGTTGCTGACTCTAAAAACACAGGTTGGTATGTTTATTTCATCTTGTAGGCGTTCTTCGTTTGTTCGACTACTGTCTGCTAACTTGAGCTTGAAAATTAGAGCAGAAAGATCTGTCAATCGTTTTACATTTAATATATCTACCGTGCTGAGTACAAAGCATATACCGTGAGTGCATTTGAGATTATACTGCTGTCTTCTTTTTGTTCCTTTAATAATTAAGAACATTATGTCTTATCTACAATATGCTAAGACAAATAAGCCATATCTACACCAGATACTCCTAAAAATGCTTAAGTATTGTCACTTACTACCAAACTGTCATATTAAAATGTATAAAATGAGCAGTTACCACTTTACAAGTTTTTAAAATAAGACTACGACTATGAGACATTAGTATTAGGTATATAAAACATCACAATTCACCCAACATTTCAGTTACCCCCTTTGTCCTTCGCACGGCATAAATGTGTGTGTATGATATCCAATATTAAAAAAAAAAGTAATCTAGGTATTTCATTATGTGGAAAAATATAAGAGTCGACACCCCATAAGGAAGGCAAAAATATATATCAGTTACAGGCACGATGGTAGCTATTTTAATAAGGTCCTATATCCCTAAACCCCTTCTTTTTTTTCTATATCACTAGATCTTTATGTAAATAGTTACTCAGTTATTTCAACTAATCGTAAGTTGAGAACAATATTGAATAAATTAACCCTTCCAGATAAAAAAGAAGGCAATCCCCGTCTTTATTCATAGAACATATGACACAAATCTTGGTGGCTGAGAATCAACTGGTTTTAGAGTTATAATACATATCTTCTTTCTTTAACATGCAATATAACTCAAATACGAAAAAAATTTATAACTCAGGAACCAGTTGTCTTAGTCACCAAATTTATGTTAGATCATACAGTGGTATAAACTATATTAGTTTCATAATTTTTCACTCAATCCCTTTTGAGATACTCAATTTCAAAGATTGCTGAAAATTACTTATTCCCATTTTTGAAAATATAGTAAAAAAAAAGGGCAATTTTTTAAGACTGAAATTTCTACAGCTAGTAATGCAAGAAAAGAAAATCAAAGTTGGGTCTCTTTTCCTTAATACATTTTTACAGCGCTAGAAGTCTCGTTATTATATCAATTTTCGAGAATTTGTTAACAACTTTCCTCACTACTTAAGTGATGTGTTCTGAAGACACAAAATGTAGAGCTAATCCTTATCATAATTATAGTTTTTGTTTTGTTTGTTTTCGCATTCTCCAAGACCGGATAGACAGAACTGGTCGTGGATCCGACAGTGAGGCTTGAAAATAACCACCTTGATCAGGCAGGTGGAGTGGAAAGGGGAAAAAAGGAAATTTATGAGAAGTGCATCCCTTTCCAGAAAGAGAAATTCCGCGAGACCTTCGGAGAGAGAGAGTTCACGGTGAGAAATCTCTGGTTTGGGTCTAGCGGAACAATCCCAAACATAACAAGGAGCTTTCTGGAAGACCTAGGTGTTAGCAATAGGGATGTTGCGAAATCGGCCGAGAATATTATACTTGACTCCCTGGGGATTATCCACCATCACTTGTATGGTGGTTAATTGAGTCGATATTCGTTATTTATTTATTGTGATTATTGTTTATTTATTTATTTTTTTCCTTTATGTATAGTTGTTACCTATTTATCCATATATTTTTATTTACTTATTACTTCTTGTATTAATTTGATGCTTGGAGCGTCGTTGGAGAGTGTGCGTTTCTAAAATGTGAACATTTGATTAATTTGTAAATAGTTTATTTTATCAGCTATTTGCTTTTTTGTTATTTTATTCTTAATTTTTATTTATGGAAAAGAAAAAAAAAAAAAGCGTTAATTCAAGTAATAGTTGACGGTCACTGGAAAAGAGAAGTAAGGGATAGATTACTGAATCATAGAAGGTTTAGATATAGATATAATAGACAATTGACATAATGTGGTACTGTAGAGATGAGTTTAATATATTTAGAGTTCAAATAAAGAAAAATAGAAATTGCTATATATATTTTGTCTAATAGTGGATTGATGAGTATGCTGTGCTTTCAGCAATCCAACGTATTTGGGCAGCATTGCTGTTAATAAAGCATTTCTCACTAGCAAAATTACCAGAGTTAGAGACATTTTCCCAAAACTTGTTTTCAACTGCGAAGCAAACTTTAAATGGTTGCAAAAGCAAATGAATGAGCCTTAAAAATGTTTTACCCATGGCTTTTAACGCAACAAATGATGAATAAATAACTAGTAAAAAAATCATAAAAATCAAAAATGTCGAGCAACAAAATTAATTCGAACTGGGTGATTTCAAATGGATTGATCCTTATTAGACATACCTCTAAGGTATCTCTCGACAATAATAAAAAATATATAATGTAACCGGAATATCCTGAACAACCGGTAACTTGATATGTAATAGTATTTTCATCGAGCAGATTCTTTATCCAGGCCCTTTTTAGGCTTTTTGGGGTTTAAGATCTTTGTAACTTGTTATATTCTGTAAACAATTTTTTTTTTTTTTTTCTTGAAACCATACTACAGTGTACAACACAACAAGGAGGTTTATGAAAGATCTGAATGAGTTTGTCATAAAGGACGTTGCGAAATTTGCCGAAAATTAATTAAATAAATAATAATTAATTAAATTCAATCAAATATTAAAACATAAATTCCGGACTCCGGAGTCCATCATCACCTGCATGGTATTTGACAAGACATATAAGTTTTATTATTATTTTTACATCTTTATCTGTTGATTTTTATTTCATGCAGGAATCTTTACTAATAGTGTGCGAGTGAGTCACATTTCCTTATTACAGGTTTATCGCGCTAAAAGTCTCGTTTTACGTCAATTTTCGAGATTTTCTTAAGCCACTTTCCTCACTACTTTGCTGATGTATTGTGAAGACACAAAATGTAAAGTACATTCTTACCATAATTTTAGTTTTTTTTTTCTGCCTTGATATCTGCGAATGGAGGTCTGGTCTCTGTTTTAGAGACATTTTTTCAAAACTTGTTTTTAGCTGCGAGTTTTTGAATATTTTTTTCTTACTAACATGTGCCATATTTTAACTAAAATTTTATTAAATGCAAATATTGATTTTATAAGAATTCTTTTCACAATAATTTTATTCTTACTTTTACATAATTCAATATCCATAATTATTAGTATTAGCAATCATTGTAGGCAATTTTCATTGTGCTATAATGCGAGTAAATACCAAGGTTTTCTAATATATGCGTTACAATAAAAAATGCTTTTTGCTCGGTACATGAAACCAAGTGGCGATCCTGGTTCAGCAAGCTTGTACAGTAATTATAATGAAGAAACTTACAAGGACTCCTGCAAGATAAAATGTCCAATTTATATAATCCTTTTCGATTTTGCATGACCTTGAGCATTATTTTTTGGATGTCCAGGTCGAAGACGAGACACGAGAAGAGAGCCATCAATTTATTGTGTATGGAAGCAGAGATAATGAGAGGTTAATGGGATGAGTGTCGTCGACCCCGCTGTTGCATAAAGGAGAAAGCTCTCAGGTGGTCCATTCTAGCTTGGATCAGTTAGGGAATGAATCTTTGGCTAAAATTAACATAATCAACATAAGCGGTAAAACAAACAAATGAAAATTCATTAGGTTAAAAATAAAATTATTCAATTTAACTTAACTGACGATAAATATATATTAATATACAATATAAATAAATAAATAAATAAATATATATATATATATATATATATATATATATATATATATATATATATATATATATAGATAGATAGATATATATATATTTATTTATATATTATTTACACACACATATATATATATATATATATATATATATATATATATATATAATAATACTATATAAATTTAATAGCTGTTTAACAAGCATAATAGACCACATACCGATCACAAAAGGCCTTCTGAGATTTGTACAATTTGTAACATTGATTTGTATAAAATTTTAATAATAAAATAAAAATAACTCTAGTTAAAAAAAAAAAAAAATAATCTTGTATGGCGGAGACTACTTTCGCCTTAATATTTAAGGTATTTAGCACAACGGTTGTCTGATGTCATCTAATAAGGTTAGAAACATACACTCTGTACTGTCATAACTAATGTTGCATTCGATTTTATATTTCGTTTCAATATAGATATAATATCAAATGAAAAAATACACATATATATGTATATATACATTAAATTATATAGACGCATGCCAACATTATCTTGCTCTAAGGTATTCATTAATTCAGTTTGTTAATTTACAATTCGTTCAATTTACAATTCGTTAATTCACCATCCATAACAAATACTGAATTCGGGGAAATTCAAAATAAATTATAAATAAAGCCACGACAAAGCAGTTTCTAGTATATGTTAAAATTCATCAAATAATATTTTATTTATTATAATATTTATATGGTATTATTACAAGTAGCATCTTTGATCGATACAGATTATGAAATTATTTCCCGGGCGCCAAATATAATTAATTTTAGTAAATACTTCAATTTAAATTAACATTACAGAATAGTTTCTGAATTGACAGTTAAGCAAAATTTTCAGTACATATTCCTCATGGGAATTCAGTCAAAATCATTATAATAAATCTAATATTTAAAAAAAGAAATCATTTAGTTAATTAATACATAAGAGCGAAAAACTGCAAAAAGTGACAAAAGTAATAGCCATTTAAAATATAAAGCTTTAAGCTTTTAAAAAAACACAACGTAAATAACTAAGCAGTAGACGTTTCGCCAATTCAGGATGTATCAGAAGATTAAAAGACAAGATAACAAATGCTGATAAAATAGAGCACATCTCACATCAACAATCTAAAAAAAACCTGTTAACTAGAGAAAGTATACCACTCCAAGACATTTGATGGGTCATTTTTAGCTGTTGGTATGACATCGGTTTTTTTCTGCAGGTGCTGTCTATATCTGCATTTATGTCATCTAGTCATTTTCTGTCTTGATGATGCCTGAAATGGAGAAACGTTGACTGATCAATTATTTACTTATTCATGAGACTTAAGGCATTGCTTTTGAAATCTTTCGATTATATCCTAATTCATTTATTTAACATGACACCAACATTTGCTTTTGATAGCGATAAATTATCGGATCTTTAGTATCCCAATAGTCTCGACTAAAGCTTTTAACAGCTCCATTAAGTTGGACATAGATTTTAAAATTCTAAATTTTAATTCCTTCTGAGAAGTATTATTCGGGTTAGTGGGTGCAGAGAATTTCAGAAAGGTTGGATAGCTTCAGAGAATAACAAGAAAGTTAATAAAAAATATTATAACATTCCTAAAATTATTTTTGAAAATTTCAACTTTAGGGTTTTTACCATCATGCGGACGTCAACTGTTTAGCGTTTTTCATTACTTTCAACATCCGATTAATAAACCTCCTATAAAAAAACTATCGATATAATAAAAACCGAAAAATTCTCCTTAAAATGAACAATAAAAATAATAGGAAAAAAGTCCAGGCTTTTGAGAAATTTTCAGAGTTTAATCACCAGGATTTTAATCCAGGCTCTATTTCTTCATCTTCTCTTTAGTCGATCCCTCGGCCCTTTCCCCTGCAAGGGCCCCTTTGGAAGGCCTATACCAAAGGTAGAGTTTTATTTCATAAAAGGAATTTCCCCTAGATTAAAAAGTCACTTCCTGAATCTCGAAGTGCTTCTTTTTTTAACTTTTGTTTAGATATTGAGCAACTATACTATTTAAATTTGAAATGAATCGACTAACTATAATATGTTCAAATAAAATAAAATAAACGATATGTATAAACTAATAGCCATCTGTCCTAAATGGTTATTAACTCGAAATCAGCAGTAGATAAAGGCTAATAAACCAAATAACGGATTTCAGGGCACCAAAACCTGTCATCATGACAGGAGGTTTTTGATTTATGAGGTGTTTGATTTATTAATTTTTAGGATAGGGACCCTACATTCAAATACGTTCGGATAAAAAGATGGCAGCTGAATCAGGTTACATGCTGTCAGTTTGACCGAAAAGAATCTGAATTCAGTCCTCCAGTAGAACTGAACATTTAAGTGTTACGGTGATGCGTTATTGCAGAGGAATCCCCAACCACTTTTTGTAACAGTCGAATAGACAAACCGATAATTAAGGGACCATACAAAAACGATATGCTTAAATTCGCGTAGTAAAATTTTGAATGATTCAAATAAGTAGCAAGAGTTATTAGCAGGACGGATAAAAGTAGTTAAACTCATGCCTGATCATAATTTATAATTTTTTTTTAATAACTTCGAAAATTATATTTGGATTAATAAGATAAATATAATCCAGGTATTCCATGTTATAATACATTGAGACGAACAAGAAAAGGCTTGTGAGAGTCTATAACTATTTACCTAATTTAAATGCCGGATGTTTTTGATACCCAGAATAAAGTTCATCTGGCCACTAGTTTACATAATTTACATATTTTGTTTATTATACGTTGTACGCATTACGTATTCTTCTATTTATCAGGTTTAGGTTGGTGAAAGTTAGTTAGTCAGTGGTGAAATTTCAATTAAAATGGATCTGATGGCAAATGACGGTGGACGGTAGAATGTGTCGATCCAAGTTTTTCTGATAATTTTTCAACTGTTACAACAGGATTTTCTTCAACAGTAGGCTGCAGGAGTTCGTCGTCAAGCTCTATTAGTCGATCTGTCCGAGGCTCGTCTTCAAGTTTGCGGTTTCCCGCTAGAAAATTTTCAAACCACCTCTGTGCACTTGCCGTTCACTAATAACCTTTTCGCCATTACATTTCTGCAATTTTCCAATAAGTTACAGCAGCATTTTCTTCTTTATCGAATTCCCATAGCATAACATAGCGTAAGTGGCTTTTGAGGAGATCCATTTTAATTGAAATTTCAGCATAGACTAACTAACTTTCTCTAATAAAAAAAAAGATGAATCGAAGAGTACGTAATGCTATAATAATTAAAATATGTAACCAGAATTCAACTTTAAATGAGAAATTAGTAATATCAACGTAAACAGACAGATTTTTAAAAACCGACCAGATATAAATGAAAAGGTCAAGGAAATATTTGTTGAGATTCCAAAAATATCATACCTCTTTTTATACCATTCTAAGACTATGTACGTATATGACATGTGTATTTTAGTAATTTTATAGTTATTTTCTTTGTCATTTTGATTAAACCTCCGAGTAACACGGAGCTCATTACACGCTGAGTACCAAGAGAGTAAACTATTTCGTCTACTTTCAATCTAGCATGAATAGGAGTTAAAGCATGGTACTTGATGATGATGAATCCCAACTTTGGGTTTGGTTTTATTTTTCTCTACGCCAAAAAAAATAAATAAATAAATTGCATTTTTTTTTTCCTTCATAGAGAGTGAACTCTTTGATAAAAAATAAATAATTTTTTTGTTTTCATATTTCTTACTTAAAATTCGAATATCCAATATTCAACCTGTTAGTAAACAAAGAGAGAATAACAATTAAAAAATAATTATAACTTTACTAAAAAGTTTTATTGTACAAATGAAAAGTTTTTTCGCGAAAAATTTAAATAAAAAAAAATCACTTACGTGGATTCATAAAAAACATAGTATTGAGCTTTTTGTAAATAACAAAGTTTATGAGAAAATTTTTTTTTTCGACAAAAAGCTTTGCGAATTGTTTACCGAATTAGAGCTTTGTTTCTAGCAAAAAAAAATAGGTAAATTAGCAACTTTTACTTATAAATCATTGTGATAAACAGTTTAATTATGGTTATGACTTGTTATATGATCATATAAAATTAAATAATTTTATAATGTGGTCATTATGATGAATCGTTGTTAGATGTAGTATTTTCCAGGCAGTTTGTGTACATTTGTTTTTTATCTAGTTATTTGTAAAAAAAAAATATTATAAGAAATATTTTTATATAAGAAATTAGTTTCTAATTAATTATCAACTGTTTTTTAAATGAAATAAACAAAAGGTCACGTCTGAAACCACGGAGATCGCAGCGGACCCCAGCCACATTTTAGAGAGAAAAAAATCCTTATATACTAAAATTAAAAATGTGTGGGGTCCTAAAAGGTTTTTCATACTCGGAGTGTAAAAAAACAAAACAACACAAATCGACCCACCAAAAAAATAAAACCAAAATTTCATTTCCAAAGACAACTGAGAAGATACTGATACAAAATGATTATTTTTGTTGTTTTTTCGTGTAAGTAAAATTTACAAACTTTTTTGTAACAGCAAAGGCAATTGGGGCTGTATTAGGTGTTTATTTAATAATTGAATCAGATATATAAAAAACGTCCCAAGTATCAGTTTTACTTGTTTTAAATTGAGAGTGACTTTTTGCATTCACAACCTGAAGTCTTACAAGGCGAAACTGCATTTATATCACGAGGATATGACTAGTAAAAATCTTCTGATGAAGCATGCGGTTCTTCATTATATTATATTATATAGTACATATCTAGTCTTTGAAAAGCATTTTTACATTAATCGAGGCGTCGAATTCTCTTTATCTTGTTCTTCCAACAGTACTCACAAGGAAACCTGACGCTCAAAAAGAAGGTCCAGGATCTGAAGAAGCTCATGTTCTACGTCATTGGCTACGAATCATTTTACAATCAAATTCTCAATTGGCTAGCTGATAAGACAGCAAGAGAACCGGAGTCAGAATGATATATCGGAATATGGTCAAGTAGCACCAATACTTTTTTTTGTGATAAATCAATTTATTAAATTTTCATATCTTTTCGAAGTTGTAAAAACATAGCTTCTTTAATTTAGAAGCACTACTCAAACATTATTATAAAAATGAGAAAAGGGACCGAAATATGGTTTAAAGCAGGAACAGCACAAATGCAAAATTTTGTCTGAACATCTTATGATATTTATATTGTTGAAATCGGGCATAAATAATGTACAGATTGATTGTTTACAAAAGACATTTTTCGTAGATTTTTATCCTTTAAAATTTTAGTACTAAATAATTTTTTGCTTTTTTTTTCAAAATCGTAAAAATGGCACGTGTCGTTTCTGGTTATTTCAATTAATTCACAGGCCTAATACTTGTATCATGGTTTTGAATAAGTTGCCAACTTTATCAACCAGTGATTCTTATAAATTAGAGACAGATCCTTCCCCCTAATTATTTATTGTTGATTATATTTTGACTAATTAATATTAAAAACTGAAAATTATTTGAGATATACTTGTATTAAAAACTATGATCATCAGTGATTGTGGTATTAAAACTGATAATGCTGATATTTTTGTATTAATTTTATTCTTTTATTTATTTTATTATTTTTTTTTTATTGTACACTAATCGTCCATTATGATGACAGTATGCTATGTTTACAACTTGATATATATGGGTAGCACAATTGATAAATTGTGTTTCTCTCTAAGAATTACACCAAACCGAAGCTCTGTAAATTGATAATTGCTAAACATTACTTTATCAACTTATATCTAATAATAAATATTTCAAACACTAAATTTATTACGACCGACACTATTTTAACCTTAATTATAAACCAAAAGTTGAAAAAGGATTTTTACCCCCTCACAAATACAATACATCAAGTGCAGACCTCCACATAAAGAACCGAGAGGGTTACTGTCGACTTGTGAGGACATAGAAAGCCACTTCCACAAAGGACTGACGAGACAAACAAACCAAGTGTGCTCGTAGGAGAACCTTTTTTCGTCTGAGACAACACCACTACTGGAAAACAATGTCTAGATTTATTGTTTGAACTTTATCCCAATGCTTTATATAACGTGAAAACAACATACTAAGAAATACTTACCAATAGTCGAAATAACTTTCACTCAAACAATTAATTTTATTCCATTCATTTAATACTTTCGTGCACTAAAAATTAATGGAGTCGTTAATGATCATTGATCGATCACAAGACACCATAATTTTAGGTTTCAGCACAAACCTACAACATACCCACTAATCGTAGATTCCGTGATCAAAATTAAAACTCAAAATTACTTAGTTCCAACGATACAAAAACAAATCTCACAATGATGCCTATTTGGTACTGGGTTGCGATATCCGCTAGCGGTCGGTATCAGTGACAATTTGTTCCTTTTCCTCAACTTTACCTAATACTTTTTGTCATGTGTACCAACTACCGTCCGCCCAAAATGTTCTTAGGCAGAAGTGTGACGACTGTATCAATCTCTTACTTTAAACTGATACTTCTTGTCCCATGTACTAACTATGAATCAACCAAGATGTCTTCATCTTCTTGTGGTATTGGGGCATCGAAATGACATGTACCTATAATAAATCAGGGTTTTTTACGAAAATGATATTTAACATAGATCTCATGGCACTATCAAAGAAATAAATATTTTTAAAGACGATATTATATATTCCGTAATATATAATTTAGATGCTAATGATGGTGAGAATTTTATCGTACTGTAACTATTCTAGCAGTAATATTTGAGTATATGTCGTCACTCTTGTGTAGGCACACGAAACACATTTATTTAAGACTATTGCATTTAGCCTAATTTTAGTCGATCAAACTAGCATATTTACTTTAATATAACATTTTTCTTTTAATCAATAAATTTATAAGTACCTACCTGTATTTTCTAAAATAGATCAATATATTACTAACAATTTAATGATGATGGACTTTGATAGTAAAATATTCATTATAATAATACAGTCACTAATTTTTTATTGATAAATATATTATTTTCCAAAGATTAAATGGAACTTTTTTACATTTTTTTTTCTTATATAAAGTCTTCTTTACAATAAAATATTTAAAAACAAAATGTAAAAGTTTATATTTGTATTGTTACTCGCATTTTATATTTTTTTAGGTTAAAAAATATAATGTTTTGTAATTATATTTTAACAATTTTATTGCCTTTTAAAGAAATATTCATACATATATATATATATATATATATATATATATATATATATATATATATATATATATATATATATATATATATATATATATATACAGGGTGTTCAAGACTTGATCGGCACGCCCCTTGAAATTTTGGAATCTAGGATGAAACTTAATGGGGCACAACTGTGTTGACTGAAGTTTACATTGAGATTATACTACACCCCATAAATTTCTCCAGTATCTCGCCAGCGTAACTCTAGAATTTCCAATGAAATGGTGTATGCTTCATGAGGGATTCTTACAGGAAATCAAATTCTAAAGGGATGTTGGATCGATGAAAATATCGATTCGACTTTTAGGTAAGGCGCTAATCACAAACTAGATTTTTTCAGACAAGTTTACACACACACACACAAACACAAACACACACGAACACACACACACACACACACACACACACACACACACACACACACACACACACACACACACACACACACACACACACACACACACACACACGCGCACACACACACATACACACACGCACACACACACACATATATTCGTCTTTCTTCTCCATGAGTTTAGATTCAGATCCCATATCGCTTCTGTTATCGTGTGGAGGACCTTCCTTTCAAATCTCTCGATTCTGCTTTCTAGGGTGCCGGTTAGAGCCCAGGTCTCGCAGCCGTAAATTTGCGATGCCGTAAAAACAAACTCTCGATATCTTAATTTAAGTTCATAACCTTCGAATAAATTTCTGAAAATATGACTCCAGGATTGTTAAATAATCATACATTGTTGAACTGGATATTTTCCGCACTTGCAATTTTTATACCATAATATCGTATTCTGCATACGAACTTTCAACACAGAAAGCTGTAAAGTTATAAACGAAAATACAGAAAAGTCTGGATCGTGTTTAAGAGGACTCGACTATAAAAAAAATAATGTATCCTTCAAAGGTCGGAAGCCTAAAACATGAAAATTCTCTAATTTTTCAAGCCTGCCTGACGTTATGAATGATAATGCCTATACAAATATTTTTGATTTCAAGATTTTGATGCCAAAATAGGGAAAAATATTAGCCAATTTTAAAACCAGCTAGAACTATGTGCTAATATCATCGAATTTAACCTTCACTGAATCATCATTTATGAAAAATAGTGTAACCAACACCATAAAAGAGGCGGAGTTAAACTTTAAATGAAGATATTTGTAACTCATCGGAGACGGAAGTAGACTCCCGAAGTTGGACTGTAGGAAGAAGAGTATTAGCGAGTTCTCCACGACCTCTGTGCAGAGCACTTCCTGGGGTCGGAGGGGGGGGAGGGGGTACTTCCTCCTTAATCGAGTTACAGTTGAAGAGGGTCAGGGACCGGCAGCTTCTGCAACTTAGCTGTAGACTTGAAGTTCCCCAAGCCCGGAACATTCATTAAAATCGAAGTTGACTGCACATTGCATGGCTATTCATTGGTCAGCTAAAAAGCACAACAAAATGTTTATTTTTGTTTAAAAATTAAATCAGATGCTCATAGTAGAAATCATGAGCATCCTAGTAGATATTCCACAGAAACCTCAGTCCTTGGACTCATCAAGCAATGCTACTAGATCTAACTTCTTTCTAAAGAATATAATAAATTTGTATTATAACTTCAATGACTAAAAATTAATCAATTTATATTAAATCATAAGTATTTTAATAGGTTATTGTTAACTAGATAGCCCAAGAGCGCTCGGCATAGGCCGGTGTGGGTTCGATATCCAGCTTGGTCAGTTGTTATTTATTTCATGGTGGTTGACATTTTCATTTTGGCTAGGACAAAAATTACCAACAGCAGTACTATTATTAACTATTGTCGTTTATTTGTTTAAATTATTACAATTAATACTTCTTGTTAAAAGACGTTAGAAAAACTTCTTAATATTTATAAGTGTTTAAGATTTTTAAAAATCCATTTAATACTTTATTATTATCTCAACTTTTATATGATCAATAATTTTAATTAATTTTCCTTTTAAATTAGAATATGCAAACTAATTTCGATGGACGATTTTAGCTGTAAAACAAAAATTATAGAAAATATGATTTCTATTAATAAATAAGAGAATTTATTAGGTCTCTCCCCCTCCCCCGTCGTTCAACTGTGCACTCAAAAAAGTTGTGAGGGAATGGAATACAATGAACGAGAGGGGAAATAAGACTAGGATCAAAAAACAAAGGAATCACGATGAAGTGTTTGGCATTTGATGACGACTTGGCGCTGCTTGCAGAAACGTGGGAGGAAGCAAATGGAACAAATTACCGAATTACAAGAGCAGGCAGGCAAGATAGGACCTAAGATTTCTTTCGGAAAAACGAAGATCATGATGAATGTACTGGACGCTCCAAAGAGAATTAAAGTAGGAACTCAAAATATAGAGGTGGTGAAGTGTTTCAAATACCTAGGGAAATGGATTGAATGGAACAACCTTGAAGGGAAAGCAATGGAACCAAGAAGGATCAAAATGGAACTAGCTTTCCAGAAAACCAAAAACACATACAATAAGGAAGCCCTCTCTAGGAACACCAAAATAAGGCATTATTAACACAGTAATTAAGCCGGAAGCACTTTATGCAGCAGAGACCCTAGTCATGGGGAGGAAAGAGCAAATGGAGAAATTGGAAATCAAGGAGAGACAAATTTTGAGGAAGATCATGTGTCCCAAATTCCAAAATAACAAACAAGTTTCCTATAGGAATCTCGGATACAAAGAGGAAAAGGAGAATTTATTTCTATGGACACATATTCCGAATGAATCCTGACAGATTAACTAGCAGATCTTTGACTTCTTTTACAAAAAGAAGATTAAACCCAATTGGTTTAAGGAAGTGGAAAAAGATCTGAGAGAACTTCAGATTACCGAAGTCATGTTAAAGAATGGTACAGCCAAGTCCTTGACCAAAGACAAAACCAAAGGTTCCAAGTTGAGATCAACCCCAGAAAACCGATTCGAATATCAGAGGAGGAAAGGAGGAGGAGATCAAAAGAACTATTGGGAGAAAAAGAGAGTACAGACATCTCAGAAGTGATTGATCTGACGTAACCCAAAGACTGGTGATTCCAAGTTTTAAAAAAAAATAAGAGAAAAGCCCCCCTGTAACGTCGTTGAATCTTATTTCATCATTATTATCCGAATCCACTAATTAAGTGTACACAGATTTTGCGGATTATGTTGGACTTTGTGTTAGACTTTGATGCTCAAAAACACATATTAAAATGTCTCAGACAAAAAAAAAAGTATAAAGTTCATATTTATCTGATTATTTTTATATTTATATTTATCAGTTTATTATATTTAGTTTCTGAGATAAATATAAATACTAGTCAAAAAACATAAATATAGTATAGCATAATTTTTTTTCTTTTTTGCCCGAGACATATGATTTTGAGCATCAAAGTTCAACACCATAATCCACAAAATCTATACATACTTAATTAGTGGATTCGGATAATTATTAAAAATAGTAATAAGTAATAATAGAGTAAAGGAAATATTACACTAAAGGAAGTCAATAAAACTAAAAACCCATGAAGGGGTTTGATAGCCACTACAACTTAAAGGACGTAGGCCGGCTATGAACCTGGTTCTGAACAAGGTATTGCGAAAATGTTGCAAACAAGTTGGGCCAACAGCCTTCAGAGGTCGCCACCGGCAAGACGTGCTCACGAAGTATCCTTGACTTCCCAGGCCATGTCGGTGACCCGAAAGAGGAAAACACCAGGACGGGGATTTCACGCGGACCTCAGCGGCAAAACCGTTCGATGATGGTCGATAATGGTTTCTTTACTAAAGCAGATAGCAAGATGATTTTACCAGAACACTTAGGTGCCAATATCATAGCCACAACACTTATGGAGGTATTGCATAAGAATGAACTCACTACTTTTACAGAGGATTTTATTCCAAAAGGGGATGTTTTTCCTTGACAATGGACTTATTTTTTTTTTCATTTTAACTGTATTTACATTATACGAGTGCATACGTACTAAAGATACCGTCCATACAGTAGACTATTACTAATTCTAACTAATAATAAAAACCAAGGGTAGTTCGGTTTAGCGAAAAATTCGGTCTACCGAAATGGAAAAAATGGTAACTTCATTAATAGCAACTCAATTATAAACAAAATTATATATTAAAACATTTTTACAGTACATAGTTAATCATTATTCAGAAACGTATCTTTTATTTATTTTCTTGAGAAATTGACTGAAATTTGTAAGTTGATTTCAGATTGTGTAGCACTTGGACTATGTTCCAGGGAAACAACAACTTGTTTTTTTTTTACTTTAGCTAATAACAAATATAGATCAGATATAAAATTTTAACTAGATCGCACAAATAAAAGGCCAGCATTCTCAGAAATACTACTTAATACTTTTCGAAAACACTATACATATAAAATAGATCTGAGTAGTTTAAATTATTATCGTAAATTATGATGAATTATATTATCGTAAATTATGATCGTACTTACATTGACTACCCAAAATGTGTTTTATGAAGAGTAGTTATAAATTCCATATCTTTGCTAAGAGAAGCGGTTCATTAAAAAAATAAAAGTAAATATTAAAAAAAAAAAACCAACTAAAAAAAATATAGATCTAAACTATTAAACTTTCGGTCATACCTGAGATCAAGCAAGAAATCTGTTGAAAATCCTGACACAGTATTAAAAAAAAATTAAACACGACTAAAATATTTTAAAATATTATTTCATATTTTCGTTTGTACAAATGTTTCAAAATTTTGAGATTGAAGGTTTAACTAATATCACATCATATTTTTTTTATTTTTTTTGATTTTCCAGTATATGTTGAATTTTATCTAATAATAATTTATAACGTGTTCATGAAGTTTTCGTGTTTTTATTATTTCAGTTTATATTACATTCAAATACGAGTAATATCATGTTTACCATCATTTGTTTATTTTATTGAATTTTTTTTTTCTAAAGTGATGTATAACTCGCTCTTGATGAAATAATTATGTTTAGATTTTATAACATTATCATTCAATTAATAGCAACCTGTTGCTTTAGTTGGAACTAAGTCGTAACATTGAGTTGTAATATAAAACCTTTTATATTATTGATTTTTCTAAGGGTATTGAATATTTATTTTTCATTATAGCCATATTTATATTACTCTCCAAAGTAAGTAATAATCTATAATAATAAGATAATTTAGTTTATTATAAAGGAAATGAAATGAAAATGAGGCTACAACTTTAAAAAGGGCGAGACTCATTTATCTCCAAGAGGCTAATATTGGTCGCTTTCCTAGCCTCTTCCGGAAAAAGTCGAGGCTTTTCAGTAAAATCTGCAATGTTTTCAGGGACAGAACTTTTTTTCTCAATCGATCGTAGTTTCCTATTTACGATAAAGTATAACTACTCCAGTATGCCTTCCTCCAGAAATTTGAAATGTCTGAAATTATTTTTATTTTATTTTTTTTTTGTTTATGGCACCACTGATCTGTAGGAGTTCTAAGACCTTTTACTATAGATTTTAACTTAAAATTATTGAAACCAATTAGATTTTCTAAGAATGATGCCTGAGGAGTGGTATTGAATGTATGTATATATTATAAGCAAATGCTTTGGGCATACTATCTATACAATTATCTATTCTTGGACACTAAGTAGAAAAACCTATTAAAGCAGTCTTAAAATTAAATTAGAAGGCATTTCAAGGAAGGATAATTTTATTATATTGCTTTTTTAATTTTATTACAGCTATCTTTCAGTTTGATATGATGTGTTTGGTTAAACAATCTATAGTTTATGACCAATTATTGCATCAGCATCCCTCGCAACTACTTACTGTCTCAGAGAATGAAAAATACCAATACGCTCACTTGTTTTTCCACCAGTAATATGTAGTGTGCATCCCAGATAATTTCCGATGTCAGGAACTTAGAAGTTTGAAAACGAGTTGTGTCGACCATACAGAACTTCGAAACTGCCACAGCCAACTTACAACTTCACCTGTACAACTTCTCCGGAGAACTTTGGCGTGTCTGCCAACGATGTCACAAATCTTGATGTGGGGTTGCGTCAATTATGCTTTATTTAGAATACCAGGAACAATTCAACATATATATCATTAATCCTCATAATGAAAAATATAAATCATTGCCAGATATGGAGAATAAACTTAAAAAGTGAAGTAAATATATATGAATAAATACATATATGTATAGGTCAGATGTAAACTATCGCAAGCTCAATTTTGTTAATTTCAATTTTTTAATTTCTAATAATATACATATATAGCTGATATATGAATATTATAGGTACAGAAATGTCAAATACCAATGTTTTTCTGGTTGTGTAAAATAATTTGTCATTTCAAATTCGATTTACATGCGTCTTTCCCAGCTGGTAAAAGGGTTTTCTGGGTAGAATCTTCCTTCAGCCTGATAATGTGGTTCCAGAGTCGAAGACATATTCGGGCCGCGGCTCCCAACAAGCTACATTGGATTACAATAATCCGCTTACTGATTTAGATTTCCACCGAAAGCATAGTGATTCAGAATCCCCGATTTCGTGCCCTTGAATAAAAAAAAATCGTTTGGCTGTAGTGTAAACTTTTAGTGGTGGAAACCAAAATCAAACACTTCTCAAAACATGAAAAGATTAGATCCTGTTTTTGCAGCTCCTTCTTAAAGTCGACATCGGTCGATATTGGCAAACAGAGTAAGAACCTTCGGAAGTGAATTACACCCAAACTGGGGAAAATTTGTTCCCACTTTTCCTCTGTAGATAGACTTGTCTTCCGCAGATAAGTTTTTTTCTAATATAGATTCCATATTGAAGAAGAAATTTTTGTTTTTTCCCAACAGGATGTTGTAGTTCTCTTGGTGAGTACTTGCGCACATCCCAAGGAACCATTACGTTTTTTACATGAATTCAAAGCTAAATTCTCTCTTAGCTGGCTTTAAAAATGTCAGCTCCTCGTTTTGGCTCCATTTATTTCTTTATTTACATAGTCCACCGATAGGGGTTGTGTCCAATTCATTCTCAAATGTATCATATATATATATATATATATATATATATATATATATATATATATATATATATATATATATATAAATATATTACAAAATTAATAATAATAATAATAAAATAAAAATTAAAAAAGAACCGAAATAAATTAAAAACAAATTAAAAAACACAATAATAAAAATTTAAAAAATCAGTCACAGCTCAAGAGATTTTTTTCAAAATAGATTAAATTATATTTCCAATTGTATAACGTAGTGTGAATAAACTATAAGAAAAATCTAATTGCTTTTTCCATTTTTTATATTAACTGAAGCAAAGTCGGACAAGTGCGATATTAACGTGTCAAAGTGAAATTATAATGTGAATAAATAATAAATAAACAATAATTTGCTGAGCATTCTAATATTACAACGTTTAGAGCCTGTGTACGCATTCACCCATTCCTACCTTACCTACCTCAACTTATTCTTATTATTTTTTTTACATTAGTCACAGGCTAAAACCTTAGACTACTGTAGAAAACGTTTTCTTTTCCATATTTTTATGCAAAAGTGAATAAATTGATTTTTATTTAATTAAACTATTTGTATACGTATATAATTCAACGAAATAAAAAGATCAGTCGATAAAAAGAATAATTTTGATTTCAATAAAGTGCATCAGACGGTCAATAACAACAAAAAATATTTAACTCAGTCAGCTATGAACCAATATATCCTGAAATTGAAAATATAAACATCAAAATCAAGTATTTGTATAAATGAAACTATTATGTTCATGTTAACTTTTTGCCTATTTTTTTAACGACAATACATCTCAAGGAATCAGACTGAAATTTTCACGGGGATTCCGATTTAGATAGTGACAAAATCTTCTATTTTGTATCGTTGTATTGTCCAATACCCAGATTTTAGTTTATTAGGTATATACAATTAAATAGCTGAATTAGTCATAAAAAAAAAAAAAATTACAGACCTTCCATTACCCTAAAAACCAAAATGTTCTGAGGAATTAATATTGTTCAAAACCAATTAATTAAATTACTATTGGATAAGTTTTGAAGGCTATAGAGCGTATTATGACTTTAGGGGTTTCTGAACCACTGTGAAAAGGACTTTGGAGTTTATCACTTTATCATATTAAAGCGCATTAACCCATATAATTTAACATTTTTCTTTTCTAATGCTTTTTAATTAGGTTTGATATAATTTATTGTTGATGAGTTTTATATTATCTCTTTAATAAGAGAATTTTATTGTCATGAATGATATCGAAGCCAGTTTTTTAAAAAGGCATAAGCGCCATTTGTCAAACTTCACAGGAAATACTTCAAAAGTTTTTTCCCGAAATAGCATTTTTTTTTTTATCGTGTACAGTAGAAGGTTATTAAACTGAGAAAACTTTAATAATTACAATATATTTTAAAGACTTCTATTCATTTTAACTGTATGGTAAGTTTTCAGACCATTCCATTTTTTTCGATATATCGTGACCAGGGATTGATAGAGGTGGTATTTACGTCTCATAATAACTTCAAACATAAATTTCTAGTTTTGGGTGCTTAAGTCATTTTAAAAAACGACATCGATATGTATTAACTGCATTCCATTCAACGTAACATGATTCAGGGATAGTGTGTTATGCGGCGTAGTATGCCTGAGGCGCCTGCTGATTTCATGAGAAACATTTACTCATAAGATGAAAAGGTTTGTTCAAAAATTGGAAAGTTGCTTCGGAATCACTTAGTTTATTTTCGTCTCTAGTGTGAGATATAATTTTAAAAATTCTCGAAAGAAGAATCATTTTTAATTACTATTCTAGAAGCCAGGCTTTGAAATACCCTATGGCTCCTTCTGTATTTATCATTTTCCACACATTGACTACAAAAAACCTATCTGGTGGATTTGAAATGACGCTGAAGACATGCTTGAATTGTTTGATAAGATTCATCTTCAGATTCTCCAGGCGCACTCATGTCTTGTCGTTAATCTGGGTTAAGATGATTTTATCCTGTTTTCCGACCGCAAGTCCATAGAACCTAAAATACCAATCTCCATCCTTGATCTTCTCATCCTGCGTTCCTCTATTCACTCTTTGTACACGATATCCCAACGTATCGATTTGTATATGCCCTCTTGTAGAACTGCTTCCTTCCATTAGAAATCCTTTATCATTCACGCTATTTCGTTCTGGAATTTCTCACCCATTTGTATTAGTGAATGCTCTTCAACATTTCCCTTCAAATACCACTTATTCATTCAGCTGAATAATTATTATTCTGTAATAATTATATAATAATAATTATTATTAATGGTTGAATAATTAATGATAGATAATTGACAAGTGTCCTCTAATAAACATTCAGCTAGTCAAATGTGTATTAGCAAAATATGTGCGATTGTGATTTTTAGCGAACATTTCGTCCCGCAGTAAAAGTTACTGATCATTTAGTTTTAATATAATTAAGTATAATAATTCGTTATCATATTATAATACTATTCAGTAGCTGGAATTCGAAAGGAAGATTTTCGGATAATCTTTAAAGCCATCAAAAGATATTTATAAGAAATGGAGAATCTTCAGGTTTTGAAGGTTGGAATATAGTTGAGCAAGGCAATGATCAACCCATAAGAAGCAGAGGAATACTCCCTTAAATGCACCATTAGTATGACATTCGTCACCAGAAATATTCCACAGACCGGGAATCAAATGACAGGTGTCTTGATCTGTGGAAGCTGTAGGAGGATTCGTCACGAAATTGGAGTGTTTAGTAGCAATTAAATAGGAAAACATGATAGTAAGGATGGTATTTCTATCTGGACCAATCTTTCTTTATAGCGATAATGATTTAATGATTTCTACTTTGGAAAGAAAGCTAGGCGATCGTTAAGATTATCAAACGATCGAACCTCAATCTGAAGCATAGAATAAAATTGGACCCACAATTTCCGGTCCAGGAAAAGACCGAAGGAAAACATTAACCGAACGGTAATTGTTGGATTAAAGAGAAAATTGTTTCTGAGTATTACTCCAGTTGCCTGTCGAAAAGAATCTTCCCTTAATTACAGGGCAGGTAGCGACTGATGTGGGGTTCTGATATGACACTTCCAGGTATTGGAATAAGGTTGTTACCTTTTTTTTTTTTTTTTTTTAATAAGTTTTAGTTAGAACTATTTCTATAGCTTCTTAAAGAGAATATTGGTGACGATATAAAACCACAGTAAATGACAGAGTAATTAAAAATAGGAATATAGAAACCATAACGCTTTAATATAATAATAAATAACTACAAAAATATATTCAATAATTAAATTCCAGGAAGAGTTAGGTGATGTGGGCTGGTTAATTACAGGGAGTCCGGACCACCCTCCTCCCCCTCACCTGAAATTATGAAATACTGTTACTTATTCTTATCTGTAAACAAAATTTGTATATACCTATGTGAATTTTATTTTATAAATGATATACCTAGGCATAGAAAATATTACATAGAGACGTTGGACCCACGGTTATATCCACGATTGGATTGGGTTTCTTTAAATTAGATCCAAGGATGGATCCCTCCCCTCTTCCGCCTAATCCTGACTACGCTACTGACAGGGATGCTTTGTGATCAGCATTAGCCTCGAACATTAATAAATTTTTCTCTCCCACGAACTAAATAATGTTAAATACCCTTCAAATTTCAGGTAAATCTATTTAGATTTTTCATACGTCCGAAGCATTTGGGAAAACGCCCAATACTAAGGTTCAGTGCAAAATGGGTATAAGTAATAATTATTAGTTACAAAATCACGATCCGTTTTCTGATGCAAATTTATGACATATTAAGTGCCACTTAAACGATTTTTTGTTATATGGCTTGTTTACAATTTCCAGTTTTTAAAATTTTTAGAAATTTCCAGTCTACGTTAATTTTATAAAAATTCCTACTCGTTACCTTTAAGAAAGGATACAGAATTATTAGGATTAAAAAAAAACAACAGAAGATTTATTCTGGAGAATAGTCTGAGAATTATGAAGTGGAGAATTTATTATTCCTGAGAATAGTCTGATCGGTGTACCATGAGCTGGGAATCATATGGAGAAGGGCGTGACTAAGGAGAGAGGAAAACCACATGCCTACGTTCTTTAATCGTTAAGTGAAAGAAGGAAAGCGGAACGGATTCCATGTTATTATGACACGAATGTCGCAAATTCCAGGATTCTGTGCAGGTAATAAGGCAATGTCTAGATTTATACTTTGTTTACAGTAATTTATATTAAAAACAATTTAATTGAATATTTAAGGAATAATACTAATATTTAGTAGCATTTGGTCTTTATTTTGGATTTTCTTTGGACAATATTGTTACAATTAAAACTTTTATTATTAAAAATTTATTTTTCGTTTTCTTCTTCTAACAAATCATAATTATTGCAAAAGTGAGATCATTTATTAAAATTATTTTCTTTATTATATATCAGGAATCTAAATACGTATTCAGAATGTCCGACGGGAATCAAACAGATGTTACCCGTATTGTTTGCTTGCCTACATAGGATAATCTCAGACAGAACAAAAGAGGCACTGGTTTCTTTTCCGAGGACATTAAGGATTTCTCCATAAGAAAAGGATTAATTAAATCAATGGCGCATTGAATTCTATAACATCTACTAGAACAAAGAAATTAGCTGTAAAACATATAAAAACGAAACAAAGATTTGGGAAATGAACAACCAAGGTGTTTTTAATTTTTTTATTGTTTTAAAATAAAGATACAACAGAAACAAATACAAACCCTTCTTGATAAACTAAAATCCCTAACATATTTCCCAAGAAATAAAATACAGAAATTTGAACGATGAAAATTGGTTCCTTTATCATAACGTCTGCCAGTGACGTCATCGTTCGTATATCTTCATACATCATGCTTGTGTAGTAACGATTTTCATTATGATAAATTGTTCTTTTTTAAATATTTTCAGTAATTTTTAAGTGAGATTGGACTCTGAAAAGTTCCGTTCTACAGTAAAATGTCTACAGCTAAACGGTATTGTGCTGTAGAAAAGAAGAATAATGGAAATTTGGCCGTAATTAAAACGATTATTAATTTGTTTTCACACTCAACAAACTATAACATTATTTTTTTTGATACGTTAAATAATTTCTTCAGGCTTATTTATGCAAATTAGAATACAATACTAATATTAAATAATAATGGTGGATTCTATTTTGCATATTTAAATGGACTAGTATATTTAATTGGATTATCAAATTGAATATATTAATCCAAGTGCCGTAATTTACGAAAGTTATAATTTAAAAATCTCGGGAAATACAAGTAGAAAAAAATGTCAGATTATTTATCGGAGGTTTAAAATCTATTGAAAATTAAAAACAATAGGAATATTTTTTATAAAATCTTGGTAGTCCAGTATTTAAGCCTTATCAGCAAAGAAATATGTACAAATAATCTTCGTTATAAGCACAGGTTACATTATCTATCAGACAGCGTGAACGGTGATAGAGGAAATTAGATAATTTCTAAATATGATATGAGATTGATAAAACAACTTTTCAAAAAAAATTGTTGTTTTCTAATCAACTATTTTTTTTATTTCAATTTTTATTCTTCGTCAACTTCAAATTTCTACCAATCTACATGAAATCGTCAAGTTTGTTAGATATTACAAATCCTTAATTTGTTTTTGTTTTTTTTATTTGAAAAATAATACAAGCTCCCACCCTCAAGAGCAATAGGCATTAGGGTTATAAGAATCCATTCATACCATATATACATGATAAACGAAAAAAACAACAACAAAAAAAACAAGGAAATAAAATAAAAATAATAAATATCATATAAAAAGAAAAACAAATGTACATTACTAGTAAAAATGAATAGATAGACAATTTAAATAATAACAAAATAAGTAAACAATCAAGAAAAGAAAAATTAAGTTAAGTAATAAAATAAGTCATCTTAAACACATTCAAACCTATATACAATATTTCCTTAATTAGTAATTAGAGTATATCAATATTCCAAGATTGGACTGGATCTTTTATTAATCTCTCGCTTATAACTAGAAAACTAAGCATTTTTTAATTAAGCCAACTTGCACCGCCGCTAGACCACGCTAAACTAAGGTCTTTCTTTTGGTCTTTCTTTCCTTTTTTACTTTAAAAGTAAGATGATATTAATGTAACTTATCATAAAATGTGATATCGAAATCAGTTATCAGCATGTTTCTTCCGATATCATAATAATATCGTATCCCTTGTTATTAGTAAGCTATCGATAATTATTGATGTCGAATAAATCGTAACAACTCTATATATTGGTGGTATCGGAATCGAACCTTCTGGATCGCTAAGCCTTTATTCATTTATTACTTACTACGAAGAGTAATTCATAAATGGTTATTTACCTCGAATCTTTAACTCTGTCAGACTGGAATGATTATCTGTTATTCGTTCAAACAAACATAATGTCACACTTTTGTAACTCAAGCCAGAAGCTAAAGAAGTCCATTAAAGAGAGGACTTAATGCTCTCGAGCCGGGAGACGGTAGTAATTTTTGCACGCAACATTAAGTGTGAGAGGGTTCGGAGGAGGAGGGGAGGGGCGACTAGAGAATTCCCCATTTGGGCTTATTTGAGAATTATTTATTTTTCCCAAGGGCTGTTTCTACTACGAGAAGAGAGAAGTCAACCGAATAACAGAAAGATTATCACAAGGGGAATAAACACTTTTAACTACTGGAAGCCAGAGTAAACAGAGGACTCTGTGATTCATGGAGGTGAGCAGTGCAAGGCCAACGCTGGTTCCTTTGTTATTTTCAACAGATCCGGTATTTCATCAAGAAGGAAAGTTCAGTTTTTTGTTTACTTCAGATGTAATCTAGATGTCTCGTAATTACGGAAAAGTTGATTGAAGTAGAAAGAGTACCGATGCAACCGAATAAATTAATTAGTTTTAAAAATATCAGCAAAATTCATTGAAAATAATTCACAACAAAAAAATTATACATTAATTTCAGGTGGAATAAAACTTTTAGAGGTAATTTGATACATGTCTAAGTTTTTATTATTTTGGCGACATTTCCTTCTCGTTTATCCGGATCAGATTTTTAGACTTTTTTATCTCACATTGGATAATAATTTTTAGGAGCATCTGCCACCATCTGACGAAGCACTGCAGTGAGGAGCCCGTCATCCCGCTGGAGCAGACTGGTTTTCAACGAAGGGTCTCCTGTGAGCACCCTCTTGTGAAGCTAAAGGTCCACACCGTAGAGTATATGCAGATGAACAGAGCCACGGCGTTTATATTTCTAGACTGCATACATTCCTTTGACTGTGTGTCGCACTCTCCCAATTTCTAAAATAACGTTTTCAACTAATACTTTCAAATTTTAATAAAAAGGTTGTGAACTTGCTACCATGGGTATGAAGTAATCATGACGATATGTATAGAAGTTGGAAACTTTTTCTCCTACCAATTTATTTATGGTTACTACTCCGTTCCCATGGGCCGTAGCCCATGTTATAAAGCAGTAGTGAAAGTAGTGATGTTATAAAGCCTGAAGCCTTCCTCAACAAACGGTCTATCTAACGCAAAAAATAAAAAATGAAATCGGACAGATAGTTTCTGAAATTAGCTCGTTCAAACAAACAAACTCTTTAGCTTTATACATTAATATATTAGATAATCGTAATAATTTCAAACAGTAAAAATTTGAAACCATCAACAAGATTTCGAGTTATCGCGCTCATTTCTTGGGGATAGACATTATATTACAGCACTAACCTTAGATCTACCTTTTGGAGGATAAAAAAAAAAATTATATACCTGTACATATACAACTTCGATTTACCGTCACTCGTTTATCTGTCAGTTTCTGTTAATCGTCAGTACAGCTGAACCCAAAAAAAAGTAGGATTTTTCACTCAAGGTGTGAGTATTCCAAAGAAAAATATTAACAGAAAAATAATTTAATAACTTGCGCAACGTATTTTGTTAAATAAAATAATTTGGGAAAGTCAAATTAGACTTAAAAAAAGACAATTATACATACGTAAATTAAGTACATTCACTGAGCTCAAAATCTTGGAATTATTATTCAACATGAAATGTAGAAACAAGAATGAGAAAAGGAGGTTCTAAAAAAATTACAAACTAATAAATTGTAAGGAAATGTAAACACTAACACCTCCCTCCACCATTCCACTATCTCACGTCTCGGTAGTGACTAAGATGCTGCAAATATCACATTTTATTTACATATTTCAAGCAAAGTTCGATATTTTTTTATGGATACGTAGCATTGTTTATACAGTGTTCTCCTTCAACTCTTTTATACGTAAAGATATTTTTCTAATGATATTTCTTTCATCCGTCCATGGTCCCGGTAGTGACGGTTAATCGAGGTTTTACTTTACCTTATATACCTTCATTCATAGTTCAAAAAAGCCAATTTTTTATTCAAATTGAAGACATCATCAACTCGTGAATATCCAAATCATAAATTCATCAACAAATTTTCGACAACTAAAATTTATTTTACGAATGGGTAAAATGCTGATCACCCTCGGCCTTGTAACATTGACAACCCATGATTCCTGATTAATCGTCGGATTCTTAACAGATTGGATAGATCAGGTCTTTAAAAAATTACATAAAAATTGAAATTATAATCAAAACTTCAAATTTGTAACATAGCACCTTTATTCATGTCTTCAATTACTAAAAAAAGTGTGTAAAGTAGGTCTGTGGAGTTTCCTCACCATTTTTATTGGGTACATAAGTACCTTTTCAAGGTCAATGATTTGTTGTTTGGGGGTATAATCCAAGAACGAACCGTTTTAAAATTATAAGCGTACCAAGAAACGTTTGCACATACGCAAAAGAAGTAGATGGAATTCGACAAAATTGATATTGGGTCCCTTTAGCACTAATCCCCAACTTTCCTTCAATTATGAGCCAAATCGGAAGAATGGTTTTCGAAAAATAGGCTTGTCAAGCCTAATATGTTTGCCTACAAATATGTTTGTGCATGCGTAAGCGAAAATAGGGAATGGAATTTATACATTTTAGGGAACATTTTTATACTATTTCTCATCTTTCCTCCAACTTAAGGCTAAATCTTACGAGCCATTTTTGAAATATAAGTGTGCCAAGAAAAATGTGTTTGCGCATGCAGAAGAGTGAAAGAAGGAGGTGGAATTTGATAAAATTGATAAAGAACCATCAATGTACCAACACGCTCAATCGCTAAAATTTTCAGAAAAATCGGATTAAAAGTAGTAGGTGTTATGCCCGTCACATGAATTTGATTACTAACAGACACCAAATTTTTTCCTTGATGTCTAGAGCTTAAAACACGAGTTGGAGAGCATATCAATTCATATCCTTCATGAATACAAAGCTTCCCTCACTTCGGTAATGAGGAAGCAAAAAAAGCATAACTTGATTCGAAGAAGGTTAATAAATACAAAAATTATCATCAACAAACAAACCTTACATAACCGGAACATCTCAAAGGACTAGAAACAAACAACAGTTCCAAGTATTGACTAGTGACATTTTAAAATTCATTAGTTGAGCAGGGACATGATTAAATAACGGGATTTCTCCCGTTGTTGATGTTGATGACCCAGATAAATATATTCACCTCAGATTTGGATCTTAATGTCCACCATAACAACAACAGGGTAACGTTCCTTCTATCTTTATTTTAAAGAGGTTGTGTAACGATTTCAAAATCCAGAGAATTTTGAAAAACACTGCCAACTAAATCAAAAACAAATAAATTTGTTGTTATGAATAATAAAACAATTATTCGCAGGAATAAATTTTATGTCATAATTACAGTTACATTAACAGCGTTTTTCGGAGCGAGCTCGGCGATCTCCCGAGGATCTCAGGAAAACTACCTCAGAGTTGCCGTGAGGACTAAAGTTTTCTCATCAAATAAAGGTTAAGAAATTGATTAACCTGTTAAGCTTCAGTTGTAATTTTATTAAACTTAGAAAGGTAATGTGGGGTAATTGCACACTAGACTTTACAACATTTGACTTTACATGACTGTAAAAGATGTATATTTGAAGCTAATTTTTCCTCGTTTTTAAAAACGTTCCTAACGATGATTATATTTAAATAAAAGATAGTATGGTTAGATGTATGAATTATTAATTTATTAAATGAATTTTCGCCGCTTTTTAAATATTATTTTTATAATTTTTCATATATTTACTCTAGCCCTAGGCTATCTTTATGTGTTTATATATATATATATATATATATATATATATATATATATATATATATATATATATATATATTTATATACACACACATACGTATATATACGTATATATACATATACATATATATACGTATATGTTTACCAAGTATATATATATATATATATATATATATATATATATATATATATATATATATACATATAAACAATAAATAAATTTTTATAAATATATATATATATATATATATATATATATATATATATATATATATATATACAAGATATATGTATATGTTTACCATTTATGTATATGTATATGTATATAATTAGGGATTGATAAATTATTTTGCCACTTCTATAATTTTGTTTTTATTGAAATCTAATTTCGAATGTTATATATTCATCTTCAGTTCTAAAAACACACAAAAATTCAAAAATAAGCAATTCAAAATTCGGTTTATGTATTTAACATTAACTTAAATGTAATAGTATTATAAAACATTTATGAATTATGAATTTATTCATGACAACAAATCAAATACATATTGGTACTCACCAAGCTTTAAGTAAATTATACCAAACAGAAATGTTTGTACTAGTTTATTCTAGCAAGAAAGATTTAGCAATTTTTTAGCAAGTTTAAGGGTCGGGGTTTTTCCTGTGATTGCGGTGAGTAATTGTTTTTTCTGATACAGATAGGAATAAATTTAAGATAGGGCTATTGGAGATATTTATTTGGTCATCTAAGCAAAAATCTGGATTGGATTTGATCTGGATTGAACTAGTTTTCAATAAACAAAAATTGCAGAAGTGGCAAATAATTTATCAATTCCTAATTAGATTAATCCTTCTAAACCATCATACGGATGTCAACTGCTTATTATAATTGTAGACAGTCTGTTTTTACAAATTAAAGTTACATTGAATATTTTACCCAACATTAACATTTAACATGAAGACCTTTGGGTGCAAATAGACTGTACGGTTATTATTTTTTAAAATATGGGTAATTGAGAATTAGATGATATTCTTGTTTCTACTCAGTAGTTCACTAACGTGTTCAGATTTAAAAAATTCATTTTCTAATAACGTAGCGGCTTTAAATATGTAATTTATATTAATACAAATAGTTACATTTAGAAGTTCATTTTCTGCCTCGCAATGTATAAAAAAATAACCAAGCAGTCGAAGTAGCGTCGCGTGGGACGGGAGCCAAAATAATAACCAAGGCTCCTGAAAAAAATTGCCCTTAAACCGCCCTACGAGAGGGAAAATGATATAAACACAGGGTCCTTGAATTCAGTATAAAAATACAGGATTGCTTCTTTTCGTTCTGTTTTGTTTTTATATTCTCTGGCTGGAATAAAATTATAAATTGTTCCCGATTTATGCCCAAAAGGGAAACTTATGAATTATTATAAGTATAAAAAATAGGAAACATAAACTTTGACTTAAATATCTTATGAATACAAAGAAAGAAGTTTTGTATTATTATTATCGTTTTCTTAGTATCATTCAGATCTCTAAGGATTCTGTTCACCATTTAAAATATTAAGAGTCCACGCGTATTATATATATATATATATATATATATATATATATATATATATATATATTCTGGACTGACATAGGGAAATTAAAAGTGATAAAAGCATTAACACAGACAGTAATTTCACCGCCTGCAAAATGTCATCTAAGAAATAAAGTATATTTACCAAAACAGAGGCTCCAGAAATTCTATTGCACCTATTTTATATCATCATTAATACACTACAACCAATTATAAGATTATATAAAACTTGACCAACTAAAAAGATCTGATAGACATTATTATTGCTGAGTAGCTACACACATTATATGTGAAGTTTATTGGAATTTATAGGTTTTAAAGTGTTTATTAGATTTTATGTATATATCCTCTATTTTTAAATTAAGTGACGTTAGACTCTATTTTTATAGATGTGGCTGATCAACAATTCTGCACAGCAAACTCAACAATCAAATAAATACAATATTTGAAAAAAATAAAATAAATTGTAAAAAATCATGTAGATTCGATTCCAAATACATTTTATTATTATATTTTCATCACTTTTTGGTTTATCATTGTCAATAATGAACGTTTGTAATCGATAAAAAAAAAATAGAATTTGACCCCCAATCCAAATTTTAGGTTTTACGTTTCAAGGTCAAAAAAAAAAAAATAATTGAATAACCGTATAAAGAAAAAAAAATATCCATCCACCGTATGCGGTTTTCCTCCGAGAATACGGGACGGATTCCGTGAGAGTCGTCTAAAACAATTTACACTACACTACATCAGCAGCAACTATAAAAGAAGAGCTTGCCAACCATGGATATGAGGCAACCGATATAGTCAATGTTATCTCACGGTTTAAAATACCTCTCCCAATGATTTTACTTCCTAGTAAGCAGTAGAGGAACTATTGCAATCGTGTTTTTTTGTTACCAGAAACTGTTTTTTGTTTGATTTTACATTTCACCATCTTAGAAGGGGAGAATGTGAATTGTGCTAAAAATCAGAAATCGAGATTTTCATGGATAATAAGGTTTCAAGGACCGTAGTAGCAGATTTTAACATTTTTATAATTATGTGCGTGTTGTGTGTGTGTTTGTCTGTATGAGTGTGTGTTAACAGATGGACGTTGCGACACCGAGTGTCGTTTTTGAGATGCTGCTATCTTTGGAAAGTACTAACCAAATTCAGAATGACTTTTTGAACCACCGATCCATCCATAGAAACAGTTCTGGTTAACAGCAAAATAAAGGAAATAAGTAAAAAATGTATTATCTACTAATAATAGAATGTCTATCAAACACAACTGAATATAACAAATGCCAAGATCCGGCGTATTTGCCAGTGATCATCATAGTCAAAACAGAGCGCGGGGTAAATGATATCAACTGTATATTAAGTAGCTTGCCCATATAAACTGTATTTTAGAGCAAACATACATATTATTTATTTAATTCCAATGAAATAATATTTTAATCATAATTAGATAAATTATAATTTTTGTTGATTAACATAACATCTAGCAAGTACTCAATTTTTAAACCTCTAAATAAGCTACACATTTTAGGTGTAGTAAATCTGATTTTTTTTATTTCTTAATACATTATTGATATCGTTACTTTATCAATAGTCATTACAAAACTCTTGAAAACCATTTTTTTAATATAATGCTTTAAAACCTTGGAAGAATTCCCGCCTATATTCATGTAGTGAGCTGGTCCCCATTGATAGCTTGTCATCAAAAGGGAGGTCGTCCACCTCCTGTCAAATAGGGTAGTAAGTTTTTTTTCTTGTATATAATGACACGGAAATGTCTAATTCAAGTTTTCGACATCGGCGGACCTCTGGACCAGTGTTAAAAAAACCGAAAAACTAAAAAAATGTTGCTCTTTTTTTCAGTTTTTGCCCATATTGACCGTGAAGGAGCAATGACTAATCGATATTTTTTAACTAGATTAATTTTTCTACAATTTGGTCTCTGTACATTCAATAGTCTGTGAGATTCAGCTTCTCAAAGTCTGGCAAATTTTCCACATTGGCCAATTTTTAGATGTATTTTATATTACAATTGGGCTCAATAATTCCTCTCGAGTGGTTCAGTGAAATACTTAGTAAACGTAACATTGGAAAGGAGTGGAGGTTAGGGGGGATAGCCGAAGTAGGGTGTGGAGAAGGGGAGGGGATCAACGGACCACTAGAACCTAAAGTGAATTTCCTAGTGAGGAGAAGCTGCAGAATGGGTCGGAAATTAAAACAATCAGCTTTACTGACGAAGAGATGGATGTACGCGATGGTGTTCTATGCGAGTTTGACAAATATACAATTTGAAAGCACGTGAAAACGGAAGATTCCAAGCTTTGCTACATAATTCAACGCTGCCCTACAAAATCTAGAAAACAGTGGACCCACAGTAAAGCTGTGGGTTAACTATTTTAGAATTGAAACATTGATGAAACCTTTAATCCACGGAGAGTGTATTGGGGAGAGGGAAACTGGGATTTGCATCTGAAGAATAATGACGTTCTTCTATGCTGCTGACGAGTTGTTGTTTTTTTTTATGGCAAGTGTGCCCTTCTCTATCTTCAGGAAATGTTGGGATCTGGGAGCAAGATGGTTTTTACTGAATACCGGCTATTCACGATAGACCGATTCAACACCATTTGGCGTTCCGAAAAGTTCTGATAAGGTGCTTGATCTGACATGGTTATGTCAGATCAAGCACCTTATTCTATGGTTATAGAACAGGTACTCATGTGCTCAGCAGAAAGCTAGGAAAGTTTATCCGAGGTCATGGCTAAATTGAAACCGCGCTCACCTTATGGGCATTGGGGATGATCTACCTCCAGAATATATGTACAGGAGTTTGAGGATTTCAGCGACGGTAATGCACAAGCAGCTGAGCAGCATATAATAATGAGACCATTGCGAATCACTCGAGACGAAGTTGATAACGAAAAACTGTGGGACTGGTATAAACAGCACACTCTTTTCCCTAATATAAATGTGATAATATTCATAAGCAGTGGACTAGTAAGAGAGGAAGGGACTAGCTATCATAATGGTTAGGGAAATTGGGAGGAAAGTATGTTACAACTTGTTGGACGAAAACTATCAAAACATCAAATTCAAACCTAAGAACAAAGTAGAGTCTCTTTCTGCTCCTCTCATTTAAACTGTTGTCAAGAGACAGGTGGCCTCCCACTGTTTTACAGATTAGGGATTTTGAAACTATTGAATGAGGAATTTAAAAACTTGTTAACAGATGAGCATTTTCTATTCTCATTGTCCTTATTCACTTAAGAGGTAATGAGGAGGAGCAATGACCAAATCTTTTTTTTATGCAGCATTCTAGGTTTAACTACCTAGATAGTTAATCCATTTAACTACCCTGTTTGACGCTCCCATGGTCTAGGTTGAGCAAAATATTTCATTGTAACATTAATTGGTAAAAATAGACTTGATCAACAATTCCTAACATAAGGATTATAACAGAGGATGGAGGTAGATTGAGATGGTATGATCAAGATAATTACTTGGTAAATAAATAAATAAATTTAAAAAATATATACATATTAATATTAAATTTGTTTCAAAACTATATTTTACAGCAGCATCTGCTTTATTTGTAGTCTATTGTTTGAACAAGATCCCTATTTACTGAATTAGACTTTGTAGATGTCGATTTAAATCTTCCTAATTTCAGAGATTACAAATTTATAATTGATAAAAACGAAAGGTAGATATGTTCACGCAGATGATAAAACAAAATGGACAAATCTGAAGAAGGAAATCCATAACAACCCCCCGGATATCTTACGCGAGGCAATGAATTGTTTTAGGAGAATGATACATGGCCACTAGAATACAGACCTATCGATTCAAACAACAGGTGGTCCATACAGGAGGAAAAGCGATTTTCTCATAGTTGCACTTCTTTGCATCTTTAGTGGAAATTATAGGCAGTCCCTGACTTTCCTCAAGTCGGTGAGCAAAAAATACTGCCGCATTCAAAACGTGTTCAGCGAAGAAATATAAAAGTTTTCTCATGCTAATATTTTGCAATAATTATTTCATCAACTCAAGAACAATCAACTTTCTATTTTTTTTTTTTTTGCATATGTCGGTATGTTGATTACAAAATGATCAAGCACGATTGAATGAAAGACTTCATCACAATCCATTAACCAGGTCGTATACATATGTATATGCTGGGGCCACGCAAACAATTCTTTAACTAGGTTTCTGATAACCCAGTACAGTTCCGACATTTTCCTCTAATTACTCTCGGTATCAACAAATGCTTTCCTGATGTTCTCATGAACCGGACATTAGTCAAGGTGTGATGCATTAATTTACCATTGATGGTATGACGGCCATATAGGACACCCCATGACTCCAATCCTGCGTAGAAGCTCCTGAAAGTAGTTAGCATCCTGGAGTAAGCTAAAGGTCCACAAGTAGTATCAGGCGTAATAAGTCTTCCTGACCCGCAAATGTCTCCTACTGCTTTCTTTCAGCAAAATAATTTTCGCTAGTCCTTTCATTTTATTTTGGCTGCTCTTATTATATACATACACCAACATTTTTATGGAGATGCAAAAATATTAAAGGTCGATGTGATATACTTGGACTAGGCTAACTATGGACAAGGTTCCCTCTAATTTTGGAATTTGATTCATAATTTTCTCTAGAAAAGTATAAAGGTCTTCAATCGTTGTTAACAGCACAAATCATATCACTGCAATAAAAATTGTTGCAATTTCAAATCATTAAAGCTTATTTTAATTATCCGGCAAGTAAAAACATGAAAAAAATCATTACGAGCAGTTACGTTTATTTCAAAGATGCATTTATTTCCCAAGACAAAAAAATCTTTTTTTTTTTTTTTAAAGTTTTAGAAATAGCTGAAAATGTCGCTTTCATGTATAATAACTCTAATGATTTCCTGGAACGATCGTATAAAAAAAAAAGAACGAGTCACTATTCTTTCCACAGGGTATATATATTTATCAAAGAAGAAGGCGATGGTGATCCCTAAGATGAAACTGCTCGGCATTTTTAAAAACGTAGATGTACTGGTTTTTGCAAAAAAAAAAAATTCTGGTATAAACGAATGACTCATACTGTGCCTGACTCACCTGATCACCTTCTTGAGCACGAAGTAGTTCCCAAGAGGAAATTGAATTGCTTGAGACTTAAATTGCTTTTAAAAAGTTCCTACTAGTTTATATAGCATAGTTCCTATTAGAATAGCATCACTCTTGTCAAAATTTTTGTGAGCTACATAAAAAATGATGCAGAAGATTTGCGAAAATCGAAATAAACGTTTGGATTAAAATGTAGCAACCAATACATCACTACTATCTGATTCGGCAACAATTTAGGTTATAGCTGTCCTAATTTAAGCTGTTCTGTTCCTCAGGGTTTATATTATTTTTTTTTTTAATCCGAAAATATATTGAACATTTTTAAAATGTGTAACAACCATAAGAGAACCATCTTCCAGCATCATAACACGAATATAACATAGAGAATTTTATGATTTGAAATTTCTAAAAAGAACAACCAAGACTTATTGCCTTTTCCATATAAAAAAAAAAAACTGCCAGAAACCAAAAATGAGGGAAGAAGTAAAAAAAAAACAAGCTTTATGAAATGCATGTGATGCAAAGATATGGTGCAATAGCGAATATTCAACATTCGAACAAACGAAGTGATCCATAAATAAATACGTAATCCTAAAGGAATACGAGGATTTCAACAAATAGCGTCGTAGCTGTAGTAAAATGGAGCATCGACTAAGCCTTTGTCAGCTGTTATGAAGATGCGCATATACTGCACTTAACTGTGAGTTAAGATTTAAAGCCCAATCCTAACGAAAATGAGTACCTATATCAATTGGAAGTTCAATTCAGAGAGATATGATTAAGCATCTTAAAAAAAAAAAGATTGCTTAATCAAATGATCAGAGAATAAAAACAATGAGAAAATTATGGGCAATGGCGTAAGAATTCCTTAAAATGCAACAACCGCATTTCCTGTTAAAAGTGCTAACCTCATTAAGATAAAATCTGAGAGAGGGCATTCTGTGTTGCATTGGCTCAATTTTCTAATCAGGTTTCAAATTATTCGCTTAAAAATCTCATATACTTATCTAAATCCGATGACAATCGTCTTTAACCACTCTCACTATCGAAACATGGAAATTGTAACGTGATGGTCTTGGATTCAATTATCTGGTTTACACGAAAAACGTTGTTTACAAAACTTAATTTAGATAAAGAACCTCAATGCTTGCAATTACTTACTGAGACACTAAGAAATTTACGGTAAAGCTACAAATAATCACTACTTTACCACCTAAAACAATTCATTTCATAAATCAAAGACCCTGGAAAACAAATTCATTTCATAACTCAAAGACCCTGGTATGGTAGCAACATAATTTTACATACTGGCCAAGATATGCTAACGCTAACAAACAAATATGGCCCACACTATATGATTCCACTACTTATGTCGTGCTATAAGAATAATATTTAAAACGATATGGCACCAAACCTAGTCCCAGACAACCATGACAATTTCGATATGACAACCAATTCGGTTTTAGACCAAGTTATGGGACTATGGACACTCCCTATAAAGTTGTAAATATCATATAAACTAATCTAAATTTTAAACTAAATACTTTGATGCTAAGCATGGATATAAAAGGAGCCTTCGATTACAACAGCTGGTGGCCGAAAATTCTTCAAAATCTCAAAACATACAAAAATATATCTACTCAATAATCAAAGACTATTTTAAAGACAGAGAAATTTGTATAAAATCAAATAATTATATGGTTTCCAAAAAAATATTAATAGGCACTCCTCATGGATTACCATTTTCACCTATATTGTGGAGCGTTTTATTCAACAGCATTTTTGAGATTCAACACCCAGATAATACAGAAATTGTAGCAATAGTAGATGATTTCTTAATGCTCGTATCGAGCAGACATTTTGATGTTCTCCAAACTTTAGCAAACTTCATGATTTCATAATTACAAATTTGGGCTATTAATAATAAATTAAAGTTTTGTCCCGATAAAGGCAAATATTTGATATGCTCTCCTATAAAAATCATCCCACAATTAGGAATTAAAATAAACGAAACAGAAATACGGGCATACACAGATTTTTAGGACTTTAGTTAGACAGAAAATTAAACCGGAAATACAATACAGACGTAGTAGAAACGAAAACAACAAGACTAATAAACTTCTTAAGACATATGGCAAAACTTTCGGCAAAAGGGTAGTTCCACTATACTAAGAATCATCTATCAAGAATACTATCAAAATTGCTTTATGCTATTCTGGCTTGGAGGGAGGGAGCATTAAAAAGAGCAAACCGTAAAGCTTCAGAGAGTCTAGAGGTTGATTGGTAAGAAAATCTGCAGAGCTTATAAAACTCTCTCTTTAGACGCAACATGTATAATAATAGAAATTCCACCCATCGAATTAAAAATCGAAGAACATATAAATTTATTTTTGGTTAAAAGTCACAAGCATAGTTATTGGACTTTTCAAATCAATAAAATAGAGGAAAAAATATCACCTCAGCACTGGATGTATCCATACCACCATTACAACATTATACAATGTTTAAATACCGAAAATACAGAAAACATTAAAATATATACGGACTGTAGCAAAACTGACGCAAAAATCGAGTGTTCGTTTATTGTATATTTTTAGAAGACTCGAACGTCATAAAACGATTCCGACTGTACAAATAATCAAGCGAAAAAATTGGCAGTTCTGAAAGCACTTACAAACTGACCCAACACTGCAGAAGAAAAATGGTTATTCAATACTAACGGATAGGAAAATTTTACTTGATTCACTAGAAAAACAAAATAAATGGCCCACTAACATTTGAAATAAGGAATCTTTTGTGGAAGTTAATAAATAATGGCATACAAAAAATTTGAATGGAGCTAAGGATCATACCAGAAACATTGAAAATTAGATGGCAGACTAATATGCAAAAATGACGAAGTCCCGATAGCTGACGAAAAAATCAACTTGTCAACAATTAAAAGTAATATGAAGTCAGCCATTATAAGAAAATGGAAAATAAAATGGGATACAACCACGAAAGGCAGAGCACTTCATAAATTCATTCTGGACTTAAGTACTAAATGGTGAAGAGTACACATTACCAACAGACACAGCAATTGACAGAACATGGCCCAAGCGGACACTACTTCAAAAGATTTGGGCTGAGGACTAATGACAAATGTAAATGTGATCAACAAACTGTACAGGACTTCAAAAACAACAGCTCTACAACTGTAGGCAGCTAGAGCCAGACAGTTGTAAAGCTAATAAGACAAACGTTCATATAGTAGATGGTCTGTCCTGGACTGTGCTTATTATTATTATTATTATTATATTTATAATACATATATATATATATATATATATATATATATATATATATATATATATTGTTATTTTCAAAATATTAAATATTAAATCACCTCTAATAAAGCAAATAATACTATGAAATCAATACTTATAATATTCTTAGTTATAATAATTTTCTGACATCAATAAATCAATATGCTTATTTTTTTTTCATTTATTTTTCTTTGTTTGTTATTTGTATTATTATTGTTCTATATTTTATATATAAATATTATTAAACGTAATATCAAAAATATTTTATATTATCTAAATCTAGCTATTAATTTTATTTTCATGATAGTATTTGCTTATTTATCTAATCTTAATTTTATTTTTCGTATTTTATTTCTAATTTTAAAAGTGACTTCGAAAACGTTATAACTATTGTAAATAATAATACAGCATAAATATTTATGTATAAACCGATTTTTTAATTAATGAATATTTTATAATAAATATTAATATTTTTATAAAAATGATTGTATTAATATCAATAAGCTCTTACATGGCCATATGCTCTCAGAGCAAGGAGCATGTATATTAAATCAGAAAACGGCTCCCTCGCAGAGTTACAGTGGGTGAGAACGAAAAAAAAAATATATTAAAATAAAACTGTGCCAAACAATTCAGCCAAAATCTGAAAAAGAGTTGTATGAAGGACCACCTTGACTAATTTAATAAAAACTTTTTTAATATATCATCAAAATTATTATAATAATTGACTTAGTAGGAATTTTCCAGTCAGTTTAACGAAGGCGCCTTCTTATGTTTATGCGATTCTGCTGTAATTCAAGAAGTGGTGATGTTTTATCATAATAAAATCGGGTACATCATCAGGTTTTTCATTCAATTTTATGAGAACAAAGGTAAGAATAATATTCTTTAATTATTGTTACCTTTTTTGTTCACGTTCAACATTTTACCAAAATACTAATTTCAAAAAGAGAGAAGTTTATGGCCAGATTTCAATAATTTTTAGGAGTGAACATAAAAAGACCAGTTCTCAATACCACTAAGCAATTAAGATGGCTTCAGTTGTAACAAACTTACCATACAATGGCTGGTTATATTTAAAAAAAAAAATTATTCAAGTAATTTCATGATATATTTCCTTGCACGTAACACACTGCACATCCAATGTGGATATAACTACATAATTATTAAACAATATTTAAGTTAATTAAGATGAATCTATAATCATCAATAGTAAGCGGCGACATTGTTGTCAATACGAAGGCTTACAAGGGCGGAGTGAGGTCACTTGACGAACCTATTTTTAGATCAGAATTAATCAACGTTAACAGAACCAATATTTGATTTTCAGCGAAGGCAATGAATTACAATGGACAATGCCTAATAAATCAATAACAGATATTTCTTCATTACGTTAACAATGAGATCGCCTTAATATAACTCCGATACTACGTAGCAACAACAAAGCTTGTCATGTTATGGTATTGGGAAGAATCTATGGATTTATATGGGACATTTTCAAAATAAATCCAATTTTACACAATTCATAAATAATTTCTACAAAATGTCGCAAGTTGTCTTAAATTAATAAGAACGCATTGCAGTAACACCGAATTATTATATTCTAGTTGAATTGTCCGAGTAAAAGTGATTTATCAGGCCAAGGCTGAAAAATTAAAAAAACAAAAATTATTTTAAAAAATTCATGAGTCTATTATGAAAATATTGATGTAAACTATCTTATGAGGATTCCGGAAATGGAAAATGTTCAAAAGCATAAATTAACTTAAGCAAAATCGAGCTTGTGTGATCATTGTGCAAGCGAAATATAATTTTACAGGGAAAAATAAAAAAACTTTCTTTATTTATTTTGTATAAAATTATTCTTTCTACAACTTTACTTTGATTCAAATATTCTACATATGTAAATTGCATTTGTGAATGTCTCAAATGCTTCAGGTTTAATTAAAATATCTTAATTTTAACACCCTACTGCTTCGTAAGGAGGTTCAATCGGATTTTCCTCATTTAAAGTAACACTCATGACAATTAAACGCTCCTGATTGGGATTGCATATTTCATGGCTAACAATGGGGTTAGACATTTTGACATTATTCTAGCTGAGTAAGAATGAATAACATGCACAAGGAAACTGAATTGAATGAATGTTAAAAACTTTACATTTATAGTAAATTATTAGCGTAACACTCATGGAAATTAATTCAAATACAAACTATGTTATTCTGCATTTCTAACTTTTCTTTCTCTACAATTAAACTTGGCCTGGAAAACACACATCTGTTAATAACTGTAAACAAAATAGCTACTCTTTACCAACTTAATAGAACAAAGATTTCTATAAATCGCTTTCAAATCCAATCAAAAAGAATCCTGAAATAACACTACAAATTTTTAGGACATTATTAAAACTTGATAAACTGATTTAACAATAATTTTGATGATATATCTTGTATTACACTATTTTATTATTTTTCGTGATAATATATTATTACAATATTAATCCTTGAATACATTTATTTTGTCATATAGAAGTAATTAAAAATGTAAGAAACCGGTTAAAGACAGGCAAAAAATGTTTATTTCATTTTTTTGTTTAGTGTTTAGCTTGAATGTTAGAATTCAGTTATCTAGGACCAATTTGTTATGATTACTTTTCCTTTACATTTAGAATTTAATCATCCATAAAAGTGACGTACACAAATTTAAAAATGAAAAAATTGAAACTTATAAACGCAATGTTACATACATTTTGAAAATGGCCCATAAAGTAAATAAGGTTCTGTTTTTAATTTTTGAAAATTTGGTTGAGTAGCTTCAATATAGTCTTTTGTAGAGTAAATATCGTGACTAACCACTGACTTAAAAATTTTATATCATGTATCAGATGGGGGTGTGTATGGGGTGTGTCAGATGCATCAATAATTTATTGTAATTAAATTTAATTTTCTAGATAGCACTTGCTGAAAATGTATGTGTTATTCTAACTAAAGTTGGACAACTAATAAATAGTGCACACTTCATTATAATAGTAATACATAGCCTAAAACCAACCAATTATAATAATATACAAAAATAACTTCAAGCACATCGTTGTGTTACTCTTCAGGTGTCAATCGTCGCACTACCTCTTGCACCATGTATGCTAACGTTTGATGGCACATTAATTTATAATAAATAAAAACAACTTAAATATGACAAATAAAAAACAATAAAACATAAAGAACAATAATATGTGTCTAAATGTATTCTAAAATAATAAACCTATGCAACAATAAACCAATGCGTATCAAAATATTTCTAGGTAAGCCGAAGGTTATAACATTTTGTATTAAGCACTAAATAAATTAGACAACACTTCTTTTAGGTTCGACAAATAATTTCTTTACTAAAAAAATAAACATGCGGTCTCTCTTCTCTCCCCTCTTCCACATATCCCGTACTAAGTTCTTCTAACAGGTTTTTAGTGTAATGACCACATTAAATTATAAGTTTGGTCGAGAAAAGGGTGACGAGGTTGTTTGGTTGTCTCAGGGCTGGTCCATGCTTAAGCAAGTTGGGTCTCCTACCTCTTAGCAAATATTAATGATGATTTAATCAAAATACTCATTAATACATTCTGCAATTGATTTAATTATTTAAAAATGAACTCCAGTGAAGTTATAAAGATATTCCAGCGAAATTCTACATGTTTAAAAAATATATTCAATATATATATATATATATATATATATATATATATATATATATATATATATATATATATATATATATATATATATATATATATATATATATTATATAATATATGACATTAAATTATAACCTATTTAAGCTAATTTATCAGCTATTGTAAGCAAAGCTTGCATAATTATTGCATATAAGGTAAATGTATACCATTACTACCTAGCCGGACACAGCTCCAATAGTGGACACTTGAGTAATTAAATTGTAGTAATAAGGCAGCTAGGCTTTGATTCAGCTTCAAACTTGAATTAAATGTAGCTGATACCATCTAGTAGTGGTTTGAGTAATATAACCACAGTAAAATAGGGGAAAACATTATATTAGCGTGTTTAAAGTAATAATTCAATCCAAAAAAAAGTTTTTAAAAAGTTTTTTCACCACTGGTGCAAATTTGATGTGTAGAAAAAGTTTGAAAAAATATACCTACAACCATCAATTAAAATTTCATTTGCCATGAATTCAAAGAAGAATAAATTGGGTCGAGATAAAAAATGAAAATTTTCTTCACTCTGTCCACTACCGGTAAATTTATTTCCAGGATTATATAATAAATGAATATACATTGCAACAATTATAACTTCACTGGAATTCATAATAAAATAATTAAATCAATTACAGAGTGTATTTTGATTAAATTATCATTAATATTCGTAAGTTATAAATAAATATACTCAAGTGAAGTAAAAAATAAAGGTATTCCAGCGAAGTTATGAATTCAAGATGACATATTATTTGATAACATGCAATCAATAAAATTACAACGGTCAGCAATATGTTCTAAGTGCCTGATACATTTCCTTACCCCTGGCTTATGTTTGAGGCTTGTCATTTTACGGTAGGTCCAATGACGGTTCCCATCGTAAAGGCCCACTAAATTTCCTGAATTCTTATTGTTTTTGGTGATTTGATTATTAGGGAAAGAGAATGGAGGGAGGGAGGGGGGGTCCAGGATTGAATCCATTCCATTAACCTTCATCGCATTGATGTAATGAAAACCCAACCATCAACCCGATTTCCTTTGAGATCTTCTGCCTTCCAGATACTGGTAATACCATGCCAATTAAAAAGAAAAAAAATCATTATAAGTGGGTCCCATAATCTATAAGTGTGCCTTTCTCAGTCACTATCATCAGCGAACTACAGGCATTAGTGAGATTACATCCTCTATATATCCAGAATGGTGGCAATTTTCGAGAATATGCTATTACACCAGCAGAATCACAGTAATGTAGTTTTACAATTATACCATCGAAGGCGAGTACACGCTAAAAGGAAGAGAAGAGGGTACGGAGAAAGACAAAAGGTAGTGGAAGATTGCAAAAGTAGAGGATAGGATATGTAAAATATCCATAAAAAAAATTATATTTAATAACGAATTAAAAAGAAATTTATATTAAAAAAAAATTGATTTCCTCGTTGTCGAGCTACGAACCAGTTGAGCGCTCATGATGCCCATTAAGATTGATTCTTAATGTTGGTACATTGAAGTATTAAATTAAAAAATCATCAGACAAAACATTAAACTTATGAAATTTAAACTAAGGAACTTGGATACAAATATACAAGGAGATTAGCTGAAACAATTTAACAGCATTACCTTTATTTACCATTACCTATGCTATTTGTTCCATAGATATGACAGAAGTCGATAGGATTCGATGAACTAAAGGATAATAGAAAATAATGGAAATTGGGAAAAGATGTAAAAAACAAACAAAAAAATTAAAAAAACAGAAAGATATGAATGTTTTAAAACAACGTTTAATTATACTATATTAGATTTATTTAAGCAGAAGTATCGATAAAATGATATCACCCTGGTATAACTGGATCATAGGTAGCAGGACTGCAAGAATTCTACTTTCTCCTTTTGATGTAATAAAACGTATCCGATCGGTGAAAGGAATTGCAAAAATCAGTTGATGCAGTGCAGGTATTTTATCATCTAGCGATGAAATGAAGGGGTTAAAAATTCATATTAATATAAAAATCATTCTTTTTTAATATTTTAAAAAAATAATACATCATTTTAAACTTGTCAACGATTCGGGGCTTCACTCCATCTTTGGAATTAGAAATTTTGAAAATTTAATGTTAAATTTAAATTCCTCTTATCAATTAAACATATCAATTTTAAAGGAGTACTATACGTTAGCTCCTGTTCATCGCATCTCTCGAGCACTTGAGATGTACTATCCACCAAAAGGTTCTGAAAAAACGCCCCAGCATTGCAAAAAGAAAAATTTCACTGGTTCACTTGTTTAGACTTTACTGATCCAGAAACACTATTACTTTTATTTAAAGCATTATCTTCGACTCATATTGAATATGGTACTCTTAGGTGGATCCCTGTAACCATAAAAGCAGTAACATTTGATAAAAGAGGGTGCAAAAGCAAATTTTTAAAACACTTATATTTTAAGAAATATTTATATAATAAATATTTATATAAGAAATAAATATATAAATTATATAAGATAATTTATATAATATATATAACTTATATAAATTTATATAAGAAATATTTAACCCTTGTCGAGAAATCTACTATAATCAGTTAATACTGGAGCTTAATGTTAAACCTACTTTAAAAACATAACTGTACAATATCAGCCATTCGTCACCTTGTTAAAATTGCCCAGCGCAATATTGATGACATCAGCATGCTTGGCAAACTTAATTTGATAGTGGGAAGGGTGAGTAGTAGGCCAGAGGATTTTTATTTTACTATAAATAAATCAGGATGTAGGAATCCAACGGTGCATTACTGAACTGTGGGACTCTCTAGGCGGCATAGTGGTTCTTGGTCTGAGATTTCCTTTAACTCATATTGGATGTACTTTAGGAAAGCATTTCTCAATCATTTAATGCACAATATTTAGACATAGTCTGCAATTTACAATGTACATAATCATTAAATATAGAAATTAAATACCCAAGTGGTATCCCTGAAAATTGTCATTATATGTTCAAAGTTTCATTTAAACTTAAGATGATTAAAATATTGCTTTTTTACTTATGAGGATATTCAAAGTACTCAGAGCTAGATTTTCCTCTTTTTCTTACTTAGTTTTGTTTATTTTTTGTATATGTTAGTTTTATTTAAGTTTTTTGGTGTACATAACTTAAGTTGATTACAGCATTTTAATGTTTAAAGTTATTAAAATATTATTGTAATTAGTATTATGCATTTTAAAGCCATGTATTTATAGTTATATATATTAAGCATTAAATTTTTTGTTTTTGTTTTACCATCTGTAATTGGTGATTGAGCTGACTTTGGGCTGTAGGTGGATACATCTTATAAATAAATGAATAAATAGACCGTTGGCAGTTAATTCAGATATTCCTATTGTATGTAACATAAAAACCTGAGAACCACAGCAAACCGTTAAGGATTGTGGGTTCCAAACTTTATTATTGTTTTCTTGAACAACAGTTATTGAAGGAGGTGATTTGATAGGATCACGCTTAACTGCGTGGTTTCTCTTACACCTAGTGAAAGATCGTTTTACTGAGTTTATAGAGGATAGGTGCGACCCAGGAAATCCCGACACACAGATTCGATCAACATTAACAACATAATTCATCAGAAAATCAACAAAACGACATAACGACGTTAACCCTCTCAAGTACCAAAAACATGATTTTACAGGAAAAACGAAAGACTGATTTATAAGCAATTTTATATAATATAATTTTATGAACATTCCAACATTGTAGATAAACAACTGCGAAGCCGTGTTGATAAATAAACATTATGACAAATAAATGTGAAGACTCTCTTGGAAGGTCATATGGTTAATTTCTAGCGGTTATTGTTGCATATGCGATAAACACTAACAATAAGCGGAATCTTTTAATCAATTTAAATATGTAATGTTGCGTCTACAAAGACGTTTCGCGATGTTATGAAGCTGCGACATTAATTTTTATCTCTGATATTGCTAGCAAATCAACCCACAAATAATGTGGACATCTTTTAACAGCTGGAACTGACTTAGCAGCGGACGTCGAAGAATAAACCTTTTAGGCCAAGGTGCTGCTAACCAGAGAGTGGGGAGATCGAGAGAGTGGCAAACCATAATTAGTAAGTAGTAATATGTATTTAAATTATCAGTCAAATTTAATAAAAAATAAATAAATCCTCTACGATTTAAGGCGAAATATTAAAATGAGGAAGAATGTATCTAGACTAATGCCAATCTTTTGATTAAATAAAAACGGCAGGATCGCGAAAAGAAAATTGATTGAAGCTCTGTAGACTAATAGCCTACATTAAAAAACTTAAATAAATAATTTCCTCTACCGATAACTTCCCCTTAGTAAAGTTTGAGGATTACTTAAAAATTCACTATCCTCTTAGGGAGCACTAACAAATCGATCGACAAATCGATTGAATCAACGATGATTCATCAACACGTTTTCAAAAGCTGCGTGTTGTACGAAGTTGAGGCTTTAACTCATGATTGAGGGGTCTAGGAACAAAATGGGAAAACATTTTTTTTTTCGAAAATTCAATTACTGATTTAATTCAAAGTTCTAAAATAAATATTTAGGTACTAAAAAATTAATTTTCAGTGCCAAACTCAAATCTGCGGACTGATTTGTCCGAAATTTATTCTAACAAACACAAACATTTAGAGGATTAAAAAAAAAATAGAATTTTGAGTTATCCCTTTTTGTTAGTAGGTGCTTCAATTATTTTCATTATTTACATACGAATTTACTCACAAAGCCGAAGAAGCGACTTATATACAGCACATTTCACGTTTACTCAATTAATTACCACTCACCAATTTAAAAATTGAATAGATCACAAAACTCAAGAAATCTTCCATTTCACGTCTATAACTTTATTCCTTTATTTTTGATAGTTTTAATCAAAATAACCCATCACTGACAATAATTTAATACAAAGACTATTTAAACGCACTCTATAGAGAAAGGTTTCCTACTACATGTGATATTTTATTTAATAATTCTGCATAAGACCTTTTTATGTTATCTGAGTCAGTTTTAAAATTAATTGATTTGTTCTTTCTATGATAGCTATGGCTCCTAATATCTTCTGGCTTTGTTTTTTCTTTGTGCAAAATTTTAAACTCGAATTTACACCCATTTTCAGTATTGAGCTGTTTTCAAAAATGAAAAATCTAATAAAAGATGTAAATCACAATAACGGTTATGTTTAAAAAAAAAATTATGAGTATCAACCCTTGAATTCGCAAGGTCAATAACCTGCGAGCGTAACGCATGAGTGTACATCTGCAAGGTAATGAGTTTCTACGAAATAATAAAAAGGGAATTGCGAGGCATGATCTCACGAATAATTAATTCAATTCACATGAACAGCTGCCTAAAATTGGCGGGATGTGGTCTGTAATATATTTTATGTTGCTAATAATAATCAGGTGGGAGCTATAGAACCTCGAGGAGTATTCTTTGATGGAATGAAAAATATTGTTTATAGTTAGTTCGAGTAATGGAATATATAAACAGTAAAAAACCAAAATTAATTATTTTTATTAATTTATGTTATTTTTTTGTTTTATTAGAGTAGAAGGTAGCACTTGGCAACCTGGGAGTTCACCCAAAATAGATCCAAGATACGAATACTAGGATTCTGGAGCGACAATTTAAGGGATTATGTTACTGAATAATAATAATAAAATGCTTAGCTAATCGGAATATTCAGTTAATGGCGATACCACGCTGTCTGCGCACTTCCGTCCACCGACCAC